>BSBK01003980.1:240000-1440000 GCA_027943335.1 Chamaecyparis obtusa
CAATTTTTTGTCATTTTACTCAATAAATTGAATGCATATATTTCTTTAGGCTTGTCAAAATTATTATGAAAGGATATTGTATATGCCAGCTTTCAAAATTACTAGCACTTAGTTGGTATTGCCATAATTTTGAATAGGGGGTCCTTATATTACACTAAATTCTCATTAAAAGTTAAAATATACCATTAAAATCTAAATGATAAAGATATTTCATATGATGTTTTTGATATTAAAATGGTTTTTCAATAACGATTTTTATCTGCAGGTTGCAAACAAATCATCCTTCTTCCACCAACGAGTCATTCCATTCAAGAAAGACCATGTTTGACGATATCAATGCACAAAAAAATAGGGAGACAATTGCTAGACTGTGGTCTAACTTAAAAAGAAAAGGTGATGGAAAATCTTATTGTCCTTGAAAATTTTTTAAGGGCTTAAAGACTCGAAGATATCTAATCAAAACAGCTGAGGAACATTGTAGGCAACATGGTCACACTGAAGGGGGAAATGAATTTCATCCATTGGTATGTATTTTAATAATTTATAAAATACATAAGACATGATTTGATGATGACAACATGGTCATGGTTAATATAAGGTCATCATTTTCATATAGGTCAACGTCCCTAAGTTTCATGTTATGGACCATGACAATCTAGAGAATGTGGATTTCCAAATGAGGGAACATGAAGGTGTGAATATAGAAGTAGAAGGTAATGATATCGTGGAAGAAGACCATGATGATGAAGAAGATCAAGATGATCATGATAATCAAGATGATGATGATGATGACGATGATGATGATGATGATGTTGATGTAGAGCTTGATGTACCTATACTTGAGAAGGCACACGAGCCCCTATATGAAGGCTCTGAAATAAATCTTCTTGTCGTTGTATTGTTGTTGGTGAACTTGAAGGTTATGAATGGTTTATCCAATGTAGCAATGATAGGTATGTTAAGGTATGTCATCTTTTTTCATTATTTTAGTCGTAATTCCCTTACAATTAACATTGGGTGAATCGTGTAGCAATTAATATTCTTTAAATTAACAAATTATATTTTTGGTCATAGGTTGATAGGTGAGTGTTTGTTACCACCACCAAACATTCTACCTCGCTCGTACCGATAATTATTTGCCATTATGAAAGATATTGGAATGGAGTATCAAACAATACATGCATGTTCGAACGATCACATTATATATCATAAATAGCATGAATTTGCAACAGAATGCCCTATTTGTCATATTAGTAGATATCAATTAGATTGAATAACAAAAAAGGTGCCTCGCAAGGTTCTTCGACATATTCCCATTATTCCACATCTGCAATGATTATTCAAGTGCAATAGCTTGGCATAATTTATGGATTACCATGCATGCAATAGAAGTCAAGATGACATTATGTAAATGCCCGTGGATGGTTCAGCATTTAAGGAAATAGAGGAAAAATAGCCACACTTTAAAGAAGAACCTCGTAATCTCAAGCTTTAATTGGCAGTGGACGGTGTCAATCCGTTTGGAGAGATGAGATCTTCTTACTCGGTGTGGCTTATTTTTTTTATCAACAATAACATTCCTCCTTGGTTGTCCATAAAGAGGGAGCACATAATGTTGGCACTGATTGTTCCAAGTATTTTTTTATTTAATGGTCATCTAAATTAATTTATTATTAATAATCCATCAAAATGGTCATAATAATTATGTAATGTTTTTGTTCATTCAACTAGGTAAGTACCAAGTTAAAGATATCAATATATATATTGAGCCCCTTATCGACGAGTTGATGGTGTTATGGAATGGGGTCACTATGTATGACATCTCTAGACCAATAGGACAAAGACAATTTCAATTCTGTGCAATGCTTGTATGGACAATACATGATGCCCCTAGGCTAACATATTTTTGTGGTATATTCTCTTCTTAACGCCTCTTTTTTGGTATGTTATAGTGCTAACACAAAGTTAACACATTTAATCCAATTATACACCATTTTGTAGGTCTTCAGACAAAGGGAAAATTTGCATGTCTAGTTTGTGGTCCAAAGATGAAATCTCGTCACTCAAAAAGTTTAAGAAAGAAGGTGTGCGATGAGAATAGACACTTTCTCCATAGAAATCATAAGTACCAAATTACTGAAAAACATCTTTTCAATGGGAAAGAAGAGACTACATCAAATCCATGGAGAATGACACCTCGCCTATGGAAGTCAGCATACAATAAAATAAATCATCGAGGTAATGTCATTCCATCTGATAATTTTTGTTTCAAATTTATATTTTGATATTGTGTTTTATTTACTGATGATGTAATTGATGCTTGTGAAGGTCGTCAAAGCATCAATGACCAACTTCCAAAAGGACTAAAAAGTTATCCTACACAATTTACTAGGTTGTCATACTACGAGCAACTCCCAATCATGCATTTGTTTGATCCTATGCATATTGGAAAGAATGTAACAGAGACATTATGGAAAATATTGGATGGAAGGCATGACAAAGACCAAATTGTCAAAATTTGTAGTGACATTGAAGAATCCAACCATGCAATGAAAAATGTCATTCGATCAAATAAAAATGGAGACCAGATTGATACAAGTGCCCTTACATGGTTATTGTCGGAGTAGCAGAGCAATGCTATAAAAGAAATTATTAAAAAAATATGATTTCCCACAGGATTTGTTGTGAACATAAACAATCTCATATCAAAGAAAAGTGAATTTGGGCCAAGGATGAAAACACATGATTGGCATATATTTATTAAGGTAATTCATATTATTTTGTATTCACTATATATTTGTATACTACATGTGGTTTTCATTGCATTCTTTTATAAAATATTGACAAGATCATTTTACAAATATTGTAATATGTTCTACCTCTATCTCTCCCACAGCACTTCACCAATGGTGTCAAACAAGTTATATATGATCTTAGAAAATACATGAGGTGGTTGTCATCTAAAGAAATCAATAAAGAAGATATAAAATATTGGAAGAGAAAAATTCCTCTTCTTATGTGTGAAATGCAAAAGTGTCTACCTTCAACTTTTTTCAATGCACAAGAACACTACCTCATACATCAAGTTGAAGAGATTGAATTGTGTGGACCTGTACCAACTAGGTCAATGTGGATGGTTGAGAGGCACTTGAAATTTTTGAAAGGCTTGGTTCAATAGAGAGCACATCCTGAGGGTTCTATGGTGGAGGGATATATGGTATACCAGACCATGGTGTACATCAGTGAATATCTTCCTAAGTTTGCAGAAAAGATCCATGTAGATCGTATTTGGGATCCCAGCTCCATTAAAAAATTCAAAGGGGAGTACTTGATGGGCAAAGGTAAATTGAGGAAAGTGAGAGGTAAATCTAAGATTTTATTGTAGTTAATTAATTCTTATAAATCTTCAATATAAGTTATTTATAATTGGTGTATTTTTTTTGATACAGCTGGTCGAGAGTGGGATACAATACATTTATATATTGTGAACAATCTTGATTAGATGATGGTATGGATTGAACAATGTCAACAAAATGGTTGCTCATTAACATGGGAAGGTATTGCTTCATTGGTTAGAGAAGCTCATCGTAATGGAGATTCCAATGTTACACCAATAGTAATTGATCTAGCACATGGTTTAAGAGGTGGAGAGGTACGTACAAATTTATTAATGATCATGACTCATATGTTTCGTATCAACTCATGATGCAAATAATTTACACACTTAAAAAATTGCAGGTCAAGCACCACAAAGCTATTTACTATCATGGCCAAAAATTTGACATAAAAAAGTTGGATGACACAAAGTAAACTTGTGATTTTGGGATAAGTGCAGTTTTCAAGGTCACCAATATATCATCTAGAAATGACATACATCCTCAACAATCTCAAAATCAATACTATGGCATCTTGGATGATATAATTGAGTGCAACTTTAACTCCTTCAAAGTAGTTATATTCGTCATCAAATGGTACAGGCTACGACCGAATCAAAATGATCCAGATAGAACTATTATTCAACATGATAATGGATTTACAATGATTAATACAAGGTCATTTGAGCCAGTTGGAGATGAGCCCTATGTTCTTCCAAGCCAATGTGAGCAAGTATTTTACTCAGAGGCTCCACATAAATAGGGTTGGTCATTTGTTGTTAGACATGATCCAAGAGGAAGGCCGATAAAGTATAATGTTATAGAAGAAGAAGATATTGAAGATGATGAAGAAGTAGATGATGAAGATCAAGATGATGATGATGGTGATGGTGATGGTGATGGTGATGGTGATGGTGATGATGATGATGATGATGATGATGATGATGATGATGATGCTGATAGTGATCATGGCAATGATGATGATGATGGTGATGTTGTTGATGGCGATGATGATGATGATGATGATGATGATGAAGAAGAAGAAGATGATCAATGACATAATTGAAATGATTACATATTTATCATGTTCAAATTGTAATGATTACATATTTATTGTGTTCAATTCTAATGATTACATATTTATGTATTGCTTTCAATTGTAATGATTACATATTTATTGTGTTCAATTATAATGATTACAACATATGTGATTTATAATTACCAATGTTTTGCTTATGATGCTCAATTAATTGCTTCTGATACATGTATATTTGTGTTTGATTATCACCCTTTTTGCAAACAAGCAATTGACTACAGACATCGTCACCCCTTTTGTTGACAATCTTGCATTCCATATATAAGGTAATTTTTTTCATGTTTAGGATGTTGCATATTGTTCATGTTATCTTCTAAGTTATTTGTAGCATACGTATCATGTAATTTTTAGCTAACTTAAGATAAATGATTAACATATGCAGGAAATTTGACCCCTTTGGTGTGGATCATGCACAGTGACATGGATCAATAGGTATAAGTCAATAAATAGACATAATTTTCTTATATTCTTCATGTTTATCACTGAGAACGTATGTTATAAATAGACATATTATATAATCATATAATGTATATATAGACAAAGAAGAACCATACGTATGGGTCACAACTTGATTATTCTATATATATTGACGTGACAATATCTCATTTGATGGATTGTAGCACCCACCAAATAGGTACTTGTCAGATCTATCTACATCGAATGAGGGAAATGAGGGAATTCTAAATGAAATTTCTACATGTAGTACGACTAAAATAGGGAGATCAACTAGAGGTCAAAAGATTAGAAAAAAATTTGATAAACGTATGCAATATTTCCTTGCTAATGGGGGGTCATGTTCTTATGATGATGAGACCAAAGGCAACATCAAGGTGCCCTTTCGGTACACACACATTGAGAAAGAATGGGTACCCAATGAGCTACCTCCAATTAACACTGATTTTTGTGTTAATGAGAGGATATATCGCATTGCTCCATCCTCATTACATGGTTTGGGCCTATTTTCCATGGATGGGATAAAGGTATGTTACAACATAGTTGTTGAATTGTTCAAGTATGTCGGTCCATGTTACAATTACAATGATTGGATGCAGATTGTTCAATATAAAAAAAGTATGCGTAGGTATGCACTCTCGGCGAATTATATACAAAGGAAAGAAAATGATCAAAGTAAAATATTTGCAATGTACATTGATGGGAGACCAAAAGTAATAGGTAATATTGTGGGTTTTATAAATAGTACATGACCTTCCTCAACTAATAAATAACCCAATTGCATATTTGAGGCACATGAGGGGAATCAATTTTTTGTATGTGCAATAAAATCAATAAGTGTAGGGGAAGAACTGCTAATAGATTATCATTTAAATCACATAGATACAAACAAATTTACTATCATGAGGGTGGTAAGTACTATATACCATTTTATTAATAAGCTTTTTTTTGCTAAGTCTATTGCTTTCAGTTCGCTAAAATTTTTATATTTAATCTTTGTCACAAGACAATATGGATCCCGCACATGATAGAGGCCATGAGGATGCTCCTCCCACCCATTCTTCAGCAAGGGTAAACCTTATTGAAATTGTACAAATTAGATAGTTGAAAAATGCTATATTATTACGTTATTTTATTTATGGTTTTGGAGTTTTTATGATAGTTTTACTGATATTCCTGTCACAATTTGATGTTCAAGATAAGGGAAAAGCACCCTCAACAATAGAGGCAATAGCTACCCCCTCTGATGATGATCATTTCACAAATTCGCCTAATGTAACAATTATGTTGAAGAAAAAAATGAAACAAATCAATTTAGAAATAATTGGAATTTTGTATGAAACAAATCCAACTGAGGAGATGTTGATGAGGCTATCTGAATTGAAAACACTCACACGTTGGTATCAAGTAAGCAGTAATGAATCTTTAGTTATAACAAAATTTTAGTAAAGGTTTATATTTTATACTCTTTTATGTTGTGAAGTAAAATATGTAATATGTGTTCTTGTTGTAGGATTTTATGGAATCTCTAGTACCTGGTCAAGGACAATGCGGTGAGGCCAGTACTAGCAGACCTTCAGCTACCTCAGGTAAAATAATCCTTTAGTTGACAAGTTACAAGGAATTTTTTCTTTGGAACATTCAAAAACTTGTTAAGTTAACTCTTACTTTTATTATTTCAAAATGTCTTTGCTAACAATGTATTGTTCAGGTCATCAATTGTAGGAGACTCCTCCTAGCCAGGACATTCGTACAAGATTGCCGAGTGCAATGTCGGCCATAAGGGCCATGCAAACATAAATGCCTTCACGGTCTATGGTAGCTGGTAAATCCTCGTTTTGCTATATTTGGTTTTGTGTTAATTATGATTTGATAATTTGTACTTTAATCTTGGGTGCATCACATAGTGGATTATTTTTTTGGAGTAGGAGATACACTAGCGGCACCATTTGGTATGCCAGATATAGATCAATCTACATGTATTGGTGATAATTCACCACCATTTCCTGGATCTACCCGTGTTACTAGCACGAGAGTTATGCAGACGTCATTATTGATTGACAATAATGAATCAATGCCTTTAAAATGTCCTAAGATTCTAGGTACTTTAAATAATTATTTTTTATATTGCAATATGCATTTACCTATTCATAACAAGTTTTGGATTGATTATCCCATGACATTTTTTGCAGGAAACGATACATTGTATAAGAAGCTTTATGACCTCGCACTGCATATATTCAGGCCCACCATACGTACAAGGTGGAACATCATAAGTGAACTAACTTTATCCCACTATTTTTTTTTCATATCATTAATTGGTACAGTATTTTTCCTTTCATTTAGGTTTTTTCTTTTAGTAGCTATATCTAACAATTTTTTGTTTTTTCTTAAAAGGTGGAATTTGCAAGAAAAAAAATTAAAAGATTAGCTCGTTAAAGATTTAGAGCATGAGTTTGGTAATAATATTTTTGACAAGAAGAAAATTTTAGAAAGAGCTTGCAAACATCTTAAGACTGTGAGGGACGCATATAGAAAGAGTCTCGTCCAGAACCCAAAGTACAAGCGTCCTCCCTTTATTTCAGTAAGGGATTGGAATGAATTCATTTTGGATGCAAAGGAGAAAGTGGATGCTCAAAGAGGAATTTCACCAACAAATGTGAGAAGGTATGCAATAGTATTAACTACTAGTACAATGTAATAATGCACTAATTAGTGATCTTTATATCTATATCATCTAACATATTTCAAACTTTTCATAGGTTGCAAGACACTTCAATGGCAACAAAGGTCAAGCTGCAAAAGATTAGGCAGCATAGACTTGGCGCTAGAGGATATTCAAAAATTAAAGCACGAATTGTAAGTAGCAGTAAATGAATTGCAGAGAAAAATTATTTATAAAATACAAATAATTTTGTTTAATCAAAAAATGCAGGGCTCTGATTTTAATTTAGAGGCCACAGAAGAACACAAAAAAATTGCCTTCAAGAAAGGTTATCAAGCCGTGACTGAACACCTATGGAAAGCTTCCACTAGCTCAACCGAAGAGTCTACTGCATCATGTGCACAGGTAAATATGCCAAAAAATATATTAGAAATTGAATACTTGAGCAACAACAAATTTGATAATAATGTGCATGACATTGCAATGCAGCCTCTTAATCATGACACAGATCATATGCCGCATCATGAAGCCCCTAATGTGCATCATACTGTCCAAGGAGGTGCTCATTTTCTATTTAAAACTAATTATCTATTTATTAATACAATTTAACATGTTAAATTGAACTTGGTGTAACATTTTTGTGTATATTTTAGAGGATACAGAATCATGTCATGCTGAATGAGTGCCGGAGGATGTTCAGACTAATCACCATGTAGACCATGTGGCACATTCAGGTAAAGAAAATCTATGTTTTGTTCTTTTAAATTAATTTTTTGATTTATAGTTCTTTTACTTACATAAATAATTGTAATTCACTAATATAAAATGGTGTGAATTTAACTCATGAAGTAGTTGTTATTGCAGCGGACCGCCCTTTGGTACAACGGCCTCGTGTTCCTAAACAGATGAGGAGGAGACACACATTGGAATTAAAATCACTAGAGGAGGGGAATGATGAGGACATCGATCTTCCTCTTAGAAATTACATGATTAAAAAAAATAGCAAGAAACCCAAAAAGAAATTATTGTAATTAACATTTATTGCTAATTAAAGAATGTTGTCTTAATGGATGTAATTTTGTACTAGTAATGTTGATGAATGATGTGTTAATGAATTCTTCATGAATGTTGTGTGTTAATGAATTTTGTGTTAATGAATTATTCATGAATGTTGTGTGTTAATGAATTTTGTGTTAATGAATTATTCATGAATGTTGTGTGTTAATGAATTTTATGTGTTAATGAATGTTATCATGTGATTATAATGATTGAATGTTATATTTCAAAAATGGATGAATGAATGAATGAATGTTATTAAATGTTAATGGGGAATTTAGAGTGATGTTAGGGGGGGGGGGGGAGGGGCCAAATGAGCTTCCACCTTCACGTGGTTGGCCTTGTTTAGTAGAGAATATTAAACTATTCTCGAAACCAAGTGAAGCTCAAACTTTAAAGACAAGCTTAGATTTAATAGTGACAACCAATTAGCAAGTCAAAATGAAGTTCTTCGTTACATGTACCTTTTTAGTTTTTAAAGAAAAATGTCATGTTTTAATATTGTGTAGTTTTTTTCTTAAGTCAAAGTATTCTTTTACTATAAGAACATAATTTATGACCATTTTAGTAACTATTCTAACATCGCTTTATGAAAAATCTTGTTTTGGCAGAGATGGTGATAAGTGTTGTTGTCTATTCCTTGGGAGATTGGATTGCACAGGTCTGTATCTCAAAATCATTTTCATGTGGCAGAAATGCATACTTACAAGCATTTCATTCTACATTTAAAAACATTGATGACACTCTAGACACAAAATAATGCTCATGCTATTGACTTGACAGTGCTATGAAGGCAAACCAATTTTTGAATTTGATCGAACCTGGATGTTCAGATTTGGTCTCCTTGGATTTAGTCTTCATGGTTCTTTGTCTCATTATTACTATCATTTTAGTGAGGTAACACCTTTGCCTTCTTTCTTAGTCTCTTATAGTTCATACTTGTTTAAGTCGTTGTGCACAATGTTGAAAATGGTCTTTGATGCATTTCCCATAGATGCTATGAATACAACACAGGATATTAAAAAATTGCATTATTTCATGCATTATGTTTCAATAAGTTTTTCTTCTTTGTTAAGCATATAAACATTTAGCATATATTATATTAAAAAGATAATTGACATACCCAAGTACCCCTATCCCCTATTTTTAAAAATAGTCATACCCATACCCATACTCATACCCTAAGTACCCCTGTCTCGTGCAACCTTGTAGTGAATATTCCCATGAGTGAGACATTGAGAAGTAAAACCTCTCTTTACCACCCTCTTTCCTGCAAAAACTTTGCACACACATTAACAACCCCTTAATTAATATTAGAGTAATCACTCCAAGTTTATCAAGCTGCCAAGTCCATCCTTTACTTAGTCCAAATGTAATTCCTTATAACTAGTTTTCTAATTTTAAAAAATACTAAGGGCCCATTTGGGGGCTGGAATTAGACTAGAATTGGCATTATCTAATTTTGGATAATGTCAATTCCATGTTTGTGTCCATCCAAAAAATTGGAATTGGAATTTCATCCTCTTTAGTTTTCTAATTTTTAATTAATTAATAATTATTGTAAATGAGACACTTTGGCTACTGCATGTATGTCTATGCAGCACTCAAAATGTCTCATTTACTATAAAATACATTACAAATGCCAAGCTCACGGTCTGAATGAAATAAATAGTGTATAAAACAATATATGGTGCAGACCAACAGCAAGCATGCAATGACAACAATAACATTGCATGATGCCCAAGCTCAAAAGACAAACAGTAAGTGTATTCATGTATGATCTAATAGCAGAAACCTCATTGATCATTACCTTTCACTCCTCTATCATTATAGAAGAGATAACTACAAGCTAGGGCATCATTAGCTGCAAGCTAGGGCATCATGCATTATTTATGAGCTTGTTGTTTGATCACCAGCCAATGAAAAGATGTAAACAATGCCAATATTAAATAGTGAGCTCATGAACAATGTATGATGCCCTAGCTTGCAGCCCATGAGCCATCAAGACATTTCCTCATGAAATGATCATAAACAGGGAGTATAACCACATAGCAAATATCAATAACAAAACAAATAAAGAGAGATCAAACACTTCACCAAGGTTTTATCCAACATATTGCATTTTCATCCTACAGGGAAATTACAAAGTAACATAGAAATGAATGCATAAGTATCAATTGGTTTAATCCTATGCAATGAGACAACCATTCATACAAATTTATTAAATCCATAAAGAAAATATTAAATGGCTAGTTAACAAAAAGTCAATAATGAGAGATGAAACCATTATAACCATATTTTAGAAGTGACACGGGATATAAGGATAAGTAACTTAACACCAAAGCATACTTAATATGTGAATAGGTTCTCTGACGTATAGCATCCTACTTCCTCCAAACGGCATACCAACATATTGCATTTTCGTCCTACAGGGACATTACAAAGTAACATAGAAATGAATGCATAAGTATCAATTTCTAGAGCTGGGAAAAAATATATCAGAGACCAATTTTAATACTCAGCAAGAAGAACTGTACTATCCTAGAAATAATAAATGAATCATCATTTACAAAGTCTCTTAATATTTTCATTTGACCAACTTCAAGCAGCTAGTCAATACACTAGATAGTCGCATCACTTGGAGCACAACCTTTTTTCTTCATTTAATATATTGCCAAAAAGCTTTTCCACTGTCATATCTTTTGTGGAATTTGTAAAGTAATATATTATACATGAAAATGCCTAGAATGAAACCTTTGCTCTCATCTCATTTAGCATTGAGAAAACCATGTCAACTTTATTTTCCTTGCAAATATAATCAATCAATATACAATAGGTTATAACTGTCGGAGTATTACCAATCACTTCCATGTTTAAAATATATTTTTGGGCCTTGTCTATTTCACCAATTTTGTAAAGGGCATCAATCAATTATCAGACAGCTATAAGTGACTGCATTAGGAATCGACCCTTCATCTAGCATCTTTATTCATGAGTGAATGTGCTCTAGAAAGATCTCCTATCTTATACAGACCATCAATGAATGTGATGTATGTCACTTCAATAGTTTTAAAATCATTGTCATGTCCTTTGACATCTTGCCTACTATGTTGTACAGGATGAACATACTGAAGTATTATATGTAATGACATCAGGGAGATGTCCCCTATTTTCCATCTTAGAAAGAAGTGTAAATGCTTCCTTTTCCACCTCATGCAATTCACATTAGCTACATATCAAAGAATTGTAAGTAATAAAATCCACTTGAAAACCCTTTTTGGACATGTTACGAAAAGAATCCCAAGCTTTAACCATGCTACCATCTTTGCATGGTCCATCAATAAGCAATTCACATTGGCTACATATCAAAGAATTGTAATTAGTCAAATCTTCCTGAAAACCCTTTTTGGACATGTTACGAAAAGAATCCCAAGCTTTTCCCATGCTGCCATCTTTGCATGGTCCATCAATAACTCCAATAATGTCTCTTCAACAGACAAGGGACCAAACTCCATCATTTCTACAAATAGATTGTAGACTTTATTTGTTTTTCAAGAGTTACAAAAGCCATCTAACAGGCTGGTATATGTGTAACTGTCAAAAAAATAGTTGTTTTGTAGTATTGTAACTACTAATCGTAGAGCTTTATCTACCCTTTGTTACTTTGCAAAGACCACCAATCAGGTGGTATATGTAATAACATTTCAAGAGCAATAATTGTGTCTCATTCCAGCTACTAACTTGAGACATGGATCAACCCTTCCCACCTTCTAGTGACCAGTAATTATGGTAATGTACATAATAATATGAAGAGAAAAGTAGCTTCTATATCCCAACAAATAAAAAAAATGCTTCATCTACTATACCTCTTTTGCAAATCCCATCAATAAGGGTGTTGTATGCAATGATATCAGGAAGATAATGGGTGTGCCTAATTCTATCCAAAATCCCAAGTGCTTTCTCAATTTGATACCCTTTATGCAAAGCCTTTATTAGGATGTTATAACATTTGGATGTATATCCATTTTTTTTCATTTCAGCCAAAAGGGAGTTGATTCAACACAGGTCACTCGAGTTTACAAGGCCACCTAAAGGCATGGTGTAGGATAAGACATCCAAAGGAAGGCATTTAGTTATGGCTGAATGTAAAAGGTCCTAGGTCTTGTTTGTGTTTCCCAATTTACGCGAGGGAATTAATGGACTGGGGTTTTCTTCTGTTTGTGTGTGTGTTGAGATGAGCTGGTGTATCATTTTGTACACCGAGGAGAATATTCTTGTTTAAACACGGGGTGTATCCATTTCACGTTGTGCATAATCTCCATTGCCATGTGGTTAGCAGAGTGGAGTAGAGCAAAACACTGTAATATCTTCTCTTCTTAACCTTCTCTCATCAAAAAATTAACATAAAAGAAAATATAATATTAAAAGAAAATAAAAGTGCCCCACCTTTTATAAAATTAGAAGACAAGTTTAAATTTATTTACATTATTATTGCAATTGATAAAATTATATATAACTAGCACTTACACCAATGAGGTGCAATGGTTACATCGATAGTGGCATATGTAATTAGTCAATTTATCCTTATAATTTTTTAATGTGATTGATGTATACTTCAATAGTTCCTTCACTACAATAGATTGCAATAATATAAAATTTATTTTATAATTAATTTATGAGATATTGTTCTTCTCCTCCTCCTCCTCCTTCCTCCTCCTCTTCATCCTCTTATTCTTCCTTTTTGTCTATTTCTTCTTCTTCCTCCTCTTCCTCCTCCTCATTTTCTTTCTCTTCTTCTGCATCTCCTCCTCCTCTTCTTCTCATGCTTCTTGTTGTTGTTTTTCTTATTGTTTTTATTGTCCTCCTCCTCCTCCTCCTCCTCCTCCTCTTTCTTCTCCTTCTTCTCCTTTTTCTTCTACTTTTCCTCATCTTCCTTCTTCTTCTTCTTCTTCCCTTTCTCCTTCCTCTTCCTCTTCCTTGTGTCCTCCTCCTCCTCCTGCTCCTCATTTTCTTCTTCTTCATCTTCCTCTTCTTCTCTTCTTCTTCCTCCTACTTTTCATCATCTTCTTCCTCCTTGTCTGCTTCCTCCTCCTCCTCCTCCTCCTCTTCTAATATAACAAGTTAAACATATCATTGTTCTTGGAAAATTTATAAAATTATTAGATTTTTAAAAAATATATTATTATTTGAAGTATTAAATTTAAATAAAAGATAGATGTAATATTTTTGGAAGGGTTTTTCCAGAATATATTTTTTTCAAGAAAATTTATCATTTTGCATGGTTTTCAATACTAATTATTTTTTATAAATATTATTATTTGAATTATTATTTGTAATATATTTTTTAAGTTTAAAAGGGGGCATCGGGGGCTCCGATTAGAGGCTGGTCAATTCGAACTACAGCTGATTCACCCTTTCCTATAGTTTCCCACCCTCGTACCATTCTAGAGGCCCCAGTAAGGGAGGTGGGAATGAAAAGCATAAACTTTGGTGGGAACTAGGAGATGGTGTAGCCCTTGCCTATGTGGGTTGATCACCCTGTACACAAGATGAGTAGACAAATTTTTTGTCGTTTGTAGGCCTATTGAATCAAGGTTGCTACAAAATCCTTTACCAAGTGTGTGTAAAGTTGGAATAGGGAGACTAGATGATAAATACATCAGCAACAGGAGAGGCATAGGCATCATAGTTCTAGTCAAAAGTAGTGAAAAAGCCCTACTAATTTAGAAGAGCTTGTGCTAGCACCCCGTCCAGATTCATATCCATATGGAGTAGTTTACCTTGTTAGCTGAGCTATATCCTCCCACCACGTACCACCCGCAGTGAAAGTGAAGGATCCCATTTGAAACCTTTCTCAGGTTAAAGGATAACCTCTTTATTCAGAACCAATTGAGCAAGTTGGAGTTTGAACATATCCAGATGCAGTAGTTAAAAAAATTTGTACTTCTAATGAGGTTCTATCTAAGATGTAAGTTCTCAAGATTTTGATTCTTAAATCAATCTAAGTGATTGATAGTGCCAAGAGAGGTAAAAGCATAAGATATTTTGATTACATTTATTTTGTTATATGATGGATTAGAGACTTTTATTAATGAGCTTATGTGATGTAAGGTGTTAAACCTTTGATTTTGTGTAATATAGGTTGTTACACTTTTAAGCTTGTCGATGGTAACAAACAATAGTATGAAATGTTTGTTTTGTCATCACAATTAGCATTGATCTCAAAAAAATGTATGAGACCTATGATGTAGTATGAAATGTGTTAGGGTTAGTCTTTCTAGCTCAAATGTACAAAAGAAGTTGTGTTGGTGAAGTAGGTGAATGAGAAGATTATTATAGTAAATCTGCTATAACTTCCCTATTTATCAGCTAGTAATTGTGTGTATGTGATGTTTAAGTTATTCATATTAAATGTGAAGTATACATGAAGTAGCCACATAATGTTCAGATAGTGTATACATAAATTTGTTACATTGTGTACATGTGTCCAAAAAAATATTAGTCTCTGGTTACTTTATGATATATAGTATATTGAAACTACTATACACATGCACAAGGCCATACCAACATTTAGGGTATAATAGGGAGACAATATTTGCTAAAATGTATAGAAACGAGGGTTTAATCCTCGTATGGGAGATATAAAGAGACACACAAGAGCATGATACTAGTTCTCTGTTAATGCAACAGATATGGGACATGCACCAAAGTATGCCCTGCAGTACCTCAAGGACTAGAACCTGGATTCTTCTGTTCTTTACCACACAATGCAACCTTTAAATTAATTTAATATGTTTCAAATTCAGAATTAAATCGATCAAGAGATTTGAGATTTAAATATTGCAAAGTATTTGCGATAGATTTTCTGAATCTTATTGTTTTTTCTTGTTTTATTCTATTGCAGATACTAATCTTTGTAGTGTTACAAACTATGAAAATGGAACCTGTGTGCCTAGTGCCTACAAGTGTATATCCCTTTGTGAAATGTGAATGCAACCTAGGATGGAAACAACCAGAGCATTACTATGATGTTCCTATTCAACCCTACGTTGTTCCCAATTGTGAGTTTTGTAACAACCCCCCAAAACAAATTCCCCAAAATTTAAGATCTTTACAATAATTCAGATCTTTACAGTAATTCTTTCTCCAAATCTACATAGGTAACAATGGTTTGAAAAGTCCCAATCTTTACAGTATTAAATTTCTAATTAATGCACAGGTCATCATGAAAATTGATTGCTAATCAATGATTTATGTTATGTAGGCACCATAGATTACACTTGCAATGGTGCCAGCTCTTTGTCTCCCACCCAGGCACCTTTTCCTGCCCTGCCGAAAATTTCAAAGCCATTGAATTGTAAGTACAAAATCAAATTTGATAATACTTAAAAGAGTTATCAGCGTACCCTATACATCACAAACATTAATAGTTCAATTATAATTTTTTGTTATACCAGCTCTGTTTCCCTAAATTACCCAAGGAAATACAACACTAAAAGCTATGCAGCTGGTAGTAAATGACTAAAAAATTGCTTTAATACTGATACATAGTGTGTTCAAACCTACTTTGACACTCTAATATAATGTGCTTCAAGACTCATATTTGGCACTGACATATACTGTGCTTTGAATTTTCAGCATGTTCATACAATGTGTGTGGAGCTGGGACCTGCATTCTTAGCCATTATTTTATATGCAGGTCCTAGCTCCACACATAGTATATTTCCATAACCCTTGATATGAACATAAACTCATTGTAGTTAATCAGTGTGTACATAAGAAAAGCCTGATCTTTTGATAAATAGGGGCCTACTCGTGGACTATGCTTTTCTTGACTATTGATGATGAACTCTCAAAATTGGTGGACTCGAACTCCCAACTCTAATTCTACTTATGTTTCTTTCTACATGCTCAATATTCTTCTATGCTATAATCTCTTGCAGTGGACATAATCATTGTTAAAAAAATATTTGCATCATATGAGATGTTAGGGATTTTTCTTGTAGGACATAAAATTATGCTTGAACTTGTTTTCCTTGAGACTGATTCCCACAAGAGAAAGACCTAATTGCAGAGGATTGGATAAGATCCTCCTTCATTTTTGAGCTCCATAGACTCAGGTAGGTATTACCTTTTAATGATAAATGCCTTTGCAGTATTCTTATGAGTGGACACTGATTAGCTTCTAGTCTTCTTAATGCATAAACCTATAGAACACTTTGCATATGACTCTAATCACTTTAATGCAAACTTTAACTAGATAAAGTGTGATTGTAAGTGAAGCAATAATCAATGCTTTAAGGATTCTCATCCTTCTTCCTTTTAAGGAGGGACAACCTAATATGATTCTCTCTTTGTAGAATCAGGAAATATGAACTAAATGCCCTGGGCACAGTCCATTCTATCAAGTGCAATAAACATAAAAATAAAAATGTATTGATAAATAATGTGAATGTTTCAACCTTTTCTCTGAGATCAATGAAAGATACAACTATGAGAAACAAATACCAAACCAATGCCTGATCCTAAGGGCAACAGAGTCACAATGCAAATCAACAAGTAAACCCTGAAAGAAACACAACAGTATGCCTTACACACTACTACAACTCCAAATAGGCTGCCTTACAAACTATTCTGTTAACCAAATATTGTTATCATCAAAGATCCATACAAATATATTTACTCTCCAAGATGAAATATAAGGACATTTAATTCTTTCATTGAAAGAAGCTCATAAAATAGTCAAGTAGGTTGCCTAACAACTTGGTATATTTCAAATGCCTAACATGAAAAACATACAAGAGTAAAATACATCAGCAAAGAGACAAAAACAATATATGGCAGAAGTTGCAGTGTATTTGTATTCAAATCAACTTGCCACTTACATTCACAATTCCATTAATCAGAAGACTAGACACAAAGTTTGGTGATCTGCTTCTAAGCAATCCGGTTCTATTTTCTATATCTTTTCAATCTCTCCCCTTTTCTACAAAAACCCCCTTTTACAAAAATGAGCTTTCAACTCTATATAGCCTTCTCACAACCACCTTGGAATTCCCTCATTAATGGGAATGCAACAAGCTTCAAGTGGTTGGAAAACCTAACTCCTATTAAAACATAAAAATACAACAAAATATACAACCAACCCGTAGGTGGTAAAAGGACAAAACTTTCTCGGATTAGGGTACACCTTTGACTGCTCAAAAATTGACACCATCAACTGTAAATATTTATGATAGCTCCTTGATTTCAATGAGACATGGTGACCACCATTACAAGCTAACCTACACCATTCTTGAATGATAGCTTATAAATCTTGTATTCATTGGATCAGGTGTCAGGTGTGTCAGATGTCCTTTTCAATGTTCATCCAAAATATCCAAATCAACTGCGGCAGATCTAGCCTTTTTGGGCTTTGTCTTTTCATCCCATGTAGCTCCTTGTTCATTTGATGGCCAATTAAAACCTTGGACAAGTTGTAGTTGGGCTTTTTGTCTCTCCCATCTGGCATCCGTAATTGCCTTGACATCTGACACAAACTTGGTGAGGTCAACCTTTGCTTTGATGGCTTCATCTAAGGCCTTATTGAAGCTCTCTAAATCAACATTATTATTCTCACCTAAAAATGCCTCTTTCCTAGGTAGTAGAAGATCAACCTCTGATCTCCAATTATCAAGGCTCTTTATTGTCCCATCTATACTCAAAATTGAGGGGATGAATCTATTGGTATAGGAGCTGAGCATGGCTATCTTAGCCTCAATCAAATTTGCCTTACCCTTGAAAAGTGGTAGAATGGTTTTAATTCTGTCAATATCCTCATCAACTCCTACAAATATCTGTAGTATGTCACTCCCCATAGATTGAGAAAAAATCAATCTCTCAAAAAGTGGTGCTCTGACAGACCACACTGTATGAAACTCACTCAAAATCTGCACATAACTGTTGACCTCCTTTTGCAATTCTGGCAATTTGCCATAAGCATTATAAACTAGGTCAAATTTATCCTTGATTGTGTTCAATTTGTGCTACAAAATACTCAATAGGGCTTGCAATACTACCTCATTCTTTTCATCATTGATCTTTTTCAATTTTGCTTCCACCTCCTCATCTATCATTCCTTGTGCCTCTATTGCCATTGGCTGTTTAGGAGGTGCAGGGGCTACTACAGGGGTATTTATAATTTAAAATTGTAGTTCCTCCACCTGCTTCTCTAATGCTATGACTTTTATTATCTACATGTCCCTATCTTTCACTAGGGCACTGTAATCCTCCAAGAGGTTTCCATATCTCTCTGATAGCTGTTTAGTTTTATCCTGATTTAATCTTGCAAATTGGGTCAAAAGCTGAGAAATTTCTAGGTCCCCTATATTATGGATTGACCACACTATTTTATCTCCCTGCATTTGTTCCTTTACATTCAAAATTTGTGCTTTCTTGTCCTTTGGATACAAACTCAACATGGCCAAGGCCTAAATTTTGGGCTATACCCAAATCCTCTTATTATGTCTCCTACTTGGGTCTCAGAAGACAAAGTAACATCTTCTTGTCTCTTGATTTGATCTATTATGAAGTTAGTATACAAACTCCACCCTGACACAAGCAACATATTACTTTTTCTCACTAATTCCCTGGCCTCATCTGGAGTAAAACTTTCCTCCTTAGGGTCATATTCTTTCAATTGTTGTAATGCCTCATTTGGCAGTTGACCCTCCTCAGTTATTTGTACACTTGAAGCCACTTGTTGCTACTTATGCCATAACAAGAACCTTTTGAATTCCTTGAAATTCAAAAAATTATCATCCTTCATGAAAGCATCTTGCTAATTAATCTTTCATCCTGGCCTAAAGACAGAGACAACTCTACATCTTCTGTTTCATACTTCTGCTGCCTTTTAGCCTCTCTGACTGCTTTCCTAGTTTCATGGTGATGAAAGCTAGTCCCTATGTAGAGGGAACTCACTCTATCTTTCATCCTCCTCTATGAAGGCTCACTAATTAACAACTTTTTCTTTTTCTTTTGAGGCTCAGCAGTATCCCCAGAACTGGGCAATTTAGCAAGATCTACATTTTCTTTCTCCTCCCCAGGCCCTTTGGCCATTGGTTGTTCCATAGTAGGTGGACTATATATGGGGTAGCCACCATCACTATCCTCATCACATTCTAATTCTGAATGGGTCTTTTTTCCCTGATTAGCATCATCAATTTGATCCCTCATGGATTCAACAAGTGTGTCAAATTGAGCCATCATCTACTCAAGTCTTTCGAGGTAAGGAAAAGTGGGAAAGAAACCCCCAAATACCAATCCTTTCCCTTTAAAATCCTTCTCAATTTTGTGTAACCAATCCAATTGCCTAATTCTTTTCTCCATCACATCATCCTCAATGATGTTTCTGATCACATCTTCTTTAGGATACTCCTCATGTAGCCTATTGAAAGGAATGGAGGGCATGTATTACTTCCTTGCAGTAGCCATGAAACCTTCTGTATCCACATACCTATGTGGTGCTACAAACATCCTGTACTTCTCTAACCAATCATTTACTTTACTAAATGCTCCCTATCCAATTGTAATATAATGCACCCTGAAGTGCCGAGGAGTGAGAGTCCCCTTTCTGTGGGAAGCCAAGTGTTCTCTTTCTATCAACATGAGCTGCCAGACAAACTCTAGAAATGCAACTCTTGGTGGTACATAGAATGGGAGTAGATAAGGAGGCTAAGAGCATCCATAAACCCTAATCATTGTATAACTTGTCTCATAGTAAATATCTCCCCAATTGCGACCCTTGGTCCAATTATGAATAAATTTTTGGGGTCTCACCAGCTACAGGACCTTGGTGGGTAATCTTGTGCAATTCACACCCAAACTCCAAAGAATGGGGAACACAATCGAGTTCTCAAAAGCACTAAAATCTCGCCTAGGGCACGAAGGGCTCCAGAATCCTAACTAGAACTAAACTGGGTTAGGCTGTCTATTCCACATCATTTGTGGTTTGTGATCATTCAAATTAATCAGACCATAATTGTGATACACAATTAGATGCATCAGTAGGGAGTAATGCACGAACCTGGGTTCAGAACCAAATGTGAAATTCTTCAAGGAAAGCAAACCCTCATGCATCTTATTTATGATATAACCAATAAAGTCATACCATTTTCTCACCATACGGCTTTGTGAATCCATCACCAACATCAAAATATTAGATGTAATCCTCTCAGGACCCGCATCAATTCCCAAAACCTACCATATCCCATATGCAATGTATTTCATGTAAAACTTTAGGTCTTTGTAGGCAGATAGAATTGATCTGGCCATAGGTGAAATATAATTTTTATTCTCCTTTGGCATGTAATTCTTAATCTCCCTGGAGACCAGAGCAACCTCCTTGACATATCTATTTGCCAAGGCTTGTAAGTTGATTTTCATGGCCATTGGAAACTAAATCCTGAAGGCATTCATGAAATAATTTCGGTCTAAGATTACCAAGGGTGAACCATCCTCTTTTCTAATAGTCTTTGAAAGAGGATCATATCTCTGAGAGAGCATGAGGAGCAAGTCCACATCTAGAAAAACCTCCAAGACAATTAACTTGGCCAACCCTGAAGTCCAATGGTTTGAAAGTGGTATGACACTATCACGGTTCTTGTAGAAATATGTAAACATGCACATGCCTATGATTTCTAGAGTTTTAGCATCCCTACAATAAGATAAGTCATCAACAAAAATGTCATCACTGACCTTCTTGTTCTGAGAAGAACCAAGCAAGAGAGTGAGAAATTCATCTGAAAAACTTTCCTTAACTTTCTCCTTCGAACCCCGGCTGGTAGAAGCTCCACTTGCTATCATCTGTCTCATCCTGACTGTAGCTCTAGAAATTCTTCTGCAAATTTTCTGATCACACTACAAGTCTGGAAAGGTCAGAAAACCTAGTGCTCTGTACTTCTTCAATAAGCTTCGTAACTTTCAAATGAGCCACCTCTAGTTGTTTTAACCTGCAGCATTGAATGCGCCACCATGTCTGACATCTCTAGCCAACAAAAGGTCATGCACAGGGTTTCAATTTACTAGCTGTAGCTGAGAAATTTTTAAATTTGAACATTTCATGATCTGGGGACTGAAGAAAAAGATACATAGTCATTTTAAAAATTTGGTGCTTTAGAAAGGTATTTTGAGATCTGGCGACTAAGAGGAAATCTCGTAGTCGTGGAATACTTTTGAATTTTCAAAATTCATTCTGAGATTAGGCGACCCAACCATCTGGAGATCTAGCGACTGAAGAAAGTGATATATTTAATTTATTCTATTCGAAGAACTAGCGACTATAGTCAAAAAACTATAGTCGCAGTAATATATTTGTCTTTGAAAACTTTCAGTGATCACCCGACCTGGAGATCTGGTGACAAACCTGAAGTCTCATAATCTCATAAAACTTTAACTGTTTGACTTCTTTCTTGAGATAATGCAACCACCATTGATCTCATCCTTCAATTCATCCAGCGGTCCATATTAAGTCAAGAGAAGATTTCAGAACTAACCGCCTGATCCCGCGACCTTGGGAAAATCGTGTTGCTGAATCGCTGGAAGCTTACCACTAACTGTCAAGAACTTGAGATCACATGACCACACAGTTGCTAAATCACTAAAAACAATCATAACCACCAAGTCCTAACCACTTCATTAACCCTCACTTGACCTCGGGCACATCTGGAGACTTGGCAACAAAGACCTCTTGCTAAATCTTACAATCTTTCACTTAACTGGGGTTTAATCCCAAGATCACATGACTAAGGCATTCACCAAGTCACAAGAACATTTCTTCACTTTGGGTTAAGACTGGAGATCAAGCGCCATCCACATGATCAAAAATCATCGACGATTCTCAAAAAATCTAACAATCCTTTGTCACTTAACCGCTGCATTCAGAGATCTGGCGACAACTATGTCATAGAATAACTAACCGCCAAAGAGATAGCTACCAACATCAGGAGATCACACAACCAATAGACTTCTCAATCACTAAATAGAAAGATAAACTATCATATTATTATGAGATTCAGAGACAACCACCAAGGAAGACCATTGTTCCATCTTGAGATTCAGCGACCAAAGAGAAAAATCATGATCGCTGAATAAAAGGCCACTTAAATAAATCATTGAGAGATCTCCCAACCATAGGAAAAACCAATATAGAGATGATGTGACTATAGTCTCTTAGTGAAAAATCAAATACAACAATTGCTAGATCTCAAGACTATCATTGCGAGATCTGGAGACTAAAGGTGAAATGCTGAGTCGTTAGATAATAAGGAATATTCCAAGAGACTTACAAGATCAGGCGACAAAGGCTTTCGGGCAATCGCCAAACAAAAGGGAATATTCTTAAACCTTAAGGATACTCAATGACTAAGAGGAAAATAGAAGCGCACATGCAAATTTGAGACTTAAGTCATCTGATAAAGTAACAGAGAATTAGAATGCTGACAACCTAAAGTAGGGTTTTATGATTTTTCAAAGGCAATTAGACCTAGCAAACCCTAAAGACTATATTTTTTTCAAGATCATCCATAAATTTAGGGCAAAAAACAAAAAATGAGATTTCTAACCAACAGTGGCTCTATCTGAGGATGTTAAAATGTGATTTTGAACAAGAACCATGGATCTCTGGGACACAGACCAAAAAATGCACTGACCTAAAATTGGAAAGGAAGCACACAGACTAAAAGAAACACACCTATTAAGAATTACACATGCATGCAGAAAGATTTAGCTGAAGAAAGGCTTTAAGAATTTCCCATGCACTAGCAACTCAAAAACTTCATCATCCATACTTTTCAACAAGTAAGAGTCTTTTCCAGAACTTTCATGAATCATGAAGGGACCAAGCCATAAGGATTCAAACTTTTTATGTTTCCCTTTGTCTTCTGCTCTTACATTCCATTGAAGTACCAGGTCATTTTCTTTGAACTTTCTAGTAGTAGCTCTCTTGTCAAATAGGTACTTCACTTTTTGTTGCAATCTGATGTTACTCTTTTGACTTTCTCTTCTCATTTCATCTAACTCAGTCAATTGCATGATCCTGTCCTACATTGGTTCTAATTCATCCAATTCTTCATCCTGAATAAACTTATAAATAGGAAGCAAATTATATACAGGCAATCTTGACTATAAGCCATACACAAGCTCAAAAGGGGACTTCTGAGTGTCTCTCTTTACTGTGATCCCATCTACCCATAAGGCCAATTTCAACTTTGAATGCCAGGCTCTTTTATTTTTCTCAAGTGTTTTCTTCAAGATTGTCAGGATACTTTTGTTGCTAGACTCAGCTTGTCCATTCTCTTGAGGATGATAAGGAGATGAATAAGATGTCATGATTCCATTGTCCTTACAAAATCCCTTGAATTCATTTGATCTAAAATACATTGCATTATCTGTGATCAGTGTTATGGGAACACCAAATCTGGTCAAAACATTGTCAAGCAAAAAAATCAATTACCACTTTACTAGTTGCATTCTTTGTGGGAATGGCCTCTATCCATTTTTTGAAATAGTCAGTTGCAACAAGCAGCCAATTGTGTCCTCCACTAGATTTCTCAAAAAATTCCCCTGTGATATCCAATCCCCACATAGCAAATGGTGCTTCAGCAGTTATTGGGTTCAACAACAGTGCTCCTAAATATTTAAATTTGGAAGCAAACTTCTAACAGGCTTCACACTTCTTCACAAACTGAAATGAGTCTTTAAATAGTGTAGGCCAAAAATAACCAGCCCTCAAGATCTTATGCATGATAGTCTTTGCTGAATAATGGCCTCCACAGACACCAGCATGCATTTCACTCAAAACCTTCTCTACTTGATATCTATCAAGGCAAAAGAGCAAGATTCCCTCTCTATTCTTCCAATACAAATCTCCTTGTATTAATGCATATTTCTGAGCTTGCAATTTTAGGGACCTCTTCTGGTTGTCTATCATATGTCCTGGACATTTGACATTTTTGAGGAAGTATACAGTATCAGCATGTTCAGGTTGCAACTCAATACTTGTTATTGTCTTATCAGGGATTCCTTCATTGTTAACCTGAACTAGATCCATATTCTCTTCAGTCATCAATTTTGCTAGGCCTTTTCCTCTCACAAGCTTGGTAATATGGATTTCTAAATTAAACTCTTGGATCCTAGAAATCCACTTACATCTCTTACCAGTAAATTTAGACTGAGTGAGGACATCCTTGACTGCAGCATGAGGGACATATGCAATGACCTTAGCAAAAACTAGATAAGGTCTGAAAGATTTCACTTCTTTTACTAGGGCATATGCCTGCTTCTCCATCATCTCATAATTTAACTCTGCAGCTTGCAAAGACTTACTAAAGAATGCAATTGGATGGTCAAAACCCTCATTATCCTTCTGTAGCAGTACATCAGCAATTGTGTGAAATGATACAAAGGAAAAGAGTGAAAATGGCTTACTATAATCAGGGGACCTAAGCATAGGTGCATGTTGAACTACTTTAATTTTATCAAATGCACCTTGAGCTTTAGTAGTCCATTGAAACTTCACATCTTTCTTGAGCAATTTCACTATGGGCTTAACAATTTCAGCAAAATTGGCAATGAATCTTCTGACAAAGTTGATCTTTCCTAAAAAGGACTGCACTCCCTTGATATTTTTTGGTGCTATAACTCTCTTAATAGCCTCAACTCTCTCTGGGTCAATTCTTATTCCTTCCTTTAACACAATGTGTCCCAGCAACTTTCCTTCCTTGACTGCAAAATTGCACTTCTTTGGATTTAGAGACACACCATATTCCAGAGCTTTAACAAAAATCTTTTCTAGGTGTGAGAAATGGTCAACAGCCAATTTTGAGTAGGCAGTTAGGTCATCCTGGTAGACAACCATGAATAAGTCAATATACTCCTTAAAAGCAACATCCATGGCTCTTTGAAAAACTGCTCCAACATTTCTGAGACCAAATGGCATTCTGACATAGACATAGGTTCCCCAGGGTGTAGTGAATGTTGTTTTGAACTACTCAAATTCTTTTACGAACATCTGGTTCTATCCAAAAAAATCATCCATCATAGACAATAATTCACATCCAGTGACTTTGTGCAACATTGCCTCCATGTTGGGTAGTGAATAGTTGTCTTTCAATGATGCAACATTCAAATTTCTAAAATCTACACACAACCTGATATCCCCATTCTTCTTTTTGACTGGGACTAAGTTAGACACCCAAGTTGAATGCCGTATAGGTTGAATTATTCCTACATCACTCAACTTGACTAGCTCCTACTGCATTTTAGGAGCTAGCAATGGGTTGATGGGCCTCTATTTTTTCCTAAAAGGTTTGACCTCATCCTTCAATGGGATTTCATGTTGCAACAAATCCTCTCTATAAGCTTTCAGGTCATCATATGACCATGCAAAAACATGCTTATACCTTCTTAACAATTTTATCAAATTATATATTAATTGAGGAGCCAATCCCTTTCCAATATAAACCATTTGAAGTGCATTATGTGATCCCGAATTTACCTCCTCTAGATCTTCTGTCTTAGCATTACTTATTTTTGACATATGATCATTTTGGCTATTATATATTGCTTTTAACTCAGTTAGGCCCTTAGGAATACTATTTGAATTCAATTGGATTACCTCATTTCCCATAACCATGTCCTTACCATTAACTTCCTCAACCAATGTATTGCAATCTATAAGATGATCTTCATATATGTCAAGGCATTGAATAAATTTCAAAATGTCATGATCATCCTCAAAAACTTGCCAATTGTAAATGTTGTCTGACACAACTGGCCTACTTTTAATTTCAACTATTGAAACTCCATTCAAATTTGAATCATCTCTTTTCAAAGCAACATTGGCCAAAAAATCAACCATTATGTTTTTGGATCTTTCCACCCAACATATATTAAAAGCATCAAACATTTCAATCTGGTCCCAGACTACATGCTTATACAATTTCAATCTATCATTTTTAACAGCATATTTAGATCGAACTTGTGCCACCACAAGCTCAAAATCACCAAAAACCTTTAAACATTTAATCCCATGTTTGATAGCAATATTCAATCCCAATGACAGTGCTTCATATTCAATAGTATTATTTGTGCATTGGAAAGTCAATGAAAATGAATACTTAAAGGTGGTACCTGATGGAGATATGAATAGAACTCCAGTTCCTAAGCCTTCCTTTGAGCATGCTCCATTAAAATAAATTTTCCACAATCCATCTTGTTGTTCCCCCAGTTCCTAGGTCAAAGGATTCGAATCCTCCCTTTGTGGAATGGCTTTTTCCACTCTAAAATTCTCCATGTCAACATCCACATAACAATTCAACTTATCCATATTATTTAGCTCTATCATGTGTGGGGTTCTTCTTTCTCTGGACACTTTCACATTCTCACCATCAATATTGAAAGTTGCAAAGGACAAATCACACTGGATACTACCTCCCATTGAAGCACTCCACTTTCTAGACAGTAACATCCCATAGTGAGGTGGGATATCAACCACTAGGACACTCATTGTCAACAACTTATCAAGAAAAGATGCTAACCTATAAGGGAAAGCCCTTATAGTACCAATAATAGGGACCTCTCTTGAATCCATAGCTTGACATCTTCCATGAAGTGTATCTACTTTCAAACCCAAGGATTTCATTATTTCTGCAGGCATAACAGTATTAGAGGCTCTTGAATCAATCATACAATTTTTTAACAACTTTCCATTCACTATTAGGGACAAAAAGAAAGGATCAATATTCCTTGTCACAGTATTTATAACATTAGTATCCAAATACATTTGAGGGATCTCAGAGATGATCTCTCCACATTGATTTTTAGTTGAATCATCTACTGCAACAGTCACTTCACCATCCTTGGTGGAATTTTGGGTATCAGAAGGAAGAACTCCTCGTACCCAACTCAAGGCCTTTTCTTTATTCTCTTCTATTCTCATCATTTCCAATAAGGGGACTTTAATAGTAATTTGTGAGAACAATTTTCCCATGTCAACTGGGACATACTTGGGATCAACTACATCCTACTTAATGATAGTTGCTTCCTTATTGTTTTCATGTTCCATAAGGCCTTGCTGATCCTTGTTCATGATTTTAACCTCCCTTTGGGGAGAGACAATAGTCTCCTGAAGAGGTTTTTTCTTTACCTTATAAGTTACATTAGGGGGAAAAAATGTTACATTCTTCTTGATCCTAGTCTTTCTAACAACATCAGCAACCTTATTTTTGTCTTGAGTTTGTTTTACATCTTGACCTGTTCTTTTGATAAATATGCCAGCTGATTTTTTACTTGAATCACCTACCACCCTATTTCTCAAATTGTAGTTACTTCTAGCTTGGGTGACCATATCTACAGTGATTTGTGCAATCTCTTCATCAGAAGGTCTCCGCAACACTACTATTTTGTCATCTTTTAAGGTGTTGCACTGGACTCCATCCAATTGACTGTCCTCTTCATCAGAAAGTACCTGCTGATGATAAGTCTCAAATTTAACTTGGGCATTGTCAGCATCTTGACTTTCATCTTCTTTACTAGAATCAATTTCATCACATATGTATGATGAAGTCATACCACAACCTTGATCATCATAGGATTCCTCATGGTTATTGTCCTGCTCATCATCTGCAAAAACACTTTGAGCTATTGCACACTAGTAAGGATCATGATGTGATTGACAAAAAATACACCATGGAACATCATCACTCATGTTTACTATATTCCTATGCAAGGGATCAAGGGGTCTTATCAGTTGGCCTATCTTTTCTTTCAGGAGGCACTAGCTTCCCATCTTTCCATTGGGTGTTATAGGGATAGTTCTGCATTCTTGGTAATTTATTGTTGAAGTTGTTGAAGGATGGCCTATCATTTCCCTATATTATATTATTTCTTGCCTCATTAGGCCTCAAATCTTTTATTGCTTTCAAGATTTGCTTCAAACTATCATCATCTTTTGGTTTTGTATCAGGTTTCCTAGGCTCTTTTCTATTTGAGACTGAAGGCCTATAATCCTCCCTTCTTCCCAACTTCTCTGATATTATTCTATTGCTCTCTATATTAATGGCCATTTTGTAACCTTCTACAAGATTTCTAGGGTTCTTATCTCTTAAAAGATACCACATTTTGGAATCAAAAGCATTTAGATAAGTAACCAAACAAATCTTATCATCTAGTTTGATTACTTGTAACAATTTATGCATCGCCTTTTGAAATCTGACATTGAATTCAACAACACCCTCATTTGGATTTTTCTTGATATTGCTGAACTCATTAAGCATGAAACCTTCATTGGTTTTATCACCATATTGTTCTTTGAAAAAATGTTTGAACTGTTCCCATGAGAAAATGCTAGCATGAGGCAAATTTCTAAACCAATCTCTAGCATCCTCTATCAGAGACTGAACAAAAAGCTTCATGATCACATCATCAGGCTCAATGTTGTAATCATCTATCACATCAGTGAAACTTTTCAAATGTTCTTCACAAGTAATTGCATTGCTTCCAGTGAATTTTGGAAGCTTTTTCCTAATTTCATCAGGGATAGGATTTGGGTAGCCAGGGATCCCATTAAAACCCAATTTCTTATGTCTTTCATGTATAGATCCTATTTGAGATGGGCCTGCACCCAAAAATGTGGATTCTTGAACATTTGAGATATTAGAAGTTTTGGGCATACCTAAAGTTCTAGCAGTGTTCAACACATTTACACCTTGTGCTTGAGAAGTGGAAAGGGTATTGGTGGGTCTAGAAGACTGCTTGAGGAAATCAATTTTTCTTTTTATTTTAGCTACAGTGGCTTCCAATTCTTCCTTTTCTAATTCTTTGGTCAATATTTCTTGTTCCCTTTTGGCCTTTTCCAAGTCAGCATCTAATCTTGTTGCTTGATCTAAGGGTTTCTTGGCAGTATTTGTTTCATTTATTGAGATCCCTACAACCTTTTGCTTACCTTTGTCCTTAGGATTTCTTGTCTCATGGATCTTATAGACAACAGGTCGGTCCTCTATTTGTTCAGTTATTGGAATATGATTTATGGCTTCAAAATCTAGTAACTGCTTCTTCAATTGCTTTGCCCTGATCATAGCATGTCTAATCTTTTCCTCTTTTTCCTTTTCTCTCTTTTGTCTTATTTGAATTTTCTCCTGGATACTTCTTTCCAATTCAAACACTTCTTCAAAAATTTCCTTAGAATCAGGAAGGGTTGTTTTTTATGAGGATTCTTGGGCAGGGATTTCTTCTTGGTGGTCACCTGATATTTGATGGTCTTGTAAGGGAGAAACATGAAGAAAAAGAGGGAACATAAGCTAGTTTTCTCCTGGTTTGGCCCCTAGATCTCTTATTGTTTCCAAGGATTCCTCTCCTATGAGACTGTGCTCTTCTTCCATCCTTATTAGAAGGTGAGTAATAATCTTCATATTGGTTTAAGCCCAAGTCAATTGCTTCCTCATATTTAGAAGCATTTTCCTCTTGATTTGTCTGGACGAGCTCTTCTCTTCTTGCATTTCCTTTTTTCTTCCATCTAAAAGACATGTCATTTGTATTTTTATCTTTTCTCATATGACCTTGTCTTGATGGGGGTGAGAGTTCTCCCTCTACGTTATCTTCTGGATGTTCCTTTCTCCAAGATCTAGTATTTCTATGAGTCATTGCAAAATAGTGACCTAAATTTCAAAACACTGGTTCAAAGATTTGATTAGAGTCGCAACACAAAAATCCTTTTGGGGTTTGGAGAAAGAAAACAAAATAAAAGCTTTGTGTAGTATAACCAAAGATCTCAACTATTCAATAATTTACTGACTCCTGAGCAGAGTCACCAATCTGTTAGGGATTTTTCTTGTAGGACATAAAATGATGCTTGAACTTGTTTTCCTTGAGACTGATTCCCACAAGAGAAAGACCTAATTGCAGAGGATTGGATAAGATCCTCCTTCTTTTTTGAGTTCCACAGACTCAGGTAGGTATTACTTTTTAATGATGACTACCTTTGCAGTATTCTTATGAGTGGACACTGATCAGCTTCTAGTCTTCTTTATGCATAAACCTATAGAACACTTTGCATATGATTGTAATCACTTTAATGCAAAATTTAACCAGACAAAGTGTGACTGTAAGTGAAGCAATGATCAATGCTTTAAGGATTCTCATCCTTCTTCCTTTTAAGGAGGGACAACCTAATATGATTCTCTCTTTGCAGGATCAGGAAACATGACTTAAATGCCTTGGGCACAGTCCATTCTATCAAGTGCAATAAACATAAAAATAAAAATGTATTGATAAATAATGTAAATGTTTCAACCTTTTCTCTGAGATCAATGAAAGATACAACTGTGAGAAACAAATACCAAAGCAGTGCCTGATCCTAAGGTCAACGGAGTCACAATGCAAATCAATAAGTAAACCCTAAAAGAAATACAACAATATGGCTTACACACTACTACAACTCCAAATAGGCAGCCTTACAAACTATTTTGTTAACCAAATATTGTTATCATCAAAGATCCATACAAATATATTTACTCTCCAAGATGAAATATAAGCACATTTAATTATTTCCTTAAAAGAAGCTCATAAAATAGTCAAGTAGGTTGCCTAACAACTTGGTATATTTCAAATGCCTAACATGAAAAACACACAAGAGTAAAATACATAAGCAAAGACACAACAACAATATATGGTAGAAGTTGCAGTGTATTTGTATTAAAATAAACTTGCCACTTACATTCACAATTCCATTACTCAGAAGACCGGACATAAAGCTTGGTGATCTACTTCTAAGCAATCCGGTTCTATTTTCTATATCTTTTCAATCTCTCCCCTTTTCTACAAAAACCCCTTTTTACAAAAATGAGCTTTCAACTCTATATAGCCTTCTCACAACAACCTTTGAATTCCCTCATTAATGGGAATGCAACAAGCTTCCGGTGGTTGGAAAGCCTAACTCCTATTAAAACATAAAAACACAACAAAATATACAACCAACCCGCAGGTGGTGAAAGGACAAAACTTTCTTGGATTAGGGTACACCTTTGACTGCTCAAAAACTGACACCCTCAACTGCAAATATTTATGATAGCTCCTTGATTTCAATGAGACATGGTGACCGCCATTTCAGGCTAACCTACACCATTCTTGAATGATAGCTTATCAATCTTGTATTCCTTGGATCAGGTGTGAGGTGTGTCAAATGTCCTTTTCAATCTTCATCCAAAATATCCAAATGAATTGCGGTAGATCTAGCCTTTTTGGGCTTTGTCTTTTCATCCCATGGAGCTACTTGTTCCTTTGATGGCCAATTAAAACCATGGACAAGTTGTAGTTGGGTTTTTTGTCTCTCCCATCTGGCATCTATAATTGCCTTTGCATCTAACACAAACTTGGTGAGGTCAACCTCTGCTTTGATGGCTTCATCTAAGGCCTTATTGAAGCTCTCTAAATCAATATTATTATTCTCACCTAAAAATGCCTCTTTCCTAAGTAGTAGAAGATCAACATCTGATCTCCAATTATCAAGGCTCTTTATTGTCCCATATATACTCAAAATTGAGGGGATGAATCTATTGGTACAGAAGCTGAGCATGGCTATCTTAGCCTCAATCAAATTTTCCTTACCCTTGAAAAGTGGTAGAATAGTTTTAATTCTATCAATCTCCTCACCAACTCCTACAACTATCTCTAGTATGTCACTCCCCATAGATTGAGAAAAAATCAATCTCTCAAAAAGTGGTGCTCTGACATACCACACTATATGAAACTCACTCAAAATCTGCACATAACTGTTGACCTCCTTTTGCAATTCTGGCAATTTTCCATAAGCATTACAAACTAGGTCAAATTTATCCTTGATTGTGTTCAATCTGTGCTGCGAAACACTCAATAGGGCTTGCAATACTACCTCATTCTTCTCATCATTGATCTTTTTCAATTTTGTTGCCACCTCTTCATCTATCATTCCTTGTGCCTCTAGTGCCACTGGCTGTTCAGGAGGTGCAGGGGCTACTACAGGGGTATTTATAATTTGTAATTATAGTTCCTCTGCCTGCTTCTCTAATGCTATGACTTTTATTATCTACATGTCCCTATCTTTCACTAGGGTACTGTAATCCTCCAAGAGGTTGCCATATCTCTCTGATAGCTATTTAGTTTTATCCTCATTTAATCTTGCAAATTGGGTCAAAACCTGAGAAATTTCCAGGTCCCCTGTATTGTGAATTGACCACACTATTTCATCTCCCTCCATTTGTTCCTTTACATTCAAAATTTGTTGTTTCTTTTCCTTTGGATACAGACTCCACATCGCCAAGTCCTGACTTTTTGGGCTATACCCAAGTCCGCTTATTATGTCCCCTACTTGGGTCTCAGAAGACAAAGTAACATCTTCTTGTCTCTTGATTTGATCTATTATGAAATCAGTATACAAACTCCACCCTGGCACAAGCAACATATTACTTTTTCTCACTAATTCCTTGGCCTCATCTGGAGTAAAACTTTCCTCCTCGGGGTCATATTCTTTCAATTGTTGCAATGCCTCATCTGGCACTTGACCCTCCTCAGTTATTTGTACACTTGAAGCTACCTATTGCTACTTATGCCATAACAAGAAACTTTTGAATTCCTCAGAATTCACAAAATTATCATCCTTCATTAAAACATCTTGCTCAATTAATCTTTCTTCCTAGCCTAAAGCCAGAGGCAACTCTACATCTTTTTTTTCATACTTTTGTTGAGTTTTAGCCTCTCTGATTGCTTTCCTAATTTCATGGTGATGAAAGCTAGTCCCTATGTAGAGGGCACTCACTCTATCTTTCCTCCTCCTTTGTGAAGGCTCACCAGTTAACAACTTTTTATTTTTCTTTTGAGGCTCAACAGTATCCCCAAAACTAGGCAATTCAGCAAGATCTACATTTTCTTTCTCCTCCCCAGGCCCTTCGGCCATTGGTTGTTCCATAGTGGGTGGACTATATATGGGGTAGCCACCATCACTATCCTCATCACATTTTGATTCTGAATGGGCCTTTTTTCCCTAATTAGCATCATCAATTTGATCCCTCATGGATTCAACAAATGTGTCAAATTGAGCCATCATTTGCTCAATTCTTTGGAGGTAAGGCAAAGTGGGAAAGAAACCCCCAAATACCAATCCTTTTCCTTTAAAATCCTTCTCAATTTTGTGTAACTGATCCAATTGCCTAATTCATTTCTTCACCACATCATCCTCAATGATGTTTCTAATCACATCTTCTTCAGGATACTCCTCATGTAGCTTATTGAAAGGAATGGAGGGCATGTAGTACTTCCTTGTAGCAGCCATGAAACCTTATGTATCCACATGCCTATGTGGTGCTGTAAACATCCTGTACTTCTCTAACCAATCATTTACTTTACTAAATGCTCCCTTTCCAATTGTAATATAATGCACCCTGAAGTGCCAAGGAGTGAGAGTTCCCTTTCTATGGGAAGCCAAGTGTTCTCTTTCTGTCAACATGACTTGCCAAACAAACTCTAGAAATGCAACACTTGGTGGTACATAGAATGGGAGTAGATGAGGAGGCTGAGGGCATCCATAAACCCTAATCATTGTATAACTTGTCTCATAGTAAATATCTCCCCAATTGTGACCCTTGGTACAATTATGAATAAATTGTTGGGGTCTCACCAGCTGCAGGACCTTGGTGGGTAATCTTGTGCAATTCACACCCAAACTTTGGAGAATGGGAAACACAATCGAGTTCTCAAAAGCACTAAAATCTCACCTAGGGTACGAAGGGCTCCTAACTCCTAACCAAAATTGCACTGGGTTAGGCTGTCCATTCCACATCATTTGTGGTTTGAGATCATTCAAATTAATCAAACCATAATTGTGATACACAATTAGATGCATCAATAGGGAGTAATGGATGAACCTGGGTTGAGAAGCCGAGGTGAAATTCTTCAAGGAAAGAAAACCCTCATGCATCTTGTTTATGATATAACCAATAAAATCATACCCTTCGCTCACCATATAGCTTTGTGAATCCATCACCAGCATCAAAATATCAGATGTAATCCTCTTAGGACTCACATCAATTACCAAAACCTGGCATATCCCATATGCAATGTATTTCATGTAAAACTTTAGGTCTTTGTAGGCATACAGAATCGATCTGGCCATAGGTGCAATATAATTTTTATTCTCCTTCGACATGTGATTCTTAATCTCCCTAGAGACCAAAGTAGCCTCCCTGACATATCTATTTTCCAAGGCTTGTAAGTTGATTTCCGTGGCCATTGGAAACTGAATCCCGAAGGCATTCATGAAAGAATTTTAGTCTAAGATTACCAAGGGTGAACCATCCTCTTTTCTAATAGTCTTTGAGAGAGGATCATATCTCTGAGAGAGCATGAGTAGCAAGTCCACATCTAGAAAAATCTCCGAGATAATTAACTTGGCCAACCCTGAAGTCCAAGGGTTTGATACCGGTATTACACTATCATGGTTCTTGTAGAAATATGTAAATAGGTACATGCCTATGATTTTTGGAGTTTTAGCATCCCTACAATAACCTCAGTCATCAACAAAAATGTCATCACTGACCTTCTTGTTCTGAGAAGAACCAGGCAAGAGAGTGAGAAATTCATCTAAAAAACTTTCCTTAACTTTCTCCTTTGACCCTCGGCTGGTAGAAGCTCCGCTTTCTGTCGTCTAACTCATCCTGACTGTAGCTCTGGAAATTCTTCTACAAATTCACTGATCACACTGCAAGTCTGGAAAGCCTAGAAAACCTACTGCTCTGTACTTCTTCAATAAGCTTCATAACTTTGAAATGAGCTGCCTCTAATTGTTTTAACCTATAGCATTGAATGCGCCACCACATTTGACATCTCTAGCCAACAAAAGATCACTTCTGCCATTACTTTGACATGTATAGGGTTTCAATTTACTAGCCATAGCTAAGAAATTTTTAAATTTGAACATTCCGCAATCTGGCGACTAAAGAAAAAGACACATAGTCATTTTACAAATTTGGCACTTTAGAAAGGTATTCTGAGATCTGGCGACTAAGAGGAAATCTCGTAGTCACGGAATACTTTTGACTTTTCAAAATTCATTCTGAGATCAGGTGACCCAGCCATTTGGACATCTAGTGACTAAAGAAAGTGATATATTTAATTTATTCTATTCTGAGAACTAGCGACTATAGTCAAAAAACTATAGTCACGGAAATATATTTGTCTTTGAAAACTTTCAGCGATCACTCGACCTGGAGATTTGGCGACAAACCTGAAGTCTCATAATCTCATTAAACTTTAATTGTTTGACTTCTTTCTTTAGATAACTTGACCACCATTGATCTCATCCTTCAATTCATCCAGCGGTCCATATTAAGTCATGAGAAGATTTCATAACTAACCGCCTGATCCCGTGACCTCAGGAAAATCATGTCGCTGAATCGCTGGAAGCTTACCACTTAACTGTAAGGAACTTGAGATCACATGACCACACAGTCGCTAAATCACTGAAAAAAATCATAACCACCAGGTTCTAACCACTTCATTAACCCTCACTTGACGTCAGGCTCATCTGGAGACTTGGCGACAAAGACCTCTCACTAAATCTCATAATCTTTCACTTAACTAGGGTTTAATCCTGAGATCACATGACTAATTCATTCTCCAAGTCACAAGAAGATTTCTTCACTTTGGGTTAAGACTGGAGATCAAGCACCATCCACATGATCAAAAATCATTGACGGTTCTCAAAAAATCAAACAATCCTTTGTCACTTAACCGTTGCATTCAGAGATCTGGCAACAACTGCATCACAGAATAACTAACCACCAAAGAGATAGCCGCCAACAGCAGGAGATCACGCGACCAACAGAACTCTCAATCACTAAATGAAAAGATAAATCATCATATTATTAAAAGATTCAGAGACTGCCACCAAGGAAGACCATTGTTCCATCTTGAGATTCAGCGACCAAAGAGAAAACTCATGATCGCTGAATAAAAGGCCACTTAAATAAATCATTGAGAGATCTCCTGACCATAGGAAAAACCAATCTGGAGATGACACGACTATAGTCTCTTAGTGACAAATCAAATACAATAGTCACTAGATCTCAAGACTATCATTGCAAGATCTGGAGAGTAAAGGTGAAATGCTAAGTCGTTAGATAATAAGGAATATTCCAAGAGACTCACGAGATCAGGCAACAAAGGCTTTCAGGCAATCGCCAAATAAAAGGGAGTATTCCTAAACCTTAAGGAGACTCAACGACTAAGAGGAAAATAGAAGCACACATGCAAATTTGAGACTTAAGTCATCCGATAAAGTAACAAAGAATTAGAATGTTTATGACCTAAACTATGGTTTTATGATTTTTCAAAGGCAATTAGACCTAGCAAACCCTAAAAACTGCAATTTTTTCAAGATCATCCATAAATTTAGGGCAAAAAAACATAAAATGGGATTTCTAACCAACATGAAGTAGACGTAGAGGTAGGGGTAAAGACTCCTCTGGTTCTGTTAAAAAATGGAGACCTTAATGATAAAAGCTCACATGAGTAAGATCTTGTCAAAATAGGCTTACCAAACGTAAAACTTTTAGCTCCCAAATCTTCAACATTGGATTGTAGATAAGTAAATTCTTGAGCAGCAGCTTCATGACATGGCAAAACATTTGTAGATTGAAGAACGTCACTAAATCCCTACGTTGAATGCCTCTACCCATCACAGATTGCATTGTTGTTTCCTTCATGGCGAGCGAAGAATTGTGGAGGAGATGATATTGACACGAATAATATTGGGAAAGGAATTGTGTTTCCCTTAATACATTAAACACCTCACCAACTCAGAAATTATTATGTTTCCCTCTAAAATATCTTCTACATACAGTTGACAAATTCACTCCCCACTCCCCATGTTGGCGTTCAAAGAGGAAGAGTGCTAGTTAGCTAAGCAACGAACAAAATAAAAACTAATTCTGACTAATGAGAACTGTGCAAACGGAAAAAGGAAAAAGTGACCAGATAAATTTTCCCGTATCAGACAATTCTGTCAAGTGGGCGATGCCCACAATAAAAAGCCTATCGGCTTAATTATTATAAATATTTAAAAGAATGAAGCAACTTTGAAGATAAGTATTATAGATCTCCTACAAACATTTATCTAAAAAATACTTTAAGAGATCAATTTAATAGAGCCGCCTCACTATTAATTTACCACCCAGCAACAAGAGATGGTGCATAATAGCTTGAACTATTAACAGAAACTTTTACCCTTTACTTCATCTTTTTCTTTAAATTTGATGCCTATTATTTACACATCTATCTATCTAGAAAAAATGTTAACGATATCAATTTGGAACTCCTTTATTTATTTGAGAGTTATTTTATTTTACATTAGAATAATTTAATTAATTTAAGGCATCGATTTCTTACAATTCATGGTGTGTTTGTGAGTCACACTCCTGATCCATCATGGAAACTCTATGCAGCACCCAAAATGTGCCATTTATTTAATTATCTAAAAATTGAAATTAATTAATAGAAATTGAAATACAATGAATATAATTTTTTTTAATTAATTAATAACTACAGTAAATGAGGCATTTTGGGTGCTACATAGACAATGGTATCCATCATGGGGATGATTGAACCAATAAAAAATAGTAAGTAGTTGACCAGGACAGTTACCAGAGAACCATTGTCTATGCAGCACCCAAAATGTACCATTTGTTGTAATAATTAATGCATTAAAATTAGAGTAGGTTTGTCCTCTTTAGTTTTCTAATTTTTAATTAATTAATAATTATAGTAAATGAGACATTTTGGCTACTGCATGTATGTCTATGCGGCACTCAAAATGTCTCATTTACTATAATTATTATCTAATTAATAAAAATTAGAAAACTAAAGAGGACAAACCTATTTTGGGCAAAGGTAAAGGGTTTTTGATAAATCGTAAACTAAAACGTAAAATATATAAGGGAAGTTTGAAAAAAAAACTAAGTGTCCCCCTTGGTAAGATATGTGTTTTAGTTTATGATTTAGACGTTGCCAAGGTTAATGGTCCCATAATTTGTGGGTAGTGGCTATCCAGCAAACTAAAACGTAAAATATTTAAAGAAAGTTTGAAAAAATACTAAGGGCCCCTTTGGGGGCTGGAATTAGACTGGAATTGGCATTATCTAATTCTAGATAATGTCAATTCCATGTTTGTGTCCATCCAAAAAATTGGAATTGGAATTTTGTCCTCTTTAGTTTTCTAATTTTTAATTAATTAATAATTATTGTAAATAAGACACCAATAGCACTTTTTAATATACATTTTTTTTATAAAAAATTTAGTATTGGTCTCAATTTCGACCTTTGCATAGAACTAATTTTGACCACAATGCCATACATTCGACCAATAGTATGGTCGAAATTGAGACCATTGGACCAAAAAAATTGACGATAGTTGGTGGATAACTCGACCACTCGTATGGTCTCAATTTCGACCATTGGACCAAAAAAAATCAACCACAATGCCATACATTCCACCAATAGTATGGTCAAAATTTAGACCATTGCATGGTCTCAATTTCGACCATTGGACCAAAAAAATGACGGCGATTCTTCCAGTTTCAAGCACTTGCTGCAGTCAAAATTGAGACCAATATTATGGTCAAAATTTTGACCAATGAGAAATAAGTAGAAAATTCACTGAAAAAAGAATGATGAAATTTTTAGTTGTGGATTCGACCAATTATTGTCAAAAATTTGACCAATTCTCATCGAAATTTAAGGTAAAATTTACTAGTGAATACTTCTTATTTTTAAAGAGAAAAATGGCTTCAAATACTGACCGTGAGTTGGGAACTCCTAAATAACTTCATCAGTATCTTGTAAATAGTATGAATTCTCACTTGCCTTTGAAGCAACCATATAATGTCCCAGCCACAATGCCTCAAACTTACCATGTTTTCCTTTATCTTGGTCTTTTGCATTCCATTTCAGTACCCAATCCCCTTCTCTAAAAGGTCTGTCTGATCTTTCTTGTCATGACGGGTCTTAATCTGTCATTGTTGATAGAGGTTCCTTTCTTGCGCTATTCTTCTCATCTCATCTAGCTCTGATAATTGGCTCAACCTATCTTCCATAAAATTTACATCCTCAAGCTCTTCTTCCTAGATGAACCTGTAAACTGGCAGGAGATTGTTTAATGGTAACCTTGCTTGTTTTCCATAAACTAATTTGTAAGGAGTGAAACCTATTGCTCTTTTCACCATTACCCTATTTTCCCACAATGCTAGACCTAGCTTTGAATCCCATGCCTTCTTATTATTTCTCAACATTCTTCTGATAATCTTTAGTATATTCTTATTGCTTGATTCTGCTTGACTGTTCCCTTGTGGATGATACAGGGATGAGTATGATAGGTTGATGCCATATTTCTCACAAAATTCTAAAAATTCCTTAGATCTGAAACACATGCCATTATCACAAAGAATCTTGCACGGTACTCCAAATCTGGTAAGTATGTTGTCTGTCAAAAACTTGATGACCACCTTTCTTGTAGCCTGTCTCGTAGGTATAACTTCAACCCATTTTGTAAAGTAATTTGTCGCAGCCAATATCCACTTGTGACCTCCGCTTGAAGCATCGGCAATTTCCCCAATAAAGTCTATTCCCCACATTTTGAAAGGTTCCTCGATTTGTAAAGGGATAAGGGGTAAAACATCATTGTATTTCAGTTTCCCAGAGAACTTCTGACAAGATTCACACTTTTTAACATTTTCATAACAATCCTTGAATACATGGGGCCAATAATACCTGGCTTTCAATATCTTATGATTTGTTGTCTTAGCCAAAAAGTGACCACCGCATACCCCATTATGTAACTCTTTAATAACTGACTTAGCCCGATACGTGTCTAAACACAATAGGAGGATACCATCATTATTTTTCCAATATTGGTCTCCTTGAATTAGTACATATCTTGAGGCTTGTAACTTTATAGTTCTTTCCTGATTATCACTTAGACCTTCTTGACACTGCATATGCTTTAAGAAGTAGACTATGTCTGTGTACCATGGACACTGTTCGATGTTCATTTCTGCATTTTCCAAATCTACTTGGTTTACTTGGGCTGCATCCAAATTTATCTCTGCCAGGAGTTTAGCCAATCCTTGTCCTCTGATTAACTTAGTGATCTAAATTTCAATATCAAATTCCTGAATCTAATTAATCCATCAACATCTTTTACCTATGACTTTTGATTGCCTCAATATATCCTTAGTTGTTGCATTAGGTACATATGCCACAATCTTAGCTCCAACCAGATAGGGTCTGAATGATTTCACTGCTTTAACTAATGCATAAGCCTGATTTTTGTTGGCACTTGCAAAATTTCATGGCCCTACCATTTTTCTTCCAGTCTCTGCAGTTGTTTTTGCCTATTTTCTGGCTAAAACCCTTGTTTGAAATTCAAAATCTAGCCATTGCATATAAAAACCCTAATTACCCCGGGCGGCCTTAAATATTTCCTAAAGTCATGTGCCTTTATTTTTCCTTAGTCTACCAATTTAATATTTACAAGGTTTCACCCCTTTAAAATATGTGGTTGTTGTTAATTCGCAAGACTGTTTGGTGTCAGAGGTCTCTGACATGAGAATTTGCGACCGTGTGCCATCTATCCCAACAGGCCCTGTCTTCCTTCCCTATTGACTTGTTAACAAGTGAGTGGAATCAATGATCGTCGCTATACCACTGAGGGAAGATGTGCAGGTTTTAACATAATGATTTAACCCGATGTGATGGTAGAAAAACTATGGGTCCATAGTGACATGTGAGTACAAATGGCAGGCTTTGATTGGTCCATGGGTGAGTGACTGGATATGCTGTCAGTGGGACCTAGTTTTCGGCTTGTCAGAGGGTCTTGATAGTGTCAGTCAATCAATGGTGGGTGCTTTTTCTCATGAGATGTGTCAGAGCTATATGATCTTAAGCTGGTCATTGATTTCATATCCTGTCAGAGGGTTGTCAGAGCAGGGAGAGATTCTCCATCCGACGGTTGTCTTATAATATGATCGAATCTTCTGGCTCTACATGAAGATGAGACAACCATCGATCTTCTTGATGTAGGCCTAGTAATTTTCTCAGTCTTTTGGTGGTTCTGACAAATGCTTGCTTGGTTCGCTAGTTTGCATGATGTTTTAGTGAAGGGTCTAAAGACTTAGCGATTTGGCGAATAGTGTTCGCGTAATAGCCAAATGATTTAGCGGTGCTCTTAAAGTTCTTGCGAATGGGCGAGGGTTTCTTTAGTCACGTGTTTTCCAAATGGATAGAAGGTTAAGGGTTAGCTAAGGATAGTGGGACCGCATGATGATTAATCACTAAGGTGTCAATTTTTGATTGATTGAGTTGGAGGATGATGAGGAATACTACAAGGTGGAGCCATTGTCAGAGGATTCAGTGATGAGGACAAGATCTACGGTTGGTGTAAGATCTCATGGGTTGTGTTAGAGCCATGAGATCTTGCACTCATCATCTAATTTCAAAGGCTTACTGAATGTGGGTCCTGTGTCAAAGATGACCGAGCATGAGCAGAAAATAACATGGTGACAGGTGGCATAAAGTGGGCCCAGGTGAGGGTCTAAGGTCTAGCGATCTGCATAAATAAGGTTAGCGGCCTGATGAATTTCATTGCTTTTTTCTCATTCATGGAATGAGATGGTGGTATTTTAAATTGGCTGGCAATTCAGTGAAGGAAGGTCATGTGATCGCTAAGTATTTTAGCGATGACTTAAAATGTTATGCAAACTAGCGAAAACCTTTTGTCGCCAGTTCACCCAATGTAACTAGGGTAAGTTTGTTTTCCTTTGGCCACTAAGTCACTGAGTTAGGTGGTGGGTTAAGATTTTATTGCATGAATAGGAAAAGGCTTTATCGCATGTTTGCTAAAGGTAAACCCAGGCTAGCAGTTGAGTTAGGGACATAAAGATTGCGAAAAGGACAGATCAAACGGTCCTGATATAAAGTTGATCTGATTTCAAATGTCGACAGCCGATTTGTTGCTGGCACTTGGAAATGACTATTATTATTCAAATTCAAAATTTTGAGGGTTTCTCAGCGACATAAAGGACCAGAATTTATGGTTTTAGTGGCAATATTTGATGAAGTTGATGTGTCAACTGCTACAGGGTGGTCTAGAGGGTTTGATGATTAATTGCAGATGCTTATACCATAATAAAATGGACATAGGTAAAGCTCAAGGTGTGTTGCAAGTGTACAAATAGACTGAAAAGGCATGGTTTTTGTGTGATCTTCGGTACAAATCAGAAGATTTTCATTGATGAAGATCAGTTTTGGGTCTGTTCATCCAGGTTTCCTGGTTTTCTCCCCTGGAATTAATTGTTGATTGATATCGGTTGGCTTAGTGGGTGAAACCCTAACCCTATCTATCTGAAGCTTGTTGCATCCTGAGTTCTTTGAGGATTCCAAGATAGCTAGTGGTATAAGTAGTTAGAGTTTTGATTTTGTAAGGGTTCTGAAACTTTTCGGGTCTCCTAGCTTTCTAGTTTTCCAATCTTTTTGGTTCCTGGTTCCAATCTTTGGAAATCCAAGGGATTCTATTCTCTGGGTCCATATTCTTGATGGTTGAATTCTGATAATACAAACTTTGCAGAGAAGATTGTTGATCCTATGATTTTGAGTAAAGATTTTACTTGTATGTATTGATACACTTCCATGAAATACAATACAATTTCTACTTTGGTTCTATTATTGTCTCTTTTCTTTGTGTTTATTCTTGTATGTCTCTATTTGTAAGGCATTTGGAACATACTAGTTGTAAGGTAGCTATCTAATTGTTGCATGAGTTTCTTTCAAGGAAAGAATTAAATACTTATGTGCAATTTCAGAGAATGAATACATCTATGGAAGATCTGGATGGTAGAAAACCCAGATTGAGAAGATAGTTTGTAAGGCATTCTATCCAGATTGTATGTGGTTTGTAAGGCATATCACTATATTTCCTAGAAATTCCTCTATTGATTTATGTTAGACTCTTTGCCCAAAGGATTAGGCACTGATCTGATCTTTGTCATTCAAACACCTTTCAGTCATCAAACACAAAATTCATCATTACCAATACCATTTCATTTCATGTTCATGTACCTAAAAGATAGGACTATCCTTGATGTTTTACAGTCCATAGTTGCTGATTCCTTGAAGAGTGAATCAAAGGTTAGCCTTCCTTGAGTTTTACTCATAAAAAGAAGAAGTGCTCATCACACTTATGCCATTGTTCATGTTATCACACTAGGAGTTTCATTAGTCATATCTTGCAATAGGTTGTTCTTAGTTGTCTTCAGGATCATCTTCCATAAAAGTACTTCTAATGAACTCAATAGCATGAAAATGAAGACCTAATCCACCAATCCATAGTCTACTTGAAAAATAGTAGCCTATTTTAGGCAATACCCACCTGAGTCTTATGGAGCTCAAAGTAGAAGGAGGATCTTATCCAATCCTCATCAATTAGGATTTTCTTGCAAACTTGAAAACCTATTTACTGATAATGAAGCCAATGTCCTTGCCAAGTTTGACCCACAAGAAAAATCCCTAACAAACTGGCAACTCTGCTGGGGAGTTGTAAGAAATATTTTGCTAAGTTGTAGGGTTTAGTTGAGCCAGGGCTCCTACCCTATACAAAATAGCTAGTTACCATTGGTGCCTATATCTTAAAGAAGAATTCCCAAATTTTGGGTGGTGACTATAACATTCTCTGCTACAGTACTGGTCAGGAATCATTCACAAGATGAGTTACAGAGGTACTAGGTCTCAGAGAAAAAAGCTTCCTGAGGATAGATTGGGAGAAGGTATTCCAAGTACTTATAGGCTCAGTCAGACAAAGAGAGGAAGAAGGCATAAAAATGTATTTCATGCTCAGAAGCATAGAGAAGATACTAGGCAAGAGGAACAAATCCAGTCTATTCAAATGAATCAAGAAGGAAATACCTCTTAATATGAGGAGGCTGTTGATTTGGGTTTGAACCAATATGAAGACGAGGTTCAAGTAAGAGATGCTAAGTTTGAGATTACTCTCCCTAAGTCAGAATAAATTTTTGAAGAGGTTTATGAGTTGGAAAGGAGAGTCCAAGAATAGATTCATTTGAGACAGAAAAGAGACAAGGAAAAAGAGGAAAAAATTAGACATGCTATGATTAGAGCTGAGAAATTGAAGAGAAAATTGTTGGATCTTGAGGCCATGAATCAGGATCATGTGACAAAACAAGCAGAAGATCAGCCTATTGTCCATAAGATCTATGAGACAAGAAATCCTGGGGACAAAGGTAAACAAAAGGCTGTAGGAGTTTCAATAAATGAACCAAATCATGCAAAGAAGTCCATGGATTAGGTAGCAAGATTAGAGGCTTACTTGGAAGAAGCAAAAAGAAAACAAGAATTATTGGCCAAAGAGTTAGAAAAGGCAGAGCTTGAAGCCACTGCTATAGAAATGAAGAGAAAGATTGACTTCCTTAGGCAATCTTCTGGACATGCTAATACCCTTTCCACTTCTCAAGCACAAGGAGCAAATGTGTTGAATACTAATACAACTTCAAGTATGCCTAAGATTTCTAATATTTCTAAAACTCAAACATCTGAATCTTTAGGTGGTGACCCATCTCAAGTAGGTCCCATTCATGAGAGGCATAAGCAATTAGTTTTTATTGGGATTCCTGGTTATCCAAATCCCATCCCTGATGAAATTAGGAAGAAGGTCCCAAAATTCACTAGAAGCAATGCAGTTACTTGCGAAGAGCATTTGAAAAGTTTCATTGATGTGATAGATGACTACAATATTGAGCTTGATGATGTGATCATGAATCTTTTTGTTCAATCTCTGACTGAAGATGCTAGAGATTGGTTTAGAAATTTACCTCATGCCAACATATGTTCATGGAATCAGTTTAGGTAGTCTTTTAAGGAATAGTATGGTGATAAAACCAATGAGGGCTTCATGCTTAATGAGTTTAACAACATCAAGAAAAATTCAAATGAGGGTGTTTTTGAATTCAATGTTAGATTTCAAAAAGCCATGCATAAATTGTTGCAAGTTATCAGATTGGATGACAGGGTGTGTCTTGTCACATACCTAAATGCTTTTGATTCAAAGATGGGATATCTTTTGAGGGATAAGAATCTTAGGAATCTTGTAGAGGCTTATAAATTGGCTATTAATATAGAGAGCAATAGAAGGATATCAGGGAAGTTGGGAAGGAGAGAAGATTGTCAGCCATTAGTCTCAAACAGAAGAGAGCTAGGGAAACTTGATGCAAAGCCAAAAGATGATGATAGTTTGAAACAAATCTTGAAAGCAATAAATGATTTAAAGCCTGGTGAAGCAAGAAATAGTAGAGTGCAAGGAAATGATAGGCCATCTTTCAATAACTTTAATAAGTTACCAAGAATGCAGAACTATCCCTATAATACTCAACGGAAGGATGGGAAGCCAATACTTCCTGAAAGAAAGGATAAACCAAATGACAAGACCCCTGACCCTTTGCACAGAAATACAATGAATATGAATGATGATGTTCCATGGTGTATTGTTTGTCAATCACCTCATGATCCCTATTACTATGCTATTGCTCAAAGTGTTTCTGCAGATGAAGATCAAGGCAACAACAATGATGATACTTATGATGATCAAGGGTGTGGTATGAATTCTTCATACATATATGATGAGTTAGATTCTGTAGATGAAGATGAAAACCAAGATGCTAGTAGTTCCCAAATTAGAAATGAGGTTTATCATCAGCAAGTGTTTTTTGATGAAGAAGATAATCACCTTGATGTAGTTCAGTGCAATACTTTGAGAAGTGATGGGTCAGTAATGTTGAGAAGACCTTCTAATGAAGAAATTGCACAAATCACAGCAGACATGGTGTCTCAAGTTAAAAGCAACTATAATTTGAGAAATAGGGTGGTAGGTTGTCCAAGTGGTAGGCCTACTAGAATTTTCATCAAGAAAATAGAAAGGGATGAAAAACAAACCCAAAATAAGAAAAAGGTTACTGAGATTGCTAACAAAACTAGGGTGAAGAAAAATGTCAACTTCACAAAGCCAATTGTAGCTTACAAGGTAAAAGATAAACCTCTTATGGATGTTGTTTCTCCTTTGCAAAAGAAAGAAAAGGGTCAGAGCAAAGATAATCCCAATGTATTTACACATGAAGAAGATAAAGAGGTCACTGCCATTGGGCAAGATATAGTTGACCCCAAGTATGTTCCCATTGACATGAGAAAATTGTTGTCACAAATCACTATCAAGGTCCCCTTATTAGAAATGATGAGGATAGAGGAGCATAAAGTTAAGGCTTTGAGTTGGGTAAAAGGAGCCTTTTCTTCCAATACCCAAAATTCCACCAAGGTTGATGGAATGGCTACTACAGGAGGTGATTCAATTGAGAACCAGTGTGGGCAGATTATCTCTGAGATTCCTCAGATTTATTTGGACACTAATGCTACAAATGTTGTGTCAGGAATAGTTGATCCTTTCTTTTTGTCCTTAATAGTGAATGGAAAGTTGTTAATAAATTGTATGATTGATTTAGGAGCCTCTAATACTATTATGCATGCAGAAATAATGAGATCCTTGGGTTTGAAAGTAGATACACCTCATGGTAGATGTCAGGCTATGGATTCAAGAGAGGTCCCTATTATTGGTACTATAAAAGCACTTCCTTATAGGTTGACAGCTTTCCCTGACAAGTTGCTAACAATGAGTGTTCTAGTGGTAGATATTCCCCCTCATTATGGGATGTTGTTGTCAAGGAAGTGGAGTGCTTAGATGGGAGGTAGTATCCAGTGTGATCTATCCTTTGCAACTTTCAATATCGATGGTGACAATGTGAAAGTATCCAGAGAAGGTAGAACTCCACATATGATTGAAATAAATGATGACCATTTAAATTTTTCTGTGGATGTTGACATGGAGAATTTCAAATTAAAAGAAACTGTCCCACCAGTGGAAGAGATAGATCCACTAGTTGCAGGATTAAAGGAACAACAAGATGGACTATGGCAGATGTATTTTGATGGAGCATGCTCAAAAGAAGGCTTAGGAGTTGGGGTCTTATTCATATCTCTATCAGGTACTAGTTTTAAGTATTCATTCTCATTGACTTTTCAATGCACAAACAATACTGCTGAATATGAAGCATTGTCTTTGGGATTGAATATTGCTATCAAACATGGGATAAAATGTTTAAAGGTTTTTGGTTACTCTGAGCTTGTGGTAGCACAAGTTCAATCCAAATATGTTGTCAAAAATGATAGATTGAAATTGTATAAACACGTTATATGGGATCAGGTTGAAATGTTTGATGCTTTCAATATATGTTGGGTAGAAAGGTCAAATAACATAATGGCTGATTTTTTGGCCAATGTTGCTCTAAAAAGGGATGATTCAACTTTGTTTGGAGTATCAATTCTTGAAGTAAAAAGTAGACCAGTTGTTGCAGACAACATTTACAATTGGTAGGTCTTTGAGGATGATCATGACATCCTGAGATTTATTCATTGTCTTGATATATATGAGGATCAACCTATAGACTGCAATACTTTGGTTGAGGAAATTGAAGGCAAGGACATGATCATGGGAAATGAAGTGATCCAGTTGAATTCAAATAGTATTCCTAAAGGCTTAACTAAGTTAAAAGCATTGTATAGCAGCCAAAATGATCATATGTCAAAAATAAGTAATGCTAATGTAGAAGATCTAGAGGAAGTGAATTTGGGATCACATAATGCTCCTCAAATGGTCTATATTGGAAAAGGATTAAGCCCTCAATTGAAAGATAACTTGATAAGGTTGTTGAGGAGGTACAAGCATGTGTTTGCATGGTCTTATGATGACCTAAAATCCTATAGAGAGGACCTTTTCCAACATGAAATCCCATTAAAGAAAGATGTCAAACCATTCAGACAAAAGAAAAGGCCCATTAACCCATTGTTGGCTCCTAAGATGCAGCAAGAGCTAGTCAAATTGAGTGATGCATGAATAATTCAACCTATAAGGCATTCAACTTGGGTCTCTAATTTAGTCCCAGTTAGAAAGAAGAATGGTGACATTAGGTTGTGTGTAGACTTTAGGAATTTGAATGTTGCATCATTGAAAGACAACTATTCACTGCCTAACATGGAGGCAATGTTGCACAAGGTCACTAGTTGCGAGTTATTGTCTATGATGGATGGCTTCTCTGGATATAACCAGGTGTTGATGAAAGAATCTGAACAATTCAAAACTACATTCACAACACCTTGGGGAACCTATGTGTATGTCAGAATGCCATTTGGTCTCAGAAATCCTAGAGCAACTTTCCAAAGAGCCATGGATGTTGCTTTCAAAGAGTACATTGACCTGTTTATGGTTGTATATCAAGATGACCTAACTGCTTATTCCAAGAAGGCTCATGATCATTGTTTGCACCTAGAAAAGATTTTTGTTAAAGCTCTGGAGTATGGTGTGTCCCTGAATCCTAAAAAATGTAATTTTGCAGTCAAAGAGGGAAAGCTTTTAAGACACATTGTATCAAAAGATGGAATAAGAATTGATCGAGAGAGAGTTAAAGTAATCAGGAAGGTGTCTGCACCAAAAAATCTCAAAGGGGTGCAGTCCTTTCTACGGAAGATCAATTTTGTTAGGAGATTCATTGCAAATTTTGCTGAAATTTTCAAGCCTATATTAAAGTTGTTAAAAAAGGATGTGAAGTTTCAATGGACTGTAGAGGCTTAGGCTACATTTGATAAAATTAAGGATGTGGTCCAACAGGCACCTATGCTTAGGTCTCCTGACTATACCAAGCCTTTTTCATTGTTTTCTTTTGCATCATTTCACACCATTGCTGTTGTTTTATTGCAAAAGGACAATGAGGGTTTTGAACATCCAATTGCATTTTTTAGCAAATCCTTGCAGGCTGCTGAGTTGAATAATGAGATGATGGAGAAGCAGGCATATGCATTGGTAAAAGCAGTCAAATCTTTTAGGCCTTATCTAGTGTGTGCAAAGGTTGTTGCATATGTTCCACATTCAGCAGTAAAGGATGTTCTTACTCAATCTAAAGTCACTGGTAAGAGATGCAAGAGGATTACTAGAATTCAAGAATTCAATTTAGAAATCCAAATCACTAGGTTGGTAAGAGGACAAGGCCTAGAAAAATTGATGACTGAAGAAAATATGGACTTAGTCCAAGTAAATAATGAAAAAACTCCAAATATGACAATCACAAGTATTGAATTGCAACCAGAGTATGTTGATATTGTCTATTTCATAAAGAATGCTAGATGCCTAGACTTTATGACAGATAACCAAAAGAGGTCCTTGAAATTGCAAGCTCATAAATATACATTGATACAAGGGGACTTTTATTGGAAGAATAGAGATGGAGTCTTGTTGTTTTGTCTTGACAGATATCAAGTAGAGAAGGTTTTAAATTAAATGCATGCTGGTGTTTGTGGAGGTCATTTTTCAGTAAGGACTACTGCTCACAAGGTTTTAAGGGTAGGTTATTTTTGGCCTACATTGTTTAAAGATTCATTCCAATATGTTAGGAAATGTGAAGCTTGTTAGAGGTTTGCTTCAAAATTAAAGTACTCAGGAGCACTGTCATTAAACCTAATAGCTGCTGAAGCACCATTTGCCATGTGGGGCTTGGATTTCATAGGTGAGTTTGCTGAGAAATCTAGTGGAGGACATAGTTATATACTGGTTGCAACTGAATATTTCACAAAATGGATAGATGTTATTCCTACAATGAGGGCAACAAGTAAAGTGGTGATTGATATCTTACTTGACAATATTTTGACTAGATTTGGTGTCCCTATGAAGTTGATTATAGATAATGCAATGTGTTTTAGATCAGATGAGTTTAAGAAGTTTTGCAAAGATAATGGAATCATGACTTCATATTCATCTCCTTATCATCCTCAAGAAAATGGACAGGCTGAGTCTAGTAATAAAAACATCCTAAAAATCTTGAAGAAGACACTTGAAAAGAATAAGAGAGCTTGGCATTCCAAGTTGAGATTGGCTTTATGGGTAGACAGGATTATAGTGAAAAGAGCCACCGGGAAGTCTCCCTTTGAGCTTGTGTATGGTTTGCAATCAAGGCTACCTATAAATAATCTAATTCTAGTTTATCAGTTTATTCAGGATGAGGAGTTGGATGTCATAGAGCCAATGTAGAATAGAATTATGTAGCTAATCGAGTTAGATGAATAGAGAAAAGAGAGTCAAAAGAGTAATATCAAGTTGCAACAGAAGATGAAGTACTTATTTGACAAAAGAGAAACTACTAGAAAATTCAAGGTTGATGATTTGGTACTTTAATGGAATGTGAGGGTAGAAGATAAAGGGAAGCATAAGAAATTTGAATCACTGTGGCTTGGTCCTTTTGTGATTCATGATAGTTTTGGGAAGGATTCCTACTTGCTAAAGAACATGGATGGTGAAGTTTTTGAATTGCCAGTGCATGGGCAATTCTTGAAGCCCTTCTTTAGTTAAGTTTTTGATTATCATGCATGTGTAAATACTTTGTAAATTTTTGTATAGGTTGTTTTCCTTTCAGGTCGTGTGTTTCTTTCCCTATTTTATGTTAGTGTGGTTTTTGGTCTACATCCCAGAGTCCTGTGGTTCTTGTTAAAACTTGTGTTTCCACATCCTCAGATAGAGCCACTGTTGGCACCAGCAAAATTTCATGGCCCTACCATTTTTCTTCCGGTCTCTGTAGTTGTTTTTCCCTATTTTCTGGCTAAAACCCTTGTTTGAAATTCAAAATCTAGTCGTTGCATATAAAAACCCTAATTACCCCCGATGGCCTTAAATATTTCATAAAGTCCTACACCTTTATTTTTCCTTAGTCTGTCGCTTTAATATTTCCAAGGTTTCACCCCTTTAAAATATGTGGTTGTCATTAATTCACAAGACTGTTTGGTGTTAGAGGTCTCTGACATGTGAATTCGCGACTGTGTGCTGTCTGTCCTGGCGGGCCCTGTCTTCCTTCCTTGTTGACTTGTTAACAAGTGAGAGGAATCAACGATCATCGCTATACCACTAAGGGAAGATGCGAGGGTTTTAACATAATGCTTTAACGACAACCGTATGATGTGATGGTAGACAAACTGTAGGTCTGAAGTGACACGTAAGTACAAATGGTAGGCTTTGATTGGTCCATGGGTGAGTGACTAGATATGCTATCAGTGGGACCTAGTTTTCATCTTGTCAGAGGGTCCTGACACTATCAGTCAATCAACGGTGGGTGCTTGTTCTCATGAGATGTGTCAGAGCTATGCGATCTTAAGCCGGTCGTTGATTTCATATCTTGTCAGAGGGTTGTCAGAGCAGGGAGAGATTCTCCATCCGACGGTTGTCTTATAATCTGATTGAATCTTTTGGCTCTACGTGAAGATGAGACAACTGTTGATCTTCTTGATGCGGGCCCAGTAATTTTCTCGGTCTTTTGGTGGTTTTAACAAATGCTTTCTTGGTTTGCTGGTTCACATGATGTTTTAGCAAAGGGTCTAAAGACTTAGCGATTTGGCGAATAGTGTTCACGTAGTAGCCAAATGATTTAGTAGTGCTCTCAAAGTTCTCGCAAATGGGTGAGGGTTTCTTTAGTCACGTGTTCACCAAATGGATAGAAGGTTAAGGTTTAGCCGAGGACAGTGGGACTACATGATGATTCATCACTGATGTGTTAGTTTTTGATTGATTGAGCTGGAGGATGACAAGGAATACTATAGGGTGGGGCCGTTGTCAGAGGAGTCAGTGATGAGGACAAGATCTACGGTTGGCATAAGATCTCATGGGTTGTGTCAGAGCCATGAGATCTTTCACCCACCATTTGATTTTAAAGGCTTACTGACTATGGGTCCTGTGTCAGAGATGACCGAGCATGAGTAGCAAATAACATGGTGATAGGTAGCATAAAGCAGGCCTAGGTGGGGGTCTAAGGTCTACCAGTCTAGATAAATAAGGTTACTAGCCTGATGAATTTCATTACTTTTTGCTCGCTCACGGAATGAGATGGTGGTATTTTAAATTGGTTGGCGATTCAGCAAAGGAAGGTCACGTGATCGCTAAGTATTTTACCAATGACTTAAAATGTTATGCGAAGTGATGAAAACCTTTTCTCACCAGTTCACCAAATGTAACCAAAGTAAGTTTGTTTTCCTTTGGCCGCTAAGTCACTGAGTTAGGTGGTGGGTTAATATTTTATTGTGAGAATAGGAAAAGGCTTTGTCGCATGTTTGCTAAAGGTAAACCCAAGCTGGCAGTTGAGTTAGGGACATAAAGACCATGAAAAGGAGAGATCGAACGGTCACGATATAAAGTTGATCTGATTTCAAAAGTTGACCGCCGATTTGCTGCTGGCACTTGGAAATGACTGTAATTATTCAAATTCAAAATTTTGAGGGTTTCTCAGCGATAGAAAGGACTAGAATTTATGGTTTTAGCGGCAAGATTTGATGAAGTTGTTGTGTCGACTGCTGCAAGGTGGTCCAGAGGGTTTGATGATTGATTGTAGATGCTTGTACCATCATAAAATGGACATAGGTAAAGCTTGAGGTGTGTTGCAAGTGTACAAATAGACTGAAAAGGCATGGTGTTTGCATGATCTTCAGTACAAATCAGAAGATTTTCATTGATGAAGATCAGTTTTGGATCTATTCATCCAAGTTGCTTGGTTTTATCCCCTGGAATTAATTGCTGATTGATATTGGTTGGCTTAGTGGGTGAAACCCTAACCCTAGCTATTTGAAGCTTGTTGCATTCTGAGTTCTTTAAGGATTCCAAGATAGCTAGTGGTATAAGTAGTTAGAGTTCTGATTTTGTAAGGGTTCTGAAACTTTTTTGGTCTCCTAGCTTTCTTGTTTTCCAATATTTTTGGTTCCTGGTTCCAGTCTTTGGCAATCCAAGGGATTCTATTCTCTAGGTCCATATTCTTGATGGTTGAATGTTGATAATACAAACTTTGCAGAGCAGATTGTTGATCCTATGATTTTGAGTAAAGAGTTTACTTGTATGTATTGATACACTTCCATGAAATACAATACAATTTCTACCTTGGTTCTATTATTGTCTCTTTGCTTTGTGTTTATTCTTGTATGTCTCTATTTGTAAGGCATTTGGAACATACTAGTTGTAAGGTAGCTATCTAATTATTGCATGAGTTTCTTTCAAGGAAAGAATTAAATCCTTATGTGCAATTTCAGAAAATGAATACATCTATGGAAGATCTTGATGGTAGTAAACCCAGATTGAGAAGAGAGTTTGTAAGGCATTCTATCCAGATTGTATGTGGTTTGTAAGGCATATCATTGTATTTCCTAGAAATTCCTCTATTTATTTATGTTAGACTCTTTGCCCAAAGGATTAGGCATTGATCTGATCTCTGTCATTCAAACACCTTTCAGTCATCAAACACAAAATTCATCATTACCAATACCATTTCATTTCATGTTCATGTACCTAAAAGATAGGACTGTCCCTGATGTTTTATAGTCCATAGTTGCTAATTCCTTGAAGAGTGAATCAAAGGTTAGCCTTCCTTGATTTTTACTCATAAAAAGAAGAAGGGCTCATCACCCTTATGCCATTGTTCATGTTATCATACTAGGAATTTCATTAGTCGTATCCTACAATAGGTTGTTCTCAGTTGTCTTTAGGATTATCTTTCATAAAAGTACTTCTAATGAACTCAATAGCATGAAAATGAAGACATAATCCACCAATCCATAGTCTACTTGAAAGATAGTAACCTATTTTAGGCAATACCTACCAGATTCTTGTGGAGCTCAAACCAGAAGGAGGATCTTATCCAATCCTCATCAATTAGGCTTTTCTTGCGAACTTGGAAACCTATTTACTGAGAATCAAGCCAATGTCCTTGCCAAGTTTGACCCACAAGAAAAATCCCTAACACTTTTCATGTATATCATAGTTGAACTTAGAAGATTGTAAAGTTTTACTAAAGAAAGATATTGGTTGCTCAAATCCTTCATCATTTTTTTATAGCACAATTGCTGCGATGGTGTGGAAAGAAGCAAAGGAGAACAACTCAAATGGTTTGGAGAAATCAAGAGATTTCAAAACTAGGGCTTCTTTGATTGCTTTCTTAATGCTGGAAAATGCTTCTAAGGTCTTGTCTATCCAATTTAGAACTGCATCCTTCTTTAACATCTTTGCAATAGGTTTTATAATTTCTAAAAAATTTGGGACAAACCTCCTCACAAAGTTGATCTATCGAAAGAAAGATTGAATCCCCTTAACATTTTTAGGAATCTGAACCTTATCAATTTCTTCTATCCTTTTTGGGTCTATTCTGACTCCTTCCCTAGAAACAATGTGACCAAGAAGTTTACCCTTGGTTACCCCAAAATGACATTTCTTTGGATTTAAGGATACTCCATATTCAAGGGCTCTTTTGAAAATTTTCTCTAAATGCTTGCAATGGTCTTATGCCTTCTTAGAATAAGCTTTGATGTCATCCTGATATATTACCATGATAATATCAATGAAATCCCCAAAAGCCACATCCATGGCTCTCTAAAAGGTAGCTCTGACATTTGTAAGTCTAAATGGAATTCTTGCATAAACATATGTACCCCATGGTGTAGTGAACATTGTTTTGTACTGCTCTTCTTATTTAACCTTTACCTGATTTTACTTGGAGTACCTATCCATTATGGATAATAATTCATTTCCTATAAACTTCTGTAATAATGCCTCCATATTTGGTAATGCATAATTGTCCTTTAATAAAGATATGTTTAGGTTTCTAAAATCCACACAAAGCCTGATATCTCCTCTTTTCTTCCTAACACGTACCAAGTTTGAAACCCAAGTAGAGTTTCTAATTGGCTTGATGATACCGGCATCCCTCATCTTAATGAGTTCCTCCTTCATCTTAGGAGCCAAAGTTGGATTGATCGGTCTTTGCCTTTGTCTAAAGGGCTTTGCATTAGGTTTTAGGGGTATCTCATGTTGGAACAAGTCTTCTCTGTAGGCCTTAATATCGTCATAGGACCAAGAAAATACATGTATATACTTTCTTAATAAACTAACAATATCATCTCTGATTTTAGGAGTAAGATTTTTACCAATAAAAACCTCTTTAGGAGTATGTTCATTTCCTAAATTTATCTTTTCTACTTCCTCTATAGTAGTATTTTCCATTTTAACCCTACTATTAGAATCCTTATTATTAAACATTCTCTCTAATGCAACAAGGCCCTTAGGAATTTTATTAGTTTTAAGTTGAATTAAATCTTTTCCAAATAAAGTATCCTTTTCATCTATTGTTTCAACATAAGCATTTAAATCAATAGACTGATCTTCATACCTTTCTTTGCATGCAAGGAATTTTATGATGTCTCTATTGTCCTCAAAGATTTTCTAATTATGGACATTATCAGGTATTGTTGGTCTTGATTTGATCTCCACCTATGCAATATCTTCACATGGAATATCGTTATGCCTAACTACTAGGTTAGCCATGAAATTGGCAAGAATATTTTTAGATCTATCTACCCAAGTTATTGAAAAAGCATCAAAACATTCTATAGAATCCCAAACTTCATTCTTGTACCTTTTTAGAGTATGATTCTTAGTAAAAAACTTATCCCTAATCTGAGATACAACCAATTCAGAATCACCATAAATAGAAATAATTTTGATACCATGCTTACCTACTATTTTTAGACCTAGTAGAAGTGCTTTGTATTCTACAATATTGTTAGTACACTCAAAAGATAACAAAAAGGAATATTTAAAGGAATTCCCATTTGGGGATATGAAGACTACACCTACTTCATTACCACTTTTTCTACATGATCCATCAAAAAACATTTTCTAAATGAAATCACTATTTTCCTTAGCACATATTTCAATAGGACTAGTATTTTCGATGACATTTTTATGAATACTTACCTAGAAATTCTCCATGTTGGTATGGAAAAAGTGTGTAACCTGACTTGGATCGATATCTTCAATGATGTAAGTAGATCTTGGTTCCCTATTGATCCTTATAACCCTATCATTTACTAGGATAGAAGCATAAGATAGATCTAATTGAACATTTCCACCTACTAAATTGGACCACTGTCGACATAATAACATTCCATAACTAGGTGGTACTTCTACAATAGTAATATCAATTTTATAGGACTTTTCAGGACAAGAAGGAAACTTAAATTCAACATTTTTCATTATTCCAATAACTGGAACTGATCTATTATCCATAGCATATAATTTTCCATAAGTAGTATCCACATTCATTCCTAATTCTTTCATTACTCCATGAGGCATAATATTTACTGCCGCTTTGGAGTCTAACATACAATTTTTAACTAATTTATTATTTATCAAAAAAGTTAGAAAGAAAGGATCTACTTTAGTAGCATCTTCATTAACAGAAGTTCCTAGGTAAATAACTAGTAATTCTTCATTATCCTTTTGTTCATTTGAATCTTTTTTAACAACATCATTTATTATCTTGATTATTTCATTCCTGCAATTAGTTAATTTAACTATTTCCATTAGAGGGATAGAAATTTTTACCTGAGCTAATGCTTGAGACATGAATGAAGTACAGTTTGAAATTTCCTTACCATTGCTTTGCTTATCCATGGGTTTGCTTATCTTTGATGTCTAATCAACTTTCCTTTTAGGGACATCTGTCTTTACCTTCTTTATCTCAGAACTCTTGTTTGAAATTTTGAACATCCCTGCTACTTGTTCATTACCTGAGTTTACATTCTTGTTCCTTAGGCGATAATTGCTAAGAACCTGTTCCATCACTACCACAGTGTAAGCCTCTCTTCCTCTTTTGTTGTCCTTCTGATATCCAAATTATCATCACTATCTAAAAAGACTTGCTTCTCCTATTGGTATCCTAACCTCCTGTAACTTTCATCTGGCATGTGTTCTTCGTATGAATCATCACTATCTCCTGACCAAAAGGGTGTAGATGAAAGAGCATTTATCACAAGTCTCTCCTCACATCCCTGGTGTTCTTCCTCTGGAATCTTTTATGCTATAAGGCATTGCTCCTGAGGGTGAGGCATTTTGAAAATGTCACACCAAAGTTCATCCCCTATGAAATGATTATTCTTCTTAAGAGGGTCTGGAGTGTCTATTTTTTTTTTCACAAGCTTTCCATCTTTCCATTCGATATGATAAGGCATGTCTTGCAACCTGTATCTGTCATTCCTGTTGAAATTTCTATAATGCTTTCCTTCTTGAAAGTGACTTTTGTTTAATTGCAAATTCTTCATCAAACTCACTAATTCATCCATCTTATCACTTTCTTCATTCTTCTTCAGGATTGTAGGATTGACTAGCCTGGGATCATTTCTTTTATCAACTCTCCCGATAGCTATTCTATTATTTTCAATAGTTAATACAATTTTGAAAGCTTGATGTGATGTTACCAGGTTATGAGACCTTATCTCATAATTTTTTTTGACATCAAAGGCTATCAAATAAAAAGTGATTAGAAAAGAATCAACAGGGTGGATATATCTCTCAAAATCTTATTCAACACCCTGTTAAACCTTTTGTTAAATTCTTTCACTGTTTCATTCATATTTTTCCTTATACTGGTTAATTCATGAGATGCAAAAGATGGATCTTTGTGATCCCCAAACTCTTCCATAAAATAATCAACAAAACTTTGCCAACAGGTAATAGATCCATCAGGAAAATTTCTATACCATTCGTCTGCACTATCCTTGAGTGAATGCACAAACATTTTCATACACACATCTTCATAAGTTATGTCAAATTCATAAACAATATTTTTGACATTAATTACATGTTTTTCTACTAATTGGGATCCATCGCTAGTAAATTTAGGGATAGCAACTTTTAATTTATTAGGTATTGGGTTAGGAGAGCATATAATGTTTGAAAGATCTAACTATTTATATCTTTCATTAATTTCTTGAAATCTGACATCAAATATATTTCTACTATGATTATTATTCTGAAAGTTTTGATTTTGGCACACAGGATTACCTCTCTGGTATTGATTTTCTTGGTTTCCATATTGACCTGTATGAGGTTGCTAAGCCATATTCATTGGATTTTGTGCCCCTCCTCTGTGTTGTTGATGTTGTTGTTGTACCAGATTTTCACACTAATGATTCATGCCCATACCATATTGTTGTGCATAATTTTGATTTCCATTTGGATAAACTGAACCTTGCATTTTTTGTGGATGATACTATTGTGTAGGATTTCCTCCAGGTTGTATATTAATATGATAATTTTCTCCTCTTCCCTGTGTGTAATTTCCACATTGCTGCAAGCCTTCACCGCTTATATCATCTGTATAGGTATCAAAGTATTGTGTACCACCCTGGCTTTGTGCACGGTTTCCTGGATATGTATATTCTCCTACATTCCCATCATAATTATATTTTCTATCATCTTTATTTTATCTCACATTAATGTTTATGTTATATAAATAATCACTTCATGGTAAATGAATATCTTTATTACCTTTTACACTTTCCCTGTGCCTAAACTGGTAAATATTATTTGGCATATATTTGCCTTCAATTTTTACACAATCACTATGCTTTCCCCTATCATGCTTCACATTATTATCATTTGCATGAGCTCTTCTTTCATAATTATTTTCATTTTCCTCTCATGTGTATGTAAGTCTCGATGCAGTGAATTATTATCATAATAATGTAATTCATTATTGTTTTTACCATATATATGTCCTTTTCCATTTTTCTCAGCGTGCTAGTAATAAACCTTATCATCTTCCTTTTGGTTATGAAAACCATCATTCTGTAAAATACTTTTATTACCTTGACCATCATTATTACAATATATGATAATATTCCTTTTGCAATAATCACCTTCCACCTGTACAAGTTGGTTGAATTTGTCATGCTGCAAATGACTTTGTTCATAATACATATACCGATGATGCACGTCTGGATGTTGCGTGTGGACCCCAAGATGTTGCGCAATATCATTTTGTTGTGTGAGAAAATCATTATGGCTTTGCACGATCTTGTATGGTTGCTCATGCAAGCCTCTAGATTTCTGCTTGTAATATCCACAGCTATCAATTTTCTACATAATATCATTTGTGTCATGTGTATCACTCTTATAATGTTGTGCATGATACTCACCGGGCTGTTGATTCTTGTTATCTACTTGCTAATGTGTTTGTATGTCTTGCGCAAAATAATGCTAGATTTGCGTAGATTCTTCTGGGTGCATTTTATCACTATTTGAGTGGATATTTTGTCTATGATATATATTATTATCATGCCTTTCTAATGATGTGTTCCTTGTGTGGACCCCAGCATGCTGCTGGTTATATAAATTATTTGCAAGAATATCTTTTAGAACATTAATATCCTCCTTCTTTTGCGCAGGTTTATGAAGATTATTTGGCTGCATAGTATAATGCATATTATGCACACCATGTTGTTGCTCACGTGTGCTTTTCAATAGGTCATTACATATTGGATAACATGGCTTACCACCCTGCATGGTGTGTGTGCTTTTTTGTGTATGATGATGGCTATCATAGCACATACCATCATCACCCAAACCATGCGTATGCTTGTGTTTCATGCCTTGCATGTTTGATGGTTGTGCATTGCCTATTTCCTCTTCAAAATAATCACATGGGTTTGGATGATTTTTATTATGTGCAAGTGTGAAATCATATGGCAATCTATATTGCCTATTATAATTTTTAATATCTTGTTGATGTGCATGAGTATGCTGCTCATAATCCATGCCTTGAGGCTACTTTTGGACCCCAGCGTGGTGTTGCATATCTCCATACATGTTAATATAGTGTTGCATGGGGTTCCCATTTGGCTCTGTAAGACACATTTCACCACCTTGCGCAGGGTTAAGATAATAATTATTTCTATTTCTTAAATGATCTTGATCATTTTTAGGTTGTCAGACAACATTTCTTTTATTATTTATAATACATATGCTTTCATACTATTGTTTATTAATACTTTTATCACCTCGCACATTTCCATAATGTTGTGCATTATGATTTTGTTCAAAACTATTATAATCATAACCAAAATGATTTGTATCATTATTTCTTCGCTCTTGTCCACCCTTGCCATACTAGGAGTGATTATGTTCACTGCCATTAAATAAACTATAGATATTTCCATTATGCATAGGTCGTCCTTGAATATTATGCAAATCACATCCATTATCTTGATTTTGATCTTTATTATCTTGATAAACTTTATCCTAGCATTTAGACTATGTATATTGATCATATCTAGGGAGATACATTCCATTATTTTGATCATGTTGTTCTTTGTCACTGCATTTTCTCCAATGGTCTTCATCTCCCCGATCATTGCCACCTTTTGAAGTCTTCCTTGCAATGTCTTGATTTTTACAGTGTTCATTAGTGTTCCCCTGTTTATCACCTATATTATACATTGGATTAGAAAAAACTTTGAACCGTCCATTGTCGCTTCCTGTAGCCCTTTCTTCATTGTTTGGTTTGAATACAGGATTGATAGAATTGTTGTCAGAGATATGCCCACTGTTCTTTCTATGAGGGGGGTTGTATTTCAGCACTCGAATAATTTTATCAATAGCTTCATTATCATTTACTCCCCTATTTTCAGCATGACTTCTTTCAGGTGAAAGAATACTTTCCCTTTCTATTCCCAACTTCTTAAGAGCTTCATCAGGCTGGATCTTCTGAGGGCTCTAAGCATCCTTTCATCTCTGTAATAGTAACCAAAGATTCTGAAACTATCCTTTACTAATAGCTTCCCCAGTAGAGTCACCAATTTCCTGGTGCTCAAAAACACTGGACCATTTTGAGGCCAACTGACAGGCACACACAAGTGCCTTTGCAATTCTGACTCAATTGAGCCAAGGCTGGTAGGCCTGAATCCACAAGTGCTCTTTAACTGCACAAACACATGCATAGACAAAAGCAATTCCTTCCAAATGGGTAAACAATCCTTGGAGAAAACTAACATAATCTCCTAGTAATGGCTAAATAGCATGAAATCTAAACTAAAGCCTGAAACTATCCCTAAAATCTAATAGAATGCTTTATAAAGAATAATTCAGATTTAAATGCAAACTACAAAATAGAACCAAATAACAATTACAAATGAAATGAGATCAGTTCCTTAATACAGTTTTGGGTATAGAGTCATATATTTTCAATCTTACGTATAGTGAGAGATAGTTTTAAGGGAACTTGCTTGTATAAAGCAAGACTATCATCCTATAGGATTCCCTTGAATCATAATTCAAAATAATTCATACAATTAATCCTATCAATTTTAACCCAAATTAAGAGGCCGAAAGGAACAACAACAGGTTCATAGACCATGGAATTGCTATTCGAATTGTACTAATTAACTACATGAATCATAAAAAATCAAGGAAAACAATACAATAGAACACCCTGGTATATAGACCATCTGAAAAACTAATTGAAAATAACAGATATATAACCTCAAAAGGTATAAAACAACTTATCTGACATTAGCACTTCAAAAATTGAATATTAGGTCTAAATCTGTAGTTTAAAATATTTTTTCAATTGTGTCGTGATGTTAATTGTTTACGAATGTTTGAATATAAATATATTTTCCAAAGGTTTTCTGTGAAAAGACATGCCTTTTCATAGAACCTAATCCCTAAAACTAACCCCAAAATTACATGTTTAAACCATATAATAGGCTTTAGGGAAAACATTTCCCGTATGACAAAATGAATCTATTACATCTTTAGGTGTTTATGTATAAAATCCAAGTCCTTACGTTAATCCCTGCACAAAAACACCCAGCATTAGTAAATAAAATTTAAAATTAAATTTATCATATTTTATAATATTTTAATTTTTTAATGTGATCCTTAAAATCAATAAAAATAAAACATTAATAAAAGTATGATATAAATCTCATAAATATATTTGATAAATAAAGTGCAAATAAAATAATAATCATAAGCCACCCACTTTTATTAATATAAATGAGTTATATTTATTAAAACATAAGGTAACACCTAAAATATTTAATAGAAATGACATTTTTTTTTTTAGGCAAAAGTGGCAAGCCACTATAATATTTATATATATATAAAAATTGATTCAAAATAGGTCAACTGGGAAAGAATCAGGAAGAAAACCCACCATCGTCCCTTTTATTTACAATGTTACATTTCTGAAATTTTTACAACATCGAAATATAAGGAGCGTTTCATATAAACAATATGGAGTATCAACTACCTCCAATGAAGACGCATCCATGTTATGAAACATCTGATATAATTACACATTTAAACCCTTCAATGTTTCATCTAATAAAAAATTAACCAAAATTCAAAAATTTTGGACAATTCATTTTTTATTTTTTTATTCTACCATATCATCATTTTCTGACATGTTGCACCCACGAAGCAGGCACGGGCTATGTTGATCTTCAATTCCTCACCAATCACTTGTTTGATGGCACGATAAACTATGGGAGAATGAATGGAAAACATCATATCCAATACAGAATCATCAACTTCCCCTATCAAAACTACTTCTATCCTCGGCGGGATCCAGATTCGGTAATTCTTTGGCATGACATTATATTTTAAATTCAAAAGTTTATTTTCATAATATATTAACCATAACATATTCATTTTAAAATACAAACATTCGAAAAAGTAAAAAAATATAATTTAATACAATATAGAAAAAATCCTAAAGCATTAGGGTATAAAAGTTTTACAACTTGCCCTGAAAAAAAAGGGACATTCACCTTAACATCTTAATATTTCAAAATAATATACTTAGGGAAATTAGTAGTTTTAAAATAACAACCCTAATGTTACAAGTACTTCTAATAATATTACAACCATTTTATCAAAATACATATAGTTTTGGAATCTAAAATAATTTCACTTTCTCAAAAAACCCTAAAATATATATATTAATGAGATGAAAATAAAAAACCTTTACATCACCTAATTAACATTTCCCAAAAATGAAAAAGATAAAATTAAGTCACATATGGTAATACATAATCATTTTATGCCCATTTTACCTTACAAGTTTAATTTTTAAAATTAAAATTACAATAGGGTAAAATTACAAGACTACATTTAGGGATTCGAAAATTAAGGATTAATATCAATTAAAATTTTTCAAAACCTAAAAACATAATAATCCTTACCAACATAATTTATTTTAATATGCTTTTACACTTTAGGGTTTTTAGGACAAATTATAAATTAAATTTTAAAAAAGCACTCACATTAAAAAAACAATAATTTCGTGAAATATAAAATTTCTATGACACACACATACTAAAGAAAAATAATATATTTATTCTCCTAATAATTTATTTCTAAATTGTTAAAAGGAAATAAAATAATCTTTAATTAATACCTTTATTTGTACCCACAATCTCAAGGAATAACATAGGTTAATCGGTAAGGGTAGAGTTGGGTAGCTAGGTTAGGAAGAAAGGATGGGTCGAGAGGTCGAGTGTTCAACTCCCTCTCCCCATTCTTTTTTCCTAAAATCTAGAAAATAAATAATACATAGGAAAATATTATTTCATTATTGAATTGAAAAGTAATTAAGGAAAGAATTATTCCCTATGTAAGAAATTGTGTTGACTTTTCACCTGCACATGGAAACGTAAATAAATTAGTTTATCCTCCAAATCCTTTCGAAGAAAATAAATAGATTAACTGGTTAGGGGGTAGGAGGGTAGGTAGGTAGAAAAAAGGTCGGCTTGAGAGGTCGAGGGTTCAACTCCCTCTCGCCACCTTTTTTACTTAACCCCTTTGTGATTTATTATTTTTTTAGAATTATTATTTATTTCAAAATGAATATGCATTAAATTAATTGAAATGAAATAAATAACAACTTGATACATGAAAATAAAATAATGACAAACATATATGCCTTTTTATGCATTTTAATTTTTTAACATAGGAAAATTATATAAAACTGAAATTGAAGATCATACTTCCCTGATGTTTTTTGCGTATTTAGAACCTGGATTTTTTGGTGTCAACACTTCCTATCAGAGTTGGTCCAATGCAGAAAGAGATGATTTGCCAAGTCCTTGACCTAAAGCTAACTTATAATATTCTATTAAGGAGGCCATGGATCCATGAAATACAGGCCGTACCCTCAACCTACCATCAATGTCTTAAGTTCCCCTATCTAGAACAAGAAGTTATGGTAAGCGAGGACTCAAACCCCTTTCAATATTGTAATAACATGAAGCCTATTAATGACTCCTTAGTCCCACATAATGCAGAAGGATCAATTTCCCAAAGAATAGAATAAGGAAAAAGTTCAAAAGATCTTCCATCTTTGAAGGGAAAAGAAAAAGAAGAAAAAGAAATTATTGTTGAAAATAACCAAAGTCCTACTATCATAACTACATCGACAAAAGGAAAAGAGAAGGTTAGTGAGGAGAATGCTCCTGAGAAATAGAAATAAGACCAAGATAGATCCATCCAAATATACACCAAGGAGGTCCATTACCAAATAATGGATCATATGATGAAATGTTTTGAAAACCAATGTCAAATCAAACAAAAGGGTGTAGGTGAATACTCCTTATACATGATGGATCTACCCCTATCTCCAAAATCATATGGAAGACTATCCAATCTACCTCATAAATACAATTGCTGACAGAGATGCAGATTGAAGTGGTTGGATTCAAGGAACTCAAGAATTTGTATACAGAGGATCCTGATTTTGGTGGAGCTTGGAAAGCTTGTAAAGAGCCTGTTACTCTAGATAGGACGAAATGGCTGGATTTCATCATCCAGGATGATATGTTATTCAGAGGGAGTCAGTTGTGCATTCCAAGAAGTTCTATGAGGGAGAATCTCATCAAAGAGAAGCATAGTGGAGGATTGGCTGGACATTTTGGTCGCGATAAAACCCTTGCTTTGGTTGGTGAGAATTATTATTGGCCACAATTGCAGCAAGATGTGAAGAAGTTTGTACAAAGTTACAGAGTATGTTAGATGGCGAAAGGAGTGAAGTAGAATACAAGGTTGTATCAGCCATTATCTGTACCAGAGAAGCCTTGGGAGGATATTAGTATGGACTTTTTTCTTGGTTTACTGAGGACACAGCGGGGACATGATTCAATTTTTGTAGTAGTTAACAGATTTTTGAAGATGACACATTTCATTCCCTGCAAGAAGACTAATGATGTTGTTCATGTAGTAGAATTGTTTTTCAGAGAAGTGGTGAGACTACATGGTTTGCCAAAGACCATAGTTTCAGATCGAGATACTAAGTTTGTTGGATATTTCTAGTGGACATTGTGGAAGAAGTTGAAGATAGATTTGAAGTTCAGTTCATCACATCATCAATGAACTGATGGACAGACAGCGGTGGTGAATAGGAGTTTGGGAAATTTGCTGAGATGTTTGGTTGGAGATAAGCCAACAGGATGGGATTTGATTTTACCACAGGCAGAATTTGCATACAATAATTCTGTCAATAGGAGCACTGGTAAATCACCATTCAAGATTGTATATGCAAATAGTCCAAGAAAAGCATCTAAATTAAGAAAGATAGATAAAGGAGAAATAAGTAGTGCTGAAGCTGAGGATTTTGTAGAACATTTGAAGAACATCCATGAGGAGGTGAGGAAGCATATTACCAAGATGAATGCACAGTATAAGGCTAACGTAGATGAGAAAAGGAGGCATAAGGAATTTTAGGTTGGAGATGAAGTCATGGTTCATTTGCAAAAGGAGCGATTTCCGGTTGGTACATATAACAAGTTGAAAATGAAAAAGTTTGGGCCATGTAAGATACTGAAGAAGCATGATTCAGGAAATGCATATGAGGTAGAATTACCTACTGAGCTGAATATTTCACCAGTGTTTAACATGTCAGATTTGACAGAATATCATGAAGGAGGTGTTGAAGATGAGGTTGCAGTAGCACAATGGAGTATTCCAGCAATGAGTTCTGATATCAAGGAGATTGAAGATATACTAGACAGTCGTGTTGGTAGAAGCACAAGGAACAGGACATATGAAGAGTATTTGGTCAAATGGAAAGGATGACCTATTGAAGATTCATCATGGCTAACAAAGGAGGAGGTTAACCATCTTGGTTTTCCTCTGCACACCTGAGTCATGACAGGGTCACTTCTCAAATTACCCCAGGTGTCTGATGCAGGAGCATCCTGGGTGTAAGAGGAATCTTGCATCACCCAAAAATATTTTTATTTTTGTATTCAATAATGGCTATCTTGTGCAGAGCTACTATTTATGGAAACATGCTATTTTTAGTAAGTTGGTCTTACGATCTCGGAATGTTCTGATTTCACATATGGAGGTTCATCTCAATCATATCAACTTGCCAGCAAAGTTTCATGGCTAGATCAGGTCTAGTTTTGAAGATATTGAAGATTTTCGGTATTGGCAGCAGGGTTCAGAAACTTTGAACTCAATTTTGAAGGCTTTAGAGGCCCCGAATGAGGTTGAAAATTTGAGTTATGAGCACTTTGCATGGGTCAACCCTGTAGAGCACTTCGTGGCATTTTCAGAATGGGGTTATAATAGCCAATAGGGTCAATGGGTGATGACTTATGGTCTTCGGAAGTTCGGTCACCTGAAATGGCAAAAAATAATTTTTCTTCAAAATATTTGTTTGGGTTTCAAAACTCATTTTGAGCCGACTTTGATGTAATAAATTGTAAAATAAAATAATTCTAAGTTTGGTAGTCCCTAAGGGGTAAATTTCTAGAAACTTATCGGGCGGTGAAAATTGCCTATATAAAGAAGGCCCGTAGTGTTGTCTAGGGTAGTTCTGGGTAGTAGATCTGGGTATTGATTTGAGGCTTTGTTCTAAAGAATATTGTAAGGGAATGCCCATGTGGCTTTGCATATTGTAATTCTGAAAGTTTGTAATTCCACATTTGTGGAGATAATAAGAAGCCAATTTTTTGTTCTTGCATATTATTGTTGTTGCTTCTCTATTTCTATTATGTGTTTGTGGTATTAAGGGGAGCACCCTTCATCAAGTGGTATCAGAGCAGGAGTTCCTGAGTGTGTAAATAGGTCACCGACTATGAGGCAGTTTGCACCAAGACCGTGGTTAGGGTTTCAGCATGCATCGCGAAAATGCTTCCACAAAGAGAATGTGGTGGAAGAGCTAGTGCTGTGCAACCTGAGGTTAGAAAGCTGCAGAGACAAGTGCGAGCATTGCAAGAAAAGATTCATAGAGGAATGAATCTTAATGTCAAAGATGAAAGCGAAGCTGAAGTTGAAGCTGAAGTTGTGAACCAGGAGGAAGAAAGACTTTTTCGGGTGATTTTCAAGATTGGGAAAAGACCTAAGATTGAGGTTCTTACATTTTCTAGAAATCTTAACCCAGAGGAATTGATCGACTGGATCAATGAATGTGAGGAATATTTTGAGTATGAAGATGTTGAGGATCCTGATAGGGTCAAATTTTTGAAGGCCAGACTAAAAGGTCATGCGAAGATCTGGTGGCAAGAAATTTCATTGGAGCGAAATAGAAGAGGGAAAGATAAAATCACAAGATGGGATAGGATGGTGGATAAATTGAAGGGACAGTTCATTCTTGTTGATTATGAGCTTGACCTACTAAAGAAAATGCAAAGTTTGAAGCAAGCAAGAAGATCTGTTCAAGAGTATACAGAGAAATTCTATCGACTCCTCATCAGAACAGGCCATGCAGAAGCTGATAAGGAGAAAGTTTCTTGATACCTTAATGGGTTAAGGCCAAGCATTCAGGAGGAGTTGAATCTAGTTCGAATGAATAGTATTGAGGAGCCATACTAGTTTGCCCTAAAAGTAGAGGAAAAGTTGAATAAAAAGTTTGAGAGCAGACAAAATGGAAGAGGTCTTGGTTGAAGACCTAGTGGACGGTCATATGGTGGCTGAAATGAAGATCCGAAAAAGAAGGATGAGGCCAGTAGCAGCTAGAATCAGAGAGGAAACAATTCCAATCATTTCCACAATCAAAATAATAGAGATCAGAGAAGATAAGGAAGAGGACAAGGTTCAGGAAGAGGAGACTTCCGTGGAACATGTTTTCACTATGGAGAAGAAGGTCATAGGGCATTTGAATGTCCTCAATGCCAAGGAAGGATAGATAGGAAGAATGAAGGCCAAGCTAGAGTTGCACATGTAGATGAAGATGTCAGATCATCAAATTCTGAAGATGCTAAAAGAGGAGAAATGCTAATTAACAAAAGAGTCTTGCTGAGTGGTGAGAATGAACCTGAACAAAGGAGGAGCCTGTTTCGCACTAGATGCAAGTGTGAGGGTAAATGTTGTGATTTGATTATCGATAGTAGAAGCACTGACAATTTGGTGTCAGAAGAGATGGTGACAAACTTGAAGCTCAAGAGATAGAAAAACCCACATCCATATCAGATTGCCTAGGTGCAGGATGACCACAAGGTCATGGTCAATGAACAGTGCCTCGTAAAGTTCAAGATTGGCAGGTACCTAAATGAGGTACTATGTGATATAATATCTATGGATGCATGTCATATGTTGTTGGGTAGACCGTGGCAGTTTGACAGATGTGCTATACATGATGGACGTGCGAATACCTATTCTCTAACAAAGGATGGAGTGTGACATAAGCTAAAGCCATTGAAGGAGACCGAAGAAAAGGTATGTGGTAATGCAAGAATAACTTTTGTTGAAGGAAGAAAATTCCTAGATGGTATGAGGCATGAGCATGTGTGTTTTGCTTTAATTCCAAAAGCTAGTAAAGAAGAAGTAGAGGATGTACCTGTAGAGGTTGCAGATTTGTTGAATAAGTTTTAGGATATTGTATCTGATAATGTACCTGATGGATTACCACTCGTAAGGAAGATCAGTCATCAGATGGATTTGATTCTAGGAGCTAGTTTGTGAAACAAGGTAGCACACAGAATGACACCAGCAGAAAGTGAAGAGTTGAACAGACAAGTACATGAGTTGTTATAGAAGGGATTGATTCGGGAGAGCCTAAGTCCATGTGCTATACCAGCAGTATTAGCACCAAAGAAGAATAGAGAATGGAGGATGTGTACAGATTCTAGAGCAATAAACAAGATCACAATCAAGTATAAGTTTCCATTGCCACGAATGGATGATATTATGGACTGTTTGAGTGGAACTGTGTATTTCTCAAAGATAGATCTGAAGAGTGGATGTCACCAGATTTAGATCAGAGAAGGAGATGAATGGAAGACTACCTTCAAGACAAAGGAAGGACTATATGAGTGGTTAGTCATGCCTTTTGGGCTAAACAATGCACCGAGAACTTTCATGCGGCTCATGAACGAGGTTCTGAAAGAATTTCTAGGTAAGTTTTTTATTGTTTACCTAGATGATATTTTGATCTTTAGCAAGACATTGGAAGAACATATGATGCATATTCATATGGTGTTTGAGAAGCTGAGAGATGAGAAATTATTGATTAACTTGAAGAAGTGTAGTTTTGTGAAGAAAGAGTTAGTGTATTTGGGATTTGTAGTTTCAGCAGAAGATCTAAAAATAGACCCAGAGAAGGTATAGGCTATCTTTGAATGGCCTACTCCAAGGAGTGCTACTGAGGTAAGATCTTTTCATGGTCTAGCTAGTTTTTACAAAAATTTTATCAAAAATTTTAGCAGTATTTGTGGTCCCTTGACTGAGACAATGAGAGGGGATAGAAAAGAGTTTAAGTGGACTAATGGAGCAAAAAAGAGTTTTCAATTGTTGAAACAAAAAGTTATAGAACAACTTGTTTGAGCACTTCCAAATTTTAATAAAGTGTTTCAAATAGATTGTGATGCTAGTGGTATTGCAATAGGAGCTGTTATGAGCCAAGAAGGTAAACCTGTTGCGTATTTCAGTGAGAAGTTAAATGATGCCAAGAGGAAGTATTATGTTTATGATCAGGAATTTTATGCTATAGTTCAGGCATTAAAGAAGTGGAGACATTATCTGCTTCCTAAGGAGTTTGTTTTGTATACTAATCATCAAGCTTTGCAATATTTGAATAGTCAAGGAAAGTTGAATCAGAGGCATTTGAAACGGGTTGAGTTTTTACAGAGTTATACATTTGTTTTGAAACACAGGACTGGAAAGTCTAATAGGGTTGTGGATGCTCTTAGCAGAAGGCAACTATTGCTGACAAAGATGTAGATTGAAGTGGTTGGGTTCAAGGAACTCAAGAATTTGTATCCAGAGGATCCTGATTTTGGTGGAGCTTGAAAAGCTTGTAAAGAGCCTATTACTCTAGATAGGATGAAATGGTTGGATTTCATCATCCAGGATGATATGCTATTCAGAGGGAGTCAGTTGTGCATTCCAAGAAGTTCTATGAGGGAGAATCTCATCAAAGAGAAGCATAGTGGAGGATTGGCTGGACATTTTGGTCATGATAAAACCCTTGCTTTGGTTGGTGAGAATTATTATTGGCCACAATTGCAGCAAGATGTGAAGAAGTTTGTAGAGAGTTGCAGAGTATGTTAGATGGCGAAAGGAGTGAGCAGAATATAGGGTTGTATCCACCGTTACCTGTACCAGAGAAGCCTTGGGAGGATATTAGTATGGACTTTGTTCTTGGTTTATCAAGGACACAGCGGGGACATGATTCAATTTTTGTAGTAGTTGACAAATTTTTGAAGATGTCACATTTCATTCCCTGCAAGAAGACTAATGATGTTGTTCATGTAGCATAATTGTTTTTCAGAGAAGTGGTGAGACTACATGGTTTGCCAAAGACCATAGTTTCAGATCGAGATACTAAGTTTGTTGGATATTTCTGGCGGACATTGTGGAAGAAGTTGAAGATAGATTTGAAGTTCAGTTCATCACATCATCCACAGACTGATGGACAGACAGAGGTGGTGAATAGGAGTTTGGGAAATTTGCTGAGATGTTTGGTTGGAGATAAGCCAACAGGATGGGATTTGATTTTACCATAGGCAGAATTTGCATACAATAGTTCTGTTAATAGGAGCACTAGTAAATCACCATTCCAGATTGTATATGGAAATAGTCCATGAAATGCATCTGAATTAAGAAAGATAGATAAAGGAGAAATAAGTAGTGCTGAAGCTGAGGATTTTGCAGAACATTTGAAGAACATCCATGAGGAGGTGAGAAAGCATATTACCAAGATGAATGCACAGTATAAAGCTAAGGCAGATGAGAAAAGGAGGCATCAAGAATTTTAGGTTGGAGATGAAGTCGTGGTTCATTTGCAAAAGGAGTGATTTCCGGTTGGTACATATAACAAGTTGAAAATGAAAAAGTTTGGGCCATGTAAGATACTGAAGAAGCATGATTCAGGAAATGCATATGAGGTAGAATGACCTACTGAGCTGAATATTTCACCAGTGTTTAACATTTCAGATTTGATAGAGTATCATGAAGGAGGTGTTGAAGATGAGGTTGTAGCAACATAGTGGAGTATTCCAGCAATGAGTTCTGATATCAAGGAGATTGAAGACATACTAGGCAGTCGTGTTGGTAGAAGCACAAGGAACAGGACATATGAAGAGTATTTGGTCAAATGGAAAGGATGACCTGTTGAAGATTCATCATGGCTAACAAAGGAGGAGGTTAACCATCTTGGTTTTTCTCTGCACACCTAAGTCGTGACAGGGTTACTTCTCAAATTATCCTGGGTGTCTGATGCATGAGCATCCTAGGTGTAAGAGCAATCTTGCATCACCCAAAAATATTTCTATTTTTGTATTCAATAAGGGCTATCTTGTGCAGAGCTACTATTTATGGAAACTTGTTATTTTTAGTAAGTTGGTCTTACGATCTCAAAATATTCTAATTTCACATATGGAGGTTCATTTCAGTCATATCAGCCTGCCAGCAAAGTTTCATGGCTAGATCAGGTCTAGTTTTGAAGATATTGAAGATTTTCGGTATTGGCAGCATGGTACAGAAACTTTGAACTCAATTTTGAAGGCTTTAGATGCCCTGGATGAGGTCAAAAATTTGGGTGATGGGTGCTTTGCACAAGGAAATCCTGTAGAGCACTTCGTGGCATTTCTAGAATGGGGTTATAATAGCCAATCGGGTCAACGGGTGATGACTTATGGTCTTCGGAAGTTGGGTCACCTGAAATGGCAGAAAATAATTTTTCTTCAAAATTTCTGTTTGGGTTTCAAAACTCATTTTGAACGGACTTTGATGTAATAAATTGTAAAATAAAATAATTCTAAGTTTGGTTGGCCCTAAGGGATAAATTTCTAGAACCTTCTGGGGCGGTGGAAATTGCCTATATAAAGAAGGCCCGTAGTGTTGTCTAGGGCAGTTCTAGGTAGTAGATCTGGGTATTGATTCGAGGCTTTGTTCTACAGAATATTGGAAGGGAATACCCATGTGGCTTTGCATATTGTAATTCTAAAAGTTTGTAATTCCACATTTGTGGAGATAATAAGAAGCCAATTTTCTGTTCTTGCATATTATTGTTGTTGCTTCTCTATTTCTGTTATGTGTTTGTGGTATTAAGGGGAGCACCCTTCATCAAAAGAACAACTTGCAGACATATTTACAAAGCCTCTATAGACCGAAGGATACATTTGAATACTTGAGGACTAGAATTGGGGTCTGTCCCCTATCTACCGGTCACTAATGTGATCTTGATGTTGCATTAGCCTAATCTTATCAGAAGATCATACATGTTGATGTAGCATAGTTCACACTTTGGATCATGTCTAAGGTTGTGAAAAGTTTGAAGAACTGGAATAGAGAATGCACTGAACAATAGAGAGTTACATAGCTACTACAAGGTTGTATGTTTATTTGTTTCTTTGGCATTGTTGTCAAAGGGAGAGATAAACAATATGAAACAATATGCACTGATGAGAACACTAAAACATCTATCTAAGGGAGAGACAAACTGAAAGAATGGGAGAGCACTGAAGATCAGTTATTGAGAATAGAAGAAGGAATCTGAGAGCTGAAAAGATTATATCTGTGGAATGTCAAAGCTACATTGGTAATGCTGTTGAGTAACATAGTGATTAAACATATTAAGCTAGGGAAAGCTTGTATAGCATTAGTTCACAGAGTTGTAGAATAAATGTTTGGTATGTGTATGGTATATTTCATGTTACTTGAGTTGCCATCAATGCCAAAGGGAGAGATTGATGAACTACAAGTGATTTAGAATCTAATTGAAGATTTGTGATTTGAGATCACCAAGTTGCTAATTAAATATGTAATATGATTAAATTAGTAATATGTTGTCATTGATGTCAACTAGTTTGACAACACTTATATTGTAAGTTACAATACCTAAACATCTGTAGAAAAGGAGAAAGAGAGATGAAGAACATAAATATCTACATGAGGAAGATGTATATGATAGATGAGGATAAGGAATACATTGGGTAAATTGTTGATGAGTCTATGACCCTGTGTTATTGACTTGATTATGTTTCATTCATCTATGATGAGGAAAAGAACTGAAAGACACTAGGCAGTGTGGTCGGTTGATAAAGCATCACAGTATACATTGAGCAGTTTAGTGTATACCAAGTATAGTATAAACTGAGCTTGTGTTCACTGACACATTTCTTTGTTAACTGAGCAGGAGAAAGGAACTAAATGATTAGTTTAGCCGATAAGGATTGATGAGCTGTAACGTACATCATAATTAGAGATGGAGATAATATTTGTTATGAAGATCAACGACTAGCATAATTCAAGGAAGATCTAATGGGTGGAATCAAAATGTGTTACTGACACATCAGCTGAGAAAGGTTTAAGCGGCAAAATGGATGAAGGAGAATAAGCGGCAAAATCTTCTGGAGGAGAAGAAAATAGTTCACTTGTCTATTTAAGAGACTAGGGTTTCATTATGAAACTCATGCTAGAAGAAGGAGACTACAGAATTATCACATGAACAAGATTCATGTATGCCTGATCAAACTAGTTAAGGAGAACCGAATTGCAAAGTTTACCGAGCATCAGAAAGCTATTACCGAGTGACGGTAAGTCATTGATTATTGTTTATACAGAATTGATATACTAATCAAAGGATTTGAATGAGATTAACATTGATCTGAACATCTACAATTGAAGTTGTATTGTAATCAGATCACCTATTGTTACATTTTAACCATTGTATACAGATAAATCTCTTAACAGAGTGGACTTGAAAATCTTATACGTATCATTCATAGAATGAACATTGTTATCCTGTCAACCCCATAGTGAATGTTGGTTGGACGATAACGGTTGGTCTAAAATCCTCTAACAAGGTCACACCTCATAGTGTGTTTGTAACCTTTAACAAGGTTGGGTCTTCACCAACCTCACTTTAGAAGAGTGAACAATTTTTAGGTTGCCGGTCCCAGGTGGTTTTTCCCTTCACAGGGTTTCCATGTTAAATCTTTTGTGTTATGTGTTCATTGTGGTGATTACTTGTTATCATACTTTACATATTTCATGTTGTATTTGATCGGTAATCATTATATGTTATTGACTGGTAATCGGGTTAAGAACAGACAGTATAGTATTTTATGTTACCGAGCTGCAAAAGTTTGAGTAAATTGTTTTGAATTATACATTTTGATTCGGGACTGTGGATAACTGATTCACCCCCCTCTCAATTATTCTAACATATACTGCATAATAAAACCCCACAGTTGCATTTGCAAATACCTAAAGATTTTGGTCACCTAATCTACAATTTGTCCTAAGTCCAACATAGTAATCACACCAAACTGAGGGCAATCTACTCTAAAGGAGAGAGGATTCATTGAAAGAAAACTTCAATCAAACACCAAATCAATTCATCAAAGCGCAAGTGAAACACTCAATCAAATCCTAATCTTAATCCAATTTGAACCAAATGCAAAATCAATCCAAAATCTCACGAGAGCTTATCTTTATCAGGATTAAAAGTATGAAATGGATGGAACTATACTTGAAATATGGATTTGAAAAATAGTGCAATTTTTTTTCTAAAAGTGTTGACTTGATTGATGAAATCATGTCTTTCTAAGCGAATTGATGAAATTTTTTAAACTAGATAAGCAATGATGAAAGCATGATACTTTGTTGATTTGTGAATGACTATCTTAAGATCAAAGTTTTAAAGTATGTATTGGGTATGTGCAGCATCATGGTATGCCAAAAAGTGGCGATTTGGAAAAAGCCTATTTTCACTCATCCAAAAGTGCACAAATGCATTTTTTGACTTCTTAGTAGGCCTGGGTGTCAGTACACCTAGCCAAGCCAAAATCCAAAGAAAAGGATTAATCAGATATCTGATATTATCGAATATCTGATAATATCAGATATCTGATATTTTCCAGCAATTATAAATTTGAATACCCCAACCGCGGTCAACATTTTCACTGTGAAAATGTGAACACAGCTAGGGCTTTCAGATATCTGATTTTTCTTTAATCTAAGGTAAGTCCAATCTTCAAATTTTTATTATTTTTATTGTTTTTTAATAGAAATTTATAATTTTTTATATAAAAATTAGCCCGTGTAAATGAGTTTTTGTATTATTTTTTTAAATTCATTGTAATTATCTTTTTTTTATAATTGTAATCAGACATGAAATCATAAAACCCTCCTAATGATTCAACAAACAATCCAGAACCACCTCCCAAAAATCCCCCACTTCCAAGAGACGTACATGTCACAAACCCTCACCATTTAGAGGATCTAATAGGAGACAATTTAAATGAACTTAGAGGATTTCAAACCACCTATGCCAATATCCCCACATTGGGCCCCATGTTTATGACATTGAACTCCGTTATTGAAAACATAGAGAAACTTACCGAGCAACATAGTGTTGCACTTCTTTGGCGCAATTCCATGCATGCCCAGTTTGACAATGGGCTTGACTATGATCAAGTCACGAACCTAAACATAACAAAACAAGACATATGTATTCTTTTTGTAGATCCTAAAATCAGTCTAAAAGTAGACCTTAAAAAAACCAAGTTGTCAATTAAATGGTGCACGAATAGTGCAATGCATGACAACTTTTGGGACTGCTGGTGGATGGTTTTTGATAGACCACCTCACAACAATTTGGATGTCCCATTTTATTTTATTAAAAAATTGTATGCTGAATTTGTGTTCAGTCACAAGGTCAATTATTGGAGTATGAGACCGAACCAAGGTGTAGGTTTAGGCACTCCTTCGGACAGTTCATGGGCACAATGGGTGAAATCCCGTGCATATGTCCCCCCTACCAAGATATCACCACCTCCCACAGTGTAGCATCTTGACATTATTGTTGAGGCCGACTCACATAATATTCAATCCATTCACATCTTGAGTGATCTGCTAGTTACACAGAGCACAACATTGTTGCCTTCTCAACCTAGTACTTCTGGCCCTTCCACATCCTCCACGAGCTCACATGTTTGTGTGCCCCACACTTGCATTATATGAAATAATATGTGCTTAGGTCCCCTAAATGATATTGATGCATATAATTACATCTTTGAGGTGGACAATTCTACACAGCACACTATAGGCACTGAAGCAACTCATGGAGATGTGCATCTGGGGCCTACAGAGCCATGGACTCCCACTATTATGGTAAGGGTAAACAGTTCACTTTTTACATTGTATTTAAATTTTCTTGTTCATATTTTTAGTAGAATTTTCTTATAATAATTTCCCACTTATGTTTTTTTACGTGTTACATTATTGTTTAGTTAATGATAGAGAAGGAGATGGCATAGGTGGAGGGGTCCATGCTTTCGGCCATATCAATTGGTCTTGAAACTTCCACGGTACATATGTTTTAATGTACTCATTAGTTTCCTTTTAAATTATGATAATAGTATATGTACATTATTTTCTAATTTTTATGATCATCTTTTACATACTGATGCAGTTGTCACAAGTTTCCACCGAGGGAAATGTGAGGGGGTGCAGGTGTCAGTAGTTGACAAGGGAAAGGTAATTAAGTAATTTAGTTTTTTTATGCATACATGTATACTTGTCAATTGTGCGTACTCATTTTTAATTTACATGGTTTATTTGACAGAGAGTGGCATATGATGATGTTGTGAGAACCTATCGTCATGATGGAGTCACATGCATATTCATTACGCAGTGATAGCCCCATGGTACGTACATTTCTAAAGTTATTTGTGTGTATTTTACTATCAAGTATATATAATATGATCAAGTTATGATAGTATGAAGTATCTTTTTGACTTTTGTAGGTCACTCTTAGTTTGAGGGAAGCAGAATGCCAAGGATTTGTATCACTAGTGATTCAACCAACATTTCCTGAAGAAAGTTCAACACATGTAAGTTTTAATGTTAATTCAGTTATTTTGTAAACATATATTTTCTACCAATTATTTAACATTAAATAGTATAACTCGTAGATCAATCTCATGTTCGCAAACATATATAGGTTAGAGTCGACATTGGTGGCATTGTTCTTGTGCTACCAAGGACATATATTAGGTCTCCTATCTGCGGGAGGAGACAGAGAGGCAAGGTATATGAGAGTTCAATTTTAGTTTAAATTTTATTTACTATTGTTGACTATGATTCTGAATTTTAATCTAACTTGGGGTTTCACTTATTTGTTTGAATGAAGGATCCATCAGAGCCAAAGAGTACTTCAAAGAGGCTACATTTTGATGATCCACTTGTAGAATAGGATGTCCTAGAAACATTTGTAGTTGAACTTATTATTTTGAGATGTCATATGACACATTTTGAGATGGCGGATGCCACATTGTATCTAGATATGTTGACATGTAAATATGTACAGAATTATTGTTCATTTTGATATATATGAAACTTGATATTCAATCTAATTTGTTAATTACATGTGTTCATTTACTCATTGTTAGTATGTAAATATGCTTGTGTGTATGTACTCATGTGTACAATTTATGCCTTAAGTATATTCATGTATATTCAAGTACATTCTTCATAACCTAAATTCATGTGTATGGGCTACGTGCATGACTTAAGTGAATTCATGTGGTATGCTTTATAATCTATGTGCTACATGTATGCTTCATGAATTAAGAAAATTTATGTGTACGCTTTATGTGCTACATGTGTTGAAATATGTAATTCATCATTTGAGGTATATAAGGATAGATTAAAGTGGTTTCAAGGTTTCTAGACTTACCCTTTACTCCCAATGGCTAAAAGACTTCAAACTGGCCTAGAGGCCTAATGGTTTTCCTTGTAGCCCTGCAGTGACCTTTTTGGTCTTCAAACTCCTTACTTTCCCAAAACACAAGAAGAAAAAATTACATAATCAAACACCCTTTTGGCCATATCAAAACATATCTCAAATTCAAGTATTGGTCTTTTGGACAAAATATTAGTACTTTGCTTGTACCCCTGCAAATACACTAGGAATTTGATGATTTATCAAAGAAACTATATCATAGAAATATCTCCAAGTTCTCAAACATTATAAAATGTCATTAAATGACTCAAAACCTCTAATCCTAAGAGGAATTAGACCCAAAACAAATGGAACATCAAAAGACCCAATTTGATGGCTTCAAACCCTTAATTTGAGGGTTTCTCCAATCTCAACCTTCCACACACTTCTAGAATCAATTGGATATTGATTCACCATTAATATGCCCATACAATAATATTCAAATCATAAAAAGGCTATGTCCTTCAACTCAAACTCCTGCTGTTATACTTGTGCCATCACTTTCATTAGAAAACCTTCACTAATTAGGTCGTGATCACTTCATTACTCAAAATCTCTGCAAGTAAAGATCATTAGTACCTATGATACATTGTTAGTATCATCCTTCCATGAAATATAGGCCTTTGAGTCCATGGAAAGAATCAAGGTTACAACTTACACTTCCAAAACAAAAGAAAACTAATAAAAAGTAGTCCAAGCCACTGTACATGAGGGTACAGTCATACCAAATGGATTTCAAATCCTCCAAAATATGAAATGAATCCTTCTAATGACTTATTGGATCATTCAAATCATTAACCCAATCCATTTACATGAAGAGTAGAATGATACTTCAAAGTATTAAGAGATTTACACTCACAGCCACTAGTTTTTACCTGTCCTTAACACATGGAATCAGATTTTAAGGTAGTTCTCAATACATTCAATAGTGTAATGAATGATTGGAGATTTCTTACTATTCCATTCTAGATTTTTAAATGAAACCAGTAAGTATTAAAGCCTTTCAAACTTGTAAAGAACACAAACTTGGCAAATCAAACTTATATTTTATTCAAAATCCTTGTTCCTGTCGTACACTCCAAGCTTCATTGTCGTACAAATGGATTCCCCAAATACATATAATAATCCTTAACATAACTTCCTCAACCTCTTTGGCTGATTAGAGTGTTTAGTTAAGTTATTTAATATTAAAAACACCATTTCCCTCCTAAATGGCTACTAGTCGTTTGATTTTGAATATTTAAACTTTTAAACATTGAAAATGCTATAAAACTCAATGAACTAAATCACTAATACTTCTAAAGTGTTTCCAACACTTAGAATATTTATTTAGAACCCAAATAACCTCCTAGAAACATTGGGACACTATTGGTCCAAGATACATCATTTAATCCTGTCAAGGATAAAAACTAATTCCTTACATTCAAATGCCATTTCATGGCATCAAACCATTATAGAAGCCAATACATCATAATTTATGTGATTTCCACCATTGATGATGCCTTTGACCTTCTTGAACCTTTGATTTGCATTAAGTGACTTCACTGTCTTCATGGTTGTCTTGTAGTTTCTAGGTGCCCCTACACCACTTTTGGATCCATTTAAAGGCTTACTGATGTAGAGCCCTCCACTATCACCATAAGGAGACTAACTCAACTTGAGGATTCTACAAAAAACTTGGAATCCACTCAATGAGTTAACCTCATGATGCAGGAGCATCCTGGGTGTAAGAGCAATCTTGCATCACCAAAAAAAAAATATTTCTGTTTTTATTTTCAATAAGGGCTATTTTGTGCAGAGCTGCTATTTATGGAAAGTTACTATTTTTGGTAATTTTCATATGTGCTCAGAATGATCTGATTTCTTTCTTGGAGGTTCATTTTGGTCATATAAGTCTGCCAATAAAGTTTCTTTGCCAAATCAAGTGTATATTGGAAGATATTGAAGATTTTTGGTATTGGCAGCAGGGTACAGAAACTTTGAACTTAGTTTTGAAGGCTTTAGAGGCCCCGGATGAGGTCAAAAATTTGGGTACCGGCTGCTTGCATGGGTCAAGCCTCTAGAGAACTTCGTGGCATTTTTGAAATGGGGTTATAATAGCCGATCGGGTCAACTGGTGATGACTTATGGTCTTCGGAAATTGGGCCACCTGAAATGGCAGAAAATAATTTTCTTCAAAATTTCTCTTCGGGTTTAAAAGGTTATCTTGAGCCGACTATGATGTAATAAAATGTAAAATAAAATAATTATAAGTTTGGTCGGCCTTATTGGCTAAAATTTTGGAACCTTCCCAGGCGGTGGAAAATTGCTTATATAAGGAAGGCTGTATTATTGTCTTAGACAGTTCAGAATAGTTCTGGGTAGTAGATCTGGGTATTGATTCGAGGCTTTGTCCTATAGAATATTGTAAGGGAATGCCCATGCAGCTTTGCATATTGTAATTCTAAAAGTTTGTAATTCCACATTTGTGGAGATAATAAGAAGCCAATTTTCTGTTCTTGCATATTATTGTTGTTGTTTCTCTATTTCTGTTATGTGTTTGTGGTATTAAGGGGAGCACCCTTCATCAAGTGGTATCAGAGCAGGAGTTCTTGAGTCTATAAACAGATCACCGACTGTGAGGCAGTTTGCACCAGGACCGTGGTTAGGGTTTCAGTGCGCATCGTGAAAATACCTCCATGAAGAGAATGTGGCAGAAGAGCTGGTGCTGTGACACCTGTGGTTAGAGAGCTGCAGAGACAAGTGGGAGCATTGCAAGAAGAGATTCACAGAGGAATGAATCTTAATGTTAGAGATGAAAGCGAGGATGAAGCCGAAGAAGAATATCAAGAAGGAGAAGCCGAAGTTGTGAACAAGGAGGAAGAAAGACTTTTTCGGGCGATTTCCAAGATTGGGAAAAGACCTAAGATTGAGGTTCCTACATTTTCTAGAAATTTTAACCCAAAGAAATTGATCGACTGGATCAATGAATGTGAGGAATATTTTGAGTATGAAGATGTTGAGGATCCTGATAGGGTCAAATTTGCGAAGGCCAGATTGAAGGGTCATGCGAAGATTTGGTGGCAAGAGATTCAATTGGAGCGAAATAGAAGAGGGAAAGATAAAATCACAAGATGGGATCGGATGGTGGATAAATTGAAGCGACAGTTCATTCCTGTTGATTATGAGCTTGACCTACTAAAGAAAATGCAAAGTTTGAAGCAAGCAGGAAGATCTGTTCAGGAGTATACAGAGGAGTTCTATCGACTTCTCATCAAAACAGGCCATGCAGAAGCTAATAAGGAGAAAGTTGCCCGATACCTTAATGGGTTAAGGCCAAGCATTCAGGAGGAGCTGAATCTAGTTCGAATGAACTGTATTGAAGAGGCATACCAGTTTGCCCTAAAAGTAGAGAAAAAGTTAAACTAGAAGTTTGAGAGCAGACAAAATGAAAGAGGTTGCGGTGGACAATCTGGTGGACGGTCATATGGTGGCCGAAATGAAGATCCGAAAAAGAAGGATGAGGCCAGTAGCAATCAAAATCAGTGAGGAAATAATTCCAATCGCTTCCAGGATCAGAATAATAGAGATCAGAGAGGAAGAGGAAGAGGACAAGGATCTAGAAGAGGTGACTTCCGTGGAACATGTTTTTACTGTGGAGAAGAAGGTCATAGGGCATTTGAATGTCCTCAGCGCCAAGGAAGAATAGACAGGAGAAATGAAGGCTAGGCCAAAGTTGCACATGTAGATGAAGATTTCAGATCATCAAATTCTGAAGATGCTGAAAGAGGAGAAATGTTGATTAACAGAAGAGTCCTGTTGAGTGGTGAGAATGAACCTAAGCAAAGGAGGAGCCTATTTCACACCAGGTGCAAGTGTGAAGGTAAATGTTGTGATGTGATTATTGATAGTGGAAGCACTGACAATTTGGTGTCAGAAGAGATGGTGACAAAGTTGAAGCTCAAGAGATAGAAACACCCACATCCATATCGGATTGCCTGGGTACAGGATGACCACAAGGTCATGGTCAATGAACAATGCCTAGTGAAGTTCAAGATTGGCGGATACCAAGATGAGGTATTGTGTGATATTATATCTATGGATGGATGTCATATGTTGTTGGGTAGACCATGGCAGTTTGATAGATGTGTTGTAGATGATGGTCGTGCGAATACCTATTCCCTGACAAAGGATGGAGTGCGACATAAGCTAAAACCATTGAAGGAGACTGAAGAAAAGGTATGTGGTAATGCAAGGATAACTTTTATTGATGGAAGAAATCTCCTAGATGGTATGAGGCATGAGCATTTATGTTTTTCTTTAATTCCAAAAGCTAGTAAAAAGGAAGTAGAAGATGTTCCTGTAGAAGTTGCAGATTTGTTGAATGAGTTTCAGGATATTGTATCCGATAATGTGCCTGATGGATTACCACCAGTTAGGAAGATCAGTCATTAGATGGACTTGATCCCAGGAGTGAGTTTGCCGAATAAGGCAGCACACAGAATGACACCTGCAGAAAGTGAGGAGTTGAACAGACAAGTACATGAACTGTTACAGAAAGGATTGATCCGTGAGAGTCTGAGTCCCTGTGCTGTACTAGCAGTATTAGCACCAAAGAAGAATGGAGAATGGAGGATGTGTACAGATTCTAGGGAAATAAACAAGATCACAATCAAGTACAGGTTTCCATTGCCATGAATGGATGATATTATGGACTGTTTGAGTGGAGCTGTGTATTTCTCAAAGATAGATCTGAAGAGTGGATATCATTAGATTCGGATCAGAGAAGGAGATGAATGGAAGACAGCCTTCAAGACAAAGGAAGGACTATATGAGTGGTTAGTCATGCCTTTTGGGCTAACCAATGCACCGAGCACTTTCATGCAGCTCATGAACGAGGTTCTGAAAAAATTTCTGGGTAAGTTTGTCATTGTTTACCTAGATGATATTTTGATTTTTAGAAAGACATTGGAGGAACATATGATGCATATTCGTATGGTGTTTGAGAAGTTGAGAGATAAGAAATTGTTGATGAATTTAAAGAAGTGCAGTTTTATGAAGAAAGAGTTAGTGTATTTGGAATTTGTAGTCTCAGCAGAAGGTCTAAAAATAGACCCAGAGAAGGTATAGGCTATCCTTGAATGGCCTACTCCAAGGAGTGCTACTGAGGTAAGGTCTTTTCATGGTCTAGCTAGTTTTTACAAAAAGTTTATCAAAAATTTTAGCAGTATTTGTGGTCCCTTGACTGAGACAATGAGAGGGGATAGAAAAGAGTTTAAGTGGACTAAAGGGGCGGAAAAGAGTTTTCAATTGTTGAAACAAAAAGTTACAGAACAACCTATTTTAGCCCTTCCAGATTTTAATAAGGTGTTTCAAGTAGATTGTGATGCTAGTGGTACTACAATAGGAGCTGTTATGAGCCAAGAAGGTAAACCTGTTGCGTATTTCAGTGAGAAGTTAAATGATGCCAAGAGGAAGTATTATGTTTATGATCAGGAATTTTATGCTATAGTTTAGGCATTAAAGAAGTGGATACATTATCTGCTTCCTAAGGAGTTTGTTTTGTATACTAATCATCAAGCTTTGCAATATTTGAATAGTCAAGGAAAGTTGAATCAGAGGCATTTGAAATGGGTTGAGTTTTTGCAGAGTTATACATTTGTTTTGAAACACAGGAGTGGAAAGTCTAACAGGGTTGCAGATGCTCTTAGTAGAAGGCAACTATTGCTGACAGAAATGCAGATTGAAGTGGTTGGGTTCAAGGAACTCAAGAATTTGTATCCAGAGGATCCTGATTTTGGTGAAGCTTGGAAAGCTTGTACAGAACCTATTACTCTAGACAGGACAAAATGGTTGGAATTCATCATCCAGGATGATATGCTATTCAGAGGGAGTTAGTTGTGCATTCCACGAAGTTCTATGAGGGATAATCTCATCAAGGAGAAGCATAGCGGAGGATTGGCTGGACATTTTGGTCATGATAAAACCCTTGGTTTGGTTAGTGAGAATTATTATTGGCCACAGTTGCAGCAAGATGTGAAGAAGTTTTGTACAGAGTTGCAGAGTATGTCAGATGGCGAAAGGAGTGAAGCAGAATACAGGGTTGTATCAGCCATGACCCATACCAAAGAAGCCTTGGGAGGATATCAGCATGGACTTTGTTCTTGGTTTACCGATGACTCAGCGGGGACATGATTCAATTTTTGTGGTGGTTGACAGATTTTCAAAGATGACACATTTCATTCCCTACAAGAAGACTAATGATGATGTTCATGTAGCAGAATTATTTTTCAGAGAAGTAGTGAGACTTCATGGTTTTCCAAAGACCATAGTTTCAGATCGAGATACTAAGTTTGTTGGATATTTTTGGCATACATTGTGGAAGAAGTTGAAGACAGATTTGAAGTTTAGTTCATCACATCATCCATAGACTGATGGATAGACAGAGATGGTGCATAGGAGTTTTGGAAATTTGCTGAGATGTTTGGTTGGAGATAAGCCAACAGGATGGGATTTGATTTTACCACAGGTGGAATTTGCATACAATAATTCTATCAACAGGAGCACTGGTAAATCACCATTCTAGATTATATATGGAAGTAGTCCAAGAAATGCATCTGAATTGAGGAAGATAGATAAAGGAGAAATAAGTAGTGCTGAAGCTGAGGATTTTGCAGAACACTTGAAGAACATCCATGGGGAGGTGAGGAAGCATATTACCAAGATGAACGCACAGTATAAGGCTAAGGCAGATGAGAAAAGGAGGTATAAGGAATTTCAAGTTGGTGATGAAGTCATGGTTCATTTGCAGAAGGAGCGGTTTCCAGTTGGTACATATAACAAGCTAAAAATGAAGAAGTTTGGACCATGTAGGATACTGAAGAAACATGATTCAGGAAATGCATATGAGGTAGAATTGCCTAGTGAGCTGAATATTTCACCAGTGTTTAACATTTCAGACTTGATAGAGTATCATGAAGGAGGTGTTGAAGATGAGATCACAGCAGCATAGTGGAGTATTCTAGCAACTAGTTCAGACACTAAGGAGATCGAAGATATACTGGATAGTCATGTTGGCAGAAGCACAAGGAACATGACATATGAAGAATATCTGGTCAAGTGGAAAGGATGACCTGTTGAAGATTCATCATGGCTGACAAAGGAGGAGGTTAGCCATCTTGGTTTTCCTCTGCACACCTGAGTCGTGACAGGGTCACTTCTCAAATTATCCTGGGTGTCTGATGCAGGAGCATCCTGGGTGTAAGAGCAATCTTGCATCACCAAAAAAAAAATATTTCTATTTTTATTTTCAATAAGGGCTATTTTGTGCAGAGCTGGTATTTATGGAAAGTTACTATTTTTGGTAATTTTTGTATGTGCTCAGAATGATCTGATTTCTTTCTTGGAGGTTCATTTTGGTCATATAAGTCTTCCAATAAAGTTTCATTGCCAGATCAAGTGTATATTGGAAGATATTGAAGATTTTTGGTATTGGCAGCAGGGTACAGAAACTTTGAGCTCAGTTTTGAAGGCTTTAGAGGCCCCGGATGAGGTCAAAAATTTGGGTGATGGACGCTTGTGCGGGTCAAGCCTCTAGAGTGCTTCGTGGCATTTTTGAAATGGGGTTATAATAGCCGATCGGGTCAACTGGTGATGACTTATGGTCTTCGAAAGTTGGGCCACCTAAAATGGCAGAAAATAATTTTCTTCAAAATTTCTGTCCGGGTTTCAAAGGTTATCTTGAGCTGACTATGATGTAATAAAATGTAAAATAAAATAATTCTAAGTTTGGTCGGCCTTATTGGCTAAAATTCTGGAACCTTCCCAGGCGGTGGAAAATTGCCTATATAAGGAAGGTTGTATTATTGTCTTAGGCAATTCAGAATAGTTCTGGGTAGTAGATCTGGGTATTGATTCGAGGCTTTGTCCTACAGAATATTGTAAGGGAATGCCCATGCGGCTTTGCATATTGTAATTTTGAAAGTTTGTAATTCCACATTTGTGGAGATAATAAGAAGCCAATTTTCTGTTCTTGCATATTATTGTTGTTGTTTTTCTATTTCTATTATGTGTTTGTGGTATTAAGGGGAGCACCCTTTATCACCTCACTCAAGGATCAAGTAGAGTTCTCTGACTTATTGATCAATCCCACAACCATGCTCATGAGTTCACTATCTCATTTCCTTACACCAATCTCTCCAAGTACCAACACCATCCTAGGCTACCTAGTGCACCTAGTGCCTCCACCATACCAAAACTCCAACGAGACCTCCAACCATGATCCCAACACCATAGATCATCTTATCATGTTCTATTTACCATGTTCAAACTTCCCATTCACTCCAATCACCTCAACTTCAACCATTTCTCTTATATAGCCTTTCTACGCCTGTCTAGTAGCCCTACAAACACTGAAATTGGCAAATTACTCTCAAACTCTCCAAACAACCTAACAAGGTATTTACATTTTCTAATACCCTTTTTAGAGTTACTAAATTCATCTCAATCTTAGTCTTTCATCATTTGACTAGTGAAGACTTTCTCCACCCTCTAGCTCTCCATCTAGGCCTAATTAGCCCTTGCTCAAAGAAGAAACTCCTATCCCTACTTATCATAAGGAATCAAAGACTTGAAACAAGGTTTTCCAAACAAAGCTAATGGTGCAATCCATTCGGTGTTAGGACAAATGGTTTGGAAGAAACCCATTGGTGCAACTGTCAACTGACCCTCACAGCAAGTATTGGCATCAAGCGAGACTGGCGTGCCAAATTCAAAAAAATTTGAATCTCCCAGAACATAGAGAGGTTATTGTAGGCCTCATAAACATGGTCTTGTAGCATCTCACAAATCACTGATACCTCTCACAGGGTCTAAGATCCGAGCCTTGAAAGTTCGCTGCCCAATCCTGCTTAGTGCACCTTGGGGACACTTTGGTCTGGCATGGTCCAGAATGTTCTAGTGACTCAGTGGTCAAAACAAGGTTGTCACTAGCATTTACCTACCCAATTGGAGCTATTGGAGCAGTCCATTCAGTGTCGAGATGAACGGTTTGGAAGAAACCCAGTGGTGCAACTTTCAACTAACCCTCACAGCAAGTATTGGCATCAAGCGAGACTAGCGTGCCAAATTCAAACAAATTTGAATATCCCAAAATGGAGAGAGGTTATTTTAGGCCTTAGAAATTTTGTCTTGTAGCATCTCACAGATCACTGATACCTCTCATAGGGTCTAAGATACGAGCCTCGAAAGCTCGCTGCCCAATCGTGCTTAGTGCACCCTAGGGACACTTTGGTTTGGCATGGTCCAGAACATTCTAGTGAATCAGTGGTCAAAATGGGGTTTTCGCTAGCATTTACCTACCCAACTAGAGCTAATGGCATAGTCCATTTGGTGTTGAGATGAATGGTTTGGAAGAAACCCAGTGGTGCAACTTTCAATTGACCCTCAGCAAGTTTTGGCATCAAGCAAGACTAGCGTGCCAAATTCAAAAAATTTTGAATGTCCTAGAAAAAGAGAGAGGTTATTGTAGGCCTTAGAAACATGGTCTTGTAGCATCTCACAAATCACTAATACCTCTTATGGGGTCTAAGATACGAGCCTCAAAAGTTCACTGCCCAATCGTGCTTAGTTCACCTTGCGGACAATTTGGTCCTGCATGGTCTAGAATGTTCTAATGAGTCAGTGGTCATAATGGGGTTGTCGCTAGTTTTTACCCACCCAACCAAAGCTAATGGCATAGTCCATTTGATGTCAGGATAAATGGTTTGGAAGAAATTTAGTGGTGCAAGTTTCAACTGACCCTCATTGCAAGTTTTGGCATCAAGCGAGACTGGCGTGCCAAATTCAAAAAAATTTAAATCTCCCAAAATGGAAAGAGGTTATTGTAGGCCTTAGAAACGCAGTCTTGTAGCATCTCATTGATCATTGATACCTCTCATGGGGTCTGAGATATGAGCCTTGAAATATTTTTGCCCAATCGTGCTTAGTCCACCTTGGGGACACTTTGGTCCTGCATGGTTCAGAATGTTCTATTGACTCAGTGGTTGAAAGGAGGTTGTCCCTAAGGTTTACCTGCACAATTGAAGCTAATGGTGTAGTCCATTCAGTGTCAAGATGAATGGTTTGGAATAAATCCAATGGTGCAAGTTTCAAATGACCCTCACTGCAAGTTTTGGCATCAAGCGAGACTAGCGTGCCAAATTCAAAAAAAATTGAATCTCCCAAAATGGAGAGAGGTTATTGCAGGCCTCAAAAACATGGTTTTGTAGCATCTCATGGATCACCGATACCTCTCATGAGGTTTGAGATATGAGTCTCAGAAGTTCATTGTCCAATCGTGCTTAGTGCACCTTGGGGACACTTTGGTTCTGCATGGTCCGGAACATTCTAGTGACTCAGTGGTCATGATGTAGAGGATCATTCAAACCATCCAATATCTTAAGGATCAATCTGGTATATCCTCCATTCCATCATGTAGACAACATATTAGAGGCATTTCATCAAACAAATGTCACCCAACATTAGTGTACTTATTCAAGAGTCATTTCAATACAACAAAGTACCTTCCATTCAGGTGAATGCATTGCATTATGAAAGTATTAAAAAATTAGAGATAAACTCTCCACAATATCTTTCACAAACTTCTTTGAATATTGGGCCAAGAGCAATACTAACAAAAACAAGACTGTGACTGTCCTTCATGGTAGTTTTCCTATCTTAGATTATGTTATTCACTATTTTCATTCTATACATTATATTGGAAATTGCTCTGGTGAAGTTGTTAACAACCAGGGTTTCTAAATCATATCCAAAAATTAGAGACATCCAACAATGGGTTGCAAAGTTATTCCCCCCGTACTCATACCTACTTTTGTTGTCCCATATTTTCAAAAAACAAATAAGAGAACAATCATCCAGGCAATCCATTTTCTCTTCATACTTCACCATAGATGTTATAATCGGTCTTAACTAAAAGTAGATTCTCACAAATAGAATCCCCAACCATTTTCAGATTGAAACCAATCCATTCATTAAGAGGAAAATGAATAATAATAGTCAAAAACATGACTGAAACTAAATGTTCAAGACAAAACAACTTGACTCCAACTTTGTAAAACAATATTATTCAATAAAGGAGTATATTACAATGTATTCGTGGTTTTCCTACACTTTCACACTTTTCAACATTGGAATATTTTCCTTGCAAGAAACTCTAAATATTCATGACTATCACCAAGAATGGTGATAGGTAGAATTACATCTGCTCAAAACAACTCTCCAACTTTGACACCACCACCCACTTTTTAATCATCCTCTCCATGAATCTTTATTTTCCTTTGTGCAGTTACAACCTCTCCAACTAATTTCTTGACTGTACAACCTCCAAACTGACCCTTCATCTTCCAATTAAATCTTTTGAGCAACTTTTACAATGTTGCATTTTAACAACTTTTAAGGAAATCAATTGATTACATGATTTTGTCAATATACTTAATGTGACTCCAAATCTATTCAAATGACCTTATACAAATAAATTGATCATTCCACAACCTTAGAATTCCTAGATTAGGTTCTCCTACACCATATTGCCGAGCTTGAAAGTTTTCCAAGTCTCTTGGAAATGTGTATGCAATAACCTGCAAGAAAAAAAAAAAATTGGACTGCAAATTGCATCTTCAACTTTGTCTTCATTTGTATTTTTGCCTCTTTTCCTTCTGGTCATCTTTCTCTTCTTATCTTCTTTCTCTTCTTTCTCTTCTTGATACATTTAGTGTACCATGTCTTCAAACTGAGACTCCCATCAATGGAGTTCATATGGTTGCTTCTCAAGGTGCTGCTCCAAACACATGTCCACTCTCCCAATGTTGCATCACAAACCAAAAACTTGCCTCACCCAGGAGTCCTTTCCTTGCCTCTCTCCCCAAGTATTTTGGCAACCACTTGGACCATATCCTCTAGCCCTAGACCACCTCTTATGGCCCTTTGATATACCTCCATGTCTACCCATCTGCAGCTAGTGGACATGCACCCTGCAACCAAAAAATCATCAGCAAGAATCAATAAACAAACTTTCATGGGCTAGGTCCTAGTGTGACTTTCCACCTCTCACATACTCAAGAGCTTCTAGCTCTGATACCACTTGATGCAGAGGATCATTCAAACCATCCAATATCTTAAGGATCAATCTAGTATATCCTCCATTCCATCATGAAGACAACATATTAGAGGCATTTCATCAAACAAATGTCACCCAACATTAGTCTACTTATTAAAAAGTCATTTCAATACAACAAAGTACCTTCCATTCAGGTGAATGCATTACATTATGAAATTATTAACAACTAAGACATAAAATCTCAACAATATCTTTCACAAACTTCTTTGAATATTGGGCCAAGACCAATACTAACTAAAACAAGACTGTGGCTGTCCTTCATGGCAGTTTTCTTATCTTGGATTTTGTTATTCACCATTTTCATTCTATACATTATATTGGAAATCTCTCTGATGAAGTTGTTAACAACTAGGGTTTCTAAATCATATCCAAAACTTAGAGACATCCAACGATGGGTTGGAAAGTTATTACCCTTGTACTCAGACCTACTTTTGTTGTCCCAAATTTTCAAAAAACAAATAAGAGAACAATAATCTAGGCAATCCATTTTCTCTTCATACTTCACCATAGATGTTATAATCCATCTTAACTAAAAGTAGATTCTCACTAATATAATCCCCAACCATTTTCAGATTGAAACCAATCCATTCATTAAGAGGAAAATGAACAATAATAGTAAAAAATGTGACTAAAACTAAATGTTCAAGACAAAACAACTTGAATCCAACGTTGTAAAACACTATTATTCAATAAAGGAGTATATTACAATTTATTCATGGTGTTCCTACACTTTCTCACTCTTCAACATTGGAATATTTTCTTTGCAAGAAACTCTAAATATTCATGGCTATCACCAAGAATGGTGACAGTCAGAATTACATCTGCTCAAAACAACTCTCCAACTTTGACACCACCACCCACTGTTTATTCATCCTCTCCATGACTCTTTATTTTCCTTTGTGTAGTTACAACCTTTCCAACTACTTTCTTGACTATACAACCTCCAAACTGACCCTTCATCTTCCTATTAAATCTTTTGGGCAACTTTTACAATGTTTCATTTTAACAACTTTTAAGGAAATCAATTGATTACATGATTTTGTCAATATACTTAATGTGACTCCAGATCTATTCAAATGACCTTATACAAATAAATTGATCATTCCATGACCTTAGACTTCTTGGATTAGGTTCTTTTAACAAATTTTAAGGAAATCAATTGATTACATGATTTTGTCAATATACTTAATGTGACTCCAAATCTATTCAAATGACCTTATACAAATAAATTGATCATTCCACAACCTTAGACTTCCTAGATTAGGTACTCCTGCACTAGGTCATAACGGGGTTGTATCTAGTGTTTACCTACCCAACCAAAGCTAATGGCATAGTCCATATGGTGTTGGGATGAATGGTTGGGAAGAAATCCAATGGTGCAACTTTCAACTGACCCTCACTGCAAGTTTTGGCATCAAGCGAGACTGGTGTGCCAAATTCAAACAAATTTGAATCTCCCATAATGGAGAGAGGTTATTGTAGGCCTCAGAAATGTGGTACTGTAGCATCTCACAAATCATCAATACCTCTCACGAGGTCTGAGATAAGAGCCTCAAAATTTTTCTGCCCAATCATGCTTAGTGCACCTTGGGGACACTTTGGTCCTGCATGGTCTCAAATGTTCTAGTGACTCAGCGGTTGAAATGGGGTTGTCACTAGCATTTACCCACCCAATTAGACCTAATGGCTTAGTCCATATGGTTCCAGGATGCAATCCTTCAACACTATCCCTTCACCCCAGGGAATCATCATTTTACTTTGGACACATTTGACCAATTTTGAATCAATGACTCCAACTATTACATCATTTGACAATACAAATGTAAGGATACAAAATTAAGATGATACAAATTATATAAGGATTCAACATTCATAGTAAGGAAACACATTTTTTGCACTTTACATGGCATTAAGATGATACAAATGTGGGCTCTTAATATTTGCAAATCAACCCCATGGGCTCTTTTATATTTCAAATTTTGCATCTAATTTTACATCTAATTTTTTATATATAAAATTTGGCATCTAAATATGCACAATACATTCGATTGTTGTTTTTATATATAAAATTTGGCATCTAAGTATGCACATTACATTCAATTGATGTTTTTATATACAAAATTTGGCATCTAAGTATGCACATTACATTTGATCATTGTTTTTATATACAAAATTTGGCATCTAAATATGAAAATTACATAGCTATATATATAAAATAAGTGTCCTTTTCACTCCTAAAGTGTATAAGTTTAGCACATGGTACTCGATGAAATCTACATTCCAATCCCTGCATTTGGAAGGTAGAAGAAAAATTAATAGAGAATATAAAAAGTTTATATAGGTTGAGAAAAAGATTATGAACATGTATAAGCTTAACTAAATGAACCAAAGAACATGACTACACAATGCATAGTGAAGTTTACCATTATAAAAGATGGGCTAATCAAATGCACACCTCAATATTCTATATCTATCATATATGCATCCAACTTCATTTACAATCCACATACAAAACCAAGTTTATTGCCTAAAACAAATAAAACAAAAAACTACAATTAATTTATTGAACGTAATCATAATAAATATGGAAAACCTTGCAACTTGAGTTGAACTTACCTATTGAAGTGTTCCTAAAGGGTCATCTCTCTGCTTGAGGGTATTCAATATTGCTTCATGATCAGTAGTACTAATAGTCCAAAGTTCCTTTGTCTTTGGTTTTCCTTGATGTTTCAACAACTTAACATTGGTTGCTATAATAAGGTGTGAATACATGAGAATGGTTTTGTGCTTCTCATAGTCTTCAAACACAAGAATGTCATTATTTCTAATCATATATGTGCGCAACTATGTTCCCACAACAACATGTGATCCTGTTGGATATGTGAACATATCATCATCTGTCATCAGTTGTGCAAGTTTCTTCTTTCCTCGTACACAACGTGCTAACTAGTCATCTGATCTCTCATCATTCCCTTATGGTGCAACCAATGCAAAAACATGTCCTAGTTATAGAATATTTGAAAGATGGTCATAGTCAAGCGAACAATCCATGTCATCATTTATTACAGAGACTGTGAGAGATAAAGGAGTAAGATAATGTGGAACCCATTTATCAACCCACTCACTTGACTCACACTGATCCCAATCACACTAAAGACAACTCAGACAATAACAAGCCAACTCTCATGTCCAAATGGTCCATGTACTAGCATCTAAGCTTCGAAATGAATGCATTTTTGAAGAATATTTCATAGTTTGACAATCCAACCTATCTCCTATTGTGTCCAACTCAACCAACCAAATGAATCTGCACACTGCTGAATCAAGAGTCCCCCTGTGACAATGCTGAAGTAACCAATCAATAATAGAACGAGCATCAATGATTTTTGCACCTAAAATCCTTAGTTTCTCCTTAACTAGAGCTCTCTGTATGCATGCACCTGCTCCATCATGCTCCCCTTTTCCATGACCGGCCTCAAAAAAACTCCAAATATGAGGTACACCTCTCTCTACATGCATTCTACATAACCAATAAAACATACGAGAATTTTTGAATTGACCTATGCAGTTATCTGACCAAATGAAATGTATATCCATAGCAATATTATTTTCCTGCACCCACTCAAAATAATTCTCAAAGCAATGCTAGACAAACTCGGATGAGTGCGATCTATCATTGCTCGTATAAAAATGGTACTCTCTAATTATCTTCTGGTCATCTTCTGTACTATCAGAGGAATGTCTATATGTTATGTGCACAAAAATAGCAACCTAACGAGAATTGTAATATTGAGCTTGCAACTCATTTTGGGGCTGCAATGTATAGTTCTCTGCAAAGTCAACAACTGATATAATAGTGACAATCGGGTAAGTGTCCTTACACATCTTGAATTGTTGATCCAACCACTGAGACCTATGACTATGCCTTGCATACTTGTAAAAATATTCTTCCTGAAATATGAAATAAAATCAGCTACACTACATTCTTTTGTAACCAACTCACATCTAGAGCCTTCACCTCCACTTTTTAATGTATATTTAACGGTTTCATATACTTTTTTGTGGACAATTGTCTTTCCAAAATCGTGTTCACAGCCCTCATGAAAACATTCAAAAAACTTCAGTAACCCACCACACTCTGAGCACTTGTCATTTAAGAAATTTTTTTTATAAAAGAAACATCCATCATCTCTAGGACATAAAAAATGATCTAGCAAGTCTCTTGATGATTTTGGAAGAGCACTTGCACCACACTCCTCCAAAATTTCACTACTATGAAAAGTAGAATGAATGGATTGTAACAATTCATGGTGCATTGAAAACTCCACATGATATTTGCAACAACAATTATTTTGAATCTTAAGAGGCACACAAAAAAAGGCTTCAGGGCTTGAAAAGCTCTTTGTGATATTTGCAAAGTTGGAAGTGTCTCACAAAATTTTTTGAACAACATTGTTTGAATCACCTCCAAATAATGTTTGGGATGTCGAGTGTGGTCTCGAATGCCAATTCTCAACTTCAAGACATCCTTCAACATTTGGTGACACTCTTGAGTTAGATTTTCAAAATAATTGAATTTGATCCTTCACAGCATTGGTAAGCTTCTTATCACAACGTGAAAGTCTCCCACCATGAGCCCGTGTATCATTTTGAAGAGGATCATCAAGTCTTTCTCTTCTTGCAAGTGCTCTATCCAAGGTTTTACAATTTAGATTCAAGTCAACACAAGTTTGTCTCATCAAACGAGCCTTTATCAAATGATGACTTACTAAGTCCGGGTTGTAATAACCCTCCTAGCGGCTCTCTTATCTTTTTCCTTGGTAGTCTTCCTAATGGAATTGAGAGCACTAAAAATATTTCTCACAATAATAGCATTCCTCTCCTTTTTCTTGTTCACACTAATCTTCAATTTGACTAGTATAAGTCTCATCTTCTATATCTTTAACAATTGCACAAACATTTGACATTTCTCAACCAACATCTTGTGGCTAAACAATTGATCAAAAAGTTTTAAAACCCACAACTGAATGGTTCTTTCTGATCTCTTACCATTGAAATTGCTCATTATGTTCTCATCAATTTCAAGTAACCATTTAGTTGTTCTTGAAGGTCTCAATTTTGAAGTTTGTCTTTCTTCCTCCAAAGGGACTTCATTTCTCATATAATTTGGAGATGTGTAACGTTGATTTGGTTCTTCTGTACCATTATCATTGTCAATTCCTTCATATTCAATTGGTGTATTGTCATTGACAATGTCCACACTTTCATTATCCACATCTACATGTTCATTTTCAAACCTACATTTTCATATTTAATCCCTACATTCTCATTTTCAATATTATTCTCATAAATCATTTCAAATTCATGTTCTTCACTTGAAACCACATTCAAAGGTGGGTCTATGCCGACATCTTCATTAATATTTAACATACCTTGTCTCTTGTTTTGATGGGCAACCCTATCCATTTCTCTTTACACTTCAATCTCTTCATTTGTGAGTCTCCTCTTCCATTTATGCTTTCGACGACTACTACTCCCCATAGTTAGACCAAAAAGGTGATGCAAAAACCTTTGGTAATAAACAAATCCAACCAACAAGTGCAAAAAGTGGATTTTTGTCTTCTCTAGAAAGACAAAATGTGATTCACTACAACTCGACTCCCATGACTCTACAGAAAAATGTGCCTCTGTGGAGGGACCCAAAGAATATTGTTTTTACTTTTCACCAGTAAAAAGAATTGGATATCCGAAAATATCAAATATTCAAAACTATCAGATGTCTGATATTATTAGATATCTGAAATCTCCTGCCAAATCTGAGGCCGAAATCTATCTATCTCTCTCTCCTACTCTATCCCCTTCCCTTCTCTCTCTCTCCTACTCTCTCTATCTCCTACTCTCTTTGTCTCCTACTCTCTCTCTCTCTCTCACCTTCCCCTTCTCTCTCTTCCCCCTTATTTCTCTCTCTCTCTCTCTCTCTCTCTCTCTCTCTCTCTCTCTCTCTCTCTCTCTCTCTCTCTCTCTCTCTCTCTCTCTCTCTCTCTCTCTCTCTCTCTCTCTCACCTTCCCCTTCTCTCTCTTCCCCCTTATCTCTCTCTCTCTCTCTCTCTCTCTCCTACTCTCTCCCCTTTCTGTCATCTCTATCTCCTACTCTCTCCCCTTCCCCTTATCTCTCTCTCTCTCTCTCAAAACTAGAGCCTTCCCCTCCACTTTTTAATGTATATTTAAAGATTTCATAAACATTTTTGTGGACAATTTACCTTAAATGTTATTACATCAATTTTTATGCCACTGTCAGTTTCTTGGATAGATGATGAGCGTACGGTGGTTCTACATCTGTGTGAAATTTCTTTTCTAGATTTAAAAAATCAGTTGAAAGTATTCAATCGAGGGGAAGTCCCTTCTCTCTCTCTCTCTCTCCCTTAGGTATAATATTGAACATATAATATAAATATTTAATAAGTTAATATTATACTATTATACAATACAAAAATAAATAATAATAATATAATACATACTAATATAAAAATTTAGATTATAATATTAATGATATGCTATTATTATTTAATATTAATATTAAAAAAAAAATTGTAATATATATTTTAAAATTGAAAAAAATACACAACACAATTAATATTAACATAAAAAAAATACAATTTAATATGAAACTTGAATTTGAGAAAAGTAGTGCAATTGAAATTTCAAAATAGGCGGGAAGTTTCGGATATCAGATATTATCGGATATCCAAAATTTTTGGATATCAGATATTATTGGATATCCAAAAATTTTGGATATCCGATTAGGCTTGGTATTTACTTGGGCAATACCAAACATGGGTGGTCAACCCTTTAGGCGTGTTTAGGACATGGTTTTTGATATCAAGACTTCGATCATATAGCTAACAACTATTTTTTCACATGAAATTGATGAAATGAAAAGGGTTTCTTAAAGACATTATTAGCTTTCTATCATTATAATTGTTGTCAAATTTTGAGTTTAGTAAGTAATTATTACTTATTTTTCAATTGAGTTATCTTTAAAGTCGTAATTGACATACTGATTGAAAAACAACTATAACTTTCAAACCATTTAACCTTTTTGAAATCTGAAACATGCATCACATTCTATGCTTCGGCTACTATAAGAAAAAAAAAATAGAATTTTGTAAAGTTTAGAATTAGTTAAGGTTGTCAAATACGAGAGTTTTTTTATTCTGAAAAAGTTGTAGCAGAAAATTCATAATTAATTATTTATTTGACAAAAAATTACAAAAAAATATGCGTCACATATGGGCATGAGTCTACTACTTATATCTAGAATCTTGGGAAAATATATCATCATTTGATTGTGATTAAGGTGGTCAGACATACACATACTTTTTATCTTTTTCCTAAAATTTTTGTACTACTGCATTGAAATCTAAAATTTTGAATAATTAGATAAAAAAACTTTCAAACAAGGTCTAGTAGTTTAGAAACTACATTCAATTTCCTATAGATTCTATTCTTACAACTTTTTCACATAAGGTTCATAAGATGTTCAACTTTTTACGTCAAGTTGACTAACCCTAATTTTCTAATTTTTCATTGCTGCTTAAGGCCATAGTTTGGTATACCATGATCCTACACATACCCTATTATTTGTATAAGGATGTGATCATCAAAGAATCGTCGAGGACTTGTACATATGATGAAAATAATATTTATGTTTGTTTATGCAAAAGGATACCTTAGATATTTTGATGTTAAATATCATAATACCAAAATCCACTTGTAGCATATAATCTAACAAAATCTATGTCCATACTCTCATGATTGACTTCAATCAATGATAGTCATACCAAAGAATGGGAAAGCAATGTAAGAGGTGAAAAATGTATTCATATCATCATAGTTGAACTAGTGATGATTGTACTAGATTCAGATATCACAAATTGCTCCATGATGAATATAAGCTCCAAATTTTTGAATAGTGACAGTTAGTTGCATACATCTTACATTAAATGCATTAAAAGTATTTGCCTTTCTTAGCATAAAAACAAATTTGCAAGAGGAAAATAGAACGGGGGTGGAGTAAAATAAAAAATCAAAGGAACATCAAAAACTATATGTGATCTAGTGTGTTGGAAATCAAAAAAAAAAAACAAGGGTGCATTGCATTAGTTTGCTTGCATTTGTTAGATTCAGGTAATCTTGCATTCATTTATGTTTTCTCCCTAAGTTCAATAAAGTTCATCACATATAGCTTACATCAATTTTACTAAAATTAATTGCATTAGCTTACATCATTTAATTTAAAGTTCATTAGGTGACATTGCATTAAGTTGCATTCATTTTAAAGATTCGTCTCATTTAGTGTGCATTTTTTTTAAAAAAAATTATTCATATTCAACCATTAAGCTCATTTATGATTGTAATTCATTAGATAATGTTCATGGCATCCATTAAATCATTTCATTCAAATAGACATAAGTTAATCATTAGTTGCATGTCATTTAGTTCATTTTAAAAACATTGCACATTACATCATTCATTTAAATCCATTCATTAAAAGCTCAGGGCATTTATGGATATGTGCAGGATCATGGTATGCCAAAAAGTGGCGATGTGAAAAAGAAGTACTGATTGATAGACTATTTGAAAAACAACTATAATGTTCAAACAATATAACATTTTTAAAATTTTAAATATACATCACATTCTATGCTTCACCTAATACAATAATAATAAACAATTCTTTCAATTTGATGAAGTTTAAACTAAGTTAAGGTGGTCAGACACAAGAGTTTTTATATTCAGGAAAATTTGTAGCAGAAAAATCATAATTAATTATTTACTTGGAAAAAAAATACAAAAAAATATACATCACATCTTGACATGAGTCTACTACTTTTATCTAGAATCTTATAAAAATATATTATAATTTGATTTTGTTTAATGTGGTCAGACATACACCTACTTGTTATCTTTATAGTCCTGATTGATAGACTTATTGAAAAATAGCTATAACTTTCAAACTATAGAACATTTTTGAAATCTAAAACATGAGTCACATTCTATGATTCTACTACAAGAAAAATTAAAAAAAAATTCAATTTGATAACATTTAGACTAAGTTAACATGGTTAGGCATGAGATTTTTTGTATTCTAGAAAAGTTGTAGAAGAAAATCATAATTAATTATTTACATAGAAAAAAATTACAAAAAAATATGTGTCACATCCAGACATGAGTCTACTACTTATATCTAGAACCTAGTAAAAAAATTATCATTTGATTGTGTTTAAGGTGGTCAGACATACACCTGTACTTCTTATTTTTTTCCTAAAAATTTTGTATTACTACATTGAATTCAAACTTTTCAACATATAGAATAATTGTTTTTTAAGAAAGGCCTAGTATCTTAGAAACTAAATTCAATTTTATACCGATTCTCTTGTTATATATTTTTTATATAATATTAATAACTTGTTCAAATTTTTATGTCAACTTACCTAAACTTGATTTTTTGAATGTTCATTGCCACTTAAGGGCCTAGTTTGGCATACCATGATCCTGCACATACCCTTATATTAAGCCATATTATATATCATTACATCTACATTCATCAACATCATTCATCCATATAACATACAACATTTAGGGTCATATAAATCATTAATCATCAAATATCAATATTCTTTCATTGCATCACATTTTGCATAAGTCCATTACATTACATATTCATATCCATATCATCAAAATAGATACATCGATATATCCATAAGTACCATTACATTGCATTAGTCATTAATCATTATATCATCATATAACACATTTAGGTATCATTTGCATCCATAAAACATCATAAATCATCATCAGTTAAATTCATATCGCACACATTCACCCATTTTATGTCATACATAAGACAACCATTTAAGCATAAATAGAACATGTGTATCCATCTCATCAATTGCATCTAGAAAAGCATATAGGAGATAGAATCATATAGATCTGCATATCATAGCAAAACAACTGAAAAATGAAGTCCAACACATGATGATGTCACATAAAGTAAATCTATCAACAAAGTATCAAAGTCCATGGTATCATCATCAAAGCAATATACATCGGGAAATCAAAGTCTATCAAAGTATCAAAGTATCAACGCATAAAATGAATAACATCAACTGATCAAAGAATAGAAACAAAGTTGAATATCTGGAGATAAAAAAATGGATCATCATATACATCAATGAATAAAGAATATTTATCATCTCAAAAGAATAATCAACTGCCAGAACCACCAGCACCATCAGCACCATCAGGACCACAGTCACTATCAGGAGGTCTGCTAGAACTAGCCTATAAACCATGCTGACTCATAGCAGCCATGAAGGTTTACATCATCAAGCTCAGCTGAGTAACTTGTTGTCTCATCTTTATCATCTCAGACTGTAATAATCTGACATCTGAGGCTAATGCTTGTGCAAGAGTCTATGCTAGAACCTGTGTAGGGGGAGTCGGTGGAGGAGCAGTAGAAGAAGATGGAATAGAAGATGATGGAATGGACAAAGATGGAATGAAAGAAGAAGAAGATGGAAGAACTAAAGAAGATGGCATAGAAGAAGAAGCAGGAGCCTGTGCAGGAGGAGAATGTGGAATAACCTATGGAGGAGGAGTCTATGCTGGAATACCCTATGCCTGATCTAGAAAAATTTATGCAACCTGAGCATCCACATCAGCAACTACTAGAGCATCCACTTGTCTCTGATATCAGACCTTGTGATGGCCCCATATAGCTATTGGATTCATAACAATCCGATGTAAAACCTTGTACACACCAGCACCTCAAACTATAGGCTGACCACCCCTCATTTGAACACCACCCCTAGGAGTAATGGGCACGAAACAATCACTAGGATCATAACTCTACCTCCTCTACTTGCTCGACGACCTAGTCATCCTTGACAAGCCCATCTCCTACCACCCCCACCTCCATCCCCATCCCCAACATCATCATCTGACTCCTCTATCCCTGACACTCGCTCTACCGGATTTGTAAATCTTGGAAATGGGTTCTGAACGAACCAATCAACATAGTCATTAGTTATGCCAGCATCTATGACATGATCTATCATATCCCAAGGCAAGTGACCAGGTTGCAGTACCTCCTGGCGAGCCATCCTATAGTAAATCTGTGGTCCCCATAGTGATCTCTCCACCTGAACTCGAGCATATAGTGCCAATCCCTATGGAATACCCTATGTACAACCATACTATCGTAATACTCGGAGGAAGAAGAATCTCTCAATGATAAGAAGAGTACGCCCTATCATCCACCTAGGTGTGCACATAAAAGGAAGCTCAGATGTGTCCTCTGGTCATGCCTCACATCCAATGTATGGTCACCATATGACCTAGTCTACATCATCAATGATCTGTCGCCAGTAATCAAGCTTGCCCAAATGGGCATGCACAACCACACCCTCATACATCCATGCAAAAGGCCACCTTGGATCATGATGCCTCACAGAGATAGGTCTAGTCACTGGGATGTGCTCCCAGGTCCACAATTGAAGTAAAATAACCCCCGCAAATAGAGTAGCCCTGTAATGGTACACAAGTCAATGAAGCTCATGATATAGCTGTGTCAGAATGCAAGTACCCCAATCAAATCTACGAGGTTGAGAAATAAGATCCTCAAGGATGCACCCCCATCCAACCGCGAAACCATGCCCTCAATGATCGGGAACAAGAAAGCCGCCAATACGAGCGCCCAAGACTACAAGAAGAACTAGGAAAGAAGGGAACTAAGCCCACTGGATATGATCATCACCAATAGTCAGGTCCTAAAACACTCACCTAAAGGTCATCCCATCGTAGACCTAGTCGTGATAGACCAACTCTCCATGAGTGGGGATGCGGAGGATGTGATACACATCCTCGAGAGTGATAGTCATCTCTCCCATAGGCAAATGAAACGTATTATGGTCAGAGTGCCACCTCTTTTTCATAGCTATTATGAGTCCCCAACTCACTCAGAATAGAGGTAGCAGTAGTAGAAAAGAGAAACCACATCTGCCAATGAGTCGGCGATCTGGACCGCTAAGGTTATCAATCTGCATCTGGAATGGTAAGGGATATAGACCTCTAATGGCGAGCGACTTAAGCTTGGCCTGCAAAAAGAAAGTTTAAATCACATAAATTTTTGAAAACAATATCTTTTGAATCATCCTAAGTCAATCAAATATTTAAAAATTATCAAACCATAATCAATTTTCTTGATTCTATTCAAAGAGGATGAAAAATTCATCATCATCCATCATCTAAATCGAGATTGAAAATTAAAAATTCAAAGTAAATTGAATCAAATTGACATTCTACAACTTGCTACCAAATCAGGCTTGTTATCTAAGCCAATCAATTGAATGACAACACTGGACATTTCGGAAAACTGACTTAATAATTGGTATTTTATACCAAACAGGGTAAAAGTGCTATTAAAATGATTAAAAGTGCTAAAAGGCAAAAGCGCAATTTTAAATGGTTTATGCACTATTTAAAAAAATTAAAAGCATTGTTTTAAGGTATACGCGCTACAACATCTTGTACGTGCTAAAAGAACTACCTGTACGTGTGCTATTTAAAAAATCAAAAGCGCACTTGAATTTGTACACACCAGAGAAAAAGTTAAAAGTGAAAAGGGCCCTAATTGCTAGTGTGTACGCGCAATTTAAAATTGTAGAAGCATTGTGGAAAACTGTGGAAGTGCTAAAACAAACTTTTCCAGACTAAAGAAATGATTAAAAGCGATATTAAAATTGCAAAAAGAAAAAAATAGGGTTTTTATTCATAAAAATTCATTTTTTTCAATTAAAATGCATAAAAATTGATAAAGAAAGTTAACGGGGTACATACCGGAGGTCCATTGCTAGGTGGTCGTAGATACCAACCCCCTCGCTCAAACCGGTGCTCACGAATCAGGATAACCATGGTGAAAAGCTTAGATGGCTCAAAGAAGAAAAGTCAAAAGGTAGAGTGAAAATAAATAGTAAAAATGACTTTTAACCCCTATATATAGGCCATTTTGTCCTAAAAATGACATCTTTGACCAGAAATTGACCAAGGACCCAAATTTTTCACCAATTCTGCCAAATCGGGGGCATTTGTCATCAAACAAACATGAATACACTATTAGAAATGAAATCAAAATTCATTACAAATTGACCTAATTATCGCAGAACTAACCTAAACTGTCATATTTTTCAAACAAATATCAAATTTCATTTCAATTTCAAGGGGGCATATACTCAGATAATCAGGAATGACATTAGTATCATCAAATTAGGGGGACAACCATCAAATCAAAGCGCAATCTTTTAACAGAAATTTTTTTTCTTATCAATCAAAAGGGGCATCAAACATCAAATCAGACCAAAACAGGTTTCATATCAGATAATTCATCATCAAATCGACCATCAGGACATCAAATCCAATCGAGCTTCATCATAATCTACATCTTATACTAAACATCGCAATCGACCATCGATGAAATCAGGACTTCATAGCAAGGACGACTAGGACATTCTTTGAATTGATATGCTTCGCACATCAATTCAAAGAGGGGTATTTGTAATCACCTAAAATTGGACAATATAAATCAAGTGAATAACTAAGGCAAAAATCAAAGCAATTAAATCAAATCAAGCTATTATCAAATCAAAATTCAAATCAAGCTTTAATTCAATTTAATTAAAAATTAAAAGTCATAAATTCAACTTAAATCAAATAAAGCATGATAAATCAATCAATTGTGTAATTAATATAATTAATTACATAGTTCATTTAAATCAAATCAACCCATTCAAGGGGTACACATGGCTAAAGATATTAATTAAGTTAAATTAATTAAATCCTATTTTCCCTCAACCACCAAATGGAAGGAAAATTCATCAACCAATAGGATTTAAGTATAGAGCTCACATGGATCAAGCCTAAATCAAATCTCAATCACTCACTTGGAGAATGCATCTTCTCCACTCATTTTGTCCTCTTGTCCCAAGCTTTGAGGAAAAAATATTTAAATGGTCTCCAAAGGTGGAACCATGGACTTAACTTAAACTCAACCATGATCAAATCAACCACACCCCCTACCCTTTCCAAAATCTATAAAAGCAAGACATAATTCAATCAATATTCATCCAAAAATCTGAGAATAGCATCAAACCTCTTGCAATTTATAGCTAGAAAGGAAAATTTAGAGCTAAATAGGTGTAATTTCATTTGGAATTGAACTTTTAGCTTTTTTTATCATTCATTCTCATTTTAGGACTGTCACTAATGGAAGCTTGCTAATATATTTGCATTAGGATCCCTAAATAGAGATCCATAGAGTGCTTAATTGTCAATTATTTACTTAAATAGCTTACTCTTTGTGTTAATTTAGTTAATTTATTCATTTATTTGCAATACTAACCCTATGAAGGTACTTTTCCTAGTAGACACAAAAAGTAATACATTTCTATATTAAAAGAACACCCATTGGCTTATTTAGATTCTCTATATATCATTAATTTATTTCCTTGCAAATCTATATCATACATTTTGAAGATTGTCCTTAAGATGGGCGATAAGATCTCTGTTCATGATATCATTCAATAAATAGGGCAGATTTTATTAGATTTGAGTAGAATTACTGAACAAAACTCCTGGTATGAAGGTCAAAAAGAGTTAGGTATATTTCTCTCGTAACTTTGATTAAATAGATTGAGTCTCTATATATTTTGATTGCTATATCAAACATGATGACATAACACTCTGTTAGGCCATGCTCAAAGGCATCAAAGGAGTTCTACTTTCATATAATGATTGTGTGCTAGTGAAATTGCACCTTAATTTGATGAAGAACACATGATTAAGAATTCTGGAATGGAGAGGTAGAATAGATGTTAAATAGACAGAGGCGATGACATTGCCATAGTTGAGATATATTTGAGCACATGGTGAATACTTTTTGGGTGACAAATTGGTCGTGTTGAAGTTGGAGAAGCTTCCCACCAAGGTCACAGCCAGTCCTCTCAATGCAAGTTCTCAATTCCAATAGCACACATACTTTCATTTCATTTTCGTACGTTATTACTATGGTTTTTAAATTTTTATTATTATTTTTCAATTGTAATTTTTTTCAAGGTTAATTAATATTTCTCACAAATAAATAGTAATCGTGCATGCGGTTTTCTGAAAGTTTAAAGAAAATTGTAATCTGGAAAAAACTAGCTCACATGGGGAGCCTATTAAAGACAATACTCAATTCATCCTTGAGAAGTTTATTTCTATATTTTTCTAGAACCAAGTAAGGTCTCTAACCAAAGGGAAGATAATACTGAAAAGGAAGATGTAAAGGATAAAATAGTGTATGGGGTCCTAGGGCAATGGCTTGCACACAAAAGAGACCCCAAAGCCAATATTTTATACTTAAATGAAATTGTATTGATATGGAAAGTAAATGTAGATGACTAATATTGAAATTAAGAAATAAAGGTACTTACCTCCGAAAAAGAATCGGCTGAAAACCCTGTCAAACGATCTCAAAAACTATTGATTCTCACAATTGTGAACCGAAACTGCGAGATCTACAAAACCCAAAAATATTTTTCTGAGACCCTCATAAAAGGTCAAATACCACATTCTTTATTTGAAGTCCAATTTGAATTCTATTCGCAGATCCTGGAAGTTTTCCAAAAAGGGTATCCAAATTTTCTCTCAAATCTGAAATTCTGCACTTGTACCTACAAGAAAAAGAGAGTTTTTGGTTGTTTGTTTGGGGGGTTTGCCTCAGTCAAACCCCAATTTAGGAATTAACCTTGAAATTGAATTGAAATTGCTGGAATAAACAAAGTAAACAGAACAATTCACCTTGCTTGAGTTGAAACCCTTGTGGAGGATTCGAATCCTTGAATCCACAAGAATGGATGAATGTAGAATCAAATATAGGATGTCTCCAATCAATTTTCTTTAGATCTTCAACACCAATCTTGAATGGATCTTGAACTAGGAAGAGGCTTGAGTGGAAATGGAGGAATCTTCAACAAGAGAGCTCCATAGAGCTTGAATCCTTCAATGGCTACTAATGGATCTCCTTGATGAATTGGATGCTTGAATTCTTGAAGGCTTGAATGCTTGATCTTCTTGCTTGAGAGCTTGAGAGATGGATTGCAAAACTTGATTGAGAAAACTTGATGATGAAAATGAGAGAGGAAGGCCTTCTTTTATAGTGATCTAGGGCACACTCCTCTAGATGGGCCACCTTGGAGAATTAAATCCCAATTAGGTCCTCACCTTTAGAAAATATACGTAGATTAAATGCAATTAAAGTATTTACCATCCCAAAACCTGAAATGGCCGACCCGGAAGCGGGAAAATAAATCTCCCGAAAGCTCAAAGCCCGGGGATTCTAGAAATTGAAATTTTGGAGGAAGCGGTCAAAGTCGAGGTTGACCCTGACCTAGTCAGGGTCAACCTAAGACATTGACCTAGTCAGGGTCGACCTAAGACATTGAACCTAGTCCTAAATTGACTCAGAACCAAGTCAAGAGGTCCTAGGGATGCCCAGAAACCTAGAACTGATACCAGTATAGGACAGAATGTCAAGAATAGACATAAAATCCTATGATTACCGAGATGAAGGCCAGGAAGATCCATTTCTAAATCCTACCTAGAAATAGAGCTATGAAAGAGGGAAATTCAGGAGAATCCTTAAGATCCTAACCCTAATTTCACCTAGAATGAAGCAGAAAAGAAGTGGAAAGTAGGGAGAAGAAGTCAAATATCCATTCAAGGCATTTGACATGACCCCAAACCATTTACTCGGAGGGCTAAATCCATTTGACATGACCCCAAACCATTTACTCGGAGGGCTAAATCCTCTTAACATGGAAGTGCTTGCATTTTAATACGATACAAAAGATAACAATGAAATGGAAAATGATAGCAAAATTGCATTAAATAGCATTCTTGAGGGTACAAATGATTTGCACTATCTGAAAGAGAAGAATTGCAAGTATTCAAGTGCAAGTTCCCTCAGCAACTATGTCAATTACAATAGACTGAATTGAGTGTACTTATTATGAAAGATTGTAGTAACATGGAGCGTGTGCTAGAATAAAAAAGCTTAAAATATTTGAGTGTGAAAAATGGTCAAGATTGTCATAATTGCTTTTTGGTTTTGGTTAGCTCACAACATTAACAAGTCTAGAGTTGTCTTAAAGTTTGAAAGAACTATTTGGTGCAGGGAACCCTATCAAGGACATGCAAAGGGGTCACTTTAATGACACATGAAGAATGATGAGTGATTCAAAGATCAAACTATGAATGTAATATGGTTTGAAGACAATTTTATCTTTGATGTAATTGGACATATTGCAATGTAATCAGCCTAATGTATAAAGGCATGAATTGATGTAATAGGAAGTGAATTCCTAGATTGGCATTATAGGCCAAGAAGGATAAAGGATAGGTCTTAGAATAATATTGATGGACTTAATATTGTATTAAGGTCCTACAAGGACAAATTGCAAAATCCTAGAGTATAGGGAGTCTAATTAAATAATTTTTAAATTTAAATATTTGAACTACAACAATTAAGTCTATTTTAGAGAGAAATTGTAAAAATAAGGATTAGTTTTCTTTGTTAAGGATCCAACCACTTTGAATCAGTTATGGGGGTTATTTAGATTCTATGTAAGCCTTGAGAGGCATGAGGGAGAGAGATAGTGTTTTTAGATTTCATATTGTACGGACTATGTCTTATTTTGCAATAAAATTATTGATTTCTTGTATTTTCTCAAAGCTTTGCAATGTATTATTGAGATAATCACTGGTACATGGTAGAAAGACACAAAGTTCAACTTTTTTTATTCATTTTCATAGTCTTGGCATTGGTTTTGTGTGTTTATAAGGGACTAGTCTGTAACAGGCAGAGGGTTTGTCCTCTTTAAAGATGTAAATACTGAGATCCATCCCCTTTTTGTAGATGTTGTTTCTTGGGGATGGATACTAACATTGTAATATAGTTTTCTAATCATTTAAATGTAGGAATTAAACCCATTTGTAGGAGAATAAGGGAGGTTGGTCGTGTTGGAGGGTAGAAAAGTGACTGGACAGTCACAGGTGGAAGGAATGATTGTCTCGGTAAATTTTAGTTCAGTGCAGGGGTCATTTCTCCAAAGTTAACTGTTGGATCTTGCTGAATTTGATATATGTTTTAGGAAACCTAGTTGTGCACATCTTCACTAGATGGATCATAAAAATAATGTTTCTAACAAAAGTTATAGACATTTGTGTACGAGTCTATGTAGAGGACAGTGATAGGGCAGATTTTCATGGATTTCCTTCATGAATGTGTTGGAGAGTTTTATAAAGGGATTAGGTGTTGTGTGGGGGTTTTTGGACAAGATTATAAAAGGGTATTAGAATATTTAATGTGTTTGAAGAGTTGTTTGGGAAAAGATTTAAAAATAACCCTCACTATTGTACTACTAGGACGATGCAAGCAGGGATAGTTTGGTGCAAAGAGATAGGTTGGTCACTAGAGTGAGTTTACATGTTGGAGAGTGGATGGTTCAACTATATTGGGAACTTTGGAGGGGTTAGGATCACTAGTTGAAGCATAGTTCTTGTTTGTGGTTGTAGAAGCACATTGGTTGAAGAATGTTTGACATGGAGTATGGAACATGATTGATAGGTTTGGGTATTGTGAAGTGCTTGGAGATCCAAGGTGTGGATTCTAGTGGAGTTAGGGAGATTGAAGATTGACCACTGATAGGTCTATGGAGTGGAATGGATCCAGGAGTGATCTTAGAAGGAAGTTTGAGAAATTTTCTATCAAGAAAAGGAGGGAAGAAGCATTAAACCATGAAGGAATTGTAACCTACCACTAGCCTCTACATCACTATCTTTTATCTTTGATCAACATATACTCCTAATATTTATCACACAACTATGAAAGATTGATAAAATTGTCTATTACTTTTGGTCAACTTAAAATTTATTAGAATTGGAATTGTTGTTAGTGTGCTTCTAAAATCAGATTGCGTATAACTTTTTAACATTGTCAGATCATTAAATTTTAAACTAATTACCTTCTATCTTTGGTCAATTGACAATCTTAACACATTTGGATTTGTCCAATTGTGATTGTTTGAAGAAATTACCCTATACTTTTGCTTATTTGGCAACCCCTTGTACTTTTTCTTATTTGACAACCATAATATATATCTCGATTTGTCCAATTGTGAAAGTTCAAAAGAATTGTCTTCCACCTTTGGTAATCTCACAATCCTAACAACTATATGCTTATCCAATTGTGAAAATTTCAAAAAATTATCTTTCCTCCTTTAGTCAACTTATAGCCTTAACAATACTAGATTTGTCTAATTGTTAAAGATTTATCTAGTTGTTAAAGTTAAAGAGAATCATTTTTTAGCTTTGGTAGACTTACAACCCTAACAAGACTAAATTTTTCAAACTCTAAAAGTTTAAAAGAACTACCTTCTACCTCTAGTGAATTTAGAGTCTTAACATTTCTAGATTTATTCTATTTTGAAATTTTGAAAGAATTGCCTACTATTATAGCCCTAACATTTCCATATTTCTCCTATTGTATAAATTTTAATATAGTTGAGCTTGTCCTTTTGTGAAATTTGAACAACTAGTATCTCTAAAATATTTAGATCTATAAGTTTGTAATAGTTTAGAGTTAGACATTTGTAGATCAATGCTGACATAAAAAATGTGAGGAAAAGTGAGCATCTTTGTATGAAATATCAAAAGGAAAAAGAAAAAATTTAGAGAGATTGATGATTGTTGAGGTTGTGTCACAAGTAGAATGCTATAGGAGGCATGGAAGGGATTTAATTTTTAAGTAAGTTACTTTCAAGAACAATTGATTTCATAACGTTACTAATGATTTTAATATTAATGTAGAATTATAATATAAAATCAAATAGTAGTATGAATTTTTATATATAACTAGGTATATAATCTTTATAATGTTCTAAAATGTATTGTTATTGGTAAAAATCAAAAATCTAAATTTAAGTTTGTTAAGTGAAATGTATTTTAACTAGGTTTTGTTTCAAATTATAAAATAATTTAATTTAAAAAGAGTTTATTCATAATTTTTTTTTAAAAATTATACAGGTTAAATGAAGCCTTAGGGAATTCTCCTGTTATATTATTATAAAAAGTTTTATATTGGTTTGGTTTCATCATTTTTTATCCTAGCCATTGAACATCAAAACATGGGTCTACTATTTCTACTACCTGTTATTAAAAACATAGAAATCTTATTCATTAAAGTTCCTAGATTTGATTGTGGAAATATGGTAGCTTTAACATAGTTCTTGCTCCCAAAATAACAATCGCTAAACAGAGTTCTTTCTCCCACAAGGAACAAAATGAAAAGAATTATGTAGCATAGCTTCAATAACTTACTATATTATAAGGGAGATCTCCTCTTGATTAACAAGCTTCATTATCATTATAGAGATTATATTCAGGTTGGTCAATGAAATTGAAATCATGCCAAACTAACAAATTAGATTGATAAAAAAATGTTTGCACATGGAAGGGTGTTCTCCCACCCATGCTTTTCAAACGCGACTACTTCAATTGTCTTGCATGCATATGGGCCACATTTTGGTTTGGGGTTGTGGGTGTTTCATGGTTCTGAGGAGATGATTCCTTCTCATTTCCTTTCTCTGCCTTCTCCCACTGCAACTGGTGGTGCTTCGTCTGGTACCAGCTCCAAGCCGACTGTCTCGCTACCTCTACTGGGGGTTTCGGTGGTTTGAGTTCCAAGTTTGGTGAAATATATGGTGATGTCTCTCCACCCTTGATCTCGTCCCCTTTTCTGACCTCTAGGGCTGGAGGTGATGCTTCTCCTATTTCTCCCCTTACTGCTCCTCAGTCTTCTGTTGAGTTTTCTCCCAGGGCTATTGGTAGGAAGCATCTTGGGGTGGAGTCCTTTTCCAAGGTTGTCTCTAAGACCACTTGTGAGAAAGGACCTAAGGTTGCTGCTAGTTCTATTTTCTCAGCGTCTCCTATTGCCCTAGTTCCTTGGAGAAACCCTATATTTTTAAAGCTCTCTTCTTAGGCTAAAGGGGATTTGGTGAAAAACACTAATATTTTCAAGGCTCATGGTTTCATATGCTACTTTTGGGGCTTCTGGCCTAGCCTACCTCAACTACATGATTGGGTGTCCCAAGAATGAGAACCAATCTTGTCTGACACAGTCCATATTTTTCCTATGCCTAAAGGATTTTTCATAGCGAAGTTTGATAAGGCTGAGGATAGAACTAAGATCTTATGTGAACATTTTTTTAGCTGGGAGGAGGAAAAATTTATGCTTATGATTAAGCCTTGGCACCCTTATTTTAATCCTTCCTCTGAAGTCTTCTGTAAGATCAACATTTGGGTTAGGCTTCCTAATCTCCCTCTTCATCTATGGAAAGAATCTATTTTGGAGGAAGTGGGTGAGGCCTTGGGGAATTTGTTAATGTTGGATCATGACTTATTTAATATTTATCATTCCATCGTGGCCCACATTTTGGTTGATCTTGACATTTCAAAGGGTCTTCCAGCTAAAATAAAGATCGAATCATCTATTGGATCTTGGATCCAACAACTTAACTATGAAGGTATTCCTTTTAGATATCATAAATGCTTTAATACTGGTCACATTTCTACTCAATGTGGTTTGGATATCAAGAAGAAGAAATCTTCTCCCTCTTGGTGGAAGGGACCTTCTACCCAACATATAATGTCAAGAAGATTTCCTCTTAGCACGGGAAGGAGGATGACCCTACTTTAGGTGACCTTGTTTCTTTTGTGGTGGTGGACGGTTTGTGTCCTTCTACTTCTGAGCCTCTTGCGATTGTTGGATCTATCCCCACTTGCCTCTTTCTAGTTCTATTCCAGCTTCTTTGCTGGATGAAGTTGATCGCCCTCATGTTGGTTATGTTCCATCTCCTTCTTTGCTGGATGGAACTAGGCCCCCTATTGGCAATTTCGAGGGTGTTGTTTCTGTTGTCCATACTGGCATTTTGGCACTTTCTGGTTCTGATGTTGTTTACCCTCTATTATTTAGTCCCTTGGTCAAGAATAATGTTGGACCTTTGCTAGATGCTTTGCTGTCTATTTCAAAACCTCTGCGGGGTGCTGGTTCTTCAGTTTTGAACTCGTTGTGGTGGAAGGATGAGGTAGCTAGAGTTGAAGAAGGGTGGATCATAGTCAAAGATAAACATCCTAAGAGATCCTCCTCTTCCTTTGACATGACTCTTTGATCCCATAAGAAGGGTTCAAAAGTCTAGTTCACTTTCTTTTTCTACTGCTTTCTTCGGGTCGATCTGACGCAATGGATTGGAATGTTTTTGTTGGACTTCTTTCCTTTGCAATGTCTTTCAGTGAGGTGTTTAGGGTGTCTTGTCTTTTTTTTATTGGACTGTTGTTTTAAAGAAACTCATAATGTTTCATCCTAAGTTCTGGCTTTGTAAAGGGTTTCAGGGCCCCTTCAAAACCTATTGTTACCTTAATCAAAAACTTATTATATTATAACCTAGCTACTAAATATTAATAGTTTTTTAATTTAGAGATCCTTCTCCACTATGAGCTCAATAATATTTTTATTGATTATAAACATACACAGAAAATAATTTTACTATGAAGTCCCCCACCAACCTTGGTTAAGTTAAACTCAACTTCAACAACTCTTAAGTTAGTAACCCTAGTCGAGCGGGTGGGGGTGGTCTCTTAGAGACAGATGTGGCAACATTCTCCTAGTTTATTCAGTAAATTTAGGATAGCAAATGGCCTACATGGCTGACGTGGTAGCAATGTTTTATGGTATTGATTTTGCTATCAATTATGGCTTTAAAAAAGTCATCATTAAGGGGGATGCCCTCCATGTGATAAATAAGTTGAAAAGGACACACATCCTTGGTTGAGAAACCAAAGACATCATTATGGAATGTATTTTACTAAGGCCATTTAGCCCACTTTGGCTTCCTCCCTAGCTAGCTCTACTAGGGTTAACCCTCTTCGTAAAGATAAAATGAAGGCCCTTGGCATGAACACTATTATTGTGTTTGAAGATGATGAATCCTCGTGGTCTACTGAATCCACATGGTCCCACAATAATTCCCCTTCTAATACTATGTATCCTAACTCCAAACACCCCTCCCCTGCTAAGAAGAAAAGGTACCTAGATTATCTAGAGGTTCCTCTCAATGTCTCCCTGCCTCACTTTAAAAACCCTACTACCGAGGAACTTCCTTTTGACTATTCATTCATTGTGAGTAAGGTAGACAAGCTTTGTATCCTCTATAATTGGTACAATGCTAATCAAGTGGTTAATTTCCTAGCTCAACATTGCAACAAATAAAATTAACAGGCTGGAGGCTATTGTGGAGACTGAAGCCAAAGCTAGCAATTGATCTGACACCAAAATGGATACTAGTATTTGGAAGATTATGGAGGAATTGGCTCAAAATCTAGGTAAGTGGGGTATTATGGAGGACTGCATCCAAGAGTTAAAAACTCTCATCCCTTTAGACAAGGAGAAACAAGAAATGATAAGAGCATCATGGAATGTTAAAGCTAACCAAAACCATTTAATAAATAAGAAACTAGCTGAGGTTTTTAAATTCAGTAAGGACATGATGTATAGCATGATCGCCTCTTTTAATACCTGTAGACACCTAAAATTGTCGTACGCACTCTAATATTAATTTTTATTAATATTTGTCCCTAACATTATACATGATTTTATTAATTGACTAGAATCCTTATATTCTTCTATTTAATTAATTTAATTTAATAAATTCATTTTTCCCTGTGTATTTAAATTTTATCTAAATGCTATAATATATTAACTTTAATTTAATATATTATCTCTCCATCTCTTAATATAAAATAAATTTTATTTATTTTATTCCTCCACTTGCCTAAAATTCTTCTAAACCTTGATTAAATTAAAATTATTTTAATTTAATCCTCTTTTCCATTTTTCCTTATCTTTGTTTCTTTCTAATTTTCTTCTAATTGGGATTAAAAGGTGGATTATCTCTAATCATGTGCACAATCACCTTTCCTAAGGTAACCACCTCTCCATCTTTTTTCTCCTCCAATCATATCAAACTCTTCTCTTTTCCCCATAAGCGTGAAGTTTGACTTTTGCATGTTTTGCCTCTTCATTCTAGCCACTCATTTCTTTTTCCTCTTCATCTTAGCCACTTCTCTTTTGCCTCTTAATCTTGACCACCCATTCTTAATACATTCTATAAAAAGGAGGCCTCACTCCTCATTTTCAAGTTAGTTACAAAATCACAGCTAGAGCATTCTTGGAGCACTTAAGCACTCTTGCATTCTTAGAATTGTAGATATTAGCTTGTTGTATTTCCATCATATCTTAGATTTATTTCTTGCATGGTAGCTTAGATTTCATTTTCTTAGCTTAGTTTTTAACTTGCATTCTCATCTTAGTTTAGTGGTTTCATTTCAATCTAGTTATTAATCTCTTGTATTTGAATTCTTTAGCATAGATCTTGCATTTGCATCATAATCTTTTGAAGATTTGGGGCAATTTCTTCATACATATTTCTCAAATACTTTCACTCATCCATTTTAACTTGCATTGTAGATTCCCTTTCCATTTGCATTTGCAAGAAATCATAGTATTATTTATTGTATTATGTTGGGAGACCACACCCACAAAATTCTCTAAGAGAAAATCAAACAAAGTTGATTTGGTGCACTTGTTTTAAATCATCAAAGGTTTTAGTGGAAATTTGGTTGCATTACAAGTTATTTAGCATGTTTAGTCTAACTTAAATGCTTCATATTGATTGTGTTTACATGCTTTGATTTGTGGTGTAACTGCAAAGATTTTTATTGCATAAAAAACCCTGCAGGAGGAGTTGGACTATCAGAAGTCCAAAAGAAGGAAGGGTGAGGAGACCCAGATGATAAGAACCCAGTTCAATCGAAAGAGGGACCTAACATGATGAAAGAGGGACCTTTTATGGAGCACCAGACCAAGAAGTCCTCTTTTTCTAGACACTTTTGAAGAGCTTAATGAATAATGGAAGGAAGTTTAATTTCATAATATTTATTTTTCCTATCTCTAGTCTTTGGAATCCCTTTAGTTTAGTTGTTGGTAATTTTTGTTGTCAATTTGCTCATTATTTTGGTTCTGGACTTTTTTTGAATTCATTGCTTGTGAATTCCTGTCAAACCATCTTTATGGGTAATGAAATAAATTTCATATTTGAAAAGTAGACTCCAAGCACTACATTTTATATTACTCAATTTTTTCGAGATTCAATCTTAAAGTGCCTCAAACTTCGACATCAATTGACAAATTTTTTGAAAAATAGGAAAAACACTTACACTTTTTGCCCAAAAGTGGGACTCAACTTCTTGCAGCCACCCTCTTGTTCTTTGAACATCTTCTAATTTTGAGTGCATGAATCTCAAATTTCTCTTTGAAGTCCAGGTTTACTTGATTTCAGAAAAAAAAAAGTGGCCACTTATACCCCCCTTTCTTCACACCATCTTGGTGCACTTACGCATAACATACTTGAAAATTTTACAAGTAATTAATTTTGTGGACGTGTTATGATAAAAGTTTTGAGATTAAGAACTGGAGAAGACAATATCAAATATTCCATTGTGAACAAACTATAGGTGTTATTGGCCTGAAGAACAAAGAACAAGACATAGTTCAGTTGATAGACAAAGAGCATAAACAAAAGTACAATAATTTGAAGTACAAAATAGAGAGGAATTGAAAATCCAAAATGATAGAGGAGAAAATAAAATTCTCAAACAATTTATCAACAAGGTGATCCTTAACCAAGAAAGATATAGGATAGGGAGAAACTTCATCACCAACCTAGGGGGAGGCAAGAAAAGGAATAACTTGATCCCCAATGAAGTGATAAGAAAGATAAGCAAAATATTCAAAGCAAACCAAGTGAGATGCACCAATCTAAATATTGTTATTAATGTTAAAAATGAATATTTTTTATCAATTAAGTATGTAGCATAAACTCCACACACATGCAACACAAGGAAAGTGCATAGAGATTTAAAAAATAATATGTGAAAATAACTAAATCTAAATGGATTACTTCTATTGACTTTAGAAATATTGAGATGGTGTATCAATATAGACTAGATAGTTTTATTTTCCAATAATGAGCTATATTTTTATAGAATTTTATCTTGGTATTAAATAATATTGTTCTTCAAAAGGCACACCATACACTAGATATTTACAAGAGATGAATTTATAGATACTCAACTCTAAATAATATAGATCTTGGACAATGGCCCAAAGAACTTTCTCATTTGACTTACGTAGAAGAAATTTTGATTGCACATGTGAGTCTAATTCTACAAGTTACACAACAAACATGTTCAATCAACTTAGATATGAAGAAAATACCATAAGTTTCCCACAACATATTTTAAAAAGTGTAAAAAAAAATCACACCCATTTATAGTTTTGCCAATAATTTTGAAAGACAAGATCAATGTTGTACAAACTATAACTTTATAGTGAAGATAAATTATAAGTATAAAACATTACAATACAAAATTGACCATGAAGTGTTCTCGTCTAGCTTTATACCAACTAATTATGACAACAATATCTTCAACCATATGAATATATTAAACATGTTTGATTCTGATTCAAATGAAGTTATATTTGATAGCCCAATAGTTGAAATAGATGAAGTAAATAGAATTCATCACACAAAATCGATAGATTTGAGACAACTGTTAAAGGAAAATGAAATTGATTTAGATATATGGGTCAATAACGTAAATGTAGATACAAAAATAGTGATTGATTGACATGTGATAACAATGAATATGTCACATAGATATTAATTTGTGTGACATATCCAAAACCTTTCTTGATGGTAAATATGACTACTTGGAACCAAGAGTTTAGTGATTACATGAAGACCCAATATGGATATTTGTGAGAATATCAATAATGTCACCATTCACAATTGTCTAAAGATGAAAATGAGAACACAACTTCCTATTTCACCGTCCCATTTAGTGTATTTAATTTGTTCCTATTTCACCGTCCGAATTAGTGTATTTAATTTGTTCCTATTTCACCGTCCCGATTAGTGTATTTAATTTCATCTTTTGGTGAGCGCGGATAATAAGGCACCGTCCTTTTCAGTAATGGACGGTTGGCTTGCCTTTGTATAGAGGAAAAATAACACGTCATTTTTTATTATGTTTATATCCAATTGGGGAGCCTTTGCTTTACCAATTATATTGTATTCAATCACTGCGTTTGTCGGTAGTGGCCGCCTCTTCATGGAACTGCGTATACAATTCAACCTCATCCCTATTTTTAAAATGGTATAAAGAAATTTATCCAACGTAATTAAATAGTAGCAGAGGGAAATACACGAGGTTTTTGAAAGCAGCTCATGGTATAAAAGAAGGGAACGTTACGACGTTTCTTCTCAACATTCAATAAGCATTTGATTTTGTGATGGGTAATGCATTTGAATAAGCCTTCCTAAGTTTCATGCTAGTCATGTGGATATTGTTTGCAGTTCAAGAATATATGATGTTTGGAGAAGTGGTAATGAGCTCACAAGTTGAATTTGTTGCTGTTGCACTGCACGATGTCCAACACAATCATCGTATATAATCTTCAAGCTCGCCACACAACAAGTAAACAATCTTCATCGTACTTGTACTTGTAAGTGTATTTTCTTCCTTGTATTTGTTTTTCTTTCTGTTAATTATTTCTCTACTTATTTGGATATTTAGAGTAGCAACAATACTTCCCCATGAGTGTGGTCTGTTTCACTCTACCTGTTAATACTAGCTCTAGTTTTTATATTTCTTGCTATATTTGATGCCAATACACTTCACTGCTTTATCTGTGTAAACTGCTTTAATGTAACATAAAGCCCAGAAAGCTCATAGAATAGAAATATACGTGATTTATATGCATTTACCTCTGGATTGATCATGACCATAGATAATTATTCCGATCAAAAAATCCAATAGAATTATGTGGGCTTAACCTGTAAATTTAAGGCTTTCCCTGTGGATAGATCACTGCCATAGATTTTTGTTTTTGGCTGGTTTTTGTGTATTGATTAATCACCAACATATTCACAGAAAACACTTTCATTTAATTTATGTCATGTCTTTTCTTGATCTCCTTCAAATGAGTTCTATTTTGAAAAGTGATTTTAATGTTTGTTTTTTCCTAAAATAACCACCTGCCTTTATATTTAAACTCTACCAAAGCAGTGGTAGAGGGACTGATTAAGAGGCTTTGCTATTTTGAAACCAAAGCAGTGACACCGTCTTCAGGCCTTCTTGATAGTCGGCTTATTTGTATAAGAAGTATTTTGTATTTATTATATATATTATTTTAGTTGATATCAGTAAGATTGTGTTAAAATTTAATTATATTTATTATTCTATTGATCTTTTAGATCACACTCAATAATAGACGAGAACACAATTAAATTTGGTTCCATACATTTCCCTACTATTTCACAAATAGTGTTGCGATTAAATTGACCTGCCAAATAACCTATTTTTAAAGAAAGCCTGCAGGCTGGGGTTGCCAATATCCTATTTAACAGGCTCGGCCTTCCTATGTCACTGCTAGGGTTTAAACTACAGATCTTCGTTTGAAAATGGCAAGGCCTCTTTATCAGTCCATCTACCACTTCTTTCACCTCAAGAATATTTTTAATAGAGCTTATATGTATTGGCAGATGAATTTACTATTAGACAGACTTCAATATGATTGGATAAAAGTTCAATATTTTATTAGAGAAAACCTTTGAAAATCATTTTTTTTTTATAATAATTATTTGAAAGAAATCAAACAATATAACAAAAATTTCATTATTACTTTTTTTTTTTTATGTTGTCTAGTAATCTAAATTCAAAAGACTGATTATGACAATGATCTATCCACAGGGAAAGATATATAAATTATAGGTTATACCTAAAGAATTGATCTGAATAATTATATATCATCATAATTATTCTATAGATGAAAACATATAAATATAGTTAAGTTCATATTCTGAAAGCTTTTTTGGGCATCATGTTATATTAAAACAAATTATGCAAATCAAATAGTGGATTTGCTGTATAAAATAGTGTACTTCAAATGTACCAGACATAGAGAAATAAAATCAGTTAAGATTGATAGCTAGAGTGAAGCAGGCCATACCCATGGGACAGATAGTTGTTACTTTAAATAAACAAATGATAGAAGTAATGAATAGAGAAGAAAATTAAAAAATAAAGAAAAATAAATACTCAACAATTACAAGTACTATTTTCAAGCATAATTTATTTGTTCTGTAGTGATCAATTTGAAGATTTTTTGATTAAGTTGGACATGAGTGAGATTACACTAGAATCAATATTTTAAATGCTATACATTTTTCAATTACATACATTCTTATTTTTATATACTAAATGAAACATAGAAATGTTATTCTAAAAGAGGGTTTAATCAAATTTACTATATAAAATAAAATAAATAGCTTATGATTTCTATGATTTGATGGATTTTAGTTTCATAAAATATGTGTGCAAACAATATAGAGTACTTCCATTTAAAGTATTTTTTATGTTTCAATTCTTTTTGTAATGCCCACTCATAAAAAATTTTTTGATATTTCTGACATAATCTTTTGGGTCACTTTTCATGTGCGTGTTGGTTATTTTCATGATGATGATCTATATGTTACGATGTCATTTATATGTTTATGGTTTTACTGACCCCATACTTGCATGTGTATGTTTTATATTTATGTTTGATGTGCTTGATAAAGTTGAGGGACAGAGTTGTAGTTACTTGCTTGCAAGATCCACATGATTGGTCGATGCTCACCATTGTCTGTTATATATGTATACATGTATGTACGTGCTCGTCCTTTGTGCAAGATTTTAGGTACATGACATTGACTTCCCTAAATTGTCAGGATGAGCGTGCCCTATCGCAATATCTAAATGGTAAGAGGGGAGATAACATTCAAGTCCAAATCCAAATCCAAGTCATTGATTGTCCAAAAATAATTGACAAGTATCCAATTTTCTAATCATCTAAATTTGTCAAGGTAACGTGAATTTTGTTGGAGTTGTTACGGTCTATGATGTTGGCATTTATTATTTTTCATTGATGTTAACATATGTTTCAATAAGGGAATCTTGAAGTTGTAGAAAGACTGGATAGACAGGTTACAAAGAATTGTACAGATGGTGTACAGAGACTTAGTTCACGCGAACTAAGATTTGTGCAGTCTAACATGTTTACTATTCACAGTTGTGTTAACATATATTTATATGCTCATTTTCTTCAGTTATGGATGAATTGGCGAAGACTGGTTGCAGGGCCAGTGACTGGGAAACTTACAAAGTTGGTCTCAGTATTTACAGTATGACTTCAGTACGAAAATGGATTAAACCTTACGAGCTTGGGGAATGTCAGAGGATACATGAGAGATTCTACTATGTGATCATAGAGTACTAGTGTTATTAATGGTGTCATCTGTGGCGTATACTCCAACAAAGGTTTATTTGGAAGCTGACCTAGGAGTGTAGCGTGTCCTTGAATAATTAAGCATGAATCAATGTTGTCACTGACTATTTCATGATTTGTAATTGTTGTAATATTGTAAGGATGTCATGTGTATCCTCGCATGGTTCTATGTAATATTTTATTTATAGGAGAGGTCCTATAATGGCTAACTCAGGAATTACGTGTGTAACTTGTATATAAGGAATTCCTTTGTTGTAGTTGCAAATGGGTGCAAGGTGTAGATTATTGTACGATATTTTGGGCTTGAAGGACTACTGATGTACATCAGAGGATTGTGCATTAAGACACAAGATTGGAAATGTCTTGGCAGTAGATGTACACAAATCCAGTTCAGGTATTCATGATGATATTTCTTCAAATCTAGGACACTAAGTCCTGAAGGTGGATGTAACCTTCTCTTTTATTTTGATTTGTGACCATTTGTAATACCTTAAATAGGGTTTTGAATCCTAACAGGGTTTTTCCTTTAACAAGGACTGTACTATTGTAACATTCAGCTCCTAATAGGGCTAGAACTCTTTACCGGGTTACTATACTTGTAGTTCTGATTTGTGGGCATCATTCCCACCGGGGTTTTTCCCTTAACAGGGTTTTCCTCAAAAACAAATATTGGTGTTATTGTGTTATGGTTGTTTTACATTCAATTGAGCATAAGATTGTAATTGGAATTAAGTTTAATAAGTTTGGAATCAACTGATTCACCCCCCCTAATTTTGGAATTAAGTTTAATAATTTTAATAAGTTTGGAATCAAAGAAATTTATCCACCATAGTTAAATACTAGAAGAGGAAAATACACAGGGTTTTTGAAAGTAGCTCATGGTAATCTCACTCTAAATCTAATTATAAAAGAATGGAACATTACGATAGTTCTTCTCAACATTCAATAAGCATTTGATTTTGTGTTGGGTAATGCATTTGAATAACCCCTGTTCTAAAATAACATTCCTAAGTTTCACGCTAGTGTGGAAAAGAAAGGATATTGTTTGGAGTTGAAGAATATATGATGTTTGGAGAAGTGGTAGATATGTTCAAAAGTTGATTTTTTTATTGTTGCATTCCACAATATTGCACAATGTCCAACACAATCATCATACTTGTAGTTGTAAGTGTATTTTCTTCCTTTTATTTTTTTTTTCTATGTGTTAATTATTTATGTTATTTTGATATTTAGAGTAGAAACAATACTACCCCATGAGTGTGGTGTGTTTGACTCTACCTATTAATACTAGCTATAGTTTTTATATTTCTTGGTATATTTGGTGCCAATACACTCTACTGCTTTATCTGTGTAAACTTCTTTAATGTAACATAAAGCCCAGAAAGTAGATAGAATAGAAATATACATTTATATGAATTTACCTTTAGATTTATCATAACCATATATAATTATTTCAGTTAGAAATCCAAAAGAAATCTATGGGCCTAACTTGTAAATGTAAGGCTTGTCTTGTGGATAGATCACTACCATAGATAATTTTTTTGGCTGGTTTTTGTGTATGGATTAATCACCAACATATTCACATAAAACACTTTCATTTAATTTATGTCATGTATTTTCTTGATCTCCTTCAAATGAGTTCTATTTTGAAAAGTGATTTTAATTTTAATTTTATCTAAATAACCACCTTCCTTTATATTTAAACTGATGAAGTGGCTTTACTATTTTTAAACAAGATCTCTAGTTTGAACCTTAGTAGTGAAACCATCTGTAGGCCTTCTTGATATACATATATTGATAGTCAGGTTATTTGGTCATCTATTAATAACATATTTTAAAAATGTAATAGGTATGTTCCCATAGGGTGGCTAACCTCCATACAAAATGTACTAAAAACAAAAAACAAAAAAGATTTTTTTCAAATTAAAAAAATACACTATTTTTTTCCAATTTTTTTGTACATTTATAGCATAAGAGATGTAGATCATGAGGAACAAATGTTGAAAATTTCACTAAAATCCATTGTATTTTCCATTTTTTCAAATTTGATCAAAAGTTCATTTTGTATGAAGCTTATCCACATCTTATTTTGACTACCATAATATTATTTTATAGTTTATTTTTTATTTAAATACAAAATAATATTAATATTATGTATCAATGGATATTATTAAATATTATAATAGAGGAAAATGTTACTAAACATTTTTTATTGAATTAATATAGAAATATATATTTTATCATATATCATATTTATATTATAATAAATAATATTAAAAATCAACTGAGTATAACTTTTTTAGTTTATTTGGTATCAAACCTTAACATTTTAAAATGTCATTTTCATTACTTGTTTTGATCTTTCTAGTAACATAGTTAAAATTTGATATTGGTTGTAAAAAAAGTATTTTATATTTATTATATATATTATTTCTAGTTGATATCAGTTTTTCACAATTAAGATTATGTAAGATTATTTTAAAATTTAATTATATTTATTATTCTATTGATCTTTTACATCACACTCAATTTTAGAGGAGAATAAGCCATCGCAACAACTGAAAGTTATACTCAATTAAATTGAAAAACAATCATTTTTATATATCATAATTTCCTATTAAACTCTAACACTAGAAACTAACATAAAGAAAAATTCTAGAAACCAATTAAGACCTAATACCTAAATAATTAAGACCTAACAAATGACTAATATTTGACCAATTAGGACCCATTAATTGAGCAATTAAGACTTTTAACATGTGACTAATATGACTAATAACACCTAAATTGATTAATATTACCTAATAGGACCTATACTTGACCAATTAGGTCCAATATGACCTATTAAGACCTAACATGTGACTAATACTTGACCAATTAAGACCTATTAATTGACCAATTAAGACTAATTAAGACTTAACATGTGACTAATATGACCAATTAAGATAGGTAACATGATTAATATGACCCCTTAAGACTTAATAGGATTAATATGACATAAACAACATAAACAAAAATTTTAGAAACCAATTAAGACCTATTAAACTCTAACACTAGAAACTAACATAAAGAAAAATTCTAGAAACCAATTAAGACCTAATACCTAACCAATTAAGACCTAACAAGTGACTAATATTTGACCAATTAGGACCTATTAATTGAGAAATTAAGACTTTTAACATGTGACTAATATGACTAATAACACCTAAATTGATTAATATTACCTAATAAGACCTAATACCTACCAATAAGACCTAATAGTCCACCCTTAAGAACGAATAGGACCTATACTTGACCAATTAGGGCCAATATGACCTATTAAGACCTAATAGTCCTACCAATTAAGACCTAAAATGTGACTAATACTTGACCAATTAAGACCTATTAATTGACCAATTAAGACTAATTAAGACTTAACATGTGACTAATATGACCAATTAAGATAGGTAACATGACTAATACAACCCCTTAAGACTTAATAGGATTAATACGACATAAAAAACATAAACAAAAATTTTAGAAACCAATTAAGACCAATTAAACTCTAACACTAGAAACTAACATAAACAAAAATTATATCTAAACCAATTAAGACCTAACAAGTGACTAATATTTAACCAATTAAGACCTATTAATTAACCAATTAAGACTTAACATGTGACTAATATGACTAATAATACCTAAACTGATTAATACGACCTAATATCTACTTTAACAAGACCTAATAGTCCACCCTTAAGAACTAATATGACCTATACTTGACCAATTGTGTCCAATATGACCTACTAAGACCTAATAGTCCTATCAATTAAGACCTAACATGTGACTAATACTTGACCAATTAGGACCTATTAATTGACCAATTAAGACTAATTAATACTTAACATGTGACTAATATGACCAATTAATATAGGTAACATGATTAATACGACCCCTTAAGACTTAATAGGATTTATATGTTTATTAAATTTGTATGTACATGTATATATAGATTTCATTTTTAAACTAGATGATATTAAATTTGTATATGTGTGTGTGTGTGTGTGTGTGTGTGTGTGTTGATATGATTTAGAACAATAGAGAGGGGGGGTGAATCAGTTATTCTCAGGTCCTGATGTATAAAACAAACATAAAAACTTTTCCTTAAATCAGATCCAATAACCAAAACAAACTTGGTCATCACTGATTCAATAATAGAAACATACAACAATGCAGTCCACTACCCAGCTGTAACTTAACTTGTAAAACACATAAATGTTCAAACCAAAGCATTCACACAAGTATTAACACCAGGATTTATAGTGGAAACCCAATTTGGGAAAAACCACTTTGTAACATGCTACTATTGTTTTCACTCTTCTGAAATGAGCTCGGTAAAAAGCCAACCCTGTCAAAGGTTACAATACACACTGTCAGGTGTGACCTGGTTAAAGGATTTCAATCACCCTATTAAAAGTGAGCCTAGTCATAGGACTTACATACACTCCATTAGAATGCAACCTTGTTCAAAGGATTTAACATATGACTATTAGGTCAACCTCTGTTAAAAGGATTTTGATTGTTACAATGGTTAGAAAGTAGTAGCAATATTTATCTGAAAAATATACAACTCACTTTGCAAATATCAGATCTGATTCCATACACTAATCCTGGTTTACCGACTTTGAAACTTTGCCATCTCCATCTCTGATCTGCTCGAAACTTTTCTTCAAGCAACCACCACAATTCTCCTTCAGCCTTTTCTACTTATTCAGTCAATAAAACTTTACTCTTCCAGCATTCTCTATTCACCCATTTGCACTTGCATATCCAACGCTTTTCTTTATACTTTCCTCAATTAGGTTAACTCATCTTATGCCGCTCAATCTCATTTGTAGATCTTAGGGTTAGGTCAAATTCATTGAATCTACTTGCTTCATGTTCTTTGGCTCCTTTTCTAGAATCATCTCAAATCTCTTAAAGATTTACAATAAAACATTTTACAGTGCATTTAATACTTTTAAATAATCAATAAATAAAGTCAACACATTTTACATAATCCAAGAATTCAACAATGTTGACTCCAAAATTAAATTCTCTTCAAATATAAAATTGCTGATGCTCGGTCAATACTGTGATCAACTACTCAATCTTCATGTAGAAAGCTCGGTCATTACTAAAAATGTTTACTCAACTTACACTGTCTTCCTCAAAAATTAACTGTTGTTTGGTCGACGCTATAATTTTTCTCGGCATACATTGACTCGGTCGACACTAACATTACTCGACTTAAACATGATTTTTCCATTCTTTGCTCAGTCAAGCCTATGAGTTTAGTCTTCGGTCTTACTAGTATAAACAATACATTGTCTCATCATTGTGCAACATAGTCAAGTATACTTTGTAGTATCAAGATAGCTCAACCTTTCCTTAGGTGCTATTGTTACCAACCTTGCCTAGCCCCTTAGCAACACTCAAATAGATATAGTACTTTCTTAAGTAGAAACAGTCTTACCAGTTAAGGTTTGACATCAATAACAACAATTGTTTCAATTGCAGTTTCCAACAATCTCCCTCTTTGGAATTGATGGCAACACAATATTATATCACCTGAATAACACATGGATTACCAACCAATCCAAAAACTTATCTGTTCATCAGAGAATTATTGATAATATCCTTAGCTTCATTCTGATTCAAAATCATATAAGCCTCACTTCTGTGACTGTCAGAAGTATTCAGATCTCCCTCTATCTTGATCCTTCATTTCAGTTCATCATCCTCTTACCTTGCAGTGTCATGTGTTATCATATCAGTTCATCTCCCTCTTTGACAAAAATGCCAAAGCAAAAACTAAAACATACATTCAGTAGATGTAGATAATATCTGTGTAGCTCAGTGTTTCTCCCTCTGTCATCTTGCTTATGATTGATTCTTAGTCTTTGCTTCTTTTCACAACTCTAGGCCAGCCCTAAAGTGTGACAATCTTCTGCATCAATTTATCAACTTTTCTGCTATAGCACATTTGATGCAGTGCTCCTAGCTTGTCTAGGCAGCCTCAGTTAGGGGAAGGACCCCTAATTGACTTCTCAAATACTCATGAGCTTCTCTAGGTAAAGCTTTAGTGAATATATCTACTAATTGTTCTTTTGTATTCACATATTCCATTCGGACTTCTTTGTCTTGTACTAATTCTCTCAAGTAGTGATACTTGATTGCAATGTGCTTGGTCTTCGTGTGCATCAATGGATTCTTAGAAATATTGATAGCACTTTTGTTGTCACAAAAAATAACAATAGGTTTAATGATTTCTTCTTTCATGCCTATCAACAATTGTTTTATCCATACCAAATTTAAACAGTTTACTGCAGCAGCAACATACTCAGCCTCGACAGTAGATTGGGAAATGCAATTTTGTTTCTTTCTTATCCAGGAGACTAATCTCTGTCCAAGAAAGAAAGCTCCACCACTAGTACTCTTTCTGTCATCTACATCTCCTGCCCAATCAGCATCTATATAAACTCTAAGTTCAAATTTATTGTCCTTCTTATAATATAGACCATAGTCAGCAGTTCCTTTCAAGTATCTCATAATTCTTTTTATGGCCATCATGTGTGTTTCCTTAGGATTGGCAGAGAATCTTGCCACAATCCCAACAACTAGTGCAATATTTGGTCTACTATGTACAACATACTGTAATTTTCCAATCATGGATCTATACAAAGTCTGATTCACTTCTGCAACATCATCATTCTTAGATAACTTTTGTCTAGTAACCATAGGAGTTCCCACTAGTTTAGCATCTTCCATCACAAAAGTTTTTAGTATTTCATTAACATACTTAGACTGTGTAATGAAAATTTCATTCTTCCTCTGATATACTTGTAAACCAACAAAGAATTTGATCTCACCAAACATACTCATTTCAAATTCAGTTTGCATTTCATTAGAAAATATTTTACATAATGCATCTTGTCCACCAAAAATAATGTCATCCACAAATATTTTTGGTAACAGGATACCTTTACCTTCTTCATCTTTCATGTACAGATTGCTTGTGTCATTTTTTCTTGAAAATCCAATTTGTATCAAGTAGTTGTGGAACCTCTCATACCATGCTCTAGGAGTTTGCTTCAATCCATATAATGCTTTGTTCAGTTTGCACACCATGTGTCTTCTATTTGGATCAATAAAACCTTCTGGCTTTTCTATGTAAACTTCTTCTTCTAGTATACCATTCAAAAATGCAGACTTGACATCCATTTGATATACCTTGAAATCTTTATAAGTAGCATATGCAAGCAGGGTTCTTACTCCTTCCAATCTAGCTACAGGGGAAAATGTCTCCCCATAATCTATTCCTTCTTCTTGTGCATAGCCTTTGCATACCAGCCTAGCTTTGTTCCTAGTGATTTCACCATTTTCATTCATCTTATTCTGAAACACCCACTTTGTTCCTATAACATTTTTATTTTCAGGTCTCGACACTAGAGTCCAAGTATCATTCTTCTCAATCTGGTCAATCTCTTCATTCATTGATTGTATCCAGTCTTCATTCTCCAATGCCTCTCTAGTTGACTTCGGTTCAAATTCACAAAGTAGACATGTTGGATTCTTAGTCTTACTTCTAGTCTGAATTCCAGTATTTTTGTCTCCAATTATTTGTTCAGGCTTGTGATGTCTTCTTACATATTTTTCCAAAATAGGTTCAGCTCCTCTCTCCTCTATTTCATCATGTCCCTCAACAAGATTGTCAGATTCAACTTTTGAATGCTCGGCAACCTCTTCCTGATACTCAGCAGCATTTTCTTATAGCTCGGCATGTTCTTGTTCTCTCTCGGCACTATTTTTCTAATGCTCGATAGCATCTGTCTGTTGCTCAACATTTCTTACCTAAGACTCAGCATTAGGTGCAAGTCTGCTACTTGCCTCTTCTTCTTCCTCAATGTACACAAAATATCTATAATCTTCTGGTTCTCTTTTGCTATCAGCTTCATTTCTTTCTGCAGACTCATCAATTTTAACATTCACACTTTCCACAATTTTGTTAGTGTTAGAGTTCAAACACTTACTTTTTGTGGAGTACCCTAGTAATATTCCTTCATCACTCTTAGCATCAAACTTTCCATTCCTAGTGTCTTTTAATATATAGCACTTACTTCCAAAGATTCTAAAGTATTTAACACTCGGTGCATGCCCATGCCATAATTCATAGGGTGTCAGATTTGTACCTTTCTTGATCTCTACCCGGTTAAGAGTGTAGACATCAATGCTTATAGCTTCTTTCCAATATTTATGTGCCACATTATTTTCAATCAACAATGTCCTTGCACAATCCAAGATAGATTTGTTTCTCCTTTCTTCTATACCATTCTCTGGAGGTGTTTTAGGTGCAGACATCTATCTTTTAATTCCTCTATCATTGCAAAATAGATTAAATTCATTTGATGTAAATTCTCCACCTCGGTCAGATCTAAGACATTTCAGGTTCCTACCTGTCTCCTTCTCAACCTTAGCCAAATACCACTTAAAGAATTGAAAAGCTTCATATTTTTCATTTAGAAACATCACATGCATCATCCTAGTATGATCATCAACAAATAAGATAAAGTATCTAGCACCACAGTAACTTTGTATAGCCATAGGTTCACAAAGCTCAGTATGAACCAAATCTAAAAAAATTTCAGAAGTAAAGGATTTGCTCTTGAAACTTGACTTTGTCATTTTTCCTAACTGGCATTCCTTGTACATCACATTCTCAGGTTTCTTCAATCTAGGTAGACCTCTTACCTTTTTCTTCTTACTTATCTCTACCAGATTGTCAAAGTTAACATGACACAGCCTTTTATGCCATAACCAAATATCATCAAGTTGTGCAATTAAACATGTTTCTTCAGATAGGTCAAGATAGAACAAATTACCTCTAGTCTGATCTCCACTTCCAATCAGTTCTCCAATAGCATTAAATATTTTAGCTTGCTTGTGATGAAATTCCACTCGGTAACCAGTTTTGTTAAGCTGAGCAACACTTCACAAATTATAATTAAGACCTTCAACCCAATATGAATTTTCACAAGATATCTTATCAGTCAGTTTAATCAAACCTTTTCCTCTAACAGGACATGGTGCATCATTACCAAATTTTACACTTTTACCTCTATAATGATGTAAGGTCTCAAACTTATTTTTGTCACCAGTAATGTGATGTGAACAAACACTGTCAATAATCCATTTATCATTCTTGTTCACATAGGATATCAATTCAGTTTTCTCATCCTCATCATATTCATCTTTCATTGCAACATAGACTACCTCAATTTCAAAATCATCACTATCAGTGTCAGTTTCTTTTTCAGTAATGTAACAAGATTTCTTACCTTTTCCTTTGTAGTCTTTGTTCCATCGGTAGCTTCTATCATCTTTGTTCTCTTTGTGTTTTCTTTTCCTTTCATCATCTTTATCCTTCCTATCAGGACATCTAGCAACTATATGACCAACTTTATTACACGCAAAACATATAATAGGGAGTTTACCTTTATACTTTCCTTTTCCCCTTCTCAGTCTTCTAGCCATAAGAGCTTCTAGATCTTCTAGATCTTCATCAGAAGTGTCACTATCACTTTCACTTTCACTTTCACTGATGTATCTTTATTTTTCTTTCTTTGGCTTATTTAGAACTAATTGTGACTTGAAAGTAGATTCAACATTTCCAATGCTTCCAACAGTGAAATTATCATAGTTAGAGAGTTCAAAAGTAGTCAGCTTACCAACCAAACTTTTTAAAGTAAGCACATTAGCAGAGTTACATCTAGATTCCTGAATAGCTGAGATCTTAATAGCATATATAGGACATAGGGTTCTTAGTACATTCCCAATTATAGTTTCATCATCAATAGCCCCATTTGCTCCTCTAATAGCATTCACAATTTCTTTTATTTTACCACAATATTGTGCAATGTTTTCACCTTCTTGCATTCGCATTTCATCAAACTTACCTCTAAGACTCTCGGCCTTTTCTTTCAGCACATTTAAGTCACCACCATAGATCCTTGCAAGAGTGTCCCACATATCCTTAGTAGTTGTGCAGTCCTTAATGTCCTCAAATTCTAGATAGCTTAGGGCAGATGCAATTTTGAGCATTGCCTGATTATGTTCTTGCTTAGCTCTCATTTCTTCGGTAGTCAAAGGTGTGACAGGTGAGACATAGCTATTTTCAATGTAGTACTTTGCAGAGTCACCAATACTAGCTAGATGCAGCTTCATCAAGCTTTTCCATGCAGGGAAGTTTTCCTTGTTTAGCTTTGGTACCTCCTTCTTATACATCCTGATCATTTTCTTCAAGCCCCTTTAAACTTGATTTATGTCAACACTAATAATAAGCAACAAAGCTCTGATACCAATTGTTAATATGATTTAGAACAATAGAGAGGGGGGGGTGAATCAGTTGTTCTCAGGTCCTGATGTATAAAACAAACTTAAAAACATTTTCTTAAATCAGATCCAATAACCAAAACAAACTTGATCATCACTGATTCAATAATAGAAACATACAAAAATGCAGTCCACTACCCAGTTGTAACTTAACTTGTAAAACACATAAATGTTCAAACCAAAACATTCACACAAGTATTAACACCAGGATTTATAGTGGAAACCCAATTTGGGAAAAACCACTTTGTAACATGCTACTATTGTTTTCACTCTTCTGAAGTGAGCTCGATAAAAAGCCAACCCTGTCAAAGGTTACAATACACACTGTTAGCTGTGACCTGGTTAAAGGATTTCAATCACCCTGTTAAAAGTGAGCCTAGTCATAGGACTTACATACACTCCATTAGAATGCAACCTTGTTCAAAGGATTTAACATATGATTGTTAGGTCAACCTCTGTTAAAAGGATTTTGACTATTACTGTTAGATTAGGTGAAAAACTAATCTCCCAAGAACACCTGCATGCATAACCCTGTCACATGGAAGAAGCAAAACACAGAAAGCAAGAAAATCATGGAGGCCAAAAAGCCAGAGACATCATATGCACATTCAAAAGAATAGTCTATTATGAACCATGCATTGAGTTGCTGAAAAATACAAAGAGGGAATCCTTATAAAAGGATATCGAAACCCTAAAGGAGAAAACCCTAAAGAATAATGAGATGCCTAAGTCTAACTTAATTGTAGAGAATAATAGACTAATAATTAAATAAATTAATTATTAGCTATAATATGACTACTCTAACACCCCCCCTTAAGTGTAACTTAGGGAGAAGCTAAACAACTAAGGACTAAAAGATGCATGAAAACAAAAATGCATGAAAGAGCAATGGGTCCCGGCAACAAGGCCTGATCAGGTACCCAAGTACAAGAAATAAACAAGATGAAGGAAATAAAGCCTCCAATCTAGGGAATGTCCCAGAGAAAGAAACAAGAAAGAGCATGAAGCTACAAACACTGTCAGAAGAAACTGTTGGAACCCCCACTGAAATAGTGCATGACCAGGTAGAGAAGACAAAGTCTGAAGAGCTAATCAATCAAAGAGGTGACCTCCAAAATAGGAATGAATGAGTGTCTATATAGTAGATGAACCATCTCACCAAAATGCATAGGTGCCTAACCACTGCATCCGCCTAGTACATAGGAACAAGAACTGAATATGTAGATCACTCAACTGAACCAAGGAAGCAATAGAACCAATAGGTGAACCCCCCTGTAATGCTGAACAAGGAGAGGGGTGACAGGAACACTAAAATGCAATGCCAGAAAAATCTACAAGAAGAAGAATCAGGAACACCAATAGTGCAACAAAAGTACAAGCATAGGATAAAGGGCGGTGTCATAGACACACAGCATGGGCTAATGTCATGGAAGGTACACTCACTTGACAAAGGTGGATGAGCACAAAAGGAAAAACATCATAACCCCCAATGGCACTTTATAACTGAGTGCGAGTACAAACAAACACAAGGAGTACAAGATCCCAGATGTGCAAAAGTAGGCACTTTATCTCAGTGCGTTTATAGAAAAAAGAATGCAATAGAAGAGAAGCATACAAAGCTCAGAATTCAGAAAGAAAAGTGAGCCAGAAGAACAGAAGAAGAGATCCCAGGACCTATAGAACCCAACTAATCCGCTAGAGTGCGAAAGTGAAAAACTCATCAGAGAGAAAACCTGGAGCATAATCTAGATAAAATACCCCTGTAACTGAATAACTCATAGAACCAGCTTTCCAATGATATCTGGTGAGCCCAAAAATGATTCTGGATGAACGAGATATGCCTCCTCGAAGGCAAAAAATAAACATCACCTTTGACAGAAAAAAAACACTATCAAAATAGTAGATCCAAAAACCTTAGCCTCCATAATCAGAAAGAGCTCGGAAAGAGCTTTCCGACGATATAAAGAAGTCCAAAAAAGACCTCCATATGCTCCAAATAGAGCAAAAATAGCGTCAAGGGGGCAGAACCGGCATGATCATAGAGAACTTCTGACTTTGATAGAAAAAAGAGCATCAAAATGGCAAAAACATAAAACCATATCAGCAAATTCAGATCGGGCTCGGAACTAGCTTTCTGATGATATATCGTACGCCCAATGACGATCCCGTATGCCCGACATATTGCAAAAGAATGCCCAATTACCCCTAAAACAGAGCCTTGAAAAACATGCAAGTTTTTAAAAAAAATTTAAAAATGCATGTCACTGACGTCAGTGAATGGCCTGGGGGCTGAACAGTGGGACCCTGGTCACGTGGGTGACTAGGGGGCAGGTACTTGGGGGTCAACAGAGCGGTGGTGGGCAGTGTACCGGCGGAGGGCGGAGCAACCGGCGGGCAGAGGCGCAAACGGCGGCAAGCGTGGCGCGGGTTCCAGTGGAGGCCGTCGGAGCGCGGTGACTGGGGAGGCCACCAGAGGGCGCTGCAGGCCGTTGAGAGCTGGGTGGTGGCTGGGCGGTGCCCAGGTGGCTGCTCGGCCCCAAAAAAAATTTATTATTATTTTTTTTCAAAATCACTGACTGTACCCTACCTCAGAGTGCGTGCCAGGGTCGTACGGCCCTAGTATGCAAAAAAAATTTGCTTTAGAAGCCAACTTGTCCAAAATCGACAAGTTTTATATGGATTTTGACTATCTCGGGCCTTCCAGACACAACTGTGAGGTCTATTTTTGTTCAAAATGCTGCAAAAAAAAAATTTGCAAGCAAAAAAGAAACAAAAAATAACGTCTTGCAGAGAATACCAAAACTAAAAACTTGCTTCAAAAATACCAGAACAGGCAACAGTAGGGAAGCTCTGATACCATGTTAGATTAGGTGAAAAACTAATCTCCCAAGAACACCTACATGCATAACCCTGTCACATGGAAGAAGCAAAGCATAGAAAGCAAGAAAATCATGGAGGCCAAAAAGCCAGAGACATCATATGCACATTCAAAAGAACAATCTATTATGAACCATGCATTGAGTTGCTGAAAAATACAAAGAGGGAATCCTTATAAAAGGATATCGAAACCCTAAAGGAGAAAACCCTAAAGAATAATGAGATGCCTAAGTCTAACTTAAGTGTAGAGAATAATAGACTAATAATTAAATAAATTAATTATTAGCTATAATATGACTACTCTAATAGTTACAATGGTTAGAAAGTAGCAGCAATATTTATCTGAAAAATATACAACTCACTTTGCAAATATCAAATCTGATTCTGTACACTAATGCTAGTTTACTGACTTTGAAACTTTTCCATCTCCATCTCTGATATGCTCGGAACTTTTCTTCAAGAAACCACCACAATTCTCCTTTAGCCTTTTCTACTTATTCAGTCAATAAAACTTTACTCTTCCAACATTCTCTTTTCACCCATTTGCACTTGCATATCCAGCGCTTTTCTTTATACTTTCCTCAATTAGGTTAACTCATCTTATGCCACTCAATCTCATTCGTAGATCTTAGGGTTAGGTCATATTCATTGAATCTACCATGTTCTTTGGCTCCTTTTCTAGAATCATCTCAAATCTCTTAAAGATTTACAATAAAACATTTTACAGTGCATTTAATGCTTTCAAACAATCAATAAATAAAGTCAACACATTTTACATAATCCAAGAATTCAACAATGTCGGCTCCAAAATTAAATTTTCTTCAAATATAAAATTGCTGATGCTCGGTCAATACTGTGATCAACTACTCGGTCTTCATGTAGAAAGCTTGGTCATTACTAAAAATGTTTAATCGGCTTACAATATCTTCCTCAGCAATTAACTCTTGTTCGGTCGACACTATAATTTTTCTTGGCATACATTGACTTGGTCGACACTAACATTACTCATCTTAAACATGATTTTTCCATTCTTTTCTCGGTCAAGCCTACCAGTTTAGTCTTCAATCTTACTAGTATAAACAATACATTGTCTCATCATTGTGCAACATAGTCAAGTACACTTTGTAGTATCAAGATAACTCAACCTTTCCTTAGGTGCTATTGTTACCAACCTTGTCTAGCCCCTTAGCAACACTCAAATAGATATAGTACTTTCCTAAGTTGCAACAGTCTTACCAGTTAAGGTTTGACATCAATGACAATACAACAATTATTTCAATTGCAGTTTCTAACTATATATATATATATATATATATTAAACTAGATGATTAAATTTGTAACTTGTATGTTTCTTAAATTTGTATGTACATGTGCAAAGATCTATATACATTCTTGTTTATCTATTACATGGCATCGGGTACATGGTCAGTAGATTCAGGAGAGTCTAGTGTTCATGGGGGTGTGGTAGTGGTAGTGGTAGTGGTAGTGGTCATGGTAGTGGTTGCTCCTCTCATAGATCAGCTGATATAGCAGAGGTTAGAGAGAAGCTATTTGCATATACTATTCACAGATTGAGATGAGCATTACATGTTTTGGATCAGACTTTAGCTTCATCCACCACCATTCCAAATAGGGATAGGGTGGGCATTATTAGAGATGACTTGTTATGTATGATTGGCACAGTTCAATCATACAACCCGTATGATACTATCAGCATCAATAGTTTCTATACTTCTTTGTCTCATAGTGTTATTGGCACTGTGAAGTACAGTGAGATCGATACAGTTGTTTCCACCCCTATGGTGAAGGACATGTTTCCTGATTATCGAGACATGAAGAAGGTGAGAGGGGACATGGTCATGATATGTGAGGATGACCTGGTGGGACCATTTATATATCCTCGATGGTTGGCTTCTCAGCACAAGTGGCCCCAGAAGGATGAGTTACCACTATATTTCTGCAAACAATTGTTTGCAAAATTTCATTTTCACCTTGATGTTGATTATACAGATTTTCCTGATTATGTTGGTCAGGGGAGAGGGAGATTATTTGACAGGTTCAGAGTGCCTGATGCCCCTATGCCCACTAATAAGCAGGCAAGGGTGGGTCCAAACCTTTTGGTCGTACCAAAAGGCTTGGAAATACTAGGAGCGAGTGTGCCAGATGACAAGATGAGGAGGGACGTTTATTCTAGTATAGCGATTATTGCCACATAGGTTCAGGAGATGGCATCTGATTGTGTGGGGAGATACATGTTATGTTCTCGCTCCATCATTCCTCCACCTACATAGGATGCATCCTCTAGTGGTGATCTATATGATATAGCCAACATACCATCTCCCCTGGAGGTTACAGCTATATCAGATATGGACCATTTGCAGTGTACGAGCACATTATTATCTACTAACCTACTATGTGCATATCAGACCATACAAATGCTCGGTGGGATTTCACTCAAGGAGGTTCCATAATTTTTCAGGACCTATATTAGTACTGGATCAAGTTCTCAGTAGATTGCACCACCGACAGGTCCGCAGCAGACTGCACCACCGGTAGGTCCTTAGATGACTACACCACCATTGACAGCTCCTCCGCAGACTGCACCACCTACAGCTCATCATCAGACCACGCAGGCCACTTCATCACGTCTAGGTCATCAACTTTTTAGTACATTGCTTACAGATGACCAAATTGATCTTGTGGCTATATCATTAAACTCATCAGATTTGAGCGCCTTTGGGAGAGCATTAGAGGCCGCTATGGTATATATAATTAAATTAAATTTTTATTTATTTAAAAAACTTACACATATATTTGAAATTTGATTAATATATGTTATATATATGTGTACTCTAGGAGGTTATAGACGAGGATGCTACACCATATGGAGATTTAGAGACTCCAAGCGATCCTATCCATCATGATACATAGGTACATTGAGATGTTTGCTCAAAAAATTAATTTTTCTTTGATCATAAGTATTTAAAATTTATTATACATGTATGTATGCATGACATATTTTGTTTATTGTACACCGGCATCAGGAGGAGGTGCACTGGCATCAGGTCACAGATCAGGACATGGCCCTAGTTGACATTTCATATATACATGCTATAACATTTCATAGATATTTCATTTTCTAGACATTTCATATATACATGTACATATTTTAGTCAGCTCATATGACATTTCATATATATGTGCTATAACATTTTATACATGTTACATGTTATATGTTCGTGTGTTATTTCATCTTTTAGACTTATTTTTATACATGTTATGTATACATTATGTTATGCCATGCACTAATGTTATTTTAAATATTACTATAGAGTTCATTTTCTAGACGTTTCATATATACATGTACATATTTTAGTCATTTCATATATGTAGATAGTATATGGTTGTGTTTTATTTCATATTTTATACATTACATTACATGTTACATGTTATATGTTTGTGTGTTATTTCATCTTTTAGACTTATTTTTATACATGTTATGTATACATTATGTTATGTCATGTACTAATATTATTTTAAATATTTCTAACAATTAATTAATCTAACTAATGTCATGTAAGTAAAAAATAATTAAATAAGTAACTAACTTAATGTCTTAAGGTGAGGTAATTAATGAAAGCATACATTAATTAAGAAAGTAACTACTTAACTAATAATTACCAATTAATTAAGTAATATAATTATCTAACATAATCAGGTAATCTAACTAAAATAATTAGGTAACTAACATAATTAACAGACTAACAATTAGGATAATTAATTAAGTAGGTAACTAACATAATTAAGTAATCTAACTAACATAATTAGGTAATCTAACTAACTAACATAATTAGGTAACTAACATAATTAAGTAACATAATTAAGTAATCTAATTAACTAACATAATTAGGTAATCTAACTAACTATCATAATTAGGTAACTATCATAATTAACTAACATAATTAACTAGCTAATTAATCAAAATATACAATTAATTAACTAACATACATGTAAGTAAAAAACAATTAAATAATTAACTAACTAATGCCTTAAGGGGAGGTCTTGAGGGGAGGTCTAACAATTACCAATTAACTAACAATTACCAATTAATTAAGTAACATAATTAAATAATCTAACTAACATAATTAAGTAACTAACTAATGTCTTAAGGGGAGGTCTTAAGTAACTATCATAATTAACTAAAGCATAATTACCAAAAGCATTAATCAAAGCATACATTTAATTAACTAAGTAATTAATCAAAGCATACAATTAATTAACTAACATACATACATAAAAACATACAATATATATGAGTTCAAACATGAAACTTCAAACTATAGAGTTCAAATATGAAAGTACAAGAGCTACAAAAGGAAGTTTATTCTGAAGCTTATAGAGTTCTAAAGCTCCTGATACATATAGTTTGGATCCTCTCTATCTTTTATTATCTCCAAAAGTTTTTCATGTTGTTCACTAGACAACCTCCACTTCTGATTGACATGTCCTCTTTTTTGCAATGCCTCGAATTGCAACTATGTTTCTATAACCAAGTGACTGTAATGTAGAACTTTCTTGTCACACATGTATTCAATAAATTGAACACCATTTCTGTCAACCTTTATTTGCTAATAATAGGTTCCTTCAATAACAACTGAACTAGTTGGATATGTATGTTCATCATCATCTACAGTTTGTTTTATCAACTTGTATTTTGCTTTCGTGCATCTTAGTAGATAATCATCTACACTTTCTACATTGTCAGGATCCGCAACTACAACAAAAATATCACCTATACAAATGGATTCTATTAAAATTAAACATCACTTATATGATAAATTAAAATTAAATAAAAGAACATGTATGTGCACGCACCTGTAACAGCTAAATCAGAAACACGCTCATAATAACTGAATATATAGGATCATGAATGTTTATGTCAATGTCATCATCTTCATAAGGAGGCATTCTGATTAACTCCTTCATATCCCATCGTGAAACATATCCATTTGCAATATTCTCACATTCACTCAATGGATTGTCCTCAATGCAGTGAGCACAAAAACATGATTTTTCTCTTACTTGAATCAAAAGGGGCTTGTGTTGTCTTGTAGTGATCAATTGATGTAAACTTCTAATACCAACAATTCTTTGACAATTGTAAGGATTAGATCGGTCTATATCTGTTACAAATATGAAATGAAAGTTGCACATTTTTAGATCAACAATTATGAAAAGATAGACATGAACATGAAATCTATATTAAAAATTAAAATTTTTACAACAAAATATAAATTACCTTTCACTTCCCAAAAATAATGTTTGTTGTATTTGGTGTCCCAAGGAGCAAAATGACTTTGACACCATTCAACAATTTTCTTTGAATTCTCTATCATGTTACCTGTACATTTCTGAATTATCAGTTTAAAGAAAATGGATCTAAGATAAAATTATATTATTTGAAAAATATATATATATATATATATATATATATATATATATATATATATAACTATTGAACACCATTTGTACCTACAAGTTCATGTTGGCAAAGTGCATGCTTCACACATGCTCCTACTCCATCGTGCTCTCCTTTTCCATGACCACTTTCAAATAAGTTCCACAAAAACTTAACATTGCATCTAGCATGTTGCATGGCTAGCCAATTAAAGGCTTTTGCAGATTTAAATTGTCCTACAAAATTAAGTTGTACATGCATACATACATGTCATCCTTTAATAATTTAACAAATAATTAAATGACAATGAAAATAAATTGAAGTATCTATACACATACCTGCACAACCATCAAACCAAATCTAGTGTTGTGAAGCCTTTATCCCGCAATTCGCAATATCTTCAAAAAACATTGCAAAACAATGAGCCACATAGCTCCTATCATGAACCTTATCATCACTGATATAGAAATGAATCTTCTTGATAATAATGCATTCATTTGGACCGGGACTTTCTACCTCATCCAAATCATATTGTGCATGTCTAGAGATCACTTGCACAAATATTGCAACCTAATCAAAATGATAATATTGAGCTTGAAGCTCTTTTTGAGGGGAAAATGTATAGTTCTAAGAGAAATCTACAATTGAAAGAATACAACCAGGTGGAAAACAATCTTTGGAATCATGAAACTATTTATCTTGCCATCGTACACCATGACAATGTTGGATATGTGGATAAATTAGAGTACGAAATCTGGTCATAAACTCAAGGTAGGGCAATTCACTCTCCTTCAATACATTTTTTTTGGATTCATCTCCGCTCTTTGTTCGATATGTCTCATATTCAAATATTTTCCACAAAACTGATGTTGAAACATTAATATTCTCAATTTGCAATGGAAATTTATGCAAATCTCCACAATCACTGCATGCATTCTTTATACACTGTACTTTGAACTCATCTTAATCTTCTAATTTATCACATAAAATAGACTTCACAAATTGTGTCATACTTCCTGGGATGACCATATTTGAATCAAGAACTGCCATAACTTTTTTATATGATTGCAAATATAGATGAAACTCAACATGATTTCGACAACAAAAATTTTCACGAACCTTATTTATGCGTACAAAGCAAGGGCACAACCTCTCAAACATTCTTTGACATATTTTCACATCTGAAAATTCTTTCTTGAATGCTTCAAATAATTCACTTTGTATTGTATCTATAAAATGTTTTGGATGTGCAGTTTTCATACTAGTCTCTTCATCTTTCATCTGTATTGTAGCCCTTCTATTAGAAAAAACATGAGAGTGGGCGGTCCAATATTCAATGACTATTTTTTTTGCATCTTCAAAAATTTTGTCTTTTCGAGGAAGCCTACAAATATTTACCCAATTTTTTTCAATGTTTTCATCTAACATATTTCTCTTCCTGATATATCTTTGAATAGTTCTTCTAGATACATTCAGCAAATCAGAAATTGCATGCACTTGTTTTCTCTGTGTCAACCTCCTACTAGATAAAGTAGTCATAATTGTTCTACGTGCAACACTTAAATCAGCTCCTTGACTTGAGTTATTAATGTTGTTCAATGCATCTTGCAAATTTCAAACTATTGTTTGATTTACATTGTCTCCTGAGTTTTTCTTGTTGTCAACACCCAACAACTGCAAAATAGGAGTCATTTATTTTTTCCCGAATAACCTAACAAATAATTGAGCTCTTGCAACCATACTTTTATTTTCAAAATATTCATCCCAAAGTTTTTTGCAATGATTTTTAATTGTACTTTCAGATAACATTTCTTTAGATGAAATTTGACTAAAAAGTGAATCCTCATTCATCTCCATCAAATTGCCCATGCCAAAAGATATATTTCCACCTACAAAACTACCAATTTGTTCCCCTGCTTGAATTGCATCTTCTTGAATATCAATAGGTTCTTCCTGAACTTCAATAGGTTGATCTTGATTATGTTTTGTATGATATATTTTATAATCCTTTATTCGATCATATTTTCTTAATCTATTCCTTTTATTCCCCATTGTAAAAACTGTTCAGATTGAAAAATATAAAAGAAACACTTAACTGGAAAAACTCACAAATTTCTATAAAAGCTTACGATCATAAGCAACCAAAACATATACATATTTATCATTCACAAAATCAAAACAATCTAATCTTGCAAAATTTCTCAAGCACAATGAAAAAAAATACAATCACTCCAAAATCATCAACCTACCTTGGAAACACAATGAAGACAATATTTTCCAAAGAATAATTGCAAAAAAGGTTTTCAAACCTCACCTTAAACCACCACTCAATGGAAACCGTGCAAAGAACAATCTAACAACCCTGAAATTTCCCAAAGCTTTCACAATCCTCCAATTCAATCTCAGAGCCAAAACCTATAAACTTGTATATCGAATACTAGCCAAAATCCTCTTAATAAACAAAACCGAATAAAGGGTTTCAATGCATGCAACACCATAAACAGGGAAACTGCCGTGTGAAAAATAGAAAAGAATCACTTAGCTTGAAAATACTAAATTAAAACTTGACATGCAATACCCAAATATAAAATAAAAATCATTAATAAATTTCAAAAAACTATTAAAAATCACTTAACTCTTACAAATAAAATTAAAATAATTTATAAATTTCAAAAAACTATTAAAAATCACTTAATTCAAGATAAAAACCACTGAACTCTTACAAATAAAATTAAAATAATTTATAAATTTTAAAAAACTATTAAAAATCTATAAAAAAAAAAAAAATTGATTTTATTTTAAAAATCGGCCATATTGTTAAAATTTGGATTTTAGGGGCTTGGTCATGCATGGGACCGTGTTTAGTCGCCTAATAGGTCTTGTCGAACTGTGTCCAGCTGGACTCGGGTCCAGCCGAACAGGGTCCGGCTGGACCCCTTCCGACCAAACCCTGTTCGGCCGGACCTATGTGAAATCCTATTTGGTAGCCAAGTAAGCAAAAAAGGGTGGCTCTCAAAAGTTCTCACTTCTAGACCTAAATTCTCTGTCAAAATTTACCTTTCTGTAAAATCTAAAAATATAATTTTGTAGAGCTCGGAGTCAAGATTATGGTCATGTAATTTTTATCATGTTTTGATTTCATATAATATATTATAAGTGGGTATTTTAACATTTAAGAACACACTCGTTCGAAAAATATTAAAAATAACAAATCATGTCAGAAAAATTAAAGCTTTATATTTAACTTTAAAGCAGAGAGTCCTCTTCAAGAATATATAAAAAAAAATTTTAATGGTGTAGATTTGATAGGGAAAATTTGACGCGAACAAAAAATTGTTGATTTCGGGTAACACTGACTTTGGATGGTTATAACAAACAAAATTGTTGGCATAATACATTACAATTCGGTTAAACCTTCATACCTATAAGTAGCTAATAGTTATGGTTAATTGTTTACTACGTTATTTAATTGTATTGAATGATCGAATTAGAAATCTAATTCCCGATTCCTGTTAGAGTAATAAAGTGTTTACTGATTAATTGAATCATATTGATTTAATTATTCATTCACTTATTACCTCTTTCGACTTAAGCTAAACTTTAGGCATATAATAATTAATTTCTTTATTAATTATCATTATGCAACCTAGGGTTTTACCTTTTTAGGGTTTCTGATCTCCTTTCATAAGGATTGATCTCCTCTTGTTTTTTAACCTTTTCTGACATTTTCATTATTGATTGCAACTTTTGTTTTTGCACATCAAGGATTTCTCCTCTCTCGTGGATCAATGCATTTAGGCCTCCATAGTTGTTTGCTTCTCTCTTTTTTTGTGATAGGTGTTTGCATGCAGGTGTTCTTGGGAGCTGTGGGTTGTTTTTCATCAACTTCATCATGGTATCAGAGCTTCAGATCTGCTTGCCCTTGTCCTCTTCTTGAGAGATTCAGCCATGTTCATTAGATCTGCATTTTCAGAGAGGGTTTCCTATCAGATCTGGGGGGGACCTATTTTTCTGGTCATCTTAGCTTCTAACGAACCTCACGGATGTGTTCAGAGCATCCAATAACCTTAAGATCCATATAAAATTTGTCCAATTTGGACAAAGTTGGAATCTGTGAGAAAAAAAAAATTTGCAATCAGCCCCGGCATGAATCCCGAGGTGATCAGTATTTTTTGGAGCACTTTTGGCCCAAACAGACCTCATGGTTCCGTCTGAAGGCCTAAGATAGTCAAAAATCATATAAGACTTGTCGATTTTTGATAAGTTGACTTTTGAGGCAAATTTCTTTTGCATACTAGGGTCATACGACCCTGGCACACGCTCCAAGGTAGAGGGTACGATTTCCAAAAAAACAAATTTAAAAAAAAATTATTTTGGGGTGCACTACCCAACGGCCACCCACCAAGCAGTGGCCACCGGCACACCGCCCAGCGGTTACCGGTGCACCGCCCAACCAACGCACCACCCAACGGCCCGCGATCACCACTGACGGTGACAGCGCCGACTAACTGCATGGTCACCACCGACAATGATCCCACCAGTTAATCCGTCGACTGGCTAACCCATCCTCCATGGTGTTGATGTCATGCCTATGTCACCACGCGTCACACATGGCTCCCACAGTCCCTTCCGGTGCTGATGTCAGCATGATGTCATCCTCATGCAAGCTTTTTTCAAAACAAATTTAGTTGCATGATTTTTTAAGCATCTGTTCAAACAGGGAGTTGGTTTTTCGCAAATATCTCAGGCATCTGGGATCAGAATTGGGTGAATGAGATATTGCTAGAAAGGTAATTCCGAGGTGGATTTGTTTTTGCTAGAGTGGTTACCTGATTTTGCCAGTAATTCTACATTTATTGCAGTCAAAGGAAGAGGTGTTTCTGTGCTCTTGCATCGCAGCCCTCCTGTGCTGTTTTGGGCATATTTCGGGCCTACGGTATCATTTTTTGGCAAACAAGATACCATTGGAAAGCTAGTTCAAAGTCGCATCTTTTTGGCATTTCAAATTTTGGATTTTTTCCTCTTATTTTCGTACCAGTCCTTCAAAGTCAGGGCTTCTATTTTGCCTTCCCTCTGGCACTGCCTGTTGGTTATCAGCTTCCACCTTTCTCATCCGGGCTCTGTTTTCTTCAAGCGATATATCATCGGAAAGATGGTTCCAAGCCCAATCCAAATTTTTTGGTATGGTTTTGTGATTTTTCCATTTTGATGCTCTTTTTTCTGTCAAATTCAGATGTTCTCTGTGATCGTGGCGTTTCAAACCTCCTACCTTCCAGGATTCATTTCTCTTGCATCCAGGCTCCGTTTTCGGCAAATGAGATATTGCCGAAAAGCTATTTCTAAGATTTTATCAGATCTAATGGTTTCATGTGGTATTTTGTCCTTTTTATGATGTCACCCATCCTTAGATCCTTGCAGACACCTTCTTTGGGCCCTCCAATGCAGCTATTGGTTTTTTGCTCATATCTTGAGCATACGGTGTCAAAATTTGGCAAATGAGATGTCATCGAAAAGCTGATTCTGAGCTCTTTCTAGATATGGAGGTTATTTTTTTTGGTTTTATTTTTTTGATGGTGTTTTTCTCTATCAAAGCCAAATCTTTAGTTCTGCACTTCGAGAGCTCTATCTTGCACATCCGGACTCCGTTTTCAGAAAATGATATATCATTGGAAAGCTTGTTCAGAGAGCTTTTCAATCCTATGAGTAATTTTTCCAGATTCTACTCCAGGTTAATTTTATTCAGATTTTTATTTTTATTTTGCAGTTTGGTGGATATCTTGGTTGTTTCAGGTCCTGGGATCTCTTCCCTTTGAGGGATGGGTCGTCTTAGGTTGTTCATTTGTTTCAGCAGCCTTTGATCTTCTTTGAGCAGTGTATACTTCACTTTTTTAGTATTCTTTTTATGCACATGCACTAAGATAAAGTACCATTCTATTGCTTTGATGGTATCTTGCACATGTTTGTGCTATTTGTACTCACACTCCATTATAAAGTGCCAGGGGGGTTTGATGTTTTCCTTTGTTTGTCATCTTCTTTTGTCATGTGAGCATTCCTCCAATGAAATTAGCCTCATGTATCTTTATTTGTGTTTGTACTCTCTCTGGACATTCGATGTTCCAGATTCTTCTTCATCATGCAGTTCATATTGGATGATCTTTTCAGTGTACCTATCATTAGTCCCTTGTTAGGAGTATGGGGGGGTTTCTACTATTGGTTCTACTACTTCCTTGGTTCGATTATGTGAGCCATGTATTTAGTATTTGATCCTATGTACTAGGCGGTTGCAGTGGCTAGGTACCTATGCATTCTGGTGAGATGGATCATTTACCATATAGACACTCTTTTCTTTCCTATTTTTGGATACACTCTTCTAGCTTTGATTGATCATCTCTTCAAGATTTTGGTGTTTATGCCATCTGTATCTTTGAGTTCAGGTGTTTGTCTTTGTTTGCCTCCTGATTCAAGTAGTGTTATTTGAGGGCACTCATGCAGATTATACTCTTCTCTACCTGATCATATTTCTGTGAAGGATCTTCAAATCATCAGTTTCTTCTTGATAAAGTTTGCAGTTTCATGCTTCATTGATGTTGTACATGTTCATCTTTGTTCCTATTTTCTAGAACATTCCTAGTTTTGGATGCTTCTTCAGTCCTTAAGACTAGTCTTTGTCTCTTTTTGGAGTAGAGTTTTTCCCATGTGGTTTTCTCTATTTCTCCTCTTTGTAGAGACTCTCTTTTGTACTTGGGTACCTGATCTGGCCTTTGTTGTTGGTACCCATTTGCTTTTAGTAGTTCTTTCGAGGTTTTTAGCTTCTCCCAAAGTTTATCTTACGGGGGGTGTTAGAGTAATAAAGTGTTTACTGATTAATTGAATCATATTAATTTAATTATTCAGTCACTTATTACCTCTTTCAACTTAAGCTAAACTTTAGGCATATAATAATTAATTTCTTTATTAACTATTATTATGCAACCTAGGGTTTTACCTTTTTAGGGTTTCTGATCTACTTTCATAAGGATTGATCTCCTCTTGTTTTGTAACCTTTTCTGACATTTTCATTATTGATTGCAATTTTTGTTTTTGCACATCAAGGATTTCTCCTCTCTCGTGGATCAATGTGTTCAGGCCTCCATAGCCATTTGCTTCTCTCTCTTTCTATGATAGGTATTTGCGTGCAGGTGTTCTTGGGAGCTGTGGGTTGTTTTTCATCAACTCCATCAATTCCTTCATGTGGTATCAGAGCAAACAAATGGATTGAATCAACAATGGAGTTGCTGTGTAATTGTATTAGCCGCCTTTGATTACACTAGTGAACTATGTTGGGCGATCGGAGCACCAACATAGCAGTTTGGAGAAGATTGTACTCATTGCAGTTTAAACCCACATGTAGAAATTGGGAGAACACCGTGCTAATTGAAGTTCAAACCCACTATGCTGGTGAAAGGAGCGCATACTTTTTGCAAACATGCATGATAGAATAAAGCACACATAGTGCTGATTGTTGGTGATTGCTGGTTGTAGAAATGTAGTGTTGGTTGTAGAAACGTGGTGCTGGTTACCGGTTGTAGTTCTTGGCACACACTGTGTAGAAATGAAGTGTTGGTTACAATTTCTTTAACTATTTCTTGCTGGTTGGGAAAGGGCTTCGAAGACCGTTAAGACCATTCTCTTGTGCATTTGGAGATGGACAAAGGCTCAGAAGATCGTTAAGACCGTTCTCTTATGCATTTGGAGATGGACAAAGGCTTCAAAGACCGTTAAGACTGTTATCTTGTGCATTTGGTGCGGTGAGCATGGAAAGGTGACAAGATGTTATCATATGTATAGACCCGCATGGTAATGGAGTTTAGTCTCAATCTACGATGAAGATAGTGCTAGGAAATGAAGGGCAAAACCGCACTGGTAGAACAAAGTGTTGGTGACCGTGAAATGGTATAATTCTCAATCATATACTTTGAAGCTTTCTTGACAACAATCCATATTGAACGCACTACCAAATGTTAAACCTGTCTGCAAAATGAGTCTTCACAAGACATACATTCTTCAAATTTGTCAGCATTAGAAAGAAATACAAAAAAATAGAAAGCCAAAAATGCTTCTCATGCAGAACACCATCTCAAAGTGAGAAGCTAACTTGAGATGATAGAAAATTCCTCCATCCTCCGATGCCGCCACCCTCTAGAAGTAAAGGTTCAAAGCACAAGATTGTGATTAATAGGAGACTGGAAATCATTAACGAACTCTCCATCGTCTGATGTGTCCTCATTTTCCATAACAATAGAAGAGACAATAGATGTTTGTACTGTAAGAAAAAGGGGCACACAACATGGATTTGTAGAACTAGAGCTAGTGGTGTTCTTAAAGGAAAAATCAAAGAACAATCTAGAGAAGGAAATATTGCTTGCATTGAAAATGAGGACACATCAAATGATGGAGAGGTCGTTAATAATTTCCAGTCTCCTATTAATCACAATCTTGTGCTTTGAACCTTCACTTCTGGAGGGTGGCGGAATCGGAGGATGGAGGAATTTCTATCATCTCAAGTTAGCTTCTCACTTTGAGATGGTGTTCTGCATGAGAAGCATTTTTGGCTTTCTATTTTTTTGTTTTTCTTTCTAATGCTGAAAATTTTGAAGAATGTATGTCTTGTGAAGACTCATTTTGGAGACAAGTTTAACATTTGGTAGTGCACTCAATATGGATTGTTGTCAAGCGATCTTCAAAGTATATGATCGATAATTATACCCTTTCACAGTCACCAGACGATGATAGTTTTCTATCGTATCTCTTAGGGATCATTGTTGAATAATTCAAGACTGTGATTCGAGAGTTCGGGACTGGGAGCTTAAGAACACAACTCGAAGCTACACCTTTCTGAGGGTCACAAGGTAACTTGATGGAGCCTTTCATGATTCAGGATTTGCAACTTCAAAAAGAAGATTTTCTCAATATATGTATTCATATTATGTAATCAGCATGTTTTGTTAAGTAAGCCTTGAGGGGGGGATCCCTAGGGCGAATAGTTTTTGATATGTTTAGGATCAATGTATTAAGGGGGGAAATGTTGGCATAATACATTGCAGTTCAGTTAAACCTTTGTACCTATAAGTAGTTAACATTTATGGTTAACTGTTTACTACATTATTTAATTGTATTGAATGATCAGAATAGAAATCCAATTTCTGATTCCTTCAAAAAAAAATACCGAAATCTAATATTTATTTTTTTATGCACTAGCTATACATGTCATCTAAAACATATTATGGAATCAGAGGAAAAACATATTATTTGCATATAGTTTGTTAACTCAAAATAGACCCTACATTTTCAACATATTTCAGCAATAAAAAAATGGACTTCAAAAATTAAAAAACCATGTCAATTTTGTTCAAATTTTTTTAACAAAATTATAAGCATAAACTTCATCAAATTTTACACATTTCATTAGTTTACATCATCTTCAAATTCTAAACACAAATGCCACTTTTATGTCGTTAAAGTTGAAAAATTTGAATGTTGTCATCCTTTTTCCTTTATAAAAGTGTGACACAGGTTTGTACTTTTACCCAGAGAAAAACTTTGAAAATCATTTTTTTAAAATTAAATTTATTTGAAAGAAATAGAACAATATAACATAGAGTACTAGTGTTATTAATGGCATCATCTTTGGCATATACTCCAGCAAAGATTTATTTGGAAGCCGACCCAGGAGTGATAGAGTTTCCTTGAATAATTAAACATGGGTCAATGTTGTGGCCAACTATTTCATGATTTGTAATTGTTGTAATATTGTTAAGGATGTCGTGTGTATCCTCGCATTGGCCTATGCAATATATTTTGTATAGGAGAGGTCCTATAATGGTTTACTCAAGAATTATGTTTGTAACTTGTATATATGGAAGTCTTTCCCCATAGTTTCAAATGGGTGAAGGGTGTAGATTATTAGGTGAGAATTTGGGCTGGAAGGACTGCTAATGTAGAGCAAAGGATTGTGCATTAACATAGAAATAAACTTCAGTAATTAAACTTCCTCAAAGATCTTTTCTCTTCAGTGATTAAACTTCCTCAACAAGAGAAATAGCTCTGATACTATTGTTGGGATTATAGAAAGGTGATTTATTGAGAGGGGAGGGGTGAATCGGTAACCCTAAAAAAAAAATTATCTTAATCCTTGTAATGAACAAACTCATTAATTGACTATAGTATTTATTTTCTCCATACATTAAATAACATAACTGAAACATAAATACTTCTAATCTAATCAAATAAGAAATCATTAAACTTCATACACATAACACTAGTATTTTGGTATCATAGAAACCCTTGTTAGAAGGTGAAAATGTGGCGGGGATGACACCCACAAAGCGTCACTAACTGCATTAATAAAAAAATTTGGTTAAGAATACAATGTTTGATCACTTCTGATGATCTTACCCTTCTAGGAGTAATAATAAAGATTTGTGAGGATCTACCTTGTTAAAATATTTTAGCAACACAATTAGGTGTGCACTTGGTTAAGAGATTTAAAAAAAGACTGTTAGATCTACTCTATTAATAGATTTAAGTTTTTAGCAATGGTTATAATGCAATAGTAAAATTGATCTACATATAGAAACTAACTTTTCCTGATTTCATATCTGATAAGTACTTAGCTATTATCCCCTTGTTATGACAGATCTCTTCTCTGAATTTTGCTCGATAGCCTTCTGATTTAATATCTGATTCATTCCTTGAATGATCTTGTCAATACTTCAACTTCACAACCCTATTTGATCTTCAGATGCGTGTATGTGTGGCTAATTCATGTGTGGTGCTTGTCAAAATGACATCTTTACAATTCTTATCACAAAGGATTTTGACCTAATTAGGGTTATGTCATCATCTAGAAAACCTACGATCAACAATCCAAATGAATAACCTAAACATCATTATATAAGGACCATTAATCATTAAATGATTACATCTGTATTTAAACTTCACCTTGATCTTTATAAACTATTTTCTTGCTCGGTGTAAACAGTTTACTTTGTAGTCTGTGCCATTACAAACTTCTATGTCATTCCTAGTTTACTTAGTATACACCGCATTCATCACTCGGTAATTTATCGATGCTCAATATATATGCATGCTTGGTTATAAATATTATCGGTGCTTGGTAATCATCTGGCTTGGTATGAGTACTCGGTAAGGACTATGTTTGGTTATTATGATATTCTACCTTGTGCTCTACTTGGTATATATTCTTGGTCTACAATTGACCAACCAGCCTATTTTCTTCCTTTACTGATTGTATGTGTGACACTAATGAAAACATATAACTAACAGAGGCAAGATAGGGAATAACTTGATCAACAACCAAGTGATAAGAAAGATAAGAAAAATATTCAAGGAAAACCAAGTGAAAAGCACCAATCTCAATATTCTTATTAATGTTATAAATGAATATTTTTTATCAATTGAGTATGTAGCATAAACTCCACATACATGCAACTCAAGGTAAGTGCATAGAGATTTAAACAATAATATGTAAAAATAACTAAATCTAAATGGATTACTTCTATTCACTTTAGAAATATTGAGATGGTGTATCAATATAGACTAGATAGTTTTATTTTCCAATAATGAGTTATATTGTTAAAGAATGTTATCTTGGTATAATGAATATTTCTCTTCAAAAGGTACAACCTACACTAGATATTTAGAAGAGATGAATTTATAGATACTCAACTTGAAATAATATAGTTCGAGACAATGGCCCAAAGAACATGCTCATTTGACTTACGTAGAAGAAATTTTCATTGCACATGTTAGTCTAATTTTACAATTTACACAACAAAAATGTGATCAACTTAGATATAAAGAAAATGCCATAAGTTTCCCACAACATATTTTAAAAAGTGTAAAAAAAACTCACATCTATTTATAGTTTTGCAAATAATTTTCAAAGCCTAGATCAATGTCGTACAAACTATAGCTTTATAGTGAAGAAAAATTATATGTATGTTCATCATTTTCATTAGGTACATTCATTACATCAGTTTACATTGTTGTATGTTCATCATTTTTATTAGGTGCATTAGATGATGTACCTTCATGTAATCTCCTCATACACTCCCTTTATCTTTCCTTTGTTTCCTCTCATTTTTTGATTGTTCCTCCCTTCTTCTTTCTCATCATTAATATTAATTGTCCTACATAATATCATTTTGTAAATATTTTTTACAAAACCCAAATCATTTTGTTATAAGACAAAGTATTAACAATAAAAATAACTTCAACAACAAATAAAACATAATATCATGATGAACGTACACAATCAATTACCAAAAAAACTAGAAATTATCATGATTTTGTTATAATGAAAAGTATTAACAATAAAAATAACTTCAAGAACAAACAAAAAAATACAATAAATCAATCATGTGACCAAAAAATCTTGCACTGTATGATACTATCGTAGAAAACCATGACAACCTATTGTGGGGCCTTGGAAAAAGTTTCATAGAAAAAAATAGCAAGAGGGTGCTGGCCTGTGGAATAGAAAGACTAGGAGCACATTAACAACACATTAATAGCACTAGTCTAACAACGGATAAACATTAAATGTCCAGTATATATTAAGTTTACATGCATATGTTTTTAACTCTACAAAACCCAATCAGGTTCTATAGAACTGAAAATATATGCTTTTATTTTTACATACCCCAAACAGGTTATGAAAAACTAGGTGAACATGCTTATAGTTTAAGATAAACCAATCAGGTTTTAATAGTTAAAAACCCAATCATGTTATGCTTAGGTAAGAGCCTTGGATAATGACCATAAGGCTTGAGAACCTTTTTCCCTCCATTTCTCTCTTTTTACATGTATTTTTTTCTTTCGGGATAATTTCTCAACTTCCTTGTCATCAGGTTTACACATCATCAAGTGGGTATTTGAAAAATTACCACCACAATTTCACACATCTTTTGATCTTTCTAATCATATAATTTTTATTTTATTTTTGGACAACATTAGTATATTAAAGTTTAATTTTCTTTACCAATGTCTTCATAGTTATCAAAGACATATGTCTACCATTTTTTAATAACTTTTGAACTACTTGACCAAATTTTTAAAAAATTACATATCATTGCTCTAAACTTTATTCTATACATTTTTTTTAAAAAAAAATTATATTTTCAATTATTTTGATGCAAGTTATGTCTAGCACAAGAACAAACACTTAATTTTCAGGATGTGCCCACTTAAAAAACTCATTAAAAAAATTACTTAATACAAAATTACAAAAAAAATACACAACTTCTGGATCTCACTCTTACATATCATTATACTAAAGGGTTTTTTAAAATACTAAATCTAACTATATATTTGATGCACACACCAGACACTGTGTTACTATTTTCTAAAAAACGTCAAGAATATTTTTTCATGCTCAGTGGATTTTATCCTCTTAATATTATTCATTTTTTAAAAAAAATTAGTATTCTAGAAACTAGATTCAAAGTACTACAATTCTTGTTCTTTGCACATCTTCAAATTTTGAGTGCATGAATCTCAAATTTATCTTTCAAGTCCATTTTTACTTGATTTCAGAAAGAAATAAAATAAAATAAAAAAGGAGTGGCCACTTACACCCTCCTATTTCCACACCATCTTGGTGCACTTACCATAACATACTTGAAAATTTTACAAGTAATTAATTTCGTCGATGTGCCATGATAATTTTTTTGAGATTAAGTACTCGAGAAGACAATATCAAAGAAAGTATCAAATATTCCATTGTGAACAAATTATAGATGTTCATGGCCCAAAGAACAAAGAACCAGACATAGTTCAATTGTCAGACAAAGAGCATAAATAAAAGTACAATAATTTAAAGTGCAAAATAGAGAGGAATTGAAAGTTCAAAATGATAGAGGAGAAAATATAATTCTCAAAGAATTTATCAACAAGGTGACCCTTAACCATGAAAGAGGTAGGATAGGCAAAAACTTCATCACCAACCAAGGGAGAGGCAAGACAAGGAATAACTTGATCCCCAACCAAGTGATAAGAAAGATAAGAAAAATATTCAAGGCAAACCAAGTGAGATGCACCAATCTCAATATTCTTATTAATGTTAAAAAAAAAATATTTTTTATCAATTAAGTATGTAGCATAAACTCCACACACATGCAACTCAAGGGAAGTGCATAAAGATTTAAAAATTAATATGTAAAAATAACTAAATCTAAACGGACTACTTCTATTCACTTTCAAAATATTGAGATGGTGTATCAATATAGACTAGATAGTTTTATTTTCTAATAATGGGTTATATTTTTAAAGAATGTTATCTTGGTATTAAAGAATATTGGTCTTCAAAAGGTACAACCTACACTAGAAATTTACAAGAGATGAATTTATAGATACTCAACTTGAAATAATATAGATCTTAGACAATGGCCCAAAGAACTTGCTCATTTGACTTACGTAGAAGAAATTTTGATTGCACATGTAAGTCTAATTCTATTTAAGTTACACAACAAAAATGTGATCAACTCAGATATAAAGAAAATACCATATGGTTCCCACAACATATTTTAAAAAGTGTAAAAAAAACTCACATCCATTTTTAGTTTTGCGAATAATTTTCAAAGACAAGATCAATGTCATACAAACTATAACTTTATAGTGAACAAAAATTATATGTATAAAACATTACAATACAAAATTGACCATGAAGTGTTCACCTCAAGCTTTATACCAACTAGTTATGACGACGATATCTTCAACCATATGAATATATTGAACATGTTTGATTCTGATTGAAATGAAGTTATATTTGATATCCCAATAGTTGAAATAGATGAAGTAAATAAAATTCATCACTCAAAATCGATAGATTTGATATCACCGGTAAAGGAAAGTGAAATTGATTTGGATATATGGGTCAATAATGTAGATGTAGATACAAAAAAAGTAATTGAATGGCATCTCCTAGCAATGAATATGTGACATAGATATTAATTTAAGTGACATTTCCAAAACTTCTTCTTGATGGTAAATAGGACTACTCGGAACCCTTTTTCTTGATGGTAAATATGACTACTTGGAACCAAAAGTTTAGTGAATACATGAAGACCCAATATGGATATTTGTGAGAATGTGGCTTGTAAAGTTTACAAAGCAAACAATAATGTCACCATTCACAATTGTCTAAAGATGAAAATGAGAACACAACTTCCTACTTCACCGTCCCAATTAGTGTATTTAATTTCATCTTTTGGTGAGCGCGGATAAGAAGCCACCGTCCTTTTCAGTAATGGACGGTTGGCTTGACTTTCTATAGTGGAAATATAACACGTCATTTTTATTATCCAATGGGGAGCGATCCCACGGGCCTTTTCAACTACTTTTGTGGGGAGTGGCGTATACAATTCAACCTCATCCCTATTTTTTAAAGAAATACACAAGGTTTTTTAAAGCAGCTCCTGGTATTCTCGCCCTAAATCTGACTATAAAAGAATGGAACATTACGACGTTTCTTCTCAACATTCAATAAGCATTTGATTTTGTGATGGGTAATGTGGGCATTTGAATAAGCATTCCTAAGTTTCATGCTAGTGTGGAAAAGCAAGGATATTGTTCGCAGTTGAAGAATATATGATGTTTGGAGTAGTGGTAGATTTGTAATGAGCAAGTTGAATTTGTTGCTGTTGCACTGCACGATGTCCAACACAGTCATCGTATATAATCTTCAAGCTCGCCACACAACAAGTAAATAATCTGCATCGTACTTGTAGTTGTAAGTGTATTTTCTTCCTTGTATTTTTATCCTTCTTTTAATTATTTCTGTACTTATTTGGACATTTAGAGTAGCAACAATACTTCTCCATGAGTGTGGTCTGTTTCACTATACCTGTTAATACTAGCTGTAGTTTTTATATCTCTTGCTATATTTGGTGCCAATACACTTCACTGCTTTATCTGTGTAAACTGGTTTAATGTAACATAAGGCCCAGAAAGCACATAGAATAGAAATATACGTGATTTACGTCTGGATTGATCATGACCGTAGATAATTATTTCGGTCAGAAATCTGTGGGCTTAACCTGTAAATGTAAGGCTTCTCCTGTGGATAGATCACTGCCATAGACATTTTTTTTGGCTGGTTTTTGTGTATTGATTAATCACCAACATATTCACAGAAAACACTTTCATTTAGTTTATGTCATGTCTTTTCTTGATCTCCTTCAAATGAGTTCTATTTTGAAAAGTGATTTTAATGTTTCTGCCTTTATGGACTTAATTTTAGACGAAGCTCTATAATTGGATATACTTGAATTGAAGTTATATCGGAATAAGTGACCTCTTACTTTTAGTAAATATTGATTTGATGCAACAAGAGTGTTTGATGATCTATTGTATGTTCATCAGATATGAGTTCATGTTAACTACTATTCATGAAATATGGGTCAAGAAATTTGACAAAAGATAACATAGTTGAATCTTTCACCAATTTATTATAAAGTGGTTGTGGCTTTTCATTGTCTATCAAATCATGAGAAATTTTATCAAGGATTTAATGATGAATTTTGAATAGTATTGGGATGAATAATCTCCTAAGAACTCTTAATGTTTGACCTTTTGAACATCAATATTCAATTAGGTATAATGAATACTAACTGAACCATTCATAGTCGTGAGAAAGAGATTCATATGAACCACACGTTGTAAAATATAGATTAATGATGCAAGAGCACGAGGGTGATCTCGTGATCAAATATTTGTTTTAGGTTGTGGTTAGTTTGGCTCTTTTCACCAAACTTTAAAAACTGCAACTCTAATCTCTATTTCAATCTGGTTCTCTGTTCATTATGGAAAATGATGGGTCCGAAGATCCATCAAATATATCCTAACCTGATTTATTAGACTCATTTTATCTAGAACATGCTTGCAACATTATGTGACTTTTGTTGACTTGGTCAGGTACTTTTCCACTCAAGGCATTATCATTTCTTTTAGACATGATTAGTCATCTTATGGATTGATTACAGATTACTTCAAGATCTTATGTCATCATGATTTATCTTATGTTAAGATGTTATTATGATTTCATCGTGATGATTTATTTCGATTATAGTTTATGGACTAACTTACTACTGATATCTCGAGTGGAATGAGATGCTTCTGCAGGCATGATTGAAGGCGAGAGTGTGGTTGAGGTAGAGGAGGCTAGCTCCTTGGTAAAGGTTGGCCAAAAAAATTTGGTTGCAAGAACACACCACATAACTGTTTTTCATGATAATTTATAAGTTTTATCTCTATTCTTAACTCAAAAATATCAAAATCATGATATAATATATTTATGTCACTATTTATCTTGTCCGTAATGAAATTGCTTCAAATTCTTATATGAACAACTATTTGATTTATTTATAACTATTTCTTCATCTCGGATAGGGGATTATAAAAAAATGCTATTAATTAAAACTTGAGTTTGGAAATTGAAAGAAAGAGAGGTGTATTACTTAATTTGAAGATTGTAATAAATAAACTAGACTTGTCACCAAGATTTGGTGACATGGACGCCACGAGCACATGGGATTTAAAAAAATGCATAAGAACACAGAGGGAGGAAGAAGAAACACACGAACAGGGAGTTTTTTTTTTAGATCTGACCATCTTTTTTTTTTGTTGGAAAAGTGGTTCTTGGAAAAAAAAATAGCATTGGAAGCTAGAGTAGGAAATCATTTTGGGGGCTTTAAGGACTATGTCTCATCAGAATTCATCTTCGTAACTTCCAGGTTCTTTGTTTGAACATTCCTTAATTGTGTATGATAGCAACTCAATAGGAATGAAATGCTTGTTAGTTTAAATTGTTAAATGGATTTATCTAAATTGAAGCTTTTCTCCCAACTCTATTCAAACCTTTCTAAATAAAAATCTCTTTCAAGCTACAGTATGTGTCTTTATTGAAATTCATTGTTGATAAGAAAGTCTTTATTTTTAAAACATTTTTGTGATCTATGAATGTTTTGTTTTTGGTTACTCTGTTCAAAAAATTAAAAGATAGATTAATGATAATCGTACTTAGATTGAAGGTCACCGACAATTGCTAAACTCAATTACAATTCTGTAAATTGCTTGCATTATTTGTTTATTTCTCCTGACGATGGAATTGCCTTATAAAAACTATCTGTAAAGGATTAATTTATTTTCTTTTGACTGTTAATTTCTTTCTTTTCCAATACACCCGCTTGGATATAATGACGTAAACATTCATGTAGTTTTCTTTATTGACTCAATGAATCGGCTTTAAAAAATTGCCAACGCTTACGTGATCAATCTGTATGGAAATTTAAAACAATGGGAATTTTTCTTGTTGGTAAATTCGTGGTTTTGGGTTTGGTTAAGGAGAAATGTCCGGGATAGTAAGATCTTCAGATTTAGACCCCCTCATTTAAATTACTAGGAAGACTATTCTTGTTTTATTGTATTCGTGGAAAATGCAATATACTGGATACAAATGTTTTGGAAACTTAGTTAAATTGCATAAACTTTAAATACCTCTCTTGTTCAAAATTGTAAGCTTCAGATTATTCTAAAAATGTCAACTCATTTATGCCAAAACAATGACTTTATACTTCTTGCTACTGCATGTTTGGATTATCATTTAATTGTTGGAATAACGAAGTGTGGAAGTCTCACCGTACGGTGTTCAGGTAGATCACTGTGAGACTACCGTACGGTGGAAGTGAGGTTACCATTCGGTGGAGGCGTGGTTACCGTTCGGTGGAGGCAAGGTTACCGTTCGGTGAAGATAGATCATCGTACGGTGAGACCACCTACGGCGGTGGTAGAGAATTGTACGGTGAGATGGTGTCTTCCCTACGGTGAGGTGAAGATGAGTATGGTGTCTTCCCTATGGTGTCGTTTGGTGGATTGTACGACACATCTTGACTAGTGGATGGGCTGGTAGACCGTTCTGGAATGTAGCGGTTTCTTTACCAAATTCTGAAATGAATTGCAATATGCATAAATGGCTGTAAGATTCATGAAGAATTGTGTGGTTGTAATACCAGGTTGATTGTAACACAATCTGAGCCTATGAGCCTGTACGAAAATCCATAAATTTTGTATGTAAATTTTTTACTGTAATACAAAGTTGCTCGGGGGTTCTTAGGTGGTGGGTTTTTTTCCCGTAAGGATTTCCCACGTTAAATTTGGTTGTCTGTGTTTGTCTTGTGTACAAAGGGTATTTTTTCTATGTTCTTAACATTTTTTTGCACATGTCTATATTTAGATTTACTGTTGCTTATTTCTCTTGCAAAATTGATATTGTGGAAAGTGTTCCGCACTCTTCTTTCCTAACAAGTGGTATCAGAGCCAGACTAGTTTTTTGCTATCCTTGTTGTGAAGGGTTGATCGTTTGTGTCAATTTGGTTCCAGTGGGGTTTTGCAAAGTGTTCATCTGAAAATTGAGATGGCGGGTATCTCAGGGAGAATAGACATTGAAAAGTTCAATGGCACAAACTTTGAGTTGTGGAAACTTAAAATTGAAGATGTGCTAGTTGATCAAGATCTATGGATCGCTGTGTCTCGTAACAAGCCTTCAGGCATGAAGCGAGAAGATTGGGATCTGGCGGATAGAAAGGCTAGAGGATTGATAAGGTTGAGCCTAACAAATTCTATTCTGTTGAATGTCCATGAAGAGAAATCTGCATGTTCTTTGTGGAAAAAGTTGGGAGATATTTATCAAGGAAAATCCTTGGTAAACAAGCTCTTCCTGAGAAAGTTGTACTCTCTGAAGATGGATAGAGGAGCGACTGTGGCAGATCATCTAAATGTGTTCAATATGGTGTTTGCACAGTTAACATTTGTTGGTGTGTCCATTGGTGAAGAAGAGAGTTGCGTGTTATTGTTGTGCTCGTTGCCTAATTCATGGGATCACCTTGTGATGGCCATCGGCAGTACTACCAACCAATTTAAAATGGATGATGTAGTTGGTGCACTTCTATCAGAGGAGATGCAGAGGAAATCTTCTGAGGTGGCTAAAGAGGCTCTAGTTGTTTGAGACAGATCGAAGGACAAAAGAAAGGACATGAAGTATGAATCTTTTGGAAAGAAGTCCAAAGTGAAGTGCTGGAATTGTGGGCAGGCTGGTCATATCCAAAAGGATTGCAAAGAGAAGAAAATGCAGAGTTCTTCTGATTTAGAGTCTTCTCAGAGTGATGATGAAGATGCTACCAGTGTTGCCTTGGCTAATTGGTCATCTAATGATGATTGGTTAGATTAATTTGGTCTTCATGTGGAAGATGTTTGTCACAATTCCATGTGTGACTCGACACCATGGTTTAGTGGGATTTGTTGATAGTGACGTAGTGAATGGTCTTCATTAGTATTGCAAATATTGAAGGCATGAGATTTTGATGTTGCAGAAGGATCTTTTCACATTTGCTGAAGTACTATTTGGAGATGTTTATCTTCATGTGACTGAAGATGTTGACATCTTGAGGGCTCAACGGAGTCTTTGATAAAGGTGTAGTTTATGGTATGTTCATATGGAGCATGTTATGTCTTTGGTTGAGATGTTTTAGATCATGTTGTTATGTTTATGTTCCTGAGGCCATGTTTGGAATTTTGACATTGATCTTGGTTTTTTGTTTGTGTATTGAGTACATTGGTCATTTGCTTGACACTTCATGAAATTGTTGTTCTGTAATTGGAGTTGGCATGGATTGATTAGTTACAGGTGCTCATGGATACTGAGAGATGGTGGTGATGATGTGTTCTCTTATTATTAGAGATGTGTTTGTTGAAGTGGTAGATGGTTTCAACAAGCATGATAGTCATTTAGAGGTGTACGTAGAAGGACATGGTACATGGTTGATGTATTGTTGATGTTTTTGGTGCTACAAGTTTGTTGTTGCACGTCTATGTGATGTTGCTGAATGGATTCATATCATATTAAGCTAGCACTTACTCTGGGTGCTATTTTAGCTATGATTGTGACAAATGGTGATACATTCAATTATCTTTTGGATCGAGGGTTTGGTGCTTTGGGGGATAGAATTATGGTTCTCTATGAGATAGATTGTATTGTTTTCTCAGTGGATAGATTCTATGTGTGTCCAGTGCCAGTGGCATGGTAGAAGGTGGGAACATCCATGAATGAGATGAGAGTATTCTATAAGTATCTCAATGGTGCTCACAGTAGATTTTCATTCTTGATGGTTTTGTGTTCGAGTGGTATATCAAAATTGATGGGCTTTAGAGTCCATGATTTTATGTAATCTCTATGTTCATCAGTCCGTGGTTTTTTGAGTGACTTCATACTTTGTTAAGTGGGAGATTGTTGGAATAATGAAGTGTGAAAGTCTCACCATACATTGAGACTACCGTTCAGTGAAGGTAGAACATCGTGAGACTACCGTACGGTGGAAGTGAGGTTACCATTTGGTGGAGGCATGGTTACCGTTCGGTGGAGGCAAGGTTACCATTTGATGAAGATAGATCATCATACGGTGAGACTATTTACAGCAGTGGTAGAGCATTATATGGTCAGACAATGTCTTCCCTACGGTGAGGTGAAGATGAGTACGGTGTCTTCCCTACGGTGTCATTTGGTAGATTGTATGACACATCTTGACCAATGGTTGGGCTGGTAGACCGTTCTGCAATGTAACGATTTCTTTACCGAATTTTGAAATGAATTGCATTATGCATAAATGGCTACAAGATTCATGAAGAATTGTATGGTTGTAATATTAGGTTGATTGTAACACAATCTGAACCTGTGAGCCTATACGAAAAACTAGAGATTTTGTATGTAAATTGTTTACTATAATACAAAGTTGCTCGGGGGTTTTTCGGTGGTGGGTGTTTTTCCCGTAAGGGTTTCCCACGTTAAATTTGGTTTTCCGTGTTATTAGAATAACTGAGAGGGGGGTGAATCAGTTATCCATAGTCCCAATCACAAAATGTATATCCAAAAACAATTTGCTAAAAACTTTTGCAGCTCGGTAAAATAAAATAGTATTATGTATGTGCTTTTACCGATTACCAGTTAATAACATATAGCAATTACCGATCAAATCCCATATGCAACATGTAAATTATGACAACAATCATCACAATCAACACATAACACAAGAGATTTAACGTGGAAACCCTGTGAAGGGAAAAACCACCTGCGACTGGCAACCCAAAATTGTTCACTCTTCTAAAGTGAGGTCGGTGAAGACCCAACCCTATTAAAGGTTACAAACACACTGTGAGGTGTGACCTTGTTAGAGGATTTTAGACCAATTGTTATCGTCCAACGAGCATTCACTATGGGGTTGACAAGATAATAAATGTACACTCTATGCATGACATTACAAGACTTTCTAGTCCACTCTGTTAAGAGATTTATCTATTTACAATGGTTAAAATGTAACAGCATTTGATCTGATAACAACACAACTTCAATTGCAGATTATTAGATCTATGTTAAGCTCATTCAAATCCTCTAATCAATATATCAATTATGTTTCAATCAATATTCAGTAACTTATTGTCGCTCGATAATAGCTTTTTGATGCTCGGTAATCTCTACAATTCGGTTCTCCTTAACCAGTCTGATCAGGGATGCATGAAGCTTGTTCACGCGATATCTCTGCAATCTCCTTCTTCCGGCATGATTTCATCATGAAATTCTAGTCTCTTAAATAGACAAGTAAACCATTTTAATTTCATCCATCAGATTTTACCGCTTAATATCCTTTGTTGATTTTGTCGCTTAAACCTTCCTCGGTTGATGTGTCAATAACACATTTTATTTCAATCCCTTAGATCTTTTTCAAATTATGTTAGCCCTTGATCTTCATAACAAACATTATCTTCATCTCTAATTTTGAGGTACTTTACAGCTCATCAACTTCCCTCAGCTAAACTAGTCATTTAGTTCTTTTCTTTTGCTCGGTTAACAAAGAAATGCGTCGGTGAACACAACCTCAGTTTATACTATGCTCGGTATACACTACACTGCATCAATGTATACTGAAATGGTTCTTTAATCGACAACACTGCTTTGTGCAGTTTTCTCTATCCTTCATCATAGATGAATGCAACATAATCAAGTCAATAACATAAGGTCATAGACTCATCCATAAGTTACCCGATGTATTCCTTATCCTTATTTGTCATCTCCATCTTCCTCATGTAGATATATATGTTCTTCATCTCTTTTCTTCTTCCTTCTATAGATGTTTGGGTATAGTAACTTACAAGATAAGTACTGTCAAAACTAGTTGACATCAATGAAAAAATATTACTGATTTAATCATCTTACATATCTAATCATCAACTCAGTGATCTTAAATCATAGATCTTCAAGTCATTCAGTTTATTCAAATCAGTTGTAGTTCATCAATCTCTCCCTTTGGCATTGATGGCAACACAAGAAATATGAAATATGCCATACACATACCAAACATGTATTCTACAACTCTGTCAACAAATGTTGTAACTCGGTACAAGCTCTCCCTAGCTTAATATATTTAATCACTACATTACATAAAAGCATTTGCAAGTGCAGACTAACTTTTGCAAATATGATCTTTTCAGCTCGCAAGTTTTCTTCTATTCTTAGTAACTGATCTTCAATGCTCTCCCTTTTCTATATCTCTCTCCCTTTGTCTTTGGCTTCATATTCTTCATATTGATCTCTCTCTCTTTGACAGCAATGCCAAAGAGCAATAAAAACATACAGCTCTATAGTAGCCATGTAACTCTCTATTGTCTGGTGCATTCTCTGTATCTCAGTATACTGTTATGCAAATCTATTCCAGTACTCCAACCTTTCACAACCTTAGACAGAAGTCCAAAGTGTGAACTCTGTTGCATCAACATGTATGATCTTCTAATAAGATTAGGTTGATGCAACCTCCAGATCACCTTAGTGACCAGTAGACAGGGGACAGACCCCAAGTCTAGTCCTCAAGTATTCATATGTATCCTTTGGTAGAGGCTTTTTAAATATGTCAGCAAGTTGTTCTTTTGATGTAACAAATTCTAGCTTCACTTGCTTCTCTTGTACTTGTTCCCTTAAGTAGTGATACTTAATAGATATATGCTTTGTTTTAGAATGCATCACTAGATTCTTTAAAATATTAATAGCACTAGTGTTATCACAATATATAATCACCAGCTTAGTGATTACCTCATTCATACCTTCTAACAATTGCTTGATATATGCAATATTTGAACAGTTAGTAGCAGCGGCAACATACTCTGCTTTAGCTGTAGACTGGGAAATGCAAGCTTGTTTCTTACTTGTCCATGTAACAAGTCTTTCACCAAAGAAGAATGCTCCTCCGGTGGTACTCTTTCTATCATCCACATTTCCAGCCCAATCAGCATCGGTGTATACATTCATTTCAAACTTGCCTTTCTTAGGATACCATAGTCCATAATCTTCATTTTTCTTTAGGTATCGTAAGATTCTCTTTGTAGCAACCATGTGTGACTCTCTAGGGTTTGTAGAAAATCTAGCAATAGGTGCAAAATTCTCACCATAATCTATTCCTTCCTCCTGTGCATATCCCTTGCATACTAACCTAGCTTTGTTCCTTGTTACCTCTCCATTCTCATTAAGCTTGTTTTTGAATATCCACTTAGTACCGATAACATTCTTGTCCTTAGGTCTGGGTACTAAACTCCAAGTTTTGTTTTTCTCTATCTATTCTATTTCCTCTTTCATTTCATTAACCCATTCATCATTTTATAGTGCAACTTTTACATTCTTTGGTTCATATTCACAAACTAGACATGTACCTTATCTTTCTTTACTTATTGTTTGCATGCCAGCTTGTCTGTCCCCAATGATTTGTGTCTCAGGATGATGTCTTCTGAAAAATCTCGCCAGTATCTGATCTCTTCTTTCTTGTTCATCCTATGCAGGTTCATTTGCTTGTTCAGTAGGTGCTTCCTGCTCGTCGATTTCTTTTTCCTGTTCCTCGATATTGTTTTCCTGTTGACCGGTTGTCACTGTCTGTGACGTTGATAGGTACTCTGGTTGTTCAATGTAACTAAATCTACCATAGTCTTCCAGTTCCTTTGTGCTTTCCTCTACATTCTTATCATCAAACTCATCAACCCGAACATTAGTTCTTTCAATCATTTTATTAGTTACTTTGTTAAGACACTTGTATTCTTTACTTTTAGTGGAATATCCCAGAAATATCCCTTCATCACCTTTTGAGTCAAACTTCCCATTTCTTTCATCTTTCAGAATAAAGCATTTACTTCCAAAAATTCTGAAATAACTTACAATGGGTTTGTGACCAAATCATAACTCATAGGGTATCTTATTAGTGTCCTTCTTCAGTTGTACTTGGTTCAGAACATAAATAGTTGTGTTGACTGCTTCTCTCTAGTATGTCTAAGCAACATTCTTTTGTAACATCAGTGTCCTTGCACAGTCAACTATTGACCTATTCCTTCTTTCAGCTATTCCATTTTGTTGTGGTGTCCTCAGTGCAAAGACCTATCTTTTAATACCATGCTCATTAAAAAAGTTAGTAAATTCATCAAAAATAAATTCACCACCTCGGTCAGATCTTAAGCATTTCAATTCTTTACCAGTCTCTTTCTCAACTTTTTCTTTATACCACTTGAACATCTTAAATGCCTCTGATTTGTCTTTCAAGAAAATGACTGTCATTAATCTAGTGTAATCATCAACAAAAAGAATAAAATATATGTCTCCATAGTAACTTTGAGTTCTCATAGAACCACATAGGTCGGTATGCACTAACTCAAGTAATTTCTTTGTTGAATAATCTTTTCTCTTGAAACTAGATTTTGTCATTTTACCTTTTTGACATTCATGACACATAACATGATCAAGCTTAGATAAGTTAGGTAGGCCTCTAACCTTTTTCTTTTTACTGATCTTAATCATGTTATCGAAATTCACATGACATAACCTCTTATGCCACAACCATGCGTCTTCATCTTTCATCATTAAACAAGAAGACTGATCATTATCAAGATAAAATAAATTACCTCTCGATTGTGTTCCAGTTCCAATAAGTCTTCCTTCATCATCATATATCTTCACTTTCTTTCACTCAAAAGCAACTCGATGGCCTGAATTGTTCAGCTGTGCCACACTTAGCAAATTATAGTTTAGACCTTTTACCCAATAAGCATTGTCACATCTAATTTTATCATTTATCATCAGGGATCCTTTTCCTCTAACCATATAAGGTGCATCATTACCAATTCTAACAGATCCTCCATTGTGTTCTTCAAGATGATCAAATTTCCCTTCATCACCAGTCATGTGATGTGTACAGCCACTATCTATGATCCATGTATCATTTTTATTAACCTTAGAGATAAGTGTTGTCTCTACATACCTTTCATCTTCCTTTGAGACATCCTTCATTGCAACAAATACTACCTCCACATCTTCATCAATGTCGGTATCGGTGACATCTTCTTTTGCAATGTAGCACACCTTCTTGCCTTTGTCATTATTGTCTCGATTGTCTCTATTGTAGTGTCGGTAACTTTTGTTGCCTCTTCTCCCATAGCTTCCTTCTCTAGATCGGTCTTTGTTTCTGTCATCATCTTTCCTGTGTGGACATCTAGCAACAATATGACCAACCTCTTTACAATTAAAGCATGCTAAAGGTAATTTACCTCTATATCTTCCTTTACCTTTAGGTAACCTTCTGGCCATAAGAGATTCAAGTTCATCAAGGTCATCATCAATATTTCTATTACTATCATCATTCTTATTTATGTTACTAGACTTACCAATCTTCAGAGAAGACATAAAAGCAAATTCAACAGATGGTACAACACTATTATCAAAGTTATTCAATTCAAAGGTTGTAATCTTACCAATCAGATTATCAAGAGTAAGGTTGTTACTAGATGCAGACCTAGTTTCATGAATTGCAGATATTCTGATTGCATAAACCGGCAATAAGGTTCTGAGAACTTTGCTTACCACTGTCTCTTCATCAATAACACCATCAGATGCTCTAATAGCATGTACTACCTCTTTTAGTCTATTTGTGTACTACACAATATTTTCTCCTTTCTTCATCTTCATGTCATTGAATCTTCCCCTTAAGCTTTTAGCTCTGGCTCTTTTGACATTCACATCACCACTATAAACTTGAGAAAGTTTATCCCACATATCTTTAGCAGTAGTGCAATTTTTAATATCTTCAAATTTAGCATCGGTATAGGTAGCAGCAATCTCCATCATAGTAACATTATGTTCATGCCTGTCTCTTAGTTGATCAAGGGTCAAGGGACCAGTGGGCGGTGCAATATAGCCATTCTCCATTAGTGTAAGGGCAAAATTCCCAATTCTAGATACATGCAGCTTCATTCGGCTTTGCCATACTTTGAAGTTATCCTTGTTTAGCTTTGGCACTTCCCTCTTATACATTTTGAGATGTTTGTGCTGAAGTCCTTAAAACTCTATTCCAAGCAACCAATGCTCTGATACCAATTGTTAGAATAACTGAGAGGGGGGTGAATTAGTTATCCATGGTCTCAATCACAAAATGTATATCCAAAAACAATTTACTAAAAACTTTTGTAGCTTGGTAAAATAAAATAGTATTCAATCTGTGCTTTTACTAATTACCAGTTAATAACATATGGTGATTACCGATCAAATCCCATATGCAACATGTAAAGTATGACAAAAAACAATCAACACAATCAACACATAACACAAGAGATTTAACGTGGAAACCCTGTGAAGGGAAAAACTACCTGGGACCGGCAACCCAAAATTGTTCACTCTTCTGAAGTGAGGTCGATGAAGACCCAACCCTGTTAAAGGTTACAAAAACACTGTGAGGTGTGAACTTGTTAGAGGATTTTAGACCAATCATTTTCGTCCAACCATCATTCACTATGGGGTTGACAAGATAACAAATGTACACTCTATGAATGACATTACAAGACTTTCTAGTCCACTCTGTTAAGAGATTTATCTGTTTACATTGGTTAAAACGTAATAGCAGTTGATCTAATCACAACACAACTTCAATTCCAAATTATTAGATCTATGTTAAGCTCATTCAAATCCTCTGATCAATATATCAATTATGTTTCAATCAATATTCAGTAACTTACTGTCGCTCGATAATAGCTTTCTGACGCTCGGTAATCTCTAAAGTTCGGTTCTCCTTAACCAGTTTGATCATGCATGCATGAAGCTTGTTCATGCGATATCTCTGTAGTCTCCTTCTTCTGGCATGATTTCATCATGAAATCCTAGTCTCTTAAATAGACAAGTAAACTATTTTAATTCCATCCATCATATTTTGCCGCTTAATCTCCTTTGTTAATTTTTTCGCTTAAAACTTCCTTGGCTGATGTGTCAGTAACACGTTTTATTTCAATCCCTTAGATCTTCTTCGAATTATGTTAGCTATTGATCTTTGTAACAAACATTATCTTCATCTCTGATTTCGAGGTACTTTACAGCTCATCAACTTCCATCAGCTAAACTAGTCATTTAGTTCTTTTCTTTTGCTCGGTTAACAAAGAAATACGTCAGTGAACACAAGGTTGGTTTATACTGTGCTCGGTATACACTACACTGCATCGGTGTATACTAAAATGGTTCTTTAACCGACAGTTCACTGCTTTATGCATTTTTCTCTATCCTTCATCATAGATAAATGCAACATAATCAAGTCAATAACATAAGTTCATAGACTCATCCATAAGTTACCCAATGTATTCCTTATCCTTATTTATCATCTCCATCTTCCTCATGTAGATATATATATGTTCTTCATCTCTTTTCTTCTTCCTTCTACAAATGTTTGGGTATAGTAACTTACAAGATAAGTACTATCAAAACTAGTTGACATCAATGACAAAATATTACTGATTTAATCATCTTGCATATCTAATCAGCAACTCAGTGATCTCAAATCACAGATCTTCAAGTCATTTAGTTTATTCAAATCATTTGTAGTTCATCATGTGTTTGTCTTGTGTGCAAAGGGTATTTTTTCTATGTTCTTAACATTTTCTTGCACATCTCTGTATTTAGATTTACTGTTGCTTATTTCCCCTGTAAAATTGATACTATGGAATGTGTTCCGCACTCTTCTTTCCTAACATTAACTATGTTCTTTCCTTATACTTTCGTTGATTCTACATCTTACCATTGAGGGAATTACTCTTTGTGCAACTGTTGTTTGCATAGAATGAAAGTGTGTAAATATTGTTTTCCCTACAATCATCCTTCACTGCCTTATCTAATCACTCTATTTTTATTATTTAACACAATCTTGTTGATGTATTGAGGAATGGATTGTGAGTGGTAGTTTAGAATTTTTATTTTCATTAGTATGCATATATTATTGTAAAAGATGAAAGTTCCTATCTTTTAATATACAATTCCCTTTCAAAATTAAGCTTTAGTTGAGAATTGGGTGTAGAATCTATGTGAACTTTTAAGTCTATGATTTGTATGGTTATTAGCAAACTTTAACCACAATGATTTAGTATAAGGAGATCTTCCTAGAAAGAGTACATCTCAAGACATAGATTTGAATTTTTGTCTAAATCTTATGTAATAGAGAGAGTTTATGTTGAATAAAGTTCATGTATGATGTTTTATGAATATGGAAAGGGTGCTAAATATGGGTAAATAGAGAAGGGTAGACATTTTCTTTCATCTACCTGCTAGTAGAAGTTTGGGAGGATTTTCTTAGGCCTAAGCTATGGAAATGCATGTTTGTTTAAATGTGTTGGTTATTTTTAATTTCTCTCTACAATATCTATGTTAGTTCTGTTAGGAATAGTCCCAAGAGATAACTGAGAGGGGGGGTGAATCAGTTATCTACAAGATTCAATTCTTTATCCAATTAAGTATACTTAAACATAAAGCATAAACACAATTAAAGAACACTTGAACACAACACCAATATTCTGGTTACGGGGAAACCCAAATAGGTAAAAACCCTAGTGGGACTTGATACCCACTAATATTTTGTACTAGTGTATAATGATCCTTGCTAGAAGATCCTTTACCTTGTTAGGAGTAGCTTCACAATATATTAAGTATAGTAGATCTGGTTAAGGGTCAGACCCTGTTAGGAGTCTTTTGCAATTATCCCTGTTAGGGGAGAGGATGCACTATCCAAGAGCTCACTGCTCAAATGGGAAAAGGCTACAACCCTCTGAATAACAGATAGACACTATATCTGGATCTTGGTGAACTGTACTTTGACCTATCATCTGGATCAATTCCAATGAATAGCACAAGTACTTTACTTGGTCACATAGACCTTCTTTTGATGGCTCAACACTTCGCACACTCAACTCTGCTCTACTTGATCAACCATCAACCACACTCCAGCAATCACAAATGACTACCTATAAATATCTTTCCTCCAAATGATATAATCAAGTCGGCCTGTTAGAACCACCTTGAAATCATATTAGAAAAACCATAATAAACTTCAACAAACATTCTATCGGCTCTATTATGCATGCAACTCATTCTGGGACCTATCTAATAAAATAAACGTAGAGGCATGCTACACATTGTCAGCTCTACCAAAACAACTGGAACTTTTTCTGTAAGCTTAATTAACTCATGCACTCTTAATCAAACATCAATAACACTTATCCAAGCTTAACTCCAATGGTGCATACCCTCAAGATAGGCACAACTCAAGAACCAATAAAATCTATGTCAGCTCTTCTGAACAAACACGGGAAACTACTACTGGTCAATAGCGACTACATAACTTCACTTGCATTCATCATCATACTATGCATCCATAACTAAAACATCACTAACATGTCTTCAACATATATCCAAGCATGCAAGGCTCCATGATAACTGTACGGACAACCATACACAAAACACTATCTGTTACTCTGTCAAGAACACTGCTAACACCAGCTGCTATATAACTATATGTACTAACAGTTAACCTATGCGCCCATGATACCATGTTGATATCATGTCCATGCTACATATACTGAAAGCTTACTACATAAGACTTCCACACATGCTACTTTCCATATGTTTTCATCAATGACAAACATACAGTCAGTACTGGCCTGCTGGCAAATCTCCAACAATCTCCCCCTTTGGCATTGATGGCAACATGTAGAATGAAAAACCACCACCAACCCAAATGAACATTTCTTCTATAATATTCTCCATTTCCTCTTCAAAACTCCCCCAAGGATGAATCCTCCATGTGCTGCAATATTTTCTAATATTCTCCATTTCCTCAACTGTACTACTATCATAACTGAATGTTGCTCCCCCTTAGTATATTACTCCTCTTTTTGCTTCTATTTTTCATGACCTAATACATATACTCCCCCTTTGACATCAATGGAAAAGGGAACCATTTATTTAAAGCGCTGATACTACTCCTGAGATAGAGTAGTCAACCTTCCACCAGTCCCGGAGGACTGATGCCTTTCCTTCTTTCTTCTAAGTAGAAATAGGGAAGCGAATGACTCCCAACTTCTCCCTGAGATACTCAAAAGTATCCTTAGGCAAGGGCTTTGTGAATATATCTGCCAACTATTCTTTAGTACTCACATAGTCCAACTTGACTTCTTTCTTTGCCACTTTCTCTCTTAGGAAGTGATATTTGATCTCAATGTGCTTTTTCTTTGCATGCATCACAGGGTTCTTTGACATATTGAGAGTGCTAGTGTTATCATAGTGAATAACAATAGGATAATCAATCTGAATTCCAAAATCTTTTATCATTTGCTTGATCCAAACAATTGTAGAATAATTCAAGGCTGTTGCAACATACTTCGCTTTTGTTTTTGACTGAGAAATACAATTTTGTTTCTTGCTTGTCCAAGTGACAAGTCTATCACTAAGAAACACTGCTCCACTTGAAGTACTCTTTTTGTCATCAACACATCCAACCCAATCTGCATTAGTGTACACATGAAGCTCAACATTTTCTAAATTAGGATACCATAGACCATAATCTATAGTGCCCTACAAGTATCTGAATATTCTCTTTACTGCCATGAGGTGACTTTGTTTAGGCTCTGCTAAAAATCTTCCAACTATGTCAACTGCATTGGAAATACCAGGTCTAGTCTGAGTAATATATATGAGTTTACCAATAATAGACTTATACAATGTTATATCTACTACTGGTGAGTCATCTTTTTTAATCTTGCATCCAGTGATCATAGGAGTTCCTACTGGCTTGCAATCATCCATCTTGAATTTCTTCAGTATCTCTTTCACATACTTTGATTGATTAATGAAAATTCATTTTTCTTTCTGCTGCACATTTAGTCCCAAAAAGTATTTGATAGGACCAATCATACTCATCTCAAACTCATTATGCATTTCTTTGGCAAATTCAGCACTGAGTTTGTCATTACCTCCAAAGATAATGTCATCAACAAATATAGCTACAAGTAGTAAACCTTCAGATGTCTCTCTAATGAATAGATTACAATCTGCCGCTCCTTTCTTGAATCCAATCTTTGTTAAGTATCCATCTAGTCTCTCATACCATGCTCTAGGGGCTTGCTTAAGTCCATAGAGGGCCTTCTTCAATCTGCATACCATATCAAGTCTGTCTGATAAGGTGAATCCTTCAAGATGCTCAATGTATACTTCTTCTTTCAAATCTCCATTCAAGAATGTTGATTTGACATCCATCTGATAAACTTTGAAGTTTTTAACGGGTAAGTGCACAAAGATAGGGGACCAAAAAGGGGGTATAAGATGCCACTTTTTTCCTGAAATCAGCAAACTCTGAACTTCACCAAGAAATTGAAGATAGTTAGACTCAAAATTTTAAGATGCAATAAAAACAAGAGTTGTAATACTCTGAATCTAGTTCCTAAACTACTAACTTATTTTGAAAATGGTGCAGATTAAGGCCCTCAAAAAGGGGGAGCACAAAAAGTGGTCCTATTTTTAGTCCATTTACATAACATAGCGTCTAGTGTGCTCCCCCTAAAATGTTAACTTTTTTTTTGAATTTTTTTAATCACTCTAGTGAGAAGTTAGCTAACACCACGTAGTTTATCCTAGACTTTTTGGTAATTTTTTATGAATTTACGAAGTGCACACATCTTGAAAACATGAAATTTATATGTGCTCCCCCTAGAAATCATTTAAAACTAATCAAAAATCAAATTTTCTTTTTTTAAAGTGTGTAGAATGGAGTCTAGTTTCTAAAAATATAACTTGTTGCAAAATTTGATGAACGAGCCAAAATCTATGCCCAAAATACTGAATGTTGGTTTTTTACAAAAAATGGACATACACACAAACGAAATTAGAGTTGAAAAACTTAACATAATCAGAATTCAAAATAAATTATATGCTTAGATAGCTAACAAAGAGATCTACAATATCACGTCATCTGATTTTTACGTTCTTGAGCCACAAGTAAACCAAACGAGGAGCACACAAAAAAAGATGTCATTTTTTTGTATGTCTGCTAGAAAACATGTCGCAGTCCTATTTCAATCGTCCAAGCCTTTGGGTTGGATCTCCAGGGCAAATCCAAGCCTTAGGATTGGTAAATTCAAATGCTTTACAAAGCGCACATGCCCTATAGGGCATGCACACTATTTAAATCTATGACTTTCATAGCGCACTATTTCTTATACTTTAAGTTATATTTGTATAAATTATAAAATATAATGCTTTCAGGATGTTTGGGATAGGTTCTAGCTTCATAGGAGTTAACATGCAGATTCTAGATTTGAAAAATTCTAGACTTAGCCAAATTTTAGGATTCAGCAAGCCTTCAGCAGGGTTACCTCCCACAATCCATCATGGATTTCTAAGGTCAAACTGAAGCTGGCAAAAGGATTCCCAAAGGTTTTTAACTCATTTTATCACAAATCACTTAGTTTTGACCCCATCTCTATGACAGACTTAGCTTAGCTCTAACCCAAATCTCTCTCTCTCTCTCTCCCTCCCTAAGAGAGAGAGAGAGAGAGAGAGAGAGAGAGAGAGATAGGGTAATGAGAGAGAGAGAGAGGGTTGTGAGAGAGAGAGAGAGAGAGAGGAGAGGGTGATGTTTGTTTGTGTGTGTGTGTGTGTGTGTGTGAGAGAGAGAGAGATTTGGGTGAGAGCTAAGCTAATTCTATCGTAGAGATGGGGTCAAAACTGAGTGATTTGTGATAAAAATGAGTTAAAACCCTTTGTGAATCCTTTTTCCAACTTTATTTTGACCTTAGAAATCCATGATGGATTGTGGGAGGTAACCCTACTGAAGGCTCACTGAATCCTAAAATTTGGCTAAGTCTGGAACTTTTCAAATCTAGAATCTGCATGTTAACTCCTATGAAGCTGGAACCTATCCCAAACATCCTGAAAGCATTATATTTTATAATTTATACAAATATAACTTAAAGTATAAGAAATTAAAATTATCAAACTTATACTTGTATGTTATATTTGTATAAATTACCCTCTCTCTCTCTCTCTCTTCCCCCCTTATCATCCTCTCTCTATCCCTTATCTATCTCTCTCTCTTTCTATTTTTTCATAGCGCACCTGTGCTATGTAAAAATATGGATTACACTTTTGTGGCTTTGCATAGTGCGCACGGGGGGTGAAAATTTTGGGATTTTACAAAGCGCGTGCGCCCTATTTGGTGCATGCACTACTTGGCGTGTGCCCTATTTGGCGCACACACTATTTTTTGGATTGCCCAAGCCTAAGGCTTGGGCAACCCAAGCCATAGGGTGTGCACCCTATAGGGTGCACACCCTTTAGAGCATACGCACTATGCATGATTTGGGACCAAAAAGAAAAGTGGCATCTTTTTGGTCCCCCATCTTTGTGCGTATACCCTAACTGTAGCATAGGCTAGATACAACTTAATATTTTCTAATCTACTCACAGGTGCAAATGTGTCTGAATAATCAATACCTTCTCTTTGCGCATATCCTTTACATACTAATCTTGCTTTATTTCTTACTACTGTACCATCTTCATTCATCTTGTTTCTGAATATCCACTTTGTTCCAATCACATTTTTATCACTAGGTCTAGGCACCAGTTCCCAAGTGTCATTTTTAACAATCTGATCAAGTTCTTCTTTCATGGCATCATGCCAATCTGAATTATTACATGCATCTTCAACACTTAAAGGTTCAATCTGAGATAGTAAACATACCGCTTCATTGCTAGCTGAGTTCTTTTCTTGTGATCTTGTTAAGACTTTGCCACTCTGATCTCCAATGATGTCTGCCTTGGAATGATTTCTTGATGTAAAGTTTGGAACTTTAGGTGATGCTAACTCATCAGCCTTAGGAGTATTTTCTTCACTTGTCTCAGGGTCATTGAATAACACATCAATACTGTCAAACATTTCTTCAATAACTGTCTCACTATTAGAGGGTCTAGGTTCTTCTTCAATCATGGGTGAGTAATCATGATATCTTTCTTGAATCATAAACTTTTCATCAATCTTTACATGAGCACTTTAAATGAATTTTTTCAATCTTAAATTGAAACATCTATAAGCTTTACTTTTAGTAGAGTAACCAAGAAAAATACCTTCATCACTTCTTGCATCAAACTTGCCTACTACTTCATCCCTCTTGATGTAGCACTTGCTTCCAAAGATTCTAAAGTATTTTACTGTGAGAACATTACCAAACCATAGCTCATAAGGTGTTTTTTCAACGCTAGGCCTTAATTGAATTCTATTGATGGTATAGACTGTTGTATTGACTGCATCTCTCCAATAGGTGTGTGCAACTTTTCCTTCCATCATAATGGTGTGCAATGTATCAAGAATGATCCTATTCCTTCTTTCTACAATTTCATTCTGCTAAGGGGTTCTAGGTGGACTTAACTGTCTCTTTATGCCATGTTCTTCGTAGTACTCATAAAATCTGTCAGAGGTGAATTATCCTCCTCTATCTGATCTCAAACATTTTATCTTTAGTCTAGATTCATTCTCAACCTTAGCTTTGAATATTTTGAACTTCTCAAAAGCTTCTGACTTATCTTTTAAGAATGCAACCCACATCATCCTAGTATAATCATCAACAAACAAAATTAAATACCTTTCACCATAGTATGATCTTGTTTGAGTTGGACCACATAGGTCTGTATGAATCAGATCCAACTTATTCTCTGTTGAATTCTGCTTGCTCCTGAATGAATTTCTCACATACTTCCCCATCACACATTCTCTGCATATAGTATCAATTGGCTTTTCTATGCTAGGTAGATCTCTTACTACCTTTACATTGCTTATCTTCACTATGTTATCAAAATTGATATGACATAGTCTTTTATTCCATAACCAACTATCATCAACTTTAGCAACAAAACAACTTGCTCCTGAATTGAGTTGAAAAACATTACCTCTTGTCTTTGTGCCTGATGTAATCATAACACCATCTTTGTTGTTAATGATGCATTTTTCATCTTTGAACTCCAACTGATAGCCTTTTCCAAGTAACTATCCAACACTGAGAAGGTTATGTTTCAAACCATCAACATAAAGAACATCATCAGTACTATTCTTTCCATCCAAAGTGATGGCTCCTCTACCAGCTATAGGTTTAGGAGTGTTGTCTCCAAATCTGACCATACCTCCATTGTATTTTTCCAAATGAACAAACCTGCCTTTATCACCTGTCATGTGATGTGAACAACCACTATCTATAATCCAGTCTGTCCTTATGTCAGCTTGTGAAATCAATGCTAGCTCTTGATTTACTATCTCATTTTTAGGAACTAACTTACTATTCATCTTGTCTACAATAGCAATGAATCCAATTTCTTCTTCACCTAATTCTTCATCTGAAACTCCATCTCCAGCATAGTAGCATTCCTTAGAATACTTAGGCTTGTAATCCTTTTTGAACTTTTTAGCTCTAGTGGGACACTTAGATGCAAAGTGACCAATCTTATTACATGAAAAGCACTTAAATGGTAATTGACCTTCTTATTTCCTTTTCCTTTCTTTTCTCTTTTGGCAACCATAGAAATAAAATCATCTAGTGTTTTATCTTCATCATCATCATCAAAATTACTAGAAGTGTTTGCAGATTTCTTACCATGAACTATTGCTTTGAAAGTTGTCTCACTCTTTGGTTCTATCTTCAATCTTGAAATCTCAAAAGCTAAGATCTTGCTGATCAAGGTCTCTCTCTTGAAATTTGATGTAAGCTACATGGTCTCATCAAGGATGTTGATCTTGCTTTCATATTCTAGAGTAAGATTAGTCATCACTTTATCCATAATGTCCTCTTCTAATATCTCTCCACCATTGTTCCTGATTCTAGCAACTACTTCATTAATCCTCTGATTGTAAGCTCTGATGTTTTCTTCAGGAAGCATCTCTAATGCATTTTATCTTTTCCTTCATGTCTTTCTACATGCATCCTTTGCTTGTTTGTATCCTTCAAATGTGTCTTCTAGGTGCTTCCATATTTTGTGGGTTCTATCTACCTTTTTTACTTCTGAAAATTCACCATTAGATAGGGCGCTAATAAGGGCTTCTTTAGCAATAGCATTATAATGAAATAATTCCTTTTGTGTGTCAGTAGCATCATCTTTTCCAAGGTCTCCTAAGGTAGGAATCTTGGTTGCTTTGATGTTTACATTAAAAACTTCAAAAGCAATGCACTGCAAATGGGTTACCATCTTGCTCTTCCAATCAAGATAATTCTCTCCATCAAACTTAGGACTTTCTTTCTTGAAGTACACCATCTGATCAACCTCAATCTGTTAAACTTTCTCTCCAAGGCACTTGACTCTGATACCAATTGTTAGGAATAGTCCCAAGAGATAACTGAGAGGGGGGGTGAATCAATTATCTACAAGATTCAATTCTTTATCCAATTAAGTATACTTAAACATAAAGCATAAACACAATGAAAGAACACTTGAACACAACACCAATATTTTGGTTATGGGGAAACCCAAATAGGTAAAAACCCTGGTGGGACTTGATACCCACTAATATTCTGTACTAGTGTATAATGATCCTTGTTAGAAGATCCTTTACCCTGTTAGGAGTAGCTTTACAATATATTAAGTATAGTAGACCTGGTTAAGGGTCGGACCCTGTTAGGAGTCTTTTACAATTGTCCCTGTTATGGGAGAGGACGCACTATCCAAGAGCTCACTTCTAAAATGGGCAAATGCTACAACCTTCTGAATAACAGATACACACTATATCTAGATCTTGGTGAACTGCGCTTTGACCTACTATCTGGATCAGTTCCAATGAATAGCACAAGTACTTTACTTGGTCACATAGACCTTCTTCTAATGGCTCAACACTAGAAGAAACTAGTTAGTACACAACTAGTGACTTATGAGGAAACTAGTTAGTACACAACTTGCACCAAATTCCTACCGATCGACCAATGCTGAGTTCCTAAGTTTCTCATGGAGGGTCAGTGTTCTCTTCATTTCAGGATGAGCCTTGGGGGAGCTAACCACTCTATGGTTGGGCGGAAAAATCATCTGGACCACACTTCCATCTCGAGATTTTTGGATGGCTTAGGAGACCAGAACATGCATTTGGACGATAGATAGTCCGATGGCATATATATTGATATCTTATTTCATTACGAACTTTTGCTCATATACTTGATGTATTTTGTATCTCCATGATGTATCATGCACGACGTACTGGTTGGTATCTTTGATGTAATTATTTCACTTGTATTTCAAAATAGATTAAACTTGTAAGATCAACAGTATGGTCAACTTCCTTAAATTGTACCTTTACTTGATTCTTGATATTATTCCACAATTGCTCTCAATTTATTTGTAATTATTAGTTCCTACCATAGGCAGGTAAACTATTGCATTCATTACATGCTAAAATGCAATTAATCTAACCAATCATATTTTAGAACTATTTTAAGTTCTAAAGTTGTTATATAGTTGATAATTTTTTCTTATTTTTAAAATTAGAAAAAGATAGCTTATTTAAATTCCTATTGGCTCTAACAAAAATGGTAAGGAGAAAAATTAATTTTTGAAACAAAAATTAGGAAAAAAATACTATAAGGACTTTGCATTAAATGTTCTTAATGTTTGTCCTCCTTTTCTCTACATATTACAGAGAGTGCATTTATGGCAGGGCATGGGCGGTTGCTTCTCACACATTTAGCATAGAAGGTGGGAATTCTATATTTTTATATTTCCATTTGGACACAGGTATACTCTGTAGATGGCTTGCAAAGCTCCTCACAGTGATAATTTTAGACAGTTCTTTTTAGCATCACTTGTCTCATGGAATTTCTAGTTTGTTCTTTTGTTCAATTAGGTTTAGGATGTCTTTCCTTGGGAGTAGGTTGCATTGTGTGAAGTAGTTAGATGTACAGTCTCTAATAGTAGATTTTGCATACATGCATAACAAATCATCAATTTAATAGCTAGAAGGCCCTAATTTTTTAGTGTTTTTTTTATATTTATTGTCAACATAATGGAGCTGAAATTATGGAGAGGTTCCATACATTTATAAATATAATTAATATTTATATAGATATTCTATCCTCTATAATTTTCACCCGACATAGATTTCTCTCAAAATTTGTTGATAGCTTGTAGGTTCCAATCTTGGTAGTTTTATTTATTTTCCATTCATTTCTCAGTTGGGCTATATCTATAGAGCAACAAGCATTTTTTCTCGAAGCTTCTACTGGAAGCTCCTACCTTCTTTCCATAAGTTCTTGCTTTGTTTCTGGAAAGTACTAAACCTCCATGATCGCTGCCTTCTATAGGATGCTGCCAAAAATCCCCTACTCACCATGAAACAAAATGTAAAATCAAATCATAATTAGTGTCAGTGAATTAAATTTTAAGGTTTGATTTCGTTGTATTGTAGTCATTTTCAATGAATAATTGATGGAGGCTTTCAGGAGCTACAACTCTGATGAGCAGAGTTTTCTCTTCACTGTAAAGAAACCATCGGTGTTTCAACTGAAAACGATGGTTCATGTGTTCATGGTTGGCAATAAGGACAAAAAACTCTATGATTTCCATGTAAAGGGCAGCTATTTTGACCAATCCTACAGAGGTGAATAGTGAAAATTGGCCCTAATTTTGGTACCTTATGATGATTTAATGGAGTGAAAATTGGCCCTAATTTTGATACTCTTCTTGTGGTTGTGTTATTGTATTTAGAGATAAAACCCTAAGATGTGTTTATATAGACCTAGGGAATTCTATTTGTATTAGTTCCCAAATAGTTTTCCAGTGTTGGTTGGTGAATAGAATGAGTGAGATTTTTGCATCACACACAAACATCTTGATTGAATGGGTAGTGCTCGGGATGGAAGATATTTTTATATCACTAGAGCTCAAACATTTACTGGAAATCACTCTACAAGTCTATGAAGCCAATGACTCCACATACACTTAGATGTATAAATAATTTTGTATAAGTATGTATTTATAATTTCCATATGTATATGGGAATCTTCTAGATGCATTGTATCCATATCATACCATATATGTTTCCATCAACTCTGATCTTCACTAATTCAACCATTCATTTATTGATCAGAACTAAGCTTACTTGGTATTTTAGTATTTCTTAAAAGAAAGCATTCCTAGAGTAACATCTTATATATTGTCATGTTCTTAGTTAAAATACATGCCACATTTCTTTGCTTGGGCGCATGTCTAACATATTCCATTTGGACTAAAATCTGAGTCGCCTTGTAAATCAATATATGATATGCTTATAACCTACTATATATTTTATAATGTAAAATTAGGAAATAAATTTCTATTCCTTTTTTGCATTCTCTTCTTCCCAAGCCTTTCACTTGTAGTACACATAATATGTATTTTAATCATTTATAGGGTGAAAGCTATCTATTAGTTTATTGCGGGTTTTTCTATTTGAAGGTTACATGACATAAATCTTGTGAATTTGGTAGGATATTGTGTTGATAAAGGGAACCACATGTTAGTTTACAAGTTCATAAGAAATGGGAGTCTTTCAAGACATTTGTATGGTACGATGAGCTATCCTGGTTACCTTTTTTTAGTTCATTAACTATATAATCTGACAGAAGAATCTATGATTATTTGGAATTCTTTAGCAATTAGTGCTCTTAATTTGGCTAGAGGAAGAATATCATATAAAGGACCATAATGTTTTCATGTTTGAGCTGGTTACCACTATGAATGCAAGTTTCCCAACACCTTGAGGAGCCCTCTTAGTGTCATAACAGGCATTGCACAATGTGATGACTTCAAGATAAAGTTTGGACCCTTTTGTATCAAACAATCAATATTCCTCCTTTGTTTTAATGCTTTAATTTTCACTAAGTCAATAAAACCACTAACTATAAATGTATAAAACTGAACCATTTAGAAGAGCAGAGCTTATTTAATGAAAGTAGTATGATAGTTTCATCTTTGTAAGTCATGGAATAGTGGCATCTTTGTTTTACTAGATTTCATTTATAAGACATAATCTTGCTCACAAGCTCAACTATGACACCATCAACAACTGTTTTTTCTTTTTTAAAGGTATGTCATTCAAACATAAATGTCATCAATTATTCTTGATGCATGTTAATGGAATCTTTCCATTAATGTTTAAATTTAATTATAATTTTAAGAATTTTATAGTGCAAGCAATTCATTAACAATATTTTCAGAATCTAAAAATTAAAATGTAAATTATTTTGGGTGCATATACATTGTGGCTATAGATTTTTTCCTACCAAATCTTTTATTTTTTCATGGAATTGGGAACTGTGATCAGGTTAACTGCGGTTTTTTTACTCTTTCACAATTCCAAATATTTTTTTGGCTTACTTTTAATAGTTCTCTTGAACATATCAAATTGATATGTCAATTTCATGTTTATATAGAGCCAACGGTTGCTACGATAGAGGCAAGGAAATACATAGAACTTGCTAATAAGGAGACTTTAATTATTGGAGGCCCCTCTGTATTTCCACTTGCGTACAAACATAAAGTCAAAATTCTACTTGCAAATTCAGAACATTTTTCCATATTTCAGGTCTAGTGGCCATATTATTTCCCTCTCAATTTGAATGAATTCAGGACATTTTCAATTTCAATAGCAGATTGCTTATGATTTAAGGAACTATTATTATTACCATAGAAACATTTTGAACCTGTGTAGCTAAGATGTGAGATAAATTGATCTAATATGTTGCCTTAGAAATTATAAGAAAACCAATGAAATAAAAAACCAAAATATTTGTAACAAAAATTGAACACCTAGCATGCTTAGTGGTAACATAATTGGTCTAAATCAACATTATTGTTGTTGTAGTTCTTTACACAAAATCATTGCTCATGATATCCTATATTTGTGTTAATGGTCGCTTTTTGTGCTCATTTTCTTTTACTTTTTATTGAATGACTATTTTTGGTGCTCAAATTTTAAAAAAATATATTCATGTTTATAATGCAATTTTTGTAATTTCTATTAAGCTCAAAGTTTCCATGGGTTTGTCAAAAATAAACACTTGTCACAAGGCAATTGAAATTATACAATCTAATCATTAGCAGACAAGGTGGGCTTCTCACTTTAAGGCTGAACATTGAAGTGAGTCCTAAAATAGTGCATATATGGATTAACAATCCTCAATTTGTTGATACATGTTGCCTTCATTCTCTCATTTATGCCTCTTGACCTATAAGTTTGCATGTATGCTATATTTGCATTTGTGTATAGTTTACTTCTTCTATTGCATAATAGAACTATAGCTCATATTGTAGCTACAATTTCAACTGTGCTTTGCTAAATGTGGTCATTTTCTAGAGCATTGATAACCTAGCCTTTAGACATAGGTTTGTTAGGCTAATGTTCTAAAAAATTAATATTAAGGTCTCATTTATACTTGTTGATATATAAACTGCTAGAATTGTCAATAATTGTAAAAAATTTCTTCTCCCTTCACTTTAGATAGATATGCTACAATTTTTTGAGTTATACATTTGGCACATACTATATCGCAATTTAGGCAATTTTTCAAAAACCTAGTCGAGGATTTAAAGATAGTCAATTTTTTCATTTGTGGTATTAGACAATACTAATATTACACCAAATTATATACAGAGTGACTTTATTTTGTTAGAGTTGTCATATTATAGCTAATAATTAATTTATTTAATTATTAGTCTATTATACTCTACACTTGAGTTAAACTTAGGCATCTTATTATTCTTTAGGGTTTTCACCTTTAGGGTTTCGGTATCCTTTTATAAGGATTCACCTCTTTGTATTCCATATCAGATTATCATATTGTAATATTGTTCATATAGAGATTTCTCTTTTCAATGTGCATATGATGTCTCTGGCTTTTTGGCCTCCATAGATTTTTCTTGCTTTCTGTTCTTTGCTTCTTCCATGTGACAGGGTTATGCATGCAGGTATTCTTGGGAGATTAGTTTTTCACCTAATCTAACATGGTATCAGATCCATATTGTTGCTCGTTGTTCATGTTTTGTTGAAGTGATTCAGAAGCAGGAGGTTTTCAAGGTTTTCAAAGTTTTTTATGTGGATTTAGAGGGGGGCTTCATTTTTGGTCACTTTGGGCTCAAACAGACATCTCCATTAAGCTTAGAGCACCCAAAAACCCTAGAATCCATATAAAAATTGTCCATTTTGGACAACTTGGCTCTGAGGCAAAAAAAATTTGGTTTCTAGTGCCATACGAGCATGAAAACCGAGAAAAAAAATTTATAAAAAAAAAAATTTCAATGTTTTTTGCATTATTTTTTAACATAGCCATTGATTTTTGAATCATGCCACCAGCACTCCTCCACCATCGGTTGCGCCTCCGCCGGCTCCTACGGCCCCCGCCACCAGCAGCGGCACCCTCCTAGCCCTGCTCTGCTCTGCTCCGCTCCCCAAAGGGTTCTTAAGCCCCGCAGTAGTCATATGGTGACTAGGAGCTCTGGCTCATCCCCCTACATGTGACATGCACCTAGGGGCCCTTTTTTTTTCAGCCCCAGGGGCTTAAAACTTGTTTTTGGAGCCTTTCTAACACCCTGACGCTGTTTTTACTCTATCTGGAGCATACAGAGGTCTTTTTCGGACTTGTTTATATTTTTGGAAAGCTCTTTCTGAGATCTTTCTAATTATGGAGGTTAGGTTTTTTGGATCTACTATTTTGACAAAAAAATTTCTATCAAAGTCTGATGTTTATTTTTGCCTTCTAGGAGCCATATCTTGCTCATCCGGACTCTATTTTTGGCAAACTAGATATCATCAGAAAAGCTGGTTCTGTGAGTTTTGTAGTGGTAGGGGTCTTTTATCCAAATTTTACTCTAGGTTCTTTCTCCTCCTAGTTTTTCACTTTCACACTCTAGTGAATTACTTGGATTCTACAGGTCCTAGGATCTCTTCTTCTGTTCTTCTGGCTCACTCTTCTTTCTGTCTTTCTAAGCATTGTATACTTCTCTTCTGTAGCATTTTTTTTCTGTAAATGCACTAAGATAAAGTGCCTACTTCTACATATCTGGGATTTCAATCACCTTGTGTTTGTTTCTACTCGCACTCAGTTATAAAGTGCCATGGGGGGTTATGATGTTTTTGCCTTATGTGCTCATCCACCTTTTTCAAGTGAGTGTACCTTCCATGACATTAGCCCATGTTGTGTGTCTGTGACACTACCCTTTATCCTATGCTTGTATGTCTATTGCACTATTGGTGTTCCTAATTCTTCTTCTTGCAGATGTTTCTGGCATTGCATTTCAGTGTTCCTGTCACCCCTCTCCCTGTTCAGCATTATGGGGGGGTTCACTTATTGGTTCTATTGCTTCCTTGGTTCGGTTGAGTGATCTACATATTTAGTTTTTGTTCCTATGTACTAGGCAAATGCAGTGGCTAGGCACCTATGCATTTCAGTGAGATGGTTCATCTACTATATAGACACTCATTCATTCCTGCTTTTGGAGGCCACCTCTTCGATTGATCAGCTCTTCAGACTTTGTCTTCTCTACCTGATCATGCACTTCTTCAATGGAGGTTCCAGCAGTTACTTCTGACAGTGTTTGCAGCTTCTTGCTTCGAAGATGCTTCATGCTCTTTCTTGTTCCTTTCTTTGGGACTTTCCCTAGATTTGAGGCTTTGTTTCCTTCATCTAGTTTATTTCTTGTATTTGGGTACTTGATCAGGCCTAGTTGCCGGGACCCATAGTTCTTTCATGCATTTTTGTTTTCATGCATCTTTTAGTCCTTAGTTTTTTAGCTTCTCCCTAAGTTGCACTTAAGGGGGGGTGTTAGAGTTGTCATATTATAGCTAATAATTAATTTATTTAATTATTAGTCTATTATACTCTACACTTAAGTTAAACTTAGGCATCTTATTATTCTTTAGGGATTTCACCTTTAGGGTTTCGGTATCCTTTTATAAGGATTCACCTCTTTGTATTTCATATCAGATTATCATATTGTAATATTGTTCATATAGAGATTTCTCTTTTGAAGGTGAATATGATGTCTCTGGCTTTTTGGCCTCCATAGATTTTTCTTGCTTTCTATTCTTTGCTTCTTCCATGTGACAGGGTTATGCATGCAGGTGTTCTTGGGAGATTAGTTTTTCACCTAATCTAACATATTTTGGGCTAATATTTTTTATTTATACCTCTCTGAATTATCATTCAACATTTGCATGCTTAAGCCTTTGTTGCAGCTCTCATGGATTGTAGTCTTAGATAGTTGAATTCTTTTTCATGCATCGAAAATGCCTAGAGAATTTTTATTTTTTTAAGATAATGATTTAGATGTGTTTTATCACCATGTTTTTCATTTATTTATCATGAAGATAGCCTTAAAAACTTGTGTTAAGTGTTTTTATTTCATTTGTCTTATTACATCTATGGATTTTTTCTCCTAAAATGCATCAAACATCATTTAGTCTTCTTGTATATTTGTAGAGCACATAGCATTTTCTTCCCTCCTTGTAAAGAAGAATGTCTCTTGTAGTCTTTCTTTCTATATTAATCCAAATATGTCCTTGGATTTAAAGAACATTCACTACTTGAATGTAAACTTGTGAAAGCAAGTTGCTCCACATAATATATAACAAATCAAAAGGATGCATGCATATAAGCGATGATTCTAAATCAAGTCAATGTTTTACTATTACAAATATGTTTCCAGGTTTTTGATCTAATTTCTACTATCTAAGAAATGTATAATTTAGTGTATAGAACTCTTCTCAATTGACATTTAGTCAATTAATGATACAATGCTTAGTATTTCTCAATAATAGCCATGGAAAACTTTCCATTAGTCCATTTAGTCATTCTTCTACTTGGGTGCTTTATCATGGCTACTAAATCTTTTAGTTTCAAACTTTAATGCACTCTTTTGGTCATGATTTGATTATTTTGATTGTTTTACTTTTGTTCATATTATTTTTTACTAGCGGGTTCTTACATATATATTTAATCTTTAATTACCCTTGATTTTTGAATTTCATGAATTAAATATTTAATTTATTATTTCACAAAATAACTATAGGTACTATACGACAAGGTTACAAATTGGAATGCCTCCACAAGGATTTGCGCTCATAGTGGATTAAAGTAGTACTATTACATATGCTCCATGTTCAACCTTGTACACAATGTGGCAATCACCAGACTGCTATATGTTTAGCACACATGATTGAACTAAAGTTTGCTTGGTTTTGACAATTGTTGGACTACATGCTTCGAACAACAGAAAGCCTCTCTAGGACATGCTTTATGCAGCACTTAATTGTTATTATACTTATTTATGATTCAAATTACAACATTTCTTGTAAATTTAAAGATTGATTTATGCTCTGTGTTATCCTAAAGTTTAAACTATCTTTATATTCCATTCCCAACATCATTTATAAACTTCATGTAGTCGAGCTTATAAATTCTAATGTGAATCAGAGCTTTTGCATTTGTTGTTGGAGCATCAATGTTTTTGAACTTAATATTCATCTAAGAATCAAGCATTATGAATTTCCTTTACCTTGAGTCTTTTCTATGATGATCGATGACTAATTTTAATCTGCTTCCAATTGTTTATTTCGTCACTAATTACCTTTATAAAACATGAGTCATTGTTTATAGCTAATGGTTGAATTGTTCTTATAATAAAGTTGGAGGCTCTATGTACCATTGTACTCTAAGTAGTGTTTATCTTGAGAATTTAAGATTTAAGAAGCATGATTGTTGGGGAAAATGGTGATCAAAGAGTGATCTAACTATTTTTTAAATAGAGAAGACCCTTATTTATTTGTGTTCCTTTTAGAGAGCAATAGCTGAAATATTATAATTGCACAAAGATAGGGGATCCAGAGAATCTCTTGACATTCTTACCATTCCACCTCTTCAAACATTAAGCATTATTAATACTAATAATTTTTCACATTTTAAACTATCATGAAATATTTATAAGATTAAAATACAGGGGATCCAGAGGAGAAACTCATGACATGCTTACCATTCCACCTCTTCAAACATTAAGCATTAGTAATACTAATAATTTGTCACATTTAAAACTATCATGAAGAATTTATAAGATTTATTTTAATCGAGTCATGAAGCATTATTGATACTTTGTCAAATTGAAAACTATCATGTTGAAAACTATAAACTTGCCTTTCCAACTCTTCAAACAAAACAAGCATTAGGTAGGAACTTTGACGCTTTGCATCTCTTGTCTTATTAATGAAATAAATTTTTTATGTGGAATAGTTTTAGCATTTGACCGACTATGACTATATTTTTATCTTAATAAAAAAATTTGTTATTTTACTTATGTGTCAATTTGTGGAAAAACTCAATCTTTACAATCTATAACTCTAATGTCTATTTCAATCTCATTTTCTATTCATTATGAAAAAATGATGGGTCTAAACATCCATCAAATCACAAAGGATTATATTTTGTAATTGTGACTAATTTAGTAGTCATGCATGTAAATATGGAATCATGGATAAGGCACATGAACTATTTGACTGAATGCCTATCCAACTTCCAAATTTCAGCTTCAAGCAATGGAAGATAGAAAGTCATCGAAAACAATTGCAAGGCATTTTTATTTTTTTTTATTGAGCAAAGAAATAATGGGAAGGGACAAAGGGGAAATGAAAAGGGACCCCAATGTGGCAAAGAGGAGTAAAGTCTACAAAGATTATTGAGGGCAGAGTTTGGGATGTAGGGGAGTGTGTGAAGTATAAGAGGAGAATTCAGCAACAACAAGCTATTTTTGATAGAAAAAGTAGCAAGAGGGTGTTGGCCTGAGGTACATAAAGACTAGAAGCACATTAACAGTATATTAATTGCACTAGTCACACAGCAGATCATCAGCAGAAATTCAGCAGAGAAAAAGTGTCTAGTCTGCCTCTATCAAAAATAAACTTAAAGGTCCTTTTCAAAAATAACAAACCAAAGTAGCTTAAGCAAAAAATAAATAACATATTATCAATAACATGCCACATAGGGCTAAACCATAGTCTTAAAAACTTGACCATAAAAGAGGAAAGAAAAATAAGAGACCTAGGGCCAACAGGCCCGAACTAGAACAAAAACCTCATGGCACCAACAGCAACTAGAATCTCCCAGCCAGATGTTTAGACATCAGGGTCGCAACCCACTCTTCCTACAAAAATAGGAAGAGGTCTATGTTATCCTCATTAGCTTCTAATTTCCCACCAGCCATCTTCTTCTACACAGTGCATAGGGTCACAGCTGACACGTGCATGACTTTGAGGGAAAATTTATTTGAATCTACGATGCGGGCTTTGATTTCTCTCATGTCCTATTTGAGGCTGAGGATCTCATTATCCAGCTCATTGAACTTTTGTTTGAGAGAGCCTTTAAACCTGTCATTCTCCTCCATCGCCACAGTAGTGTGCTCAGCACAAGGGGATTTGGTCTGCTGGGTGTGGGGAGAGGGCGGGGGTGGGGTATTACTATGAGGCATATCTTCCATCATCGATAGGGGATTCAAGGGGGGAATGTTGCCAGACCTTGGTGAGATCAAGTGCTCAGCCGAGGAGCCCTCAATAGATCTAGAGGAGGCAAAGGTGTCCATACCCTCCGAATGAGATTTGTCTTCAGAATCTATTTCCCTGAGTCTTCTTTTTCTTTTCTCCTTGGAAATTCTGTTAGAACACTAGACTATACCCCCCAAATCCACTTCCAACTCAACCCGAATTCCTCTATTTTTTGGGCTTCCTCTCAATTTTAGGGGTGTTATCAGCCACTGTCTTATCCTTAGCTTCCATGGACTCAGAGACATGGGATTCCTCTATATCCTCCACCCTTTTAAAGGGGTTCCTCACACATATTTTATGGCCTTTACCTTCATGCAGAACTAGGTCAGTCAAATGAATCTCCTAGATAGACTGGGAGGGGGCGGAGAGGGGTTATTAGCTCCTGAAGGAGAAACGTCCTGGGTGACATCCTTAATAATGAGGGGTTGGGGCGGAGGGAAAATAGCTTTATGGAAGTTGTACAGATCGCAAGAGGCCCTAGTGAAGGATGGGGGTCAGCTTCTCAGGGTTCTTGTTTTCTTTAATATCCAGGATATTGTTTGACAGCGAGTGGAGGAGGTAAAATGAGATGGAGATGAGGTCCCTATTTCTGATGTGGTTGAGGAATGGCAGATGATAATAATATAACATAGTAAATTTACCCTCAAGAGTGAAGTATTTCATAATAATGTGACACGCCTTGGTCCAAAACTCTGGGAGCAGCTCACGATTGAATCCTCTGGACCTTTTCACCAGCTTCTCACCCAGCCTAAAGAACTAGTTGAGACTGATAATGTCCGGTGTCCAGCTGGTTTTCTTATACTTTCTACCCTCTGTTGGCAGTCCCATCACTTTATAAATGACCTCCTTATTTATTTGAAAGTGTACGCCCCCAACCAACACCTTACTGTTATTCCAAGAGGACATGAATTGCTCAGAGATTTTCTCATCATGGCCTCGCTTCATTCTTTCCATGAAGCCCCAAATGCCACTGTCTTCAGGGATAACTTTAAGAAACCCCTCCTGAAAAAAAAGCCTAAAATGCTGGCGAATCCAACATCTTGTGGGCAGGAAAATTTTAATATCGAGGGCAATTTTTTTGTTCCATATAGGGAAATAAAATATTATATGTTGGCGATTTTTTTCTTGCCCTAGCAAAAATCATTTTAAATGTGGCGAATTAATGTTTTTTTTCACTGACGGATATATAAATGATGGCTATTTTTTCCCTTGCCAAAAATGAATTAATAATTTCAGAGGCGAATTACTTGTTTTGTAGGAAAATGAATAATAATGGTCTTGGCTAATCTTCAGTGGTAAACTGAAAAATTGTTTAATCTGAAAGCGAAATTTGCACATTTATTGGTAAACTAAAAAATTGTTTAATCTCAAATCGTTGTTCTTCTTAATCTACGACTTTGTAAGGTTGTTTTTGGCATCTTGTTAAGTTCTTTCTCAAATTATGCACTGTTGAAACTTGAAATGTTACTGTTAGTCTGCGACTTAGTTAAAAATAGTGAACTGTTAATAATTAACTATTTTCCTTTAATCTGATTGGTTAAAAGTTAACAAATGGAGCTTCAAGGAAAACTAAAGATTAATAGATTATAAGCTTAACAAAGTTAAATATAATTTTGATAATCTATGTGTCAAATTTTTATTTCATACCTATCTTGTCACCTATTCCTAACTTTTTTTTCATTATAAAATCTTTTAAATGATGAAGAATAGTTTATAAACAAGTATCACAATTTTCAATATATGTTAAATTTTAATAATTTATAGATATTATAACTATATTATATTTTAATTTTGAAACTAAATAATAAATATGAATAAAAATAGAGCATTTGCAATTATATTTTTAAATTGTAATTATAACCATATCATATATATATAATATAATTATTTATACTATAATATAATATAATATAATATAATTACAACCATACGATATAATCATAACCATATAATATAATATAATTATATTCATAACGATATGATATAATAAATAATAATAATAATAATAATCATAACAATATAATATAATATAATATAATATAATATAATATAATATAATTTAACCATATAATATAATATAATATAATATAATATAATACAATCTGAAGACTGATAGATCGACGGCCCGGGATGAATTTCGGGCCGATTTGGGGAATCTTTTCCCATTTGCCCAGATTCATCCAGAATATTATTTTTATAATAATAATAAATCTTAAATGATTACATAATATAAGTAATATTATTTTTAATTGAATGCCAAAAAACATATTATAATTTATAAAAAATACATTATTAAAATATAAAATATAAACCAATGCAGTTACATTAAAAAAAATTAAAAATATTTAAAAACAATAATAATTTAATAATTTAATTAAAAATAATAGAACATATGATATAATTATTTATACTATAATATAATATAATATAATTACAACCATATGATACATTGATATAATCATAACCATATAATATAATATAATTATAACCATATAATATTTATATAATATAATAATAATTAATAATAATAATAATAATGACCATCGACTATCGAGTCTGAGTCATCGACGGCCCGGGATGAATTTCGGGCCGATTTGGGGAATCTTTTCCCATATAGGTTATGATTATTATTATTATATTGTATTATTTAATATTATTTATAATATTAAATAATAAAATATAATAATAATAATAATAAATTTAATAAACATTTGATAGTCTATAGATCGACGGCCCAAGATGAATTTCGGGCCGATTTGGGGAATGCTTTCCCATCTGCCAATATTCATCCGGAATCGTGACATGTGTAACTTATGTACATTATTGAGTCTTGACAATTTATTACTGTTAGATGTACATTGTACATTAAAGTTAAAACCATTAATTACTTATTACTTTTGTTTTAACTATTAAACTTCAAGTATTTACGAGAGTCCGATACGATAGCCATAGGGTTTTCGAATTTTAAATTTTCAAAGACTGGCAGAATTCCATTTTGTGTTCTGATTTCTGAAGACTGAAGTCTGAAAGTGTGACACTGTGAAACTTTGTTATCAGCCGACAACACCAATTATCCAATCTCAATTCCAGGTATTTAATTTTTTTCAAAAAAATTCCATTGCAATTTGCAGCAATAGAAATCTTGATTTTAATTGTCTTAGGTTTGCACTTTAAAATTATTTTGAATAGGGCCTGAAGTCTAATAACCAGTAGCGCCAGGCATGGGCAAAACAAAGTCAAAAACCTCCCAAACGAGTGCACCCATAAAGGAAAAGAACACCATTATAGAACTCAGACGAGTGCTACAAACCCCAAGTTTCACCGATGAGTGTCATGATATTTTTGATCCTGTTATCCATGGAGATTCTGAAATCATGGCAATTAGACATTCATTGTTTAGTAAGTGGAAAGATCCACAGAAGGGGAGAATTTATTACAAATATAACAGTAGTATTGGGGCATATACAAATAAACTCGCTGCTGTGGTTACTAGATTAGCAAACCTCACTGTACCCGAAGTATTCCCTTGCCCTGAAATTGTAATGCTATGCACTCAGAATTATGATGAAAATAGAAAGGCAATTGTAAACCAAAACACTCAGGAGGAAATTTTATCAATAATTGAGAGTGAATTTCTGACTCTGTTAGACCTAGGGTTAGGGTTTAGAACAGAAAGCTCTAAGGAGCGCATTGACTTGGATAAACTAGCTCAGGCTTATGACAAGCTGGAAAGATGTTTTCAAGATTCATATATTAAGGGTTTAATACCCTCAGAGTCCACTACTAGTGTTACACTGGACAAAGACCATAAGCCTCCTTATCAGTATGATATTTTTGTGCCATGGGTTCAGAATACTATTTCTTTGTTATCATTTTGTCTGGGATTGGACAGTAACAAGGAAGTGGGGGCCAGTGTTCTTGAAATGATTTATAATATCCATTGTCGAGGGCAGTCAGTTGAGCAGGTAGATGTAAGATATAATTTTGTTCAGCACATTGTTGAATCTATGCAACAACAATTACTGATGATTAAACAAAGTACAACTACAGGCAAGACCAAGACATTTAGGTTCACAAGTTACTTGTGCTACCTTCTTTTAGCAAAGCATCGCCCAATATTTGAGACAGAGAACAACAAGCTTGGTATTGAGGTCTATAAGTTTGATGAGAGAACCCAGAGGAAATCAGAGACTCCAAGTCTAGTATATGAGTGGACACATAAGATGAGGATGACTGCTGCAAATAAAAACTACAACCATTTTGTAGACTTCTTTTTGGCACCTATTTACCAAAAAATCATAGGCACTTCGATGCCTAGATTTCCTGTGTCTTGTAAAGATTGCATTCAACTGGGAAGTCAGATTCAATTGGCTGACTGGTTCTTTATGGAAGAGTACACTCTCTTAAGGTTTTACGGTTCAGCGGTTGAACCCTGCAAACTTTTAATGCATGTTACAGAAAGGGTTTTTACACTGGAATATGTACGGCAGATGGAGAGCGCAGATGAACTATTCAGTGGACAACAAAAGAAAATGATATTTCCTTCCTTGCCTTTCGCAATTGGAGGCCTCACATTTGAGAGAAAGGCTTTCAAACTGGCAAATGAATTGGTAACTTTTTTTGGCTTTGATTTTGTCAGTCACTGGAATTATGATCCACTGAACATAATACAAACGAGACTTATTGCCAATGGGAACTCTGCGAGCAAATATCAACATCAGGAGATGCCATTGATAGAAAAGTTTTAAAACAAGGATTCATGGGATGAGGTTAAGAAAGAGATGGAGAAACATGCAACAGAGAATAATATTTCAATGCAAGAATTGTCATCCCAAATTATGACATTGCACAAATCAGAGCCTCTGACATACTTAAATTTCTACAAGAAAGCATCTCAACCTTCTACGAGGTCTATGCCTAAAGAAATTAAAGAGGCATGCAAAGCTGAAATGTGGTGTCAAACCAAGATGACTGATTTTTGGAAAATGAGGCAAAATTTGGGTGAACCAAAGACATCAGCTATTTTTGATGAAATTGAGGAGGATGAAATTTTCAGCAATTATTGGAATAAAGAGCATCCAACTGTACTATATGATTTTGGCAGTGACGGTGATAATGAAAGGCAGAAGGACCTCCAGTCTGATGCTGACATTCAAGGTATTCAGGATTCTGGGTCAACCAGGGGCAGAGATATTGTTACACTTCAAATGAGTGATTCTATTAAACAAACGTATAGTAGAGGGGCAACTATGATACAAAAAATGGGTTATGCAGGTCTAGGGACCATTGGTGCAAGTGGTGAAGGGATTTGGAATCCACTTCCAGTACCAGAGCCACCCAAAAGAGGATGTAAACCAATCATTGGACTCTCTGACAATGAAGATGATTCATCTAGAAAGGGCAAAAAACATTATGTCTCTGCTTTTGAAGGTCATCCCAAAACATTATTTGTTAAATCTTCAAATCCAATTGTAGTTGATCCCACTGGCACTGGCACTGGCACTGGCACTAGCATGGATGAACCTTGTGCAAAAAAGCAAAAGGTTATGATAATTACACTACCAACAATGTCAGTGGTTACTTCACCAATGTATGCACCAGTAGCTTCTGTACAAAACCCAGAAAATAGTCCTAAAACGCCAGGATTTGGAATAGGCCATCTTCAGTCTGTTGGCAATCCTCAAAATACAATTGTAGGTGGAGTAAGTTTAACTAGAGTTGGAGGAGCACACAAGGATACAACTGATAATTCACCTTTCAAACACTCAATTCTGTCAGCAAACCCAGATTTTAGTTTGAATGAATTTGCATCAAAGTTTGAACAGACAAGCGAAAGAAATAGGCAAATTATGAAGACTTTGAAAAGTGATGCAGTTGCTGAATGTCAGGGATCTACTAACAGAATATTTCCAACATATGATCCAAACAATGAAATGATGAACTTCATGGCTGTTATGCCCCTGGGTAGAGATAATATTCCACCACAAAATGTAATAAATCCTAACGATATACAAGTTACCAGTCTTCAAATGGATTTGTCAAAAGTGAAAAATATTGACAAAATCAATATATCTAAAGAGAGCAACAAAATGGTCTACTCTACACTTCTGAAAGTGGAGAGGGAAAACAAAAGGCTTACAAAGCAAATAGAAAAGTTATAGGCAGACCTTGATAATGTGAAGGCGAAGGAGAAAGCAGCAGACAATAGGTTCAAAGATTTGCAAAATAGGATAAAGAAATCTTCTCCTACAGAGGCAATTGTCCAGCAAGAAAAGATGAATGAACAAGTGGAAAAATTGACTAAAGAATTGGATGACTGCCAAAAAAGACTTCAAGATGAACAAGCCTCTAGTGCACAGTTGTTCAAGTCTGTAGAGAGTAGTGCACAGGTCAACAATAAATTGAAAACTGACCTGGACCATGCTGTCAAGGGAAATAATATTTTGAAGACTGAATTGGAGAATGAAAAGAAACAGTCGATGTCTAGGGAAAATATGATTTTTAATTTGCAAAAAGAATTGGGGAATGAGAAGAAAAAAGAGGAGTCTAGTGCAAAAACAATCAACAATTTGAATAAGCAATTGGAGAACATGAAACAAAAAGAGGAGTCAACTGCAAAAACTATCAGTAATTTGGAGAAGGAATTGGAGAATGTGAAGAAAACAGAGTCTAGTGCTACTGCAAACACTAACATAATCCACCAAATGAGGAGGGAATTGGAGAATGCAAAAAAAAAAAAAGAGTCAGCTACAAAGAAAATCTTCGATTTGAGAAAGGAATTGGAGAACACGAAGAAAGAGGAGTCTACTGACTCTACTCAAAGACTCCATGATTTGAAGAAGGAATTGGACAATGCGAAGAAAAAGGAGGAGTCCACTGCAAAGGCAATCCATGATTTGAAAAGGCAACTCGGGGATGAGAAGAAAAAAGAGGTAACTGCTGCAAAGACAATCCAAGATTTGAAGAAGAAATTGGAGGATGAGAGGAAGAGAGCAACTAATTTGCAAGGGCAAGTAGAGGAAATACATAAAAAGAGTGAAAAAGAGATGTCTCAAATGAAGAAAAAGATGGAGAATGTAATGGCAGAAAATAGAGCGACCTCTTCCGAAGACCATCATGTGAAGGATACTATAATAAACATGGTTAAGCTTATCAAACAAGAAAATTGGGACAAAATAATGAAGAACACTGATAGTTTGTTTGAATGGCTTGATTTAAATAGCAATATCAGACTTCTCTTTGAAAATGTAAAAAGTGATTTTTCTGGTAAAAGACAAATCTTCACCAAATCCTTAAAAAATCTTTCTGACCAAATTTTGAGTAAAGTAAAGATATCCAGTGATAGGGATTTGGCAAAGCATGGAATAAACAGCCGCTTGGATGCCTCTGTAATGACCATTGATGTCGGTCACCATTGTGAACAAGTAACAGAAATGGGTGAAGCTCTCAAATCTATTTCCAAAGAATTGAAGAAGATGAATAGCATCATACTGAACTTGTTGAATGCTGGATTACCAAATCCAGCTGACTCAAATGCCAGATTCATTGGAAATGCAAATTACATGAAAAGGTTGCTGAGGATACCACTCCAGAAGGAATTGCAAGTTGCATCAAACCACTGTCAACAATGAATGAAGTTGTAGATAAATTCCTCGATTCATTTAAAAATATCTCTCAGAATTATTTATTGTTGACGAGGTTACAACTATTTAGCTACAACCTCAAACAAATGGAGCCACCAAATGATGCAGAATGGAGCGCCCTAAAGAAATTCTTAGAAGCTGGGTCATCTTCTGAAACTAAAGCTGTTACTGTTGCTGTCATTGGTAGTCATGACTCATAGCTGATAGCACTAAGAAGTAACAACTCAGTAAGTGATAGTACTATAATCATTTTGTTACTTGTTTCTCTTTAATTTCAAATTTTGGATTTAATTTCAACTTTGTTTAATGTTAATTGTTACAGGAATCAAGAGCCAACATATCAGGATAGTTGGGTAGCCAGGCACTGGCATACTATTACTACACAGCAGATGGAAAAAATTTCCCTACTAGAAAAAATTGTACAATTGGCAATGTGATTGTACACACATAATGTATTATGTAGTAATAATCTGATTATATATACAATTACAAACCGACCTACAACTATTGTTGCTCCCTTATATCTACAAAAGGGAATTCAGGGTCATTTCAATTTGACATTGAGTCATTTGCAAAGGGTTGTAATTGTTTGTAATTGACAATTGTTAAATGTATTATGTTACAGGCTGATTTATAATTATAAATTATAATACAATTTTTTTTAAATAGAGCTTATTCTGTTAAATGCATTATGTTACAATTTCTTAAAGAAACTAGAATCAATGAAAATCTCAACATGTTACAAAAATACAATCAATGAAAATCTCAACATGTAAGTTTGTATTATCAACATGTTCAAAAAAAACATTTAAGCATCTATAAAAGGACAGTGAAACTGTGAATGAAGGCTATAAATTGACTTCTACAAACATAATAAATTAGTAGATAGAGTCTTAGATCAGAGCTACTACTTCTAGCCTACTACTTGACTCACAGAAGTTAGAACTTGAGGTTGAGAAGCTACTATAGTTGCCATTCCGCCTGGACCGGCTCAGCATCACTATCATCAGAATCCTCCTCATTTATTGCATACAACATTTGATTGTTCATTGTGTTTTCTTCAGATTCACTGTCAGCGTTAGACTCACTATGCATGCCAAAGTCAACATCATCTTCATTGCTTCCAATATCAGGATATGAACCACTACCACTACCATTGCCACCACCACTACCACTGCCACTTGGGTTTGAAATGTTGGCAATCCCTCTTCTTTGACATCGTTTTCTCCAAATGCTGACAGCCCTGTCATAAGGGAAATTTTCTACCTCATACCTAGAATTATAGAGCCTCAGACAATTATCCAAATTTTTGTCTAATTTGTTTCTAACCTTTGACTTCAGGAAGCCCAAAGTACTGAAAACTCTCTCATCCTCCACTGAACCCAATATCATTGTCAAACATAAATCGGTAAGCTTGAAATATTCTGGTATTGCCTCTCTCAACTGATTGCTCTCACCAAGGTTTTTCCAAAGCTTTGTTACCGCTCCCTCTTCATTTGGGTTCTCCATAAGAGCATATTGTTCCCTCATTATGTTTGCAAAAGAATATGATTGATCTCTCAGTCGAGATTCATCTAAAATTCCATTTATAGTGATTCCATTGATTACTTTAGGTTTGCAAAAATGCTGAATCAGAGTCGTCATCCTTCTTCAAAAATTAGTCGGACAGTTTAGAGACCAATATTGTGGAAAAACAATTGACATTGCTTCGAGCAGTTCCTCTGGAGGGAATCTGTCTCTGATTTCTGATGAAAGATTGTAGCAAACTCGCTTGACAGAGTCAAGCACAGAGTCTTTGATCTTCTTGAAGTCTTCACTTGTAACACATGAAAGTACCTTCTCTGGTTCTGATTCAACTTCACTTCCTGCTTCGTCAGGGTTGACGTGGGCATAGTACTGCATTGGTATGTCAACTCCACGTACCCTGGCATATACCTCATCGTTTGCACCAATATGTAAAAAGTTCCCAGGATTGTTCAAATCTGTGATTTCTATCCACTTTGCAAACTTTGATTCATCTAATGGTAGTAATCGATACAGAGTATCCAGGCTACTCCATGTCATTTTACGCAGCTTATTATATTCTGCAATGTACATAGCTCTTTGTTGAACCTTTTTTATAATATTTCTCATGTCCTGTAGCATGGGGAGAATAGCTGCTAAAGTTAAGAGTACCTTAACATTAGTTAGGCTTGAATATAGCCGAGGGAATCTATCTCGCACAGAGTGGATTAGTCCAAGCAATGATGGGTATTCAGACATTACTCGATGTGCCGGTCCATCCAAAGAGATCCATCTAGTATCATTGTCTTTAAGAAGCTTCTTCCCATCAGTAAGTCCTTGAGAAAAGTGTTGAAATTCCCGGACTCGTTTTGGACTTCGACAGAAGTATTGGTAAATCTCTTTGATTAGAGATTCCACTTTACTTACACAACCAAAATTGCTAACAATTCCAAAAGCTAGATTCATTCGATGGGCCATGCAATGAATGGGAATAGTGTAGGGTGCCAAATCATCCTTGATCTTTTTGCAAAGACCACCTTTATGACCTTGCATAACCAAAGCTCCATCTGCTCCAACACACACCAACTTTTTGGCAATCTCCATGCTATCCAAACCTCCAGATTCAATTAGAGTAGTCTTTAATAATTCATATAAATTTTCAGCTGTCGCACTACAATTCAATTTAGCAACAGATAGTATAAATGGTTGACGACAAAGATTGTTTATAGTATAAACATGCATGCACACCCAGGAAGTATTATCAATTGCTGTAACTTCATCTAGAGACAATGCAATGAAATTTGAGTCTTTTATTTTTTCCTTCATATCTTCTTTTTCAACCTGTGCAAGACATCTAGCCCATTCCCATCCGCTGTTTACTGACTAGTGACTGTTCGGATAGTTTTGAGTTTTCAAAAAGTGCAATAAGGTAGGAATTGAAGGGTAGTCTGTCATAGGATGTCCTCTACTCAATAAATAAACGACCACACTTAATTGAACTACTTTTCCCATATTTTTCACTTTCGTTGCTTTCCCAATGAAATTTTCAATGGAACCTTTTACTGCAGAATGCTTATCCCGTAATTGTTGGTGTAACTCGTATATTTCAGCATTCCTGATATGCAGATAGTTGTCCTTTGTTTTCCAAGTTAGCATAAATTTTTCAACTCCATCTATAATTTCCTTCTTGTAAACTTTACCGACATGCTTTTCTATGGTATCAATTTTAAGCTGCAACCTCTTCTCCTTCTTTGTTATCTCTGTGCAAATGTTACATCTGCATTCAGTAGGAGGCGCACCATCAATTGGATTGGGCACTGGTTCAATGAACCAGTACTTTTCCACCCATTCTAACTGAAAACTCCTTTGGGACAGATCCCAGCGAGATCGATCTTTCGTCGATCCCAATTTTCTTTTCCCCTTTTGTGAATGAGCATGATTTATGGAATCAGTTTTGGTTTTCTCACCCGACTGGTCCAGGACCGACTCCAACTCTATAATCTCAGTTTGTGACTCCCTACTCAGGGGAAGTGCCTCCAAATCATGTTCAAGTTCATCCTCGACTGAGATATCAGGTTCACCAACTTGAACTTCAATATGGTCTGAGGGTCCAACTTGTGATGAATCTCCTTTTTCAACTGGAGATCTAACTTGTGAATCTTGTAGCTTGCCAACATTTCCACCACCAAAATATGCTGCTATGGTTCTGCGTTTTGGTAATGGTGGCTTCTCTTGGCATTCAGGGATCCTACCGGAACCCCTGTTACCCCTCTTATTTGACATGGCAAACCGATAAAGGCTGCAAAAAATATATCAACTTAGTTGTTGAACAAAAGACTCAACTACTTAGACTACATATAATAACAATAATATGATTCATTCTCAAAAAATGGGTTCTACTGCTATGGTACTACAGTCTACGGTACTACCCAAGGGCCAATATAATTTGCAAACCTATAGGTTATTTTAGCATTACACTGGACAGTGTCACAGTAAAACTAAAAAAATAACCAGTACCACTGTACCAGTGGTCCAGTACCACTGTTGACATAAAAAATAAATTAAAAAGCACTTGCCTTTTAAAAAAACCAGGGTCCACGAGTCAATGGCCAATGCACTCAGCACTCTGAAAGTTCAACAGCAATAAGAAATGCCAGTCTCCAGACCAGAAAAGAGCGAACTGTGTAGAATAATAATATTTTATAGTCCAATCTAGGTTGGCGAATTAGGCAGGATTAACAAGCGGGAAATGGGAATGTCAAATGCAGGTGAAACGCACCTTCCTATGCAAGCCCACAGTAGGAAACATTTGGCTAAATGGAGCTGGTGGTCGACACACGTCTGAAAAATTGTTGGCGACGCCCAACCCAAGGGAAAATTATTTGGTTGTAGTAATGGCGAAAGAACGTGGGCCAATAAGAAACAGCATGCAAAAGCTGGCGATATGTTTAAAATAAATGTATCCAAAATGTATATTGCATTGGTGATTACACCGATAGTTTTGACCAATCATGTGATAACTAATGGGCGACTACCCCGGGTGTTGGACCCAAATCTAATAAATATCTGGCGATGCAGTTGACCTGCGTTGCGTGCTCTATTTGCCAAATGACGATTGACCCGTCAGACGGGATCGCCAAAAGGTGAAGATTCGCCACTAAAGTTATCTCTGACTGTCTTTGCAGTAGTGAGTTACTAGGGGGTCTAAGGTGAATTCCTCTTTGATTTTATCCGGCTCTATGTGTTATCTCTAATTGAGCATTAATGATTGTCATTAGTATCAAAGACATCAGTTGGTTATCTATGTTAACCTAGTCGGTAACTGCAAGCACTACAAGCTAGTCAATTAATTCCTTACATCGAGCACAGAGTAGTTTTACCGAGCATCGACACTAATACCAAGCATAGTAAACACTGAGCAGACTAGATACTAAGCACCAGTATAATTACCGAGTAGTATATATAGTGTTTACTGAGGATCACAGAAAATGGCATAGGAATCAGGAATGGCACATTTATCTATGCAAACGGTTACAATAGAATCAAAAAACATTTTACCAAGATCGAGGATAATTTATTGTTGAGATATTCATTAAATGTGATGAAGATCTTATGTAATTGTTTGATCTAGGTTTTTTTTTACACTGTAGATCTTAGGGTTTTTCTCTAAGATATTGTAACCTAATTTTGTAAGCAGCATAAAGTAGTATGCTATATATTTTTTATATAGCATCATTTTTATTCAACTGTGGAAATGCATGAGCGAAGAAGTTCTTGAAGCATTTAGCCAACTTCAAGATTATCAATTTTCAGATAGAGCAGAACAGTATTCAAGGATAATCAGATTGAGTAGAATTAGATCAGGCTACCGAGTAGTTCAAAGCAGAGATCTTCACATAGAAAGGTGATATCTATTAAGCATTTCATTGATCTGTATCAGACAAGTTAAGTTTTCATTAGCAGATATTTACCTATTACTTTCTAATCACTATAATAGAGTTTTGGTAAAATCTCTTAACAGAGTAGACCTAACAGTCTTTTTTTAAATCTCTTAACCGAGTGCACACTCAAGTAGTGTTGTTAAAATCCTATCACTAGGTAGATCTAGTTGATCTAATATGTTACTCCTAATAGGGTAAGATCACCAAAAGTGATCATCACTTGTAGCCCTAACAAGCAAACCTTTTCTATCTACAGTAGTAAAGAATTTATGGGTGTCATCTCCACCATAGTTTTTACCTTCTAACAAGGGTTTCTGCATTACCAAAATACTTGTGTCATGTGTTGATTATCTTGTTGATTTCATGCTATTTACCTTCGATAGTTAAATGAATGAATGATGCATGCAATGGATTCAAGTAATAGTTGAAGATTACTACTATTTGCAGTTCAAGGTTTGAAAGGTTTATGAAGTGAAATTTATTGTGGGCACTGATTCACCCCTCCCATCTCAGTACCCTATCTCTCCAATTCCAACAATTGGTATCAAAGCTCAGTTCTCTTATTGGACAGTTTAACCACTAAAGGGTAAAGATCTAGTCATGGAGAGATATAAGTTGGATAAAACTATAGAGAATCAAAAGATTCAATTGCAGATGTTTATTGAGCAGTATAAGCAAGCCAAGGATGGATTGAAGAAATTACTGGTTGAAGGAAAGAACCTAGCTATTTTGCAAAATGAGATTGGTTACCATGAAGAAGAGATTGATGATGTATTTGATCACATTGGATCTAGTTCAGGAAGTATTTCTGATGGATCTAAAAGTATAATATCTGATTTGTCTGAAAAGAATCTTCACTTAACCGAACAAGTGAAAGCACTGCAAATCCGTCAGGAATCATAGATGGTGAGAATGGTAGAAGTAATAAACAATGTTGGATAGGCTGAGCAAGAAAGGAATCTAGCTATTGAAGACTGAAGATAGATAACTGAAAAACTTCAAGCAAAGGAAACTGAGATACAAAGACTCACCCAGCACCACCTTAACATATCTAACTAGATGATGGTTGTAAATCAGGAAGTCAACTGAGTAAATGGAGAATTGTCAAGAAGACTTGAAGATGTTGCAATATTTAGAAAAGAGAATGAGAGACTGAGAAATGAAATAAAAACTCAAAAGCAACATAATGAAATGATGAAAATGGTTGAAGATAGTTCTAAAAAGATTGATGATTTTCTGACTAATCAAAGAAGATTTGGAAGCAAAGATGGTTTAGGATATACTGGTGAAGGAGAATCATCCAAGTACATAGAACAAGTGAACAAAAATCAAATTCAAAGGCAGAAAACTTTGTCATGCTATCACTGTGGAAAAATGGGATACACTTCTAATGTCTACAAAAGCAAAGCACAAGGTAAACCTCCAGTCACTCCTAAGTTTAATGGTTACTGTTATTATTGTGGAAAATTTGGTCATCAAGCTTATGAGTGTAGAGCTAAACTGAATAAGAATGCTAAAAATCCTATTATGGAGAAATTATGTCATACTTGTAATGAACATGGACACACTACACAAGGGTGTAAGGCTAAGATGAACCAAGTATGGATGCCAAAACAAAAAAGCAATCCCAAACCATATCAACCAAAGAGACAAGGTAATTCATATGTCTGGGATTACAATACATGGGTTAACTGCATTGCATGTGGTAGGTATGGACATATAGCAGAAAATTGTTACAGAAAAAGATGAGCTGGACAATCACGAAGTTGGACAAGCACTAGAATGGCATGCTTACATTGTCATAAGGTCAGTCATCTAAGCAAGGACTGCAGAGACCGAGCACCAGAAGAAGGACATGTATTTGAGAGTGGAAACACTATTGTAGATATCATGAGAATCAGAAACACCATGTGGAGTAAGGCATCTAATGAGAATGTTGATTCAAGTAATGTTGTCAATGAAACCTCGTCCACTGGATTGGGTGACATCGGTACATCTACTTAAGGTGATATAGGTATGTATGGGATTGATATTTCAAATGATCACATTTTACATACAGTTCCTTATATATGATGAGCACATACCAAATCTGCATGAATAAAGATGCATTATGGTTTATATGTTATGAGCTAACAAAGTCACACAGTCGGTAAAAGTTAGACCGAGCAAATGGTTACCCATCGGTAATCACTATTCAAGGTTAACCAAGTATCAGTATCAATCAAGTGAGAAATCATGTGTTAACTAAGCTTATGGAAGTTTGCAGTAGTCACCGAGCTGATAGTTGTCATGAACTGGAAAGTAGGTCGAGCATTAATGACATAAATTTTTAAGCAGGAATTCAAAAATGCTATAAATACATGAAAGACAAAGTTCATTTTCACAAAGTGATTTCGAAGAGCGAAAATTTCACAGAGAAAAGTTCAAGCAAAGAATCTTACAAGCTAATTCAAAGTAGTTGCAGATCAAACTGAGCACATTCATCATTCATTCCGAGTAAGTTAGAACCCTTACCAAGCACATTCTTCACTATTTATTGACAACCTAGTTTGGTGAAATAGAATCCACTGCAAGTATGTCTAAAGTTGTTGAAGAGGAAGTTAATCTTATAGTGTCAGCAAACTATAGTGAACCCACTTACAAGTCACACCCGGAAGTTGCATCAAAAATGGATTCAGCGGGTTCTTTTTCGAGCATCCCACCTAGGGTTTGACTGGTCAAAGATATCCTATCATACATTCATTACAAAATTGGTGAAATAGGAGATTTTGAAATGTATGTTGCATATCAAGCACTATGTGATGAAAATATAAAGTTGAAACCAGAGCATAAACAGGTAGAAACGATTGGACTTGCCAATGCCCTAAATTTTTTGAAGAACTTCATAAACAAATGGATTAGGGTTGTGTTAAGTCAATATCATGAGGGAACATTTTGGTTGGATAGATTGATCAAAGTAATAAATAAAATCATTAACAGGGTTACAGGTTACCCCACAACCGACAAGGCCAAAGCATTTCGTAGTTCATCTCAAGCCGACATTGAGAAAAACACAAGCGCAGCATGGGATGGTCATGCATTAAAGATTGCATCCATTGTGGATCGAGAAGTTAAGTTTGCAGCTCATGTAATAGGTTATAAGTTCTTTCAGTCGTGAAGACTTAACAGTGTACCATGTAGTGCTATGGATATGGCTCACAAAATGATAAAGAAGAGTCATTAGATAGACCTTGCTGAGCTACTCCTGAAACAAGTTGAAGATAATATGAAAATAATCTGGTCACAAAAGTCTAACACCCGTAAGTTTGGCTCACTGTTAGTATGTTTGTTTTTCTGTCTTTGAAAATTCTTTCCTTCTGTTAGTCACATAGATTGGTCTACCGACACACCGATCATTTCACAAATTTTTGATATAATGAAAGGTTTGGGAGATAATGTGAATAATATTGTAGATGAATATTTTGAGGATTTTAAGATTAAGATGAATCTTAGATACAGGATTCCATGTTCACTGGTCAAGAAGTATGAGATGGATATTTATTTTCTAGTGAACACCAACCATACAATGATTAAAGTTGTAGAGCCGAGGACAAAGTGGCTAGCACCCATGGGATATGAAATGGATCATGATTTTGGTTTGAAATCAATTAAGGCTTTACTGGCATTGCTAAAGGACAAGAAGGCAGAAAGGTTTGGAACATTTAAGGAAGCAAAATCAAGAATAAAAATAGGTCTTGCCATTGGCAAAATAACAAGAAAAGAAAAGAAAATGAAGAAAGTGTTAACTGAATGATATGGAGATGTATCCGACTCATCTGAGGAGTCATCGGTTGAACCTACAACTAAAGGTCAGTTAATGTTTGTTGACAAACCATTTGATAGTGAGGAAACTGAGTCTGAAAAAGAAAAGATTCTATACCGATTTCTCCCACTCCTACTCCTAAGAAGAAGCAGTTGCCAGTGCAAACAGGTGCATGAACAAGGTCAGCAACTAGAGCTTCACCACCACAGAAAAAGGGAGTTGTGAAAGTAGCAAAACCAAAGGCAGCTACACCGACTAAAACCTATGCAAAGAGAGGACCCAAGGTTGTAGCTGAGGGACCGAAGAAAAGAAGAAGATTAATTAGAGGAAGAGCAGACCTCGAGGATGATGAAGATAACAGCAATCAATTCAAGGTTGTCAGTAATAATAATAGGTCAATTGATGAGGTTGTTGCTAACATAATTGAGAATGGATATCTCACCGATCTGGAACTCAGTCAGTTTGACAGTATTTCAAATGAGGATCAAAATAAAATTGAGGAATAAATCATCCAGATGATGATACGCTTTAAACGAGTTCCATTAGAGTTTGGAAATCCACTACCCAAGGCACTTGAAGAAAGAATAAACTAGAAGTGGTCATACGCCTTGGACACCAAGAAGAAGATGAGGGAACAATCCCTAGTTAAGGCAGAACCTAACTTCTCTCTTGATGAAATTAAAGAATTTGTGGATACTTATGCCAAGAGATTTAATGTAAAAGGCCGAGCTATGCAAATTTTAGAAGAAAATCTGGTAGATGTTGATGAGTCTATCCAACTCATATGGACTTCACTAATTGCAGTAAGAAAGCAAAATGAGCAAACTTCATTCCTTAATCTATCTAAGAAGAGACAAAAGTCAAAAGGAAAAGGAATACTTATTGATGATGATATAGCAAAGAAAACAAAAGAATCAACTGTATCATTTACCGAGGTAATTGATACAACACTTGCTAAATAAATTAAGGATAGTTCACAGGATGCATAGGATCCAATAGTGATCCAAATAAAGGAGAAAGATGGCAATGATGTACTCATTGAGGACATCACTAATGGTAATCCTAATGACAGAGATGATGATGACGATGTGAATATAGCACCAGACATCACACAGGATGAAGGTCAAGATATCGAGTCAGCTTTCACATCATTACCAAGCGAGCTTCTTATTCTTGTTGAAGCAGTTGAAATCTTATCTCAAGAGAAACCCGAAGGCTCCGACATCAAGCAACCACAAGATACAATTGGGGAACAAGCAACAAAAATACCAGTAGAAACAAACAAGCCTGAAGGAAAAGAGGAAACTGACACACAATCAAAGGATCAAGATAATCCTACTGTAACTGAGGCCACCCCATAGGATACTACATTAGAAGTTCCAACACAATCAACCGATACCAAGACTACCGAGGAGTAGCAAAAGGATGACACAGTATCAACTGAGTAGGTTACACCAAGTACAGATGTAAAGGCACTTGTACCTTTTGTTAAAAGTTCACCTACTGAACCTGAGAAGAAAAAGAAGAAAAAGAACAAAGGAAAAGGGTCGGTCACCTTAGATGAAATTATTGTCATACCAAATTGTGACCCCAAGACCCTTAGCCCTGAAGAATTGAGAAAATATGGGGAATTGTGTACAAGGAAGGCCGCACAAGAAAAATTGAGGCAAGAGTGCAAGAGCAAGGAGATACTTGAGAATGTCTGGGATATCTTTCAACAAGTAGTACCCGAGGTCAAAATAAATGAAGATACTCCTATAAAGGACCAACTTGCTGCACTAACCAAGGAAATAAATGCCCCAGATATTGAAGCAAAAAAGAGGATAGAAGAGTGGGTAGAATAAAAAATACATCATAAATTGGCAAAAAGGATCAGCTGAGAAGTGGTGATTAATAAGGTCAAGCTATCAGAGGTAATAACTAATATTTAGTCTATTACTCAATTAATATGTCAAATCTTGATCAAGCTATGCACTATAGAAAGTTTCACTACCGAGGTCAGTGAAAAGATAAAACAACTTGAACAAGAAATTCAGTCTAGTGCACAGGCAGCCTTAACCAAGCCTCAAGATTTTGCAAAGCACATCTTGAAAGTTCATGAACTTCGGTGGTTAAGAGTAGACCTTAGAAAGTAGGAAGAAACAATAAGTTATCAAGTCATTGAACTTCAAACTGAGTTGCTTCCGTACCTAAAAATCATTGAGAAGCACATTGTGAAGGCACAAACGCTTGTTGCAACACCAAAAATTTATGTGTTGGACAACATTTTTTATATGCATGCACAAGTCGGTCTTGAGCATCTTGCTCTCACCAACTTGAAAGAGGAATGGGAAAACCTCTTGGAGTCATTGAAGAAAACCCATAAGCACATTTTTGACAAGCTGTAAGTATACATATTCTTATTTGGCATTAATATCAAAAAGGGGGATAACATGTATATGCCAAATATGTATATAAAATGCTACGTATAGTACACATTACCGGGAGCATGCACCAAGGAGGAGTACAAAATTTGTTGACTATGTATATGGTGAAGACAAGAAATATTTTTGAGACATTTTGTCTATATACATTTTGAGTTTTGATACTAATGCCAAAGGGGGAGATTTTTATCTCTAATTGAGCATTAATGATTGTCATTAGTATCAAAGACATCGGTCGGTTATCTATGTTAACCTAGTCGGTAACTACAAGCACTACAAGCCAGTCCGTTAAGTCCTTACACCGAGCACAGAGCAGTTTTACCAAGCATCGACACCGATACCGAGCGTAGTAAACACCAAGCAGACTGGATACCGAGCACTAGTATAATTACCGAGCAGTATATACAATGTTTACCGAGGATGACATAAAATGGTAGAGGAATTAGGAAGGCACATTTATCTATGCAAATGGTTACAATAGAATCACAAAAAATTTTACCAAGATTGAGGATAATTTCTTGTTGAGATATTCATTAAATGCGATGAAGATCTTATGCAATTGTTTGATCTAGGTTATGTTTGTACACTGTAGATATTAGGTTTTTTCTCTAAGATATTGTAACCTAATTTTGTAAGCGGCATAAAGCAGTATGCTATATAATTGTATTTAGCATCATTTTGCTTCAATTGTGGAGATGCATGAGCGAAGAAGTTCTTAAAGCATTTAGCCAACTTCAAGATTATCAGTTGTCAGACATAGCAGAATAGTATTTAGAGATAATCAGATTGAGCAGAATCAGATCAGGCTACCAAGCAGTTCAAAGCAGAGATCTTCACATAGAAAGGTGATATCTATTAAGCATTTCATTGATCTATATCAGACAAGTTAATTTGTCATTAGTAGATATTTACCTATTACTTTCTAATCACTGTAATAGATCTTTGGTAAAATCTATTAACAGAGTAGACCTAACAGTCTTTTTGTAAATCTCTTAACTGAGTGCACACTCAAGTAGTGTTGTTAAAATCCTGTCACTAGGTAGATCTAATTGATCTAATATGCTACTCCTGATAGGGTAAGATCACCAGAAGTGATCATCACTTGTAGCCCTAACAGGAAAACCTTTTCTATCTGCAGTAGTAAAGAATTTGTGGGTGTCATCCCCACCGCAGTTTTTACCTTCTTACAAGGGTTTCTGTGTTACCAAAATACTTGTGTCATGTGTTGATTATCTTATTGATTTCATGCTATTTACCTTTGATAGTTAAATGAATGAATGATGCATGCAATGGATTCAAGTAATAGTTGAAGATTACTACTATTTTTTGTTCAAGGTTTGAAAGGTTTATGAAGTCAAAGTTATTGTGGGCATTGATTCAACCCCCCCCCCTCTCAATACCCTATCTCTCCAATTCCAACACTATGCGCAAATTTTTTCCACCCATGACAACCAGATTAGTATCCACTGCATAAATCTTCTAAAAGTTGCAAAGCCGAGCTTCGCAAACCAAGGCATAAAATAGGCATTTTTCAATTAATCATTTTATGAGAATTTTATTCATAAAAGGTCGGGGCTAGTTGGTTTTGTTAATATGATTTAGAACAACAGAGAGGGGGGGTGAATCAGTTGTTCTCAGGTCTTGATGTATAAAAAAATCTCATAAACTTATCCTTAAATCAAATCCAAAACCAAAACAAACTCGGTCATCACTAATTCAATAATAGAAACATCTAACAATCTAGTCCACTACCTAGCTGTAACTTAACTTGTAAAACATAGTAATGTTCAGATCTAAACAATCACACAAGTATAAACACTAGGATTTATAGTGGAAACCCAATTTGGGAAAAACCACTTTGTAACATGCTACTATTATTTTCAATCTTCTGAAGTGAGCTCGGTAAAAAGCCAACCCTATCAAAGGTTACAATACACACTATCAAATGTGACCCAGTTAAAGGATTTCAATCACCCTGTTAAAAGTGAGCCTAGTCATAGGACTTACATACACTCTATTAGAATGCAACCTTGTTCAAAGGATTTAACATATGACTGTTAGGTCAACCTCTGTTAAAAGGATTTTGACTGTTACAATGATTAGAAAGTAGCAGCAGTATTATCTGAAAAATATACAACTCACTTTGCAAATATCAAATTTGATTCCGTACACTAATGCTAGTTTACTGACTTTGAAACTTTTCCATTTCCATCTTTGATCTTCTTGGAACTTTTCTTCAAGAAATCACCACCATTCTCCTTCAGCTTTTTCTACTTATTTAGTCAATAAAACTTTTCTCTTTCAGCTTTCTCTGTTCACCATGTGCATACATATCACAATGTTTAGGTTCCCTTATATTTTCCTCAATTAGGTTAACTTATCTTTTGCCACTCAATCTCATTCGTAGATCTTAGGGTTAGGTCAGATTCATTGAATCTACCCACTTTATGTTCTTTGGCTCCTCTTCTAGAATCATCTCAAATCTCTTAAAGATTTACAATAAAACATTTTACAATGCATTTAATGCTTCCAAACAATCAATAAATAAAGTCAACACATTTTACATAATCCAAGAATTCAACAATGTCGGCTCCAAAATTAAATTCTCTTCAAATATAAAATTGTTGATGCTCGGTCAATACTGTGATTGTTCACTCGGTCTTCATGTAGAACACTCGGTCAATACTAAAAACTATTTCTCCAGCTTCCACTGTCTTCCTCGACAATTTACTAATGCTCAGTCAACACTATAATTTTGCTCAGCACATACTAACTCGGTCGACACTAACATCACTTGGCTTAAACATGATTTTTCCATTCTTTGCTCGGTTAAGCCTACCAGTTTACTCTTCAGTCTTACTAAGATAAACAATACATTATCTCATCATAGTGCAACATAGTCAAGTACACTTTGTAGTATCAAGATAACTCAACCTTTCCCTAGGTGCTATTGTTACCAACCTTTCTTAGCCCCTTAGCAACACTCAAATAGATATAGTACTTTCCTAAGTAGCAATAGTCTTACCAATTAAGGTTTGACATCAATGTAAATACAACATTTGTTTCAATTCAGTTTCCAACAATCTCCCTCTTTGGCATTGATGGCAACACCATATGATATCACTTGAATAACACATGGATTACCAACCAATCCAAAATCTTATCTGTCCATCAAAAAATTATTTATAATATCCTTAGCTTCATTCTGATTGAGAATCCTATAAGCCTCACTTCTGTGACCGTCAGAAGTATTCAGATCTCCCTCTATCCTAATTCTTCATTTCAGTTCATCATCCTTATCTTCAGTTCATCTTCCTCTTTCCTTTTAGTTCCATCAACTCATCAACTCTTAGTTTTTAGTATCATGTGTTATCATATCTCATGTGTTATCATATCAGTACATTCTCCCTCTTTGACAAAAATGCCAAAGCAGCAACTAAAACATACATCCATCAGATGTAGATAATATCTTTACAGCTTAGTTTTTCTCCCTCTGTCATCTTGCTAATGACTAATTTCTTGTCTTTGCCTCTCTTCACAACTCTAGGCCAGCCCTAGAGTGTGACAACCTTCTACATCAATTTGTCAAATGTTATATTGTAGCACACTTGATGTAGTGCTCCTAGCTTGTCTAGGCAGCCTTAGTTAGGGGAAGAACCCCTAATTGACTTCTCAAATACTCATGAGCTTCTCTGGGTACAGCTTTAGTGAATATGTCTGCTAATTGTTCTTTTGTATTCACATATTCCATTCGAACTTCTTTGTCTTGTACTAATTCTCTCAAGTAGTGATACTTGATTGCAATGTGTTTGGTCTTAATGTGCATCACTAGATTCTTATAAATATTGATAGCACTTGTGTTGTCATAGAAGATAACAACAGGTTCAGTGATTTCTTCTTTCATGCCTATCAACAATTGTTTTATCCATACCAAGTTTGAACAGTTTACTGCAGCAGCAACATACTTGGCCTCGGCAGTAGATTGTGAAATGCAATTTTGTTTCTTGCTTGTCCAAGAGACTAATCTCTGCCCAAGAAAGAAAGCTCCACCACTTGTACTCTTTCTGTGATCTACATTTCCTACCCAGTCAGCATCTGTATAAACTTGGAGTTCAAATTTGTCATCCTTCTTATAATATAGACCATAGTCAGCAGTTCCTTTCAAGTATCTCATAATTCTTTTCACAGCCATCATATGTGTTTCCTTAGGATTGGCAGAGAATCTTGCCACAATCCCAATAGCTAATGCAATATCTGGTCTGCTATGTATAGCATACTGTAATTTTCCAATCATGGATCTGTACAGAGTTTGATTCACTTCTGCACCATCATCATTCTTAGATAACTTTTGTCCAGTAACCATAGGAGTTCCCATTGGTTTAGCATCTTCCATCCCAAAAGTTTTCAGTATTTTAGTAACATACTTAGACTGTGTAATGAAAATTCCATTCTTCTTCTGATATGCTTGTAAACCAACAAAGAATTGGATCTCACCAAACATACTCATTTCAAACTCAGTTTTCATTTCATTTGAGAAACTTTTACATAATGCATCTTGTCCACCAAAAATAATGTCATCAACAAAAAATTTTGCCAATAGGATACCTTTACCTTCTTCATCCTTCATGTATAGATTGCTTGTGTCATTTGTTCTTGAAAATCCAATCTGTATCAAGTAGTTGTGCAACCTCTCATACCATGCTCTAGGTGCTTGCTTCAATCCATACAATGCTTTGTTCAGTTTGCACACCATGTTTCTTCTGTTTGGATCAATAAAACCTTCCGGTTGTTCTATGTAAACTTCTTCTTCTAGTATACCATTCAAAAATGCAGACTTGACATCCATTTGATATACCTTGAAATCTTTATAAGCAGCATATGCAAGTAGAGTTCTTACTCCTTCCAATCTAGCTACAAGGGAAAATGTCTCCCCATAATCTATTCCTTATTCTTGTGCGTAGCCTTTGCTTACCATCCTAGCTTTGTTCCTAGTGATTTCACCATTTTCATTCATCTTATTCCAAAACACCCATTTTGTTCCTATAACATTCTTGTTTTCAGGTCTTGGCACTAGAGTCCAAGTATCATTCTTCTCAATCTGGTCAATTTCTTCATTCATTGCTTGTATCCAGTCTTCATTCTCCAATGCTTCTCTAGTTGTCTTCGCTTCAAATTCACATAGTAGACATGTTGGATCCTTAGTCTTACTTCTAGTCTAGATTCCAATATCTTTGTCTCCAATTATCTATTTAGGCTTATGATGTCTTCTCACATATTTTTCCAAAATAGGTTTAGCTATTCTCTCCTCTATTTTGTCATGTTCCTCAATCAGATTGTCAGATTCAACTTTAGAATGCTCGGCAACCTCTTCCTAATACTCAACAGCATTTTCTTGTAGCTTGGCATGTTCTTGTTCTCTCTCAGCACTATTTTCCTAATGCTCGACAGCTTCTGTCTGTCGCTCAGCATTTCTTATCTGAGACTCGGCATCAAGTGCAAGTCTGTTACTTGCCTCTTCTTCCTCTTCAATGTACACAAAAGATCTATAATCTTTTGGATCTCTTTTACTATCAGGTTCATTTCTTTCTGCATACTCATCAATTTTAACATTCACACTTTCCACAATTTTGTTAGTGTTAGAGTTCAAACACTTATAAGCTTTACTTTTTGTGGAGTGCCCTAGGAATATGTCTTCATCACTCTAGCATCAAACATTCCATTCCTAGTGTCTTTTAATATATAGCACTTACTTCCAAAGATTCTAAGATATTTAACACTCGGTGCATGCCCATGCCATAATTCGTAAGGTGTCAAATGTGTACCTTTCTTGATCTGTACCCAGTTAAGAGTGTAGAAAACAATGCTTATAGCTTCTTTCCAATATTTGTGTGCCACATTCTTTTCAATCATCAATGCCTTTGCACAATCCAAGATAGATTTGTTTCTCCTTTCTGCTATACCATTCTGTGGAGGTGTTCTAGGTGCAGACATCTATCTTTTAATTCCTCTATCATTGCAAAACATATTAAATTCATTTGATGTAAATTCTCCACCTCGATCAAATCTAAGGCATTTCAGGTTCCTACCTGTTTCCTTTTCAACCTTAGCCAAATACCACTTAAAATATTAAAAAGCTTCAGATTTTTCTTTTAGAAACATCACATGCATCATCCTAGTATGATCATCAACAAATAAGATAAAGTATCTAGCACCATAGTAACTTTGTACACCCATAGGTCCACAAAGGTCAGTATGAACCAAATCTAAAAAAAATTCAGAAGTAAAGGATTTTCTCTTGAAACTTGACTTTGTCATTTTTTTCTAACTGGCATTCCTTGCACATCACATTCTCAGGTTTCTTCAATCTAGGTAGAACTCTTACCTTTTTCTTCTTACTTATCTCTACCAGATTGTCAAAGTTAACATGACACGGCCTTTTATGCCATAACCAAATATCATCAAGTTGTGCAATTAAACATGTTTCTTCAAATAGGTCAAGATAGAACAAATTACCTCTAGTCTGATCTCCACTTCCAATCAGTTCTCCAGTAGCATCAAATATTTTAGGTTTCTTGCGATGAAATTCCACTCGGTAACTAGTTTTATTAAGCTGAGCAACACTTAACAAATTGTAATTAAGACCTTCAACCCAATATGAATTTTCACAAGATATCTTATCAGTTTGTTTAATCAAACCTTTTCCTCTAACAGGACATGGTGCATCATTACCAAATTTTACACTTTTACCTCTGTAATGATGTGAGGTCTCAAACTTATTTTTGTCTCTAGTCATGTGATGTGAATAGCCACTGTCAATAATCCATTTATCATTCTTGTTCACATAGGATATCAATGCAGTTTGCTCATCCTCATCAGATTCATCTTTCATTGCCACATAAACTACTTCAATTTCAAAATCATCACTATCAGTGTCAGTCTCTTTTTCAGCAATATAACAAGATTTCTTACCTTTTCCCTTGTAGTCTTTGTTCCATCGGTAGCTTCTGTCAGCTTTTTTGTCTTTGTGTTTTCTTTTCCTTTCATCATCTTTATCCTTCCTATTAGGACATCTAGCAACCATATGACCAACTTTATTACATGTAAAACATATAATAGGGAGTTTACCTTTATACTTTCCTTTTCCCCTTCTCAGTCTCCTAGCCATAAGAGCTTCTAGATCTTCTAGGTCTTCATCAGAAGTGTCACTGTCACTTTCACTGATGCATCTTTCTTTTTCTTTCTTTGGCTTATTTAGAACTAGCTGTGACTTAAAAGTAGATTCAATATTTCCAATACTTCCAACAGTGAAATTATCATAATTAGAGAGTTCAAAAGCAGTCAGCTTACCAACCAAACTTTCCAAAGTAAGCATAGCTGAGATCTTAATAGCATATATAGGACACAGGGTTCTTAATACTTTCCCAATTATAGTTTGATCATCAATAGTCCCATTAGCTCCTCTAATAGCATTCACAACTTCTTTTATTCTACTACAATATTGTGCAATGTTTTCACCTTCTTGCATTCTCATTTAATCAAACTTACCTCTAAGACTCTTGGCCTTTGCTTTCAGCATATTCAAGTCACCACCATAGATCCTTGAAAGAGTGTCCCACATATCCTTTGCAGTTGTGCAGTCCTTAATGTCCTCAAATTCTAGATAGCTTAGGGCAGATGCAATTTTTAGCATTGCCTGATTATGTTCTTTCTTAGCTCTCATTTCTTTGGCAATCAAAGGTGTGATAGGTGAGACATAACTGTTCTCAATGTAGTACTTTGCAGAGTCACAAATACTAGCCAGATGCAGCTTCATCAAGCTTTTCCATGTAGGGAAATTTTCTTTGTTCAGCTTCAGTACCTCCTTCTTATACATCCTGATCATTTGATTCAAGCCCCTTTAAATTTGATTTCTGTCAACACTAATAATAAGCAACTGAGCTCTAATACCAATTGTTAATATGATTTAGAACAACAAAGAGGGGGGGTGAATCAGTTGTTCTCAAGTCCTAATGTATAAAATAATCTCATAAACTTATCCTTAAATCAGATCCAAAACCAAAACAAACTCGATCATCACTAATTCAATAATAGAAACATCTAACAATGCAGTCCACTACCTAGCTGTAACTTAACTTATAAAACATAGTAATGTTCAGATCTAAACAATCACACAAGTATAAACACCAGGATTTATAATGGAAACCCAATTTGGGAAAAATGACTTTGTAACATGCTACTATTATTTTCACTCTTCTGAAGTGAGCTCGGTAAAAAGCCAACCCTGTCAAAGGTTACAATACACACTGTCAAATGTGACCCAGTTAAAGGATTTCAATCACCCTGTTAAAAGTGAGCCTAGTCATAGGACTTACATACACTCTATTAGAATGCAACCTTGTTCAAAGGATTTAACATATGACTGTTAGGTCAACCTCTGTTAAAAGGATTTTGACTATTACAATTGTTAGAAAGTAGTGGCAGTATTATCTAAAAAATATACAACTCACTTTGCAAATATCAGATCTGATTCCATACACTAATGTTGGTTTACTGACTTTGAAACTTTTCCATTTCCATCTCTGATCTGCTCGGAACTTTTCTTCAAGCAATCACCACCATTCTCCTTCGGCCTTTTTTGCTTATTCAGTCAATAAAACTTTTCTCTTCCAGCATTCTCTGTTCACCATGTGCATACATATCACAATGTTTAGGTTCCCTTATATTTTCCTCAATCAGGTTAACTTATCTTTTGCCACTCAATCTCATTCGTAGATCTTAGCGTTAGTTCAGATTCATTGAATCTACACTCTTTATGTTCTTCAGCTCCTTGTCTAGAATCATCTCAAATCTCATAAATATTTACAATAAAATGTTTTACAATGCATTTAATGCTTCCAAACAATCAATAAATAAAGTCAACACGTTTTACATAATCCAAGAATTCAACAATGTCGGTTCCAAAATTAAATTCTCTTCGAATATAAAATTGTTGATGCTCAGTCAATGCTATGATTGTTCACTCGGTCTTCATGTAGAATGCTCGGTCGACACTATAATTTTGCTCGGGATATACTAACTCGATCGACACTAACATCACTCGGCTTAAACATGATTTTTCCATTCTTTGCTCGGTTAAGCCTACCAATTTACTCTTCAGTCTTACTAAGATAAACAATACATTATCTCATCATAGTGCAACATAGTCAAGTACACTTTGTAGTATCAAGATAACTCAACCTTTCCCTAGGTGCTATTGTTACCAACCTTGCTTAGCCCCTTAGCAACACTCAAATAGATATAGTACTTTCCTAAGTAGCAACAGTCTTACCAATTAAGGTTTGACATCAATGACAATACAACAATTGTTTCAATTTAGTTTCCAACAAGTTTTTGGGTAGTCGAGCTCCGTACGCCAAAATCCAGTGGATCTCCAGGCATAATAATTAGAAATCAAGCCATATTTTCCCTTAGTGTCCTTGGTAATCAAAATTACCTGCTAATGCAGATAGCTATCCTTCCACATGTACCCACGCAAAAGGCAATTATAAACCTTTATAATATTTTGCGCATACATAGTCATAACTATTGTAATCATCAAATTAAGCCAGCACAAAATCAAGGTGGGGCCCTCAGCAATATTGGCAACAGCTTGGCTCATTTTGAACATTGTTAGAGTCATGTTCTTCCCAGTCAATCAACCGTTGGGTCTCCTTTGGTAGCCCACTAACCTCCTCCCATTTAACCAGCCTGGATTTCTTAAGCCCAATGGTAGCCATAGAATCTGCCACCACATTTCCTTTCCTTTAGGTATGGGAAATAGTTTTGTTTTGAAGGTTTTTGAGGAGCTCCCGAATTTCCATTATTATGGTGTTCACCCTCCATGCTACACTCAACCTCTATTTGATAGCCTCCACAATCACTTTCGAATCCCCCTTGATCATCAGTAGTTTTATATTCATGGAGATGGCAAATTTTATACCCCATAGGAGAGTTGTGCCTTCAGCTTGATTGATAGTACTATTTTTGAGTGGCCCAGCATAAGCAAAAAGGTAGTCACCATTATGGTCTCTTAGCACTCCACCTGCACCCTAAGTAAGGTTATTCACTACCCCATCAAAGTTTAATTTGGTCTAGCCAATGGGTGGGGCAACCCATCGAGTAGCATTCTGAGCCATCAACCTGGAGTTGTTGAACCTAGTGAAGCTAGTCAATAAATTCCAATTATCAACCATTTTGATCTCCTAGGTAGAGGGGGGTGTTGAAGGGATTTTCTAGCTAGTCGATCCATCATTCTCACATAGGAGCTTGGTGCCCATACAGAGAGAGGCCTCGGATGGGGGAATTAGTCTCCCTGAATATCCTGTTGTTCCTTTCTTTCCAAATAGTCCAGCAGATGTGTGGGGGAAGAAGCCACCATAGGAGCTAGAGGAGAGGGTGATTGGAGGGAGATTTCCAACTAATGAACTAGTGGACATCAGCTCCCAGGACCCAGGGCACCCCCAATTTTCCAATAACTCCCTGCCAAATACTAGCAGCGTACTCATAGTGTATGAATAGGCGGTTCACAGTTTCCTCCTCATTTTTGCAGAGGATACATCTGTTGGCCATGGAGAACCCTCTTCTTATGAGGTTTTCATGAGTTAAGACTATACCATGCATAAGATTCCACTAGAAAAAATTGATTTTCAGAGTAAGGTGTGGAATCCACACCTTATTCCAATCACCTGGATTTTTCTCTTCTTTCAAAAGGAGGTTGTAAGTAGTCTTAACTGAGAAGGTTCCCGCTTGTGTGGGGGCCCAAATGATGGAATCTTGGCTAGCAATTCTAGGGATCCTGACATTCCCCAAGATTTCCATAAGCTCTTTAGCCAAGTGTTCTAAATCTGGTCTATCCCTGACCAAAATAGCTATATCCTTCCATCTCCCTTCAGACATGTAGTTGGAGGCTCTGTTACCAAGGGTAGGTTTGAGGTAGTTCATAAGGGGGCCCAACCTTCCACTCAAGGTAGTGCAATTCTAGATCCAAGATTCATACCAGAAATGGATGGATATCCCATCCCAGAGCTGCCAAAAGACACTCTTAGATAGCATGGTTTTGCATTTGCAAATGTTTGCCCAGATTTTAGAACCATTAGGGAGGTCATTCTCCCGGTACATCATCCCATAAGGGTTTCCTTGAATGTACTTAGCTTCCATTATCCTGCACCAATCTGCTTTCCTTTTAATGAGCTTCCAAGCCACTTTCGTGGTGAGGGCCATGTTTAGCAAGGCAACTCGCCTAAGGCCCAAACCGCCCAACCGTTTAGGAAGGCAAACTATTTTCCAATTGACCAGGAACATCCTCTTTTTTTCTTCAGAGCCTGCCCATAGAAAACTTCTTTGTATCATTTCCAGCCTATCTGCCATGTTTCTTTTGATCTTGAAGAGGGACAAAAAGTAAATAGGAATTCCTTGGATAGTAGAAGCCACCAGCTGAAGTTTACCAGTGTTGCTCAAAATCTTCCGTTTCTATCTAGCAAGCTTTTTCTAAGTTCTTTCCAAGATGGAATTGCAAAAATATTGGGAGACCTCTTTGATAGTGAGAGGGAAGCCTAGGTAGGTAGAGGGGAGCGAGGCAGACTGATAGCCCAATATTTGAAGCACTCTGGTTTGGGTCTCAAAGGGAGTGTTGAAGAAAAAAAAAATTATTTTCTAGTAGATGATGCACTGTCCTGAGGCCATAGCATAATTATCCAATAGGTACTTCCACTATCTAGCTTCAATCACTGATGAGTACCCAAAGAGGAAAGTATCATCCACAAATTGTTCCAGAATAGTTTTTTGCAGAGTAGAAGCTAGTTCGATTCCTTTTATTCTTCCCATGGAAGAGAGCATAGTCAGATTCCTGCTAAGGACTTCAAATAAATAAATAGGGGGGGAGAGGGTCACCCTACCGAACACCTTTTTCAAGTTAGAAGAAGCCACCCAGGGAGCCATTGACCATAACAAAGAAGATCATAGTTTGTGTACATTATTGAATAATGTGAATAACTTTCTCATTAAAGCCCATTCTACTAAGGAGTTTTTGAAGGAAGGACCAATTAACTTTATCATAAGCCTTAGAGATATACAGTTTGAAGGCCATACCTGGTGCATTGCTCCTATCCATGGAGTGGATAATTTCATGAGTGGATATGGCCACATCCAGGATCTATCATCCCGGGACAAAACCTTTCTGAGTAGGACTAATCAATTTGTCTAGGACGGGCTTCATTCTTTTGACCAGGATCTTAGTGAGGATCTTATAAAACGTGTTACATAGATTGATAGGCCTGAAGTCCAACATAGAGGTAGGGTTGTCATTGTTAGGGACCAACACAATATAGGTCTTTTTATGGTGCTGTAGCAGTCACCCTATTCTGAAGAAGTCTCTGGCAGCAGGAGAAACTTCTAATCCAACAATATCCCAATATTCTTGAAAAAAAGTCAGGGGGAAACTATCAGGTCTCAGAGATTTATAGGCCCCCGTAGAAAATACAGCAACTTTGACTTCCTCATCAAAAACAGGTTCATTTAGATGATCATTATCACTATGAGTAACAACACATTGGATGTGATCGAGAAGATGATTCTGCACATTGACCAAGCACATATGTCCAACATTAGAGTATAATCCCCTAAAGTAGTTGGCCACAACTTGGTTAATCTTTTCCTTCTCAGTAACTTCATTCCCTCTATCATCCTTGATTGCATTGATGGTGTTTCTTCTTTTGTGGTTGCTAGCAAATCTATAAAAGAAGGCCATATTTCTATCTCCTTCGGTAAGCCACTGGATCCTAGATCGTTGCTTCCAGAAGATTTCTTCTCTTTTTAGAGCTTCCTACCACTTGTTCCTAGCCTTTTCTTCTTCCATTTGCAACTGGGGGTGAATATTCCCAGTAGCTAGCTGGGCTTGGAGGGAGTCCAAGGTCCCCGTAAGCTCTTTCTTCTCCTTATGGAAGTCACCAAAATTATGTTTACTCCAACCCTTAACCTCTCTTTTGATGATCTCCAATTTTTGCGGAATCCTGAACATGGCAGGGCCTTTGATAGGAGTGGCCCACCAGGATTTCACTTGGTCCCTAAAAGAGGGGTGGGAGAACCACATAATTTCAAATCTAAAAGGGGTCGGGCCAATTCTAGGGGAGTCAAACTAGCAGAGGAGGAGGGGGTTATGATCAGAGGTAGTTTTGGGGAGGGAGGACATAGTGGAGGTCAAGCAAAGGTCCCAAGATGAGGTGGCTAGGACCCGGTCTAGCCGCACTTGGATGAGGTGGGAGCACTTTCAATTGTTGGACCAAGTGAAGGGATTTCCTTTCAGATCAATGTCCAAGAGACCGGAGCATGAGATAAATTTTGCAAGGTCCCCCATACTATCAAAGTAGTCCATTAAGCCACCATGCTTTTTCAAGGGGTAAAGGGGGGAGCTAAAGTCACCAGCCACCATAAAATTAGCAGAAGTGTCCTGATCCATACAACAGATAATATCTTTCCAAAGGGAAAACCTTCCAGTCCAGGTATTAGGGGCATATATATTAATCATGATGCAATCAAGGTAGGTGGACCCAATGAAGGACAGCCCAAACCTTGCAACCAATAGAATTACACAGTGGATTACTCAACAATGCAACACAAATTAATTGTTCAACACTGATTTTAATTAACATGCCCGGTTGTAAGGCCTTCCGGGTTAGGGCCAATTACAATCAGAAAACAATTCTGCAAGATCCACAACTAGATCCAATACAAACTCAGCTAGTTTAGTTCTGAAGACAATCAGAAGCTAATGGAAACCCTAAGGCAGATCTAAACTTGAGTTCACAAGCCTCCAAGCAATCTCTTTGTTCCCAAGTTTACAAACCCCTAGCTCTGCTATAAACAACTATTAGATTACAAATTGATCTGCAAGAACATCAAGAACTTTTCCACAACTTCCTCTCAATCTTCACATCTGACATTCAGATCTTCTATATTATCCAAGTCCTGATCTTTCCCCAAGATTCCTCCCTAAACATCTACCCAAGCCCTCCTTAAATACTAATCATCAGCCACAAGTCAGCTGGATGAAACCCTTAACTCCCTGTTGGCAAATAGATTTGTCTTCCTCTTTTTAAATGAAAATAAATAAAGACTCTACGCTTCTGAAGACAAATGATTCATCAACAGTTGGGCAAGGATAAGAAATTGCTTCCCTTTGAATTTTTAAGGTACAACTTCCTTGTAGGATATTTAATGAATTATTAACAAAAAGTAAATTCATACACCTTTGACAAAAAGTGTAGAAGGACCACTCGAATACTCTTGGGTATTGAGGTGATTTACAAAATCAATATGTGATTAAATTTAACAATGAAGAATACTGAGGTCTACTAATAACTTCTGAAACAAATAACCTATAAAGTAACTCAAGAAGGAAAAACTAGAAAAAAAAAAACTGAAAGTGACTGAAAACAAATAATACATGCATAGATTTAAATGTACCAATTTTCAAAGTAATCAATACATTCCAGATTTTGATTCAAAGATCTAAACCATACCATGCATCTATATATTCATATATGATTGGATCAAAGTCTAATAAAAAATAAGTCACAAACTGTTTCAGAACTTAAAAAGACTATGCTAACTATCTACTTCAAAAAGGAACTATCTATTTTTCTATTTGTATTTTCTAACCCTTTCACTATTCAATGCTCCAGCATTAATAGTTTTAGGTCTGAGAGAGCCTCCCAAAAAACCCGGCCTCTTGGACACTAGAAAAACCATTTAAAACCAGTTACACAACTAAAAATAGAGTTTCATAACACATGTCTTTTAAAACATAAAGAAAGGTAAATGTTGTCCCAAAAACTACTAACTCCCTCCGGGGCCTTCTGACGTGGCGGTCTGTACGAGCTTCCAGGATCAGAACATGTTCACTAATTCCTGGGCTGGCTAGAAGTGTAGATTCTTCAGACCCGTCAGCTTCGCCCGAGTTGCATTCTTTTCCCATCTTAACTCCCTAATCCTCTCTGCCTACTTAGGTAACTGACCTCTATTCAGCAGCAACATAGATTCTACGTTTGCAATTCTAGTGAAATCTTGAACTGTCGGCACTTCATTTTCTTTGAACTGTTCGCATCCCTATTACCTTCATCAATTTTCAGAATACTCGAAGGATTCACTATCTTGATGTCTTTAAGGGCATCCACATGCATATCCAGAACCTCTTTCTCTATTGCTTTGGCTTGAGAGATCGCAGCTTTAAACATTGTATTTTTTCATCTGAAGTTCTGTTTTAGGATGAATAGCATACAAGGATCTACTAGCTTCATTGGATTCTCTACTAAGAACTGAGTCACACCATACGTTTCTATTTCTTGAACCTGTATGATGATCGTTGCGCATTTCTCTTCCTCCATTTCCCAACTTGGAACCAGGGTTTGAATCTCACCGAGTAATCCTTCTCCATCTAAGCAAGTAGATATAAACTCATAAATGAAAGCACTCCCTTCAGTGATAACATTGTTTATCCAATACTTCACGACCTCCGTCAGAACCCTCCCCTATTGCATCTATTTCACTAGCCTTTGGCTTTCAACTAAATTCGGATCAAAATCTTGTGAAGACTGGGCTAGTGGCAGTACTCCATCATCAGCGAGTGAGGAAAGAAACTTGGCCATGGTAGATACCAGTTGTTTTAACTCACGTTTCTCCCTTCCATCTTTTTACGACTGCCCGAGCATATGATCAGCTAAAAATTTAAATAGATGATCTCTTGAATCCCTGTTTAGAACACTAAGCTCCATTTTAGTGATCTCAAAATCTTTAGCTTCTAGTTCCTAAATTCCCTCTTTAGGCCTGAAGGTGGCTATTTCTGCAGTCACCTTTCCAGTAGATGGATCGGTAGATAGCCTTGCATCACTCTTCATTCTTTTTTCTTTGGGGGTCTGGGTAGCATATTTGGTGACGATCTCCTTCATAAGAAGTGAAATGGGCTTGTAACTCTTTCTTTTATTCACTAATTCAGTTAGCCAGGGAGGAACTAAACCAGTGACTATCTGATTGTCGGGAGTTTTTATAGGAGTATTCTCAGCCTGAGGTACATCCATGCTATTGGTAAGGATTTCTTGAACCTTCTCTTGTTGATCCATTGGAAAGGAAATGTCATCATCGTTAATCTCAATATCCAGGTAGTCAGGTCCTAAGGATGCAATCTGACAACGCCTTTCTAATCTTGTTCTAGGCCTCGATCTAGGTGCGGTAGGATGTCTGCTAGAAACCACCTTTTTCTTAGGGGACATAACTTTACCTGCATTTGGAACCACAGGAGATACATTAGATGGGGCATCTTTCACATTTTTTAAGGCTGATTCTGCACTATGCTTTTCAAGAGGGGGGTTCTTAGCTCCTTTCTTTTTCTTTTCTGTCAACCAATTTTCTGTGACCATGAAAATGGTTTGAGCCCTCAACTTTGTATCATCTTCTTCTTTCCTGTTCCAATCTATGTCCGGGGGACTTATTGCTTCTACCTTGCTAGCCTCTGAACCTGTGGCTTCGGAACTATCCTCTTCTACACCCTTAATATCAAAATTTAATTGCAACAATTTGATCTGTGGAATTACAACTCTAGAGTGATCTCATTTTCAGATTGCCTCTTCGTCACCAAGATCTTCCCATAGGTCCTCAAGGTGCGAACTGGGTGAAGGATAATTACTTAGGCTTAGAACTTGTCTAGTGAAGCCCTTATTGTCAAAACCCCTTCTTAACTCATAAAATTGCAAATGAAAACTCAACAAGTTGTTTCCTATCACTGAAGCATCCATCATATTGTTACAGGCCAAGTTGCCAATTTTAATTGGGAACATAGAAGGCCACCTTTCTTCTAGCAGGGTATTTTTAATAACCACAAATAATTGCCTGCAAACTTCTGCCAAAATAAAACAGTCGAAAGAAAACCTTGGGAGCCTAAGAGGTTCATCATCAAAGCCTCCGACCCGGATGTAGGTGAAACGTAGGAACTGAATGTATAGACTTCTATAGGCTTGAATCAGTTTATGTGCCTCTAATGAAACTCTTTGGTTTGGGACTCCTGCCAATTATTGACACAATCTACCCAGGAAAACATCATGAACCTTCCTGTAATTTTCCAAAATCTTATCTTTTCTTAATAATGGATAGTACTCATAGATTAAAAGATCTTCATTCCAAGGAACATGTTGAATGGCGGACAAATCTTGTGTGCATGCTAGGCAGTATATCAAATTGGAAGACATAAAGAAATCCTTCTTGATGGCATGAGCTTGTTTAAGTTGGTCCCTCAGGGAACTAGCAATAATCTCTGCCCAATCAATATGTTTCCCCCCTTCCAAGACTATCTCTATAAAATGAAACATCCACTCCTCATAGAGAAGAACCTATTCTGAACCTTTAATCTGGTGAAGCAACACTATCACATCATGAATAAGTGGTTTCATGTGATCTTTAGTGAGAACTTTAGGTAACTAAGACCCACCTTTGTAATTGGTTTGAGTCAACTTCCTAGCCACATGACTCTGGTTTTTATCTATGTTTTCTCTGTACTGAGCTAGAGATTGGTTGGGAGTAAAACTGATGAGAGATTCCTTTGGGATTTTAAAAATAGCCATAATAGTCTCTCTATTGATTGGCACAAGGGTTTGGCCTTCTGCATTCATAATGCACTTGGATTTAACATCATATATATTAATACATTTCTAAACCAACTCTAGGCATACAGCTGACGGTGAAAAAGCCACAGTTTCTAATAATCCACTCGATAGGAACTCTAGACTGTGATCTTCTGCTGCATGGTTTGTGAGGTCAATTGCCATTTTTTCTACTGATATCCCTAACAGGTCTATGTTTGAGACAATAGGGGCTCGACATTGCATATTCTTGACATTCCTAAAGAAATGCATATTGGACCTCATCTTTCCCTCTGGAATAAAAATAAAAATGCCCCCCCCCTCTCGAATCAATATATTAAACAGCAACAGGAAATGAGAAAAAGCTTTAGGAGCTACCTGTTTTACGCAGACACAGAACAAATTCTTCTCCCATAGCCGAGACTCCACCGAAAAATAAGAGGAAAGGAAAACTTACAGAGCTGTTTATATTTTGAAAGATTAATGCCCTGAAAAGTTGACTTTAATGAGCATTAGTCAGGGACATTAATTTCAAATGATGTGAGCAGTAATGACTTAGCAATAGGACGTCCTTGAAATTTTCCATCTTTAATATCATTATTAACCATCCCCCAAATAATATCTCTCACTCGTGTTAACAATTTCATTAATCGCAACCTAAAACTTTATTTGAGACTTGCCTCATGGCTCCCATCAAATCTAAACTGTCCCTCTTAAAAACTTAACCATCATTTTGTCGTCAGCTTATGCCATGTGTCCCATCAATTGTCCTTTTACTTATGACTCTGCCCACTATCTATCTTTGAACCTCTTTGAACTACTTTGAACCAGAGTTCGAAGTGGTTCGAAGTGGTTCACTGCCAAAAGGTGATGTAGGTCGGAGCCCACCTGCAGAAAACGGTCGTTAGAAGAAAAATCATTCATTGAATTGCTTTGAACTACTTTGAACTAGAGTTCGAAGTGGTTCAAAGTGGTTCATGTGAAACATAAGTCTTGGAAAATATTCATCCAAGGAAGGCTGAATTTGAACTTGACAAACTTGGAGGCTATTTCTTGAAAACTTGAAGGGCATGGATGCTTGAAGGATTACTGCAAGGAAAGACTCTCAAGGGAACATGCTAAATGAGCTTCAAATAAATGAACTAGAAAGGGTCTTAGACACTTCATTAATGGCGACTCTAACTATCTCTAACACTCCCCAAAACAAATAATTAAATGTCATACAAGTCGGCTTACAAATGTATACAAACATTTAATTCTGCACGTCAGCCCAAGACAATGGCTACCAACAATTAATTCACCAAGTCGGCTCAACAAATCACACAGAACCCCAGTCGATAAGTTAGAACTATCGAGCAACAGTAAAATCACTGAGCACGCTAGGCATTACCGAGCACCAATGTCGACCGAGCACCGCAAGCATGACCGAGAAACAATTTCACCAAGCGCCAGATACTACTGAGTTCCTTCAGTGACCGATCTTCCTTCAATGACCGATACCATCGGTCAAGGCTATAACCGAGTAACACTAGCCAAAATACAAACACTCCATGTAGTTTCACTGAGGACACAGAATGCCCTGCCTTAACCTTGGATGCCCCTGCATCAGACACCCCAGGTTCCAAAAGATGTTCATATGTGAGAAGAACATCTTCCAGGATTCAACACAGAAATCCCAAACTGGTTCTTCACATACAAGTCCTCCACCTTTTCTGCTTACAAAGTCTTCCATTTCAGTTTCCTTTGTCTCTTCAAGTCTTTTCTTGACAATGTACAGGTCGGTTCTCCATACTGATCATTCATTTTCTCTGGATCCACAATCTCAACTCAGCTACCAATACTCAGGCTTCTCCTACCAAGTGTTGTATCCATCAAAGGCATCAGTGAATACTTCCTGTCATTCTTCTCAACAGTAAATACATTTCTTACACAATCATAAATAGCTCTGCAATCATATTGCCAAGGTCTACCGAGCAATATATCACAACTATCCATCTTCACAATGTCACCAAGCACAAGATCCTTGTACTGGTCAATCTGAACATCAATGAAGCATTGTTCTCTAACTTCCAAAGCATGAACATCTTGTAACCAGCCAAGCCTATAAGGACAAGGATGTTTCTGAACCAAGTCCTCAGCAACAAGGTTATCAGTACTACCACTATCAACAATAACATCACAGAGTTTACCTTCAATTTTTCATCGGGTTCTAAACAAGTTACTCCTCTAACAAGATTCATCCTTTGTATCGAGCAATGTTCGCTGAGGCAATAAGTTCTCTGATTCAGGTTCATTCTGAATGTTCTCATTCATCACAAGAGTTCATCGGTCAACCTTCTTCTTTGTACATTCAAAAGAACGATGTCCTTCCTCTCCACAGTTATAGCAAGTACCCTTAAAGATAACTCTACCTATCTTCTTCTTTGGTTCCACAGGTTTCTCTTCATCTTCTACATCAGTCGGTTTCTCCTTCATTGAGTGATCAATATTTTCCTTCCCTCGGGAGTTACTAGGTTGTTTCGTCTTCAACTACATGTTGGTTTTTGACCAAAAAAATAGACATGCTTACAAAAGAAATTAGAGATGAAAAGCTTAACATAATCAGAATTTAAAATAAATTATAATTCATTTGATAGTTGATAGAGAGATCTAGAACATCATGTTGTCTAATTTTATCATTGTTGAACTACGTGCAAACCTGACAAGGAGAACATAGGAAACAATGTGAGTTTTTTGTATGCTTGTTGGAAACAACGTTCTAGGCCTACTTGAATACCTTAAGCCTCTGGTTTGGATGTCCAAGGAAATTCCAAGCCTAAGGCTTGGTGGATCCAAATGCAATTAAAAGGGTGCACGCCCTATAGGACATATGCTCTATCTGGTGTGTAACCTAGGTAAAAATAAAAACATCCAAAAACCCTTTTAAATAGGGCCCATTCCCTATAGGACACATGCCCTATTTGGTGTGCACCAAATGTAGCAATAAAAATCCAACAGGCCCTATCAGGCCAATTTAAGCATAGGACCATACATAAAATATAACATTTAAGTTTATAAGAAAGTTACATGCTCTTTCTTTCTTATACTTAAGTTACATTTTATGGATATACTTTCAGGATGTTTGAGAGTGGTTTTAGCTTCATAGAAGATAAGATAAAGATTCTAGATTTTGAGGGTTTTTAGGAAATTTTATTCTTAGCCAAATTTCAGGAATCATCACATTGTCTTTAGCATGATTCCTAGTAGACTATTGATTGTAACCTTAATCCCTTGACTTGTGCATGATCGTTTGAGGATCGATGCTCATTTTATTATTTATTGTATGGTTAGTTTGGTAATTAACATGTATGTTTAACCATGTTAGGAGAGAGAGAGAGAGAGAGAGAGAGAGAGAGAGAGATGCTCATTACAATAACTTCATCACAAGAAATGAGAGAGGAACATCTCTTAAATAGAGATGAGTAGAGGAGTTACTACATGTAAGTCCCAAGTCTATGAATGTCACCATTCATAATAGGTGTGTGTCAAGTGTCACAATCCTCTTAAGGATGATAGACTAAATAGAGTAATTACATAAAATGAGTTGTCCTTCCAATTGGACTAGAGGACAAATTACATGAAGGGATTCTATAGGAATCTCCTAATTACAATTAATAAATACAATTAAAGATTACTCTTCTAACACTTAGAAACAAATAACAAATCACAACTAATCCATAGTTAAATAGTTAGCAAATCACAACTAATCCACAGTTAAATAATTGGCCTCTAGTTCCCTCAATTTTCACATTTCAAAAGTTCAAGGTTAATCCATAGTTAAATAATTAGTTTCAAATTCCTCCTCTTTTCACATTTTTTTCTTCTTCTTTTTTCTTTCATGATTCCTAATTTCATTTGAATCTTGTTGAAGTTGCATACTAATGAGTTATGGGTAAGTGCACAAAGATGGGGGACCAAAAACGGGGGTAAAGGTGCCACTTTTTTTCTAAAATCAGAAAACTTTGATCTTCGACAAGAAATTGAAGATAGTTAGACTCAAAATTTCAATATGCAACAAGAAAAAGACTTGTAGTACTCTGAATCTAGTTTCTAAACTACTAGCTTATTTTAAAATTGGTGGAGATTAAGGCCCTCAAAAATGGGGAGCACAAAAACTGGTCCTATTTTTTATTAAAAAACATAACATAGCGTCTAGTGTGCTCCCCCTAAAATGTTAACTTTTTTATAAAAAATAAAATTAATCGCTCTAGTGAGAAATTAGCTAACACCATGTAGTTTATCTTAGAGTTTTCTAGTAATTTGTTTTATGAATGTATGATTTTCTACAAATTTATGAAGTGCACACATCCTGAAAACGTGAAATTTATGTATGCTCCCCATAGAAATCACTGAAAACTAATAAAAATAAAAAATAAAAAAAAATTAAAGTATGTAGAATGGAGTCTAGTTTCTAAAAAGGTAAATGTAGAATGGAGTCTAGTTTCTAAAAAGGTAACTTGTTTCAAAATTTCATGAATGAGCCAAAATCTATGCCCAAAATACTACACGTTGGTTTTTGACAAAAAAAATATACATGCTTACAAAAGAAATTACAGATGAAAAGCTTAACATAATCAGAATTTAAAATAAACTATAATTCATTAGATAGTTGACAGAGAGATCTAGAACATCATGTTGTCTGATTTTATCATTGTTGAACTATGTGCAAACCTGACAAGGAGAACATAGGAAAAATTGTGAGTTTTTTGTATGTTTGTTGGAAAACACATTCTAGACCTATTTGAATACCTTAAGCCTCTGGTTTGGATGTCCAAGGAAATTCCAAGCCTAAGGCTTGGTGGATCCAAATGCAATTAAAAGGGTGCACGCCCTATAGGACATATGCTCTATCTGGTGTGTGCCCTATGTGAAAATAAAAACATCCAAAAACCCTTTTAAATAGGGCGCACTCCCTATAGGACACATGCCCTATTTGGTGTGCACCAAATGTAGCAATAAAAATCCAACAGGCCCTATCAAGCCAATTTAAGCATAGGACGATACATAAAATATAACATTTAAGTATATAAGAAAGTTACATCCTCTTTCTTTCTTATACTTAAGTTACATTTTATGGATATACTTTCAAGATGTTTGAGAGTGGTTTTAGCTTCATAGGAGATAAGATAAAGATTTTGGATTTTGAGGGTTTTTAGGAAATTTTAGGCTTAGCCAAATTTCAGGAATCATCACATTGTCTCCAACATGATTCCTAGTAGACTATTGATTGTAACCTTAATCCCTTGACTTGTGCATGATCGTTTGAGGATCGATGCTCATATTATTATTTATTATATAGTTAGTTTGGTAATTAACATGTATGTTTAACCATGTTAGGAGAGAGAGAGAGAGAGAGAGAGAGAGAGAGTGTCCATGTTTGTTTAACATGTAATAAACATATATGTTAATTACCAAACTAACCATAGCATAAACAATACAATGAGCAAAGATCCTCAAATGATTGTGCATGAGTCAAGGGCTTAAGGTTACAATCAATAGTACATTGGGAATCATGTTGAAGACAATGTATTGATTCCTAAAATTTGGCTAAGTCTCATATTTCCTAAAAACCCTCAAAATCCAGAATCTTTATCTGAACTCCTATGAATCTAAAACCACTCTCAAACATCTTGAAAGTATATACATAAAATGTAACTTAAGTATAAGAAATGAAGAGTTACATACTCTTCCTTTCTTATACTTAATGTTAAATTTTCTGTATGGTTCGGGTGTTGACATTGATCTGTCATTGCCTGTTGGATTTTTGTTGCCACATTTGGCACACACTAAATAGGGTGTACGCCCTATAGAGTGTGCACCCTATTTAGAAGGTTTTTTGCATGTTTTTATTTTCACATAGGGCACACGCTAAATAAAGTGTACGCCCTATAGGATGCACTTCCTATGACGTAGATTTCCCAAGCCTTAGGCTCGGGTAATCAAATCCATAGGGCATGCACCCTATTGCTTTTTGGAGACCAAAAAAAAATTGGCACCTTTTTGGTCCTCCATCTTCGTGCATATACCCTTATCATCATTGTCAAATTTACATATGCTCATTTTCCTCTTCTACATTATATTGTTTTATTGAGTTATGGTACTTTCTTGAATGATACTATAGTTCTTACTCTATCATTTCTCCATTTCATTGAGCTTGTTGAAGTTGCACACTAATGGGTTTTCATTATTGTCATTTATATATGCTCATTTTCCTCTTCTCCAACATATTATAGTTCTTTCTTTATCATTTCTCCATTTAAATAAGCTTATTGAAGTTGCATACTAATAGGTTTTCATTATTGTCATTTACATATGCTCATTTTCCTCTTCTACATTATAGTTCTATTGAGTTATGGTTCTTTCTTGAATGATATTATAGTTCTATCTCTATCATTTCTCCATTTGATAATATATTGTAGCATTTTCACTTCTTACTTGTTGATATACACAAGGGTGTGCCTCCCTATAGATCAAGGAACCTATGACATTGAAAACGAGTAGAAGCACATCTAACAAATTAACCAATAGAGCTCTATACATCACCAGATAATGTTTGTAGGTGCAAAGACAATTATATATTTGTAAACTTGATATTGGCCCCACATATATTTAATGTGTAGATCATTACTTAAACATTTAATGACAATAAAACTAAACACTCATATCTTAATTAAATATATGTTGTTTCTAGATTCAATTGTGTGTGCACACAATTGAAACCAAAAACAACATACACTTAATTGGATGGATTATAGAAATCTCTCACCATTGACACATATCTTCCTATTTACTTCTAAAATACATAAATTTATTATTCTATTTTCCCAAAAACTACATTTAATCAAACAAGCTAGAAATATATTATTAAATTAACCTAAACTACATATATTATAAAGGCTAAAGACACAAAAGATATATAAACTGCATTAATTTTAAAAATTACATAGAATAGCGGTAAGGAAACATTGACACGCAAATTTTTTATTTAAGAAATAAGAGAATTATGAGAAAAGCTTTTCAACCATACATAGCCAAATTAATCGCACTCCTCTACTACTCCCGCTTCCGCTTTCGTTTTACCACGTCATATGCTGCCAAATTTGGTAGCCTGCTTTGTCCATATAATCGGTCAACAATCCTTTTCAATACACTGAATGCTTTCTCCTCTTCCCCTTCATTCACCCAGGCTTCAAATCCTTGATGTACTCTGACGCGATTTAGGCTAACATGGCTATTTCCTGGGGTTACTAAAACTGTAATTATCCACTCGCCTTCAGATGGCAAGAAATGCAAATGGGGGACTAGAGCTGCAGATTCAACTTTTATGTAACCACAATTAGACGTTACAAGCAAAACATATATAATAATTGCACTCGATGAGCTTCTCATCATATGCTCCCCTCCCTTTATCTCAGCAACTTCTTCGACGCCAATCACCTCAGAAAACAAATCTGCATTTAATCTGGAAGAAGCTTTCTCCACTGGCTTGCCTCTCAAAATCATATGCTCTGATGGCAGCCTCTGAAACATTAAAAATGTCAGAAAGTGGCTCAACATTAATAAGAAACACAAAACACATAATTTTTAAAACACCCAACTTAAAGATAGCAAACAATTTCATTGTATCATGCTGTAATTTTTTCTCTGCAGTTAGCTGTTCTTTTTTTATATATTAGCTTTGATTCAATTTTTTTTCAGGGCTTACTGTTGAGAAAAGGTTACTAGTACCTTGAGGGCATAAATGCAATTCAATACTCTTGCATCTCCATTGTCGCGCGCTCCAATTTCCAGACTTTTTAATCCTTGCAACTCTTCCACACCTTCTACACTCTGCAGCTGATAACAATCCACAATCGCGATTCGCTCCAGGTGACATAAATGTGCAAGGTTCGGTAATGATCTCAAACTCTCACATTCTGTTGTGTATAACACTTCAAGCCCTGTTACGGAAGATAACCCTGATATTGATTCTAATTTGGGACAGTGGGTTACTATTAGACTATTCAATCTCTCTAGCTGCTGTAAATCCATTTCATTTAGGTTCCTCATTGCTAAAACTTTCAACGATCGAAGTCTGGGACAAAACTTTCCACTAATTAGCAACATTGATATATTATCTAATCTGTGAAAATTTATGGTCTCAAGGCTTTTCATCCGGCTGCTTCTAGAAGCCTCAAAATTAGTTGGATCTCTACCTTCGCTCAAAATCAAATCCCCGGTAAAGGAGCCGCCGCCGTTCGACAACTGCAATGATCTAAGATTAGTAAGTTGCTTAACTGATTGTACAAAGGATGTTGTATCAGTCTTCTCCAAGGATCTGATTATACGTAATTCTTCCAACAGATTTAACTTATCTATTATTTCTGGAAGATTTTGCAACGATGGAGAACAGTAAATATTCAGGATTCTCAACTGGAAACTGGCCTGCCATTCACAATTGCTCTCAAGAAATGAATCAGTTATCAGTACTAAACAATCTTCACCAAACTAGTATTCTGAAATGTATGCTCTGCTCTGCCAAGAAGGGATATTTTCAGTTTCAGCAAATAAAAAGAAAATACCTGGGTATTGGTCTGCAATTGTTGCTGAAAACTGCTCCACAATTCTTCCACGCTTGTAATAGACAAGCAGTGTAAGTTTTGTAGAGGAATCCATGATGGAAAGATTTTGATTTTGCCAACCCGAAGCCATAGAAGTTCCGTCTCAGCAGAGTAATTTGAAATTCCCATAAAATAAGAAATTTTCGTTTTGAGGAACGAGTCCTCAAACGAATGGAGGCACCTGCCCTTTGTTTCTGCGAGGATTTTTTTAAATCCCTTTGCCTCCTACATTTAAAAGGATCAGAAATTAAATCCCTTAGGTAACATAAACTATTAAAAACATATAAAATTGAAATGTTGTTTTCAAAAGCTTTTCATAATTTAAATATAAATAATGTACAGAAGCTGCACACCATAGATCTAAGAATGTCTGGTCTCCACAACCGAGGAGGACCCAACTCATCAGCCATTTGTCTTCCTAGATCGCGGAGGTGATCATGCATTTGAAAATGCGGTTGCTTGACCGTCACTTCAACTAGACACTTCTCTTGCAGGGTATGAACTGCATGTTCAGCGCTCCAACTGGATCCATTCCAGATTGATGTAGCTATCCTTTGAATATACTGTATTTCCTTCTTATTGAATAAACAAGCAATATCAATAAATATCTGTTTCTCATGACTGTCCAGACCATCAAAGCTGATTTTAAGACTCTGCATTATATCCTTAGGCTGGATATTCTTAACCTTTTCCAATTGTAACTTCCAATAATACTCATCCCTACCATAAACATGGGCGCCCAAAACTTTGAGTGATAGGGGTAAACCTCCACAGAATTCCAGGAAGCTTTCAACCAGTTTCTCATATGCAATGGGTGGATCCGGTCCGCAGAAAGCATGGCTACAGAAGAGCTCTTTAGCATGATCTCTGTTCATTTCTTTCATCCTATAACGGATACTGATATCTGCTCCCGTTAACAGTCCTTGGTCACGGGTTGTAATAATTACTAGGCTACCAGAACTCAGCATAGTTCCAGGTAACAGGGCATCTAACTGGTCTCGATGATCGATATCATCTAGAACTACAAGAAAATTTAAATGACTTGCCCTTCCTAGACGATGCTTCAACTGTCCTGTTCCTTCATCGACATTCCTAAATACTCGATTTTCATTGAAGAGATCTTTGAAGAGCTGGCTTTGCAAGGAATTCAAATTGAGACTGGCATACGATTCTCTCACATCAGAGAGAAAACAAGATGCACTGTAGCATGAACGCCTCCTGTTAAACAATTCTTTGGCCAATGTAGTTTTCCCAGAACCCCCAAGTCCAAAGATCCCTACCATGGTGACCTTGTCCCTCATTTTCTGTAAACAGGACCTTTCAAATTCTTGGACTAGTTCAGCAAGTCCAACCGGATATTTCGCAACATGTAATGGTACCCTCTTTTCCATTTCTTGCAGCACACGGGATACAATTTTTCCACACAAATTGCTGGAAGCCAAACCGAAAACCTCTTTAGAAGTTTATTCGACTAGGGTAAAAATGAATGTCATGTAGCGGAGGGGAAGGGGAAACATGATGAATCACAATTAATACAAAGAAAATAGTACTGGAAAAAAAGGGGAAACATTAGGAATCGCAATGAATACAAAGATAATAGCGGTAAGCTTACTCTTTATGCTCGCTAAGTTCATAACCAGATATGTCTGCAGCAAATTCAAGGGCGTTTTTCCATTCATCCAGCTTGTCGAGGTACCTTTCTTTTCTTCGATAATCAGAAAATGCCGCTGCATACACTCCCTTCTCCGTGTGCCGAAGCTCCCAAGGATTCACTTCGTAGAACACGGGAATAAACAGGGCATCCGTTTGTGCTAACATAAGAACAAGCTCGTCTAAACACCACTTTGACTCTGCATATCTTTTCGAAAAAATGGCAATTTGCACTACAGATGAGCATATGCCATTTCTAATGGCGAAAGGAATTGAATCTCCCCCTTCTATCTCTTCCCGGTCTAGAAATGCCCTGCACCCTCTTTCCTGAAGAAGTTCGTAAAGCTGTTTTGCCAGGGTATCTTTTACATCAGGGCCTCGGTGGCTAATGAAGGCATCATATAATTTTTGAGATGCAGCAGATCTTTCCCTTTTGTCTTCATAATCTACAATTTCTTGCGGAATAGAGGAGGAAGCCATGAATGCAAATACCAGAACTGCAAAATGTCTCAAACTTTCTAAAGCGGAGTGAGTGGCCAGGATTTGATGAAAAGATCCAAGAATAGCTATTTTGTTGGTCAAGATAATTAGTTGAGTCGTCGAAAAAAGCGAGTCAAGTAAAACATAGAAAAGGGAAAACGTCTAAACAGCAAACTAAAACGTATACCTTATCACGGGTACACTTATTTTATTTTCAATTGTCTTTATATAGCTTACGTTTTAGTTGGCTGTTTAGCTAAGGGTAAGTATTGGCTAAATATCTAACTAAAACCTAAAATATATCAAGGCAATTGGAAAAAAAAACTAAGTGGTCCTTTTGGTAAGATGCATGTTTTAGTTTGTTGTTTAGATGTTGTCGAAAAGAGTTACCAACTGTCATCTACCAATAATATCATTGTGGCTCTTTGCATTTTTGTGAAAGTGAGAAGTGATACGTGCATCTTCACATTTAAGGAACGAAAGACTTCCCTCCATTTCCAATTATTTGCACCATCGTCATTGCTTCTGTTTATATTCACGGCAAAGGGGTTCCTTAATTGATATGATGGTTGAAATTGTTTATTTAGCATGCAAGACGATACAACTCATCTTATCTATTGATTTCCTGTGGTTTTGTGCATATGTATGTTAGTTTATTTTACCACAGTTCACGACATAAACATTGTGGCTACTTTGAAAATGCATCCTCACCTTATTTCTCATGGGGAATTGCCCAACACACCAACAATTTAAATAACATTCATGCTAATGCAGGATCCCAAGCCTTTTGTTGTTTCCATGGTTTTCTTTTTGTTTGTTTTTTTGAGGCATTTGACATGATTCTGAGGGCTAAATTATACTATGGAATGGAAGATCATGGGGATTCCTTTGCATATTAGAGATGTTGTTCATAGGTTTATAAAGAGGTTAAAGTCAAAATCAGAGCTTCAACAAGCTTCTAATATTTTAGGAGTGACATTGGGGTCAAGCAAGGGTGTCCCTATCACCTACTTTTTTTTAGTCTTTACATTGTCAAGCTTGAGGAATGGTTAAATTTTCAAGGCATAGAAGGGGTTCATTTGGGGGAGTTTGTGATAAGACTTATTTTCTATGTTGATTATCTTATCTTGATTACAAATTCAGCTCATGGGTTTCAAGAGCGCTTATTTGTCCTTGAATTTTTTTGCAGTGTAGTGGGGATGCAATGTAATATCAACAAGACAAAAATCATGATTTTATTTAACAAAAGAAAGAAAAGTTAGCATAAGTCTCACTTTGAAGGCAACACTCTTGAAGAAGTTAAGGAGTACAAATATCTTGGCATTGATTTCAACAAGTTAATTTGGGAGGGCTGCAAAATAAAAAGAACTTTGGGAGGATGGAAAGCATCATATGCTCTTCAAAATAGGTACAGAGAGGCTAAACTTTGGGATTGGAAAACTATCCATGTTCTTTTCGGTCTTCTAGTGCTCCAAATTGTGCTTTATGGATGTGAATAGTGCATTAGCAACAACTTCTATTTCAAAGTGGAAACAAATTGAAAGAATTCAAAAGTGTTTGATTGCAAACAAGTTTGAGATTAAAAGCTCAGTTAACAATGATATTTTGTTGAGTGAAGTGACGGTGGTCCCTATTGAAGAAATTGTTATGTCGTGTCCATATGTTTTTTGAAAAGAATTGAAAACATTTTAACAAATAGATGACCAAATAATAATAATTGATTATATATTATTATTTTATTGTTTCAATATTTGTGTGATTATAATGTTAAGATTGAAACAATTCATATTACATTCATTATATGCTTCTAGAGTCCATAATATTTAGAAGCTTAAGTAAGGTGCATGAAATTGTTTCTAGCATGTCATGTAGGGCATCAACAAGGGTTATAGAAGTATTGAAATTTTTAGCTAGTAGTCATGGGTTGTTGTTGCTGGTGGAATAAGAAGAAGCATCCTAGTGCTTCCAATGACATTACAATTGAAACTTATCCAAATCGCACATCTTCATCCACAATATCTTTGACTTCTCATATAATAAGCATGTCGAGTAGAATAAGCATTCTTGAAGAATAGAATTAGCATGAACTAAAGAGATAAGACTGAAAAAAATGCTAATATAGAATAAGCATCATTAGAAGTTCTTGTAAATGAGTAAAAGATTATCTCAAAACAACTCCTGACCCTTAGTCTATGCTTCCATCTTGCATACATTTATGATGCAGGAGCATCTCAAGCTTTGAGCAATCTTGCATCAACCAAAAACATTTCCTATTTTTTGTTGTTTTATTTGTAATCATTTCATTTGTTGGTTTCATAGTGTGAAAATCTTACATGATGTTGAGGACCTATTTTGGAACCTTTCCCTAAGATCTCATAAGGATTGGTTGGACTGTTTCAAAGTTGGAGCTATTTTACTCGTCGTCAGAATAGTGTTTTCCTCCAATTTTGGAGCTGATTACGGGATGTGGCGCTGAATATCCTTAATGAGTCAGCCTTTGCGCCCTTAGGGCCTTAAAGAGGAGCTAAATTACTATCATTTCCCAAGGGTGCAACTCCTAATTCATTATGAGTAAAAAGTTATGACCATTTTTCTCAGGGACCTATTTTCTGCCAGTGTTCCCGCAAGAGCCGTTCTTGTAGTTTTGGCACTGATTGCGCATCATGGCGATGTTGATCCTTAATGAATCATCCTTTGCACTTTTAATAAATTTAAGAGGACCTAAATTACTATCATTTCCCTAAGGCGCAAGTCCTAATTCATTATGAGTCAAAAGTTATGGCCGTTTTTCCCCAGGACCTATTTTCTGGTAGTTTTCATGCGAAACGTGGAGTGTTTCTTCTTGCACGGTTCCATGTGATCAAATGGGGCCTTGCTTAGTTAAAGGCATGTTCTTGCATCATGTGAGGACCTAAATCCAAAGGTACATCAAGTGGTGATCACTCTTTCATTAGTTTTGATTTAAATCTTCCAGACTGGACCTATATTGTAATTAAAGCCTGACTGGCCGACTTATGGCTTACCTGGCTATATATTGAGAGCTTGGGTAGATTTTTAGTAGTCAGTTGGATGGTAGATTGGTAGTGGCATGAGATTAGAAGAATAATTGGATCCTGCGAGATCTTGTAGATCAGATGTTTGATCTGATATTGTAACAGTAGAGCTAGTGGTTTGCATACTTGGAGACAAGGAGATTGCTTGGAGGCTTGCAAGGTCAAGTTCAAATCTACCTTAGTGTTTCCATCAGTTATTGATGTGTTTCAGAGCTAGACTAGCTAGGAGATTACTGAGATAATTTTTAATTTCATTGTAATAGGTCAAAACCCGAAAGGCCTTATAGTCGGGCATGTTGAATGAAATTCTATTTTGAATCATTATCTTGTTGTATTCTACTACAATTGTTGTTGTTATAATTAGTAGTTGTAGGTTTGGACCATCCTTTATTGGATCCTCCAACCCTGCCCTGCGTCAAGTGGTATCATATCTTGAAGATCTTGAGTGTGTAAACTAGTTGAGGCTATTTACACCAGGACCTTGTATTGAAGATGCCTCTGAGGAGAGCTCGTGAGATGTCAGAGGAAGAACCTGCTGGAGAATTCAGTCCTGATGATTTTAGGGCTTTGCAGAAACAAGTACAAGATCTGCAAGAGGAATTGAGAAAGAAGACTACCTTGAAGGATGAAAGTGATGAGTTTGAAGAAGATCAATTTCAAGAATCTATAGAAGAAGTCAGAGATCCAGAAGAAAGTAGAATCCTGAAAGCTACGTCTAAAATTGGAAAGAGACCTAAGATTGAAGTTTCTACATTTGCTGGAAGCCTTAGGCTAGAGGAGTTGATTGATTGGATTAATGAGATAGATGAATACTTTGAGTATGAGGAAATAGAATATCCTAATAGAGTTCGATTTGCAAAGACTAAGTTGAAAGGTCATGCAAATATTTGGTGGAGAGAAGTTCAATTGGAAAGAAGTAGAAGAGGGAAGGAAAATATTACTAAGTGGAACCGAATGGTTGACAAGTTGAAGAAGCAATTCATTCGGGTGGATTATGAATTGGAGATGTTTAAGAAGATGCAAGCTTTGAAGCAGACAAAAAAATCATTACAAGAGTATACTGAAGAGTTTTACAAACTTCTGATTAGGACTGGTCATTCTGAAGCTGATAAAGAGAAGGTTGCTAGGTATGTTTATGGCTTGAGACCTAGTATTCAAGAAGAGTTACTGTTCAGATGACAACTATAGGAGATGCTTATCAGATGGCATTGAAGATTGAGGAGAAGCTGAACAAGAGGTTTGAAGGAAGAAAAAATAGGAACAAAGGTGGAAAGACTGATGAAATAGTTGCTGGAGGAAATCCTAAGAAGACTAATGAAGGATGTAGCAGTGGTCAAGCTGCTAATAACTACAATGTTGGACAGAGAGGGAGAAGGAGAAATGAGTTCACTTTTACTTGTTATAGCTGTGGTGAACAAGGTCATAGAAGTTTTGAATGTCCTAAGAAAAGAGTTGCATTAACTACTGAAGAAAACATTGAGAATGTTGCAGAACAAGGTGAATTTCTTCTCACTAGGAGGTTGGCTACATGTGTCCAAGAACCAGTACAAAGAAGAAATTTATTCAAAACTAGATGTAAGTGCAAGGATAAGGTATGTAATGTTATAGTTGATGGTCGTAGTTTTGAAAACTTTGTTTCAGAAGAGATGGTTATTAAGTTGAATTTGGAAAGAAGGAAACATCCTAATCCTTATCAGATTAGTTGGATACAAGATGTGTCTAAGGTTAGGATTGAAGAACAATGCTTGGTTAATTTTCAAATTGGATCTTATCATGATGAAATATTGTGTGATATCTTGCCTATGGATTCTTTTCATCTATTGCATGGGAGACCTTGGCAATTTGATAGACATGTTATGTTTGATGGTCATGCAAATACATATGTGGTAATGCATGGTGGATCTAGGCATAAGTTATTACCTTTGGAGGAAGTTGGAGCTAATGGATGTGGAGTTATCACGTGTTGTCCTTATGACAAACATCAGGAGAAGAAAGTTGATGAACCTATTCCTTTGAATGAAAGGAATATGAATTTGAAAGAAAAAGAGCATGACATAGTTGAGGAATTTATAGAGATTAAGAGGCAGATGGACTTTTTGAAAAAGATAGTGCAGCAAATGATGGCACTAGTGATAGAGAGGACTGTAGATGATGTTGAGATGATTAGTAAGTCTGGAGAAGATGTGATTCACTGAAGTGCTGGTGTAATCAAAAATGGAAAAGGTAATTAGAATCAGAATCTGTCAGTAGCATAAAGGAAAGCTGAGAAAGGTGCAGGACAAGCTGATTTGTTGAGTGTGACAGTGGATAAAGTAAAGACAACATGGAATGAAGGAAAAGAGGAGATATGGGTTAAGAATAGATATGGAATACCTGTTCTAATTCCCTTCAACAGTTCATGAGAACTTTCTTTTATTTATCTGGGGTGTCTGATGCAGGAGCATCTCAGGCTTTGAGCAATCTTGCATCAACCAAAAATATTTCTTATTTTCTATTGTTTTAATTGTAATCATTTCATTTATTGGTTTCATAGTGTGAGAATCTTACATGATGTTCAGGACCTATTTTGGAACCTTTCCCTAAGATCTCATAAGGATTGTGATGAGAGCAATATTTGTCCTAAATTATACCATATTTTATCCTCCGTATAAGCCTTCACACTCATTTCAATCCCTATCTTCTATTCCATTTTCTATTCCATTTTCTCCTTCTATGTTGCATATGATCGAATATTTATGAGTAATATTTAATATAGTTATTAGATAGAATATGTGAATAAATAGATGAAATTGTATTTATCCAACAAGTTATGGTTCTTTCTGTCGCCCGCTATGCATCTTCCTGTAGCTATTTCAGAAATACAAAGTTTCATCCACTTTGAAATGTATTGCTTGCTATATCTTATTGGCATTCATTATTTCCTCAACAATTTAAAGCATTATTCCTTCCAAGAGTATTGACCAAGGAGTATGTTGAGAAAGAACATAATAGGAATAATTACCAACTAAAATGAGGACAGTCAGTTTTGCATTTCCTTTTGTGAACAGATGCAGATGAATCTCAAAAATCTAAGATATGGGTATTGTCCAGAACATGCCCAATTACAATCCCATGCGACAGAATCTTCAGAACGTGCATGATGGAAAAGTTAGAGACCATTTTCAAAACGTGATTTTTCTATTACGGGTTTGGATTTCAATTTTCAAAGTTTGTTTTTGCTGCTCTTACCAACTCAACTTCTCCAGCTCAGCTGAATTCTTACGTGGACAGAAAAGGATCCAACCAAGCATAAAAAGGTTATTGCTTCCAAGGAGATGAGATAATATATTCTCACGTGAAAATCAAGACCACTAAACTCCAAACTGTTTGTTTCAAAACTATATTGGTTGAAGATGATATTGTTTCTATAAACAATAACAAAATGTTACGTATTCAACCTGTACCTACAGCAAACTACGTGGATTAATGCTGGAAAAAAACCAATGGTTCTAAGCATTCTGTTACAACCGAATTGCTTCTTATTACCTATTGTTTACGGGCCAAAACAAACCTGCAGCCTAATGGATATGAAGACAATAATAATTTGTTGGGATGGTAACAACAAAATACCTGCACATCAGATTTTTGCTATTCCTTGCATGGAGTATATATCACTATAGTTATTGCATTTTTAAAGTTGCATCTATATAAGCAGCAAGAGATAGATGTATGAGATAACATACAGTTCTGAAAAGAACACAATAGAGTACAGGTTTTACAGAACGTACAGCATTGTAATAGATCATTCTCATTTGGAAATATAAAGTTTATATTTGCATGATTAGGGAGACTTAAGGCTACTACTTGGTTTCATCACCAGGCGGCTGAGGAGGAAGGGCCCACTCCAAAGTTACCTGGTGATCTCATTTTATTTCTGTATGAAGTGCATTTAAGTTAGTTTCCATTTGTGTTTTAATTAGCTTAGCATTACATAGTTATATTTAATCATAGTATATTAGTTTATATATTCAATATCTATATTTGATTAGATAATAATATTTCATATTAATTAGATTATGAGATGATGGTTTATTAAGAGTAGTAATTAATTTTATTATAGATTAGTTTTATTGAGTTATTTACGTTTCTAATGTTCCTGTCGCCAGGAAGTGACAGTTCCTGTCGCTGGGATTTACTTGGGTTTTCATAGACTCAATTTTGTGTGTTGTAATTGCATTCATAAACACTCAGGTCACAACTATCATCCCTTGATAGCATATTGCTCGGATGCCTTTCGCAAGCTTACACTCTCGGATTGACATGTATAGACCAGCCGAACATCATTATAAATCATGAATTCTTTATTATTATTTGCCCCCAGTGTTGGCCTATCATTTTGGCGCCGTTGCCGGGGAAAGGTGTCAAAGGCATGTTAGTTTGATGAATTGAGTTAGGAACAATGTGTTAGGATGAAAACTTTTGCAATTGCTAGCCTTGCTTAAGTAACTAATCTTAATTTGCATTGCATAAATCATATAGATGCATTGCTTTAGATTTTTGTTTTAGATTTTGCAAGTAGACCTTAGAAATTAGATTCATTAGTTGTTTTATAAATTAGATTCAGTTTTATATTATCATTAGTTGTTGTGAGTTATTGGTAAAGAAAAGCATATTTTGAAGAAAAATGTTAAAAATGATGCATTTTAAAGGTTGTTCAAGAATATCAATTTTGGTTGAAAATTGCTTGAAAAATGCAAAATTTGAAGGGAACCCAAGAGGCAAAATGTACTTGGCGTCGAGGGCGCTGCCCCTCGACCTCACCCTATACTGCGATAGGGAGCGCACCTTGGGCACTGCCCCAGGACCCTGCAAGGGGCGTTGCCCCTTGACCCCACTGGTGGCTGCCGCCCCCAGACCCCCGCCTTGAAATTTAAAAACAAAAGACGAAATTGGTGGGAAAATCGCGCTGACCAAAGGTGATATTTTTATATCCTCTCTACCTAATGAATGGAACATAAATGATCTTGATCTTCCATTATCACAGGTATACAAGAATTCTATCTCTATGTTTGAACATGAGAAAATCATTGATGAATTCTTAGAGCAATGTGATTTTGAGGATGAAAATTTAACCACTTGTTGTTCTAATTGCTATAGGAAAGATGACCAATACATATGCCCGAATAACCAAGCACACATGGTGAATGAGGTACAAGCTATTTGTAAGTCTTACCATGATAAGAATGAAAGTGAACAATTCTTCCTTGTACCTGGTACTCCATTTCAAATGCCAACCCAAATAGATCAAGGTATGCATTATGTTGGTAACATGTATAGTCACTCTGTTTCATTACAAAGCCAACATATTTCTTCAAAACATACTTCTCCACCTAGTATGCACAATGAATGTAATCATGCATGCTCACAACAACCCATATATCCCTCTTATATTCCACCATATCCATCCTTACCATCTTCGCTCCACCCATCCTACTTATTCCCATCTACTTTATCTCCTTCATTCTTCTTACCATTTTCATTATCCTATTCACATTGCACTCCACCTTATCCACCAAAGGCAATTATATTGCCTCATACAATACTTCATAATAAGGTGGTTGAAAACACATAATATTGAGCTTTCAAGGATCCCTGTACAATCTAATGATGTGCATGAAATTGATAAATCAACATTGGCATGTATTGATGCATATAAGGGATGTGATTTTGGTTTACTTAAATTAGAAGAACAATATCATTTCTTGACTTATAATCAACTTTGTTCTTCTTTTCCACTTAGTGAATCACAAATGCCTACAAATGAGCCCATATTTCAAATTACATCAATTGGACTCATAAGTATGTGTGATAATATTAATCATGCACTAAGTAATTTTAAGCCATATGCATTCCATACTCCACAAACATGCTGCCAAACCCTCCAATGTCTATATTTTATTACTTTTGTACTTATACATATTGATATTTGGAGGCCTATGGTTAAAATGTGCATCCCTCACATACTTGTTGATTTGGGACCAATAATTGATTAAGCACAATCATACGGGATTCTATGCATTAATGGCCAAAATGTTAAAATTGGATGATCGTTATTCCTCATTTTTTTTAATTCTTTCCATGACCAAATAAAAAGGATCACAGTATTAAAATCCATATATTCTTCATTCTTGGTTCTTGTATCTTCACATAATCTTTCATTGATTATACATGGTAATTTCTTGATTCCTTGGATGATTCAAATTCCCTATACTTTTATATCCTACAGTTAATTTGGGAAGACATCCATTGAATTATTGAGATATTTGATCATTCAAGAAGACTCACAAAATTCTAATGATGTGTTACTCTCTTTGGGATTACCTAATTTCTTTGGTTTAATGTTCTCGTGACCTTGTCGCATGAAGTTAAGTTGGGGGGAATCCCTGCAAATTTGTGATTCTTGGATGATTTCCAATCAAGATTCATTGATTGTTTTGATTGGTCCTTTTAGCAAACTTTGACATGTGACATCTCAACCATTTAAGGTATGTATTCCTATGTTGATTGAATCACATTCATTGTAATCACATTCTTTTGTTTTTATCACATGTTTATTTATCTTAATAACTCTACTTATCATTTGTAAAAAATGCATTACTCACTTAATGATAGGGTTATTAATTGGATAAAATTGCTTTACTACACTTGATATGCTTGGTTTTGAGAATATGGTTACAGGTCTCTTGATATGGTGGGATGGTCTTAGTATCAATACTAGTTGATGATTCTTCTCTACACAAGCATTGCATAACATACTTTGTTGCATTTGTTAACATTGTGTGGGCTTGCTAGCTATTTGGTGTATATCAGTTTGCTTGTGCTTTACTATTGGAGATCACATGCAGATTTTTGATAAGGTGTTCCCCACCTTGCGATCAGATTTCCTTTCTTTGGTGATTTATCACATGGAGGAAAAAATGCAGCGTGGTCTATGAGATTCATGATTAGTTTTGAGCTACACATCCAGAAAAACTTTGGAGACATTGCCGATCATCACACTCCTTCCTCAAGTCATGTCTCTTCCTCTCTGAAGTTCTATAGACACATTGGAGACTATCGTTGGTATTTATCTCTATGATCTTGTCCTTGATAATGAAGGTGCGTATATTTCAGGAAATGGATATCTCTCCTTCTTTACAAGGATTGGATATGTAGCACAACTTCATGCCAGGTGATCCAGTTTTCTCACTATTAGAACACTATATTATATACGTACCATCATCCTTGTGAGTAGTTCTTTCATCCAAGTGTGCTAGTATGTTCTAAAGTTATCTAAGAAGATTTCAAAATTCGGTGTTGTGAGATACATGGCTCCAGGTTGATCTGTGAAGTGTTTCAGTATTTCCAAGTTTGTGGAGATTATTCATAGTCATGATTCCAAGTTCATTATGCAATTAAGTTTCAACAGTGCCTTCTGTGAGGTCATGGGTAAAACTCAAGTTTTGGATGGTATCATTTTCCATCATCCATGTCAGGATTTCTTGTTCTTTGGTCATTCTATGCAATTTTTAAAAAAAAAATGAAAAAAAAAAAAGCAATAAAAGATCCAACAATGAAAACCTTCGGGCGTTGTTGGCTAGTTAATATCTGAAAACCAGTTTCTGGCAGATATTAATTGCAAAATAAATTCTTAATGGTGAAAACTATTTTTACAGCGCCATTAAGTGGTGAGTGATTGAAAACTGGCTTGCTAGCGGTCACTTGTCGTTATCAAAAATTGAAAAAAAAGAAAAAAAAATGAAAAAAATAAAAAAATATTGAAAAAAAATGAACAAAATGCAATAATTGGTGTTCTCGGTTTTTCTACTAATCATTATTTTCAGGAACACTCAATGGATTTTGTGGTTCTTTAGATCTTGGGACCTTTTGTCACTCCCTCTTGAATTTCTTCTTTAGCGTGGTCATCAACACTTTGATCACCTATAGTATGTGCTACCTACTCAATTGAGGTGTTTTAGTGGAATGTCCTACCCACTGTTTGTTCTAGATTGCTTTTAGTTTGATGATGGTGGTCCCTCAGATTGCCTTCTTGGTCCCAATTTTCTGGTTCCTTCCAGTGGTCTTCTCTTCGATGCTTTCAGTTAGATGGTGGTCTTTTGTGGTGTTGCAGTACAGTTTTGGATGCCTATCTTCATTCATTATTGATGATTCATCCATTTTGGTGGTCCTGGTTGCTGAATTACTCTATGTTCCAGCCTTGGTCTCTCTGCACATGCATGTTGGTAAAACAATCAATTTTGTTTTTCATTATTTTATCTCTTAACTTTATTTTTATTACTTATTATATTGATCATTATGCAACACCCCTCTTTATCCTCTCCTTGTTTCCCGTGGACGGTCAACCTTTCAGTTGGGGGGAGGAATGTCAGCCTATTATCTTCTATCTATCACCCTTACTAAAACCATTATATTATCCATTATATCCATCGTACAGTAGCCTTTGTTTAATCTCTCACCTCTCCTATTTCACCCCTTAAACTCCTCTTGTGCCAATTGATATAAATTTCCCCTATATGAAACCTTTTGAACCATGATGCTAGAAAAAAACTTTAGATGAAAAAAAAGGGGAAAAGAAAAAAATAGAGAACTAAATTATAAAGAGATATCCCTAAAGAAGAAAAAAAATATCAAAGCTTGTCATGTGAAGCAAAGAAAGGGATTTGTGTTTATATATGAGTTATCATGGTTCAAGGTGGAGACAAAGTCTAAATCCATAAATCCAAGTGCTTTTAATTCAAACTAAAGACCTCATGATCATAGTGATTGCACGAGGACGTGCAATAAGCTAAGCTGGGAGGAATGATGAGAGCAATATTTGTCCTAAATTATACCATATTTTATCCTCCGTATAAGCCTTCACACTCATTTCAATCCCTATCTTCTATTCCATTTTCTATTCCATTTTCTCCTTCTATGTTGCATATGATCGAATATTTATGAGTAATATTTAATATAGTTATTAGATAGAATATGTGAATAAATAGATGAAATTGTATTTATCCAACAAGTTATGGTTCTTTCTGTCGCCCGCTATGCATCTTCCTGTAGCTATTTCAGAAATACAAAGTTTCATCCACTTTGAAATGTATTGCTTGCTATATCTTATTGGCATTCATTATTTCCTCAACAATTTAAAGCATTATTCCTTCCAAGAGTATTGACCAAGGAGTATGTTGAGAAAGAACATAATAGGAATAATTACCAACTAAAATGAGGACAGTCAGTTTTGCATTTCCTTTTGTGAACAGATGCAGATGAATCTCAAAAATCTACGATATGGGTATTGTCCAGAACATGCCCAGTTACAATCCCACGCGACAGAATCTTCAGAACGTGCATGATGGAAAAGTTAGAGACCATTTTCAAAACGTGATTTTTCTATTACGGGTTTGGATTTCAATTTTCAAAGTTTGTTTTTGCTGCTCTTACCAGCTCAACTTCTCCAGCTCAGCTAAATTCTTACGTGGACAGAAAAGGATCCAACCAAGCATAAAAAGGTTATTGCTTCCAAGGAGATGAGATAATATATTCTCACGTGAAAATCAAGACCACTAAACTCCAAACTGTTTGTTTCAAAACTATATTGGTTGAAGATGATATTGTTGCTATAAACAATAACAAAATGTTACGTATTCAACCTGTACCTACAGCAAACTACGTGGATGCATGCTGGAAAAAAACCAATGGTTCTAAGCATTCTGTTACAACCGAATTGCTTCTTATTACCTATTGTTTACGGGCCAAAACAAACTTGCAGCCTAATGGATATGAAGACAATAATAATTTGTTGGGATGGTAACAACAAAATACCTGCACATCAGATTTTTGCTATTCCTTGCATGGAGTATATATCACTATAGTTATTGCATTTTTAAAGTTGCATCTATATAAGCAGCAAGAGATAGATGTATGAGATAACATACAGTTCTGAAAAGAACACAATAGAGTACAGGTTTTACAGAACGTACAGCATTGTAATAGATCATTCTCATTTGGAAATATAAAGTTTATATTTGCATGATTAGGGAGACTTAAGGCTACTACTTGGTTTCATCACCAGGCGGCTGAGGAGGAAGGGCCCACTCCAAAGTTACCTGGTGATCTCATTTTATTTCTGTATGAAGTGCATTTAAGTTAGTTTCCATTTGTGTTTTAATTAGCTTAGCATTACATAGTTATATTTAATCATAGTATATTAGTTTATATATTCAATATCTATATTTGATTAGATAATAATATTTCATATTAATTAGATTATGAGATGATGGTTTATTAAGAGTAGTAATTAATTTTATTATAGATTAGTTTTATTGAGTTATTTACGTTTCTAATGTTCCTGTCGCCAGGAAGTGACAGTTCCTGTCGCTGGGATTTACTTGGGTTTTCATAGACTCAATTTTGTGTGTTGTAATTGCATTCATAAACACTCAGGTCACAACTATCATCCCTTGATAGCATATTGCTTGGATGCCTTTCGCAAGCTTACGCTCTCGGATTGACATGTATAGACCAGCCGAACATCATTATAAATCATGAATTCTTTATTATTATTTGCCCCCAGTGTTGGCCTATCAGATTGGTTGGACTATTTCAAAGTTGGAGTTGTTTTACTTGTCGTCGGAATAGTGTTTTCCTACAGTTTTGGAGTTGATTATGGGATGTGGCACTGATGATCCTTAATGATTCAGCCTTTGTACCCTTAGGGACTTAAAGAGGACCTAAATTAATATCATTTTCTAAGGGTTCAACTCCTAATTCATTATGAGTAAAAATTTAGAACCATTTTTCTCAGGGACCTATTTTTTGCCAGTGTTCCCGCAAGAGCCATTCTTATATTTTTGGCACTGATTGGGCATCATGGCAATGTTGATACTTAATGAATCATCCTTTTCTCTCTTAATGAATTTAAGAGGACCTAAATTACTATCATTTCCCTAAGGTGCAAGTCCTAATTCATTATGAGTCAAAAGTTATGGCCATTTTTCCCCAGGACCTATTTTCTAGTAGTTTTCATGTGAAACGTGGAGTGTTTCTTCTTGCGCGGTTCCATGTGATCAAATGGGGCCTTGCGTAGTTAAAGTAATGCTCTTGGGTCATGTGAGGACCTAAATCCAAAGGTGCATCAAGTGGTGATCACTCTTTCATTAGTTTTGATTTAAACCTTCCAGACTGGACCTATATTGTAATTAAAGCATGACTGGCCGACTTGTGGCTTAGCTTGCTATATATTGAGAGCTTGGGTAGATGTTTAGTAGTCATTTGGATGGTAGATTGGTAGTGGCATGAGATTATGTAATAGGCCGAAACCCGGAAGGCCTTACAGTCGGGCATGTTGAATGAAATTTTATTTTGAATCATTATCTTGTTGTATTCTACTGCAATTGTTGTTATAATTGGCAGTTGTAGGTTTGGACAGTCCTTTATTGGATCCTCCAACCCTGCCCTGTGTCAATTTATATAAAAGTAGTTGCAACTCCATTAAACAAAATTGCTTTATCCTAAATGCTTTGATGGATGTCTATACATCTTCCAAAGTAATCAATTTGGCAATAGGCTACAAGGATGTTGGCAAATGTTGCAGATTTTGGTTTTGTATGCACCCTAAAATGGTCACCTAGACTTTGGGCCCCCATTCAGCAATTTATCAAATCCCTAAATCAATATCTTCAAAAATCAACATTTTTCAATATCAATTTCCTTGATCAAATCCTATTTTATCATTTTTTGATTATTTGCCTTGGGCTAACCATTTTATCCTAAATTCTTTATTTATTTAAAAGGAATATTTCCTCCCCTTTTAATAAATAAAAAGCCCCCACTTTTTCTCTTATCCTAAGTTGCACAAATAAAGCATTATTCTTATTTTATAAAAAGGAGAAAAACACTTTTTATCTCATATGGACACAAAAGTCAACTCTTATTTTCTCATTGGAGGATAATTGTGCACATGGATTGACTCTCTTTCAAGCTCCACCCTTGATTAAATCTTTTTCCTGTTAATCTCTATGGTCCATTCTTTCTCATTTCCTATAAAAGAAGAGCTCTCTTCCTCATTTTCATATGCATTTTTGAATACTAATGTTATGCTGCAGGTTTTCTAGGTCACTTTGGAGCTTTTGAAGATTTGGAGCATCCTTGGCTTTTGCATCTACATGCTATTCTAGTTTCATTTCTTACATTCTATTTTTATTTGTCATGGCATTCATAGCTTAGTTTCCTTTATGTTTTAGATTACTTCATCTAGCTTAATTAGGAGGCTTTGTAATACTTGCATATTTCCTTTCATAGCTTAGCTTGCATAGCTTGCATTTTCATTCATAGTATAGCTTTGCATTGCATTTCATTTTGATTTTTGGAGATATTGGTATTCTTGCCCTTGTCTTCATTTGAATCTCTCATTGTGTGGTTGACTAGCAAGGTCTTTAGCTTAATAGCTCTAACTGAGAGAAAACTTTAAATAATCTTGCAACTCCATGCATAGAGAGCTCTAGGTCGCTTTCTAAGGTATTATATTCATGGATTCCCTTGGATATAATGACTTAGAGAAGTGCACCATTTGAGTGTGTACATTTTTGGCACCCACCGTGGGGCAGAGCATTATTATTTTGTCCTTAATTTTTTGCATTTCTATCAAATTTTCATCAAATTTTAGTTTCATTTTCGGCTCTCAGGCTTTTCAGTCTCAGATTATCGTGTGATAGTTTTCCAGTATCGCGCGATAGTTCACGTATGGTGGTGTGATACTTTACCAGTTAAAGTATCTCTCCATTTGAGACATTCTATTGCCCTATTCGGAACATATTGTCGCCTATAGATATAGTAAAGTATCACCTAGAAATATATTATCACCCCAGTATACTGTAAAGTATCGCGTGATTCTTCTGGCAACAGAAATATCACCCAGACCTGAAAGTGGTGAACCAAAAAATCTTGACCCATCTTTGGATTTTGAAAGCAAGAGGGTAATTGAACATTTTCTTGGTGTGTTTGGGAGAAAACTTTGAGATAGGGGAGTATGCTATTCACCCTTGTGGTGAAACAAAAACCTTGAATCTCATAAGTTGATCCATTCTTTGTTTAGATCTTTAGAATCCTTTAGTGGGCCTTCTCTTGAGCAATCAAGAGGAATGACCCAAGTGGGGACAAGCCTTTTGCTGGCTATTCCAACCCACTATAAACTCAAGGTTATCAAGGACACAAAACTTTGGTATATGTAGTACTTATCTTCGCTTGATGTGAGTACTTGTGGGATTGTGACCATGAAGAAAATGTTGAGCAAGAATGCTTAAGGTACTCTTGTGGCCGTGAGGTTCGTTACTTGCTGCAAGGTAAGGAGTCCCTTTGGGGAGCAAGAGGGGTATTACGAATGGAAGCCCTTACTAAGAACCATAGATAGAGGCCACCCTATTTTTCCTCTTAGCTTCTTGGTGCAAGGATTGATCCAAGTGGAATAACTTGGATCACCCCAAGATTACTCACCATCTGTGTTCCTTTGGTTGTGTCATTGGCACTTCCACGACAAAGCCAATATCTATTATGGGCAACCACTTTGTGTGAGGCAATGGAGCATCAAGTGTGGGCCAAGTTGTTAAGTATTGAGCCATTGTTTTTTTAGGCTAGTAAGTGCTTGAAGTGTTCTTGTTGTGATATACCCGTGTAAATGTTCTTGCATATTCAACATCACGGTAGTGTTCATAGGATTTTTTCAATTTTGATATCACAATTGCTTGTCTTGGCAAGGTTGCTTTTGCCCTTGTTTTAAGTGTTTGGAGACATGTTTGATCACCTACTATTTGCAAACCTATCAATTTACTATTGTCACTGTGATTGAGATTAAAAAAAACCAACCCTCAAATTGAAATTTGGACCAAATTGCCCATAAAACTAAGATTTTTAGCACTCACTGGTCAAGAATCGTACGACACTGGAACAGTATCGCTCCCTATCCTGAAAAATATCATGTGATAGTTTGTCACTGGAAGACTATCACACCGCTTGCCTAGAAATTATTGCCCGAGCTGTCTGGAAATTATCACCCTGCTTAACGCGAAATATCGCCTGGTCTAAAACTGTCACCCTGTTAGCCTAGAAACTATCGCACAAAATCAATTTGCTGCCCTGTTATGTCTAGTCTTCCTTGGTCAGTGTAGATCAGATCTTAAGTGGTATGACATGTTGCTCAACATCCAAATGAACTCAAATGGTATCAAATTGCACAAAATGACTCTTGTTCTTCTTTCTTCCATGTCTTCCTAGTCTCCCATTTCCATCATTTCTCTTCTTCCTTCATGCTTCTTCCTCTTCTTCCTAAACTCTTCACGTCCTCTTGATTCTTTTCCTCTTATTATCTAGTCTACCTTCTTCTATTTCATCTCTTCTATTCATTTCTTCCATGATTGATTCCTTCTCTTCTACAACCATGAATTTCAACTACCTTTTTATAGATCCTCTCTTGAGAATGGATGATCTCAAACTCATTGCTCAATTCAAAGAATTTTATTCCTCCAATAGTCCTTCTGGATATCTCATGGGTGACAAACTTAAAGCAAAAATAAAAGAAAAGATGATTGAATCAGACGCCTTTGCTAGGATCATAGACATGATCATGTCACGATCTTCTTCTTCCAAACATTCTTCATCATCTAAGTCTTCTCATTCTTCTTCATCTTCCAAGTCTCGTCATGACTCTTCTAGACATTATTCACATTCTTCATTACCCAAGTCTTCTTCCTCCACTAGGTCTTCACTTTCCTCTTCTTCACAATCTCATTCCTCTTCTACTTCTCCCAAGAGTCTTACTCCTCAATATGAGCAATATAGTAATCCTTGTGATACCTCTTCTACGAAGAGTGACACACCCACCTTTGATGACTATGATGACTATTATGATGGCTAGGATAATGAACCATATAGTCATACCTATGAAACTTCTATTCCTAAGAGTCCTCCTCATCATGTGCCCATGCTTACTGGAAATGGGTCATCACATTGGATAGATCACGATGGTGATCCGTATGACTCTGATTTTGAAAAAGACTTTGATGAGTTCTGTGAATAATACCTTCATGATGATCCATCTACTTCTATTGAGGAATATAAAATGTACCACGCTGATTTGAAATGTAAATATTATAAGAATCATTCCTCTAAGAACATTCATGTTGAAAATAAAGATTACACTCTCGAGCAAGATCATGTTAATGATGGACCTTTGTCTTGTGATGGTTCCCTTCCATCCCCTACTTCCTCCAATACTCATACATTTCCTAAAGCTTCTGAGTCTTCCAAACCTTTCACAAATCCTTCATCCAATGAATGTCCTAATACTTTTCATGTGGTTCCCTATAGTTATCCTCAAGGGTTACCTCTTAAAGAAATTCAAGCTAACCTTCACTTGGCTACAAATACTTTCAATAATGCTAAACCTAAAGAGCCTAAGCTTTTATGTGCTATAATTCCTACTTCAGCTAGTCCTTTACCATCTTTTCCAAAGTCTTCCATATAATTCCAACATGCTTCCTTGTCCTTAGAAGTGGTCTCATGTTAAGAGGACTCTAAAAATGATAAAGAAAAGAACATAAAGAAAGATCAAGATCAAGAGCCCTCCATGTCATTCAATCCTTTTCATGATGTCTCTTATCTGTTTCATGGTTCTTTTGATCCTCTACACCCTTTCTCATTCATTCCACCATATCTTTAGTCTTCTCCTAAACAAGATCAAGCTACTACTTCCAATGTTGAGCCTATTGAAAATCAAAAGAAAAATGATACATTTATGCTATCCAAAGCTCCTTGTCAAGATCAAAGTATTATATCTTCGTGTTCTACCATTCCATGTTCACTTCCACTTTCTACTCTTCCTAAGTCTTTGCAAGCTTTGAACAATCCTATCAAAGAAGTTCCTCCTATTCAAGATGTTCATAATTCTATTGTAAATCCTAATGCTCACTCTAAAGATGTTGATGTCCTTGGTTGTCATATAGATGTTTATGAACTTATTGATTATCCTTTTGCATCTTCCACTTCCATCCTTGGACCTCTTCCACCAATACTAAGGGCTTCACATCTTCCTTCCATCTTGGGCCCTTATGTCCCTTCACTTTCCCCTCCTAACTCTCCTAATTCATCATCCATCTTGGGTCCTTACGTCCCTCCATCTCCTATCTTTCCTCAAGATCAACATAGATGCATACCCTTGAATCCTTTTCATCCACCCACCCATCTAAACCAGTCATATCCTTATTCTTCCATAAGTCCCAAGTCTTTTGGAAGTAACTTGAATGTTCAATATAAGAAAAAGAAGCAATACAAGAATCCATCAAAAAAAGAAGATCACCATGTCTCCTTTAATCAACATGGAGGTATAAAGTCAAAAGAGATATCTAAGAAGAAAGCTACAAGACAAGTATGGGTTCCAAAATCCATCATTGAAGATATTCTCTCTAAATCATCAAAAAGAAATGAAAAGCCTAAGGCTATATGGATTCCAAAGTCTCTCTTGAAAGAGTCTACTATTGAGCAACAAGTGAAGTTGACATTCAAGCTTCCAAAGACTTTCACTTCATCTTCTCCCAAAAACATTTTTTCATTCCATGTGCCTGAACCGCAACCTCTGCTAAATATTCACCATATTCCTTCTCATATTCCTTCATTCACATTTCCTCCATCCTCTCGCCACCCTTCAAGGTGTGTGTTGATGTTGATCTTTCCTTCCTTTCCATATGCCCTTTCACAATCCTTCCATTCATTATCTTTCTACCTTCTATCATTTCTCCTCATTTGCCTAGTCCTTCGATCTTCCAACCTCACTCGCTTTGCATAAAACCTTATCCTCCATTTTTCTCTTCCATCTTCCTTTCCCTATCAGCATCTTTGAGCATATCATTTTGAATTCTTGGCATATAATGGTTTATCCTTTCAAGGAGAATTATCTAAAAGCTTGCCTTCTTCCAAAAATAAAAATGAAAAAATTGAAAATGTGCCTTGGTGGAAACCTAGAAACAAGCACCTTGGTAGCAAAAGTAAAGAGAAATAAATTTGTCCTATGGTGAAAACCACTCCCTTGTGGCACCTTGGATAAGTATCGTGATGAAAACCTGCTAATCAGGCATCATGCGTAGTTCTTCTACATATTTCATCAATTTCATCTTCTCTCTTTGATCTTGACAATGTTAAGCTATACATGAACATTTGGCTATCTTGTGAGCTATCTTATGATGATCTCACTTTCATTCCATTCATGTTTAGCCTTCATATTTATTTTCCTCCATTCATTCTAGCCTTTTGCTATCCTTTTCTCCTTTGGTCTTGATCTAATAAAAAAGAGTAAAAACACGATGCTATGAAGCCTCTTAACATGTCTACTCCTTTGGACTGCATCCTTTCCTTCTTTTTCATTACGCTTTTGTGACTTATCCTATGTTGGCCTTTCATTGCTTGTCCAAATGTGCTTTACATGACAATTTTTTTTTCCTAGCTTGGGTACTCTTGAGGAGTTTGCCTTTGAGGATTTCTTCCCTTCATTCTCCTTCATTCTCCTAGCTTGCTATTCCTTCTTGTCCTCCACCTTGCTAGACATTGGGACTACACGATCTGATCTTGCTTGGGAGTTTGATGCCTGTTCTGTCTGGGGGCATCCTTTGTACATACTTATTAATCTTGAAAAAACCCAAAAAAATGATATATTGTTAAAAAATTTTAAAATTGGAAAATGTCTTGAAAAAAATGATCACCTTGGTGAAAACCTGGAAACAGGCGCCTTGGTAGCAAAAATATAAAAAAATTATAAAAAGTCCTCAAATTGTTTTAAAAAAATCAAAAAATGCAAAAAATTCAAAAAAATAGAAAAAGTGCCTTGGTGAAAACCTGGAAACAGGCGCCTTGGTAGCAAAAATACAAAAAAATTGAAAAAATAAAAAAAATCTCCAAGTGGTGAAAACCTGGAAATAGGCACTGCTTGAGGCCTTTGCACCCTTGTCTTTTAGCATGCGTCCTCGACACTTAGCCTTTCTCCATCATGCCTTAACCTTATTGCCTTGGTTTGGAATTGGTCTTTGTCTTTGTCTAGGGGGCATAACTATGCTAGCTTTGGTCTCTAGGATGTGTTGGTCTTTAGGACATCTTGCAAACAGTGTTTTTCAACACCACCCAAATAGTGTTTTTCAACACTACCCTAGCGTCAAGTGTTTCTCAACACTTATCAGATATTCTACCCTACAATTTAGCATGATATTATATTTTGACTAGCAGATGTGATACTCAAAGATTGATTCTATGACCTACACACACGCACTTAAACACTTGACTCGCTGAGACTTGTTTGACTTTGTTTTCCTTGTGTGTTGTCTATGATGATTTCTTTGATGAGTGTTCTCTCCCAATGATAGTTTTCGATGATGCATAGCTAGAAGACTGAGGGCATGAGGACATGTTTTATTACTTTTTCTACTTGTGGGTATATCTTGTTGGTCCTATTTGTTATTAGCATTTAGGCTTGATCCACTTGACAATAAGTCTACAAGGTATTATCCTTGACTATTTTCGCAAGTGCATACTTATAGTCATCTTGACTTTCCTTGTGTCTCGATACGAGTATAATCTTGTCATATCAAATTTAGGTAATCTCACTACACTAGTCATCTTGACCTACATGTCTTTGGTGCCTAAGTGATATTTCCACATTCTATCTGATATAGATCATATTCATATACCCATAGTCATACTAGTGTGCATTGTACGATCTTGTGATGGTACCAATAAAGCTCGATGATGATTATTAGATGTCTATTCGCGTTGTGACCTTGCAAGTCAACCAATTTTCATAGCAGCTTGCATTTTTTAGGTTCATGATTGATGCAGAGGCCCTAGGTGGACTTGCAATCATTCATGCTATGAGGGACTTCACAAGTGCTTTTACAACACTAACCAAACTTCTTCATTAGGATCCTTCTCCTTGATCATGTCAATACCTTCTCCATCAGAGTGCACATACATTGTCTTGTGCCACCATAGGCTCTACACCTTGTTAAAATCACAATGTCCCTCAATAAAATCATTATATTCATCTCAATAACCCATCAACCCAATATTGGTTCGTAATCAAGTAAATACTTTCACTCTCCTAAACACTATTTTTATAACAGTCATATACATAATCTCAAAATCCCAAAGATAGCCACTACTTATATCATTACTATGGTTTATCTTGCATTCCATACAATGAGACACATCCAAGACAACTTCTAAAAGCCTTCCCACACTTTCCATGCCCACTAGATTCATAAAAATGACTTCATGATTTAATTAAACATAAAGTTACCTTCTTGCTGTCCTGTTGAATAGACCGGTGAACAGTCACCATAAATTTTGAAAAAAACAATATTTTAAAGATCCCTCCGGTGACGATGTGGAAAATTAGGTCTTCTATAACATATTTGAAAATAAGGAAGATCCAACAGTTCAATTGAACTATATTGCCCCCGCACTGGACTGCATTTTCCTAAGATAATCATTCATTCTCTTCCTCATAACCAGTCACTTTCTACCACTTCAAACATGTGTCAAAACAATGCATGGGTTCCTACAACTTCATGGAAAGTTATAATACATCCCTTCCAAAATTATTTCCAAATGTGAGAGGCTTATTGGATGTGAAACTACTAAACACTTCACATTTTCCCTCTTGGATTACCCTATTTGAGGGTTCTGGCAGCTTACACTCAAAACCCGATATCCTTTTGTTTTCTTAACCAAATGCAATCCCACAAAAGCCAAAATAGGCTTAAATCATTGTAGAAACATTACCAATCAAAAATTTATTAACAAAGTAGCATTTACAACTATGAAAACACAGTAAAAATGTCTATTATGACTGACAGAACATAGAAAAGTACAGAATAACCAACTTTATTGATTCCAAACTTATTACATCAATCTCCCTCTCCTTTTTGGAATTGTTTACAATGTATTTATGACTATTCCAACCATGGGAACTGACCAACTACCTTTGAAACTACCCAAAAACTGATTAGAACCAGTTAAAACCGACTACTAACTCCAAACTACCTCAAATTGTCCTATCCTCGGTTTTTTTAACAACTTTATACATGGATTTGATTTGCCAAGTTGACAATTCCATTGTCAAATTTGGAAACCATTAAACAATTCAAGCCTATATCACTCCTATTAAATTAAAATGGTCTTATAAAGAACTTAAGCACCTAAAACATCAATTTATTTGCCTATACTACGCATGACCTCACTGTTAGCCCTTATAGGCTATGTTGCCAATCTTGGCATTACATACGCATTTTATTTTTACTTTGCATTTGAATTACATTAGGTGGCTCTAATGGCCACATTTACATCACATGAAGACCTCATTGACAATTTGGACTCATATGCCTTATTATGCTCTCTCAGGAACATGAAGTGACTCCTGTAGCCATAGTGCTCCTGCACCATACTCCACAGCTTTAAAACTTTTCCAAGTCCTCTTGGAAACCTGAAAATAAACACATGTCAGTAAAAATCAGGCCTTCATCTTGACCTTAGGCACATATAGTTCCTCTTGGAACCATGATGCTCCATACAAATTCATCTTGCACTTAGGCTTGTCTCCTCTTCTCACCAATGTGAACATGGCTTGCCCATGTTGCTGCATCTTCCGTCTCCCCACTATGTCAATCTTCATTTCTGATCCATCTTGTGCTATCTCCATGCTTGTATAAAAATCTATCAACTTTTGAGCCTCCTCATGGCCCATCTCTACAAATATAGTGTCTTCTTTGAAGGCTGCTCCTTCGTGTGCCTCCAAAACTCCTCCATAACTCTGCCATTCTTCAACTATAGCAACAAACTCATTCCACAAATTCACCTCATCTTCAAGACCTTCCATGCATTCCTCTATGTTGTCTTATCTAGCATCTACCAAGACTTCTTCACAAGCCTTTACACCTCTCATCATAGGCGCATCTTCTACTCTAAGAGTACCCATCCTAGTACCCTCTTCTTCCATCTTTCTCTTGTTCCTTGTTGTTGCAACTAGTCTCTAAATAGGCCATCTTATCTTCATCTTCAACCTTAAGTGCCAACTTGTAGCATCATTAAGCATCTCCTCAAGTCTCTCCAACCTTGCTTCACCTTCTTCCAATTCTTTCTCTAGAATCTTTATCTTTTCTTCCCACTCTTTTCTCTCTTCTTCCTGCTCTTCCAAAGCTTTCCTCAAGCTTCTCAACTCTTCTTGCCTTATCCATTCTATATCTTTCTTCCTTGCTTCTTCTTCCTTCTTCTTTCTTTCACTTTCTTCTCTCTCCTTCTTATCACCATATAGGTACTCCTTCAATGCCTTAACAATTTCTCTTTCACTCCTTGTCAAAGCCATCTTCTCACACCAAACTAAGATTCATTAGATATCCAGCCACCACTTTGGAACACTCTTAGAGGATAGTTCAACTCCAAAGGTTCAACAAAGGGTTTTCAATCCTACAAATCCCAGACCTTTCTCTTGCTCTGATACCACTTGATGCAGAGGCCCTAGGTGGACTTGTAGTCATTCATGCTACGAGGGACTTCACAAGTGCTTTTACAACACTAACCAAACTTCTTCATCAGGATCCTTCTCCTTGATCATGTCAATACCTTCTCCATCAGAGTACACATACAATGTCTTGTGCCACTATAGGCTCTACACCTTGTTAAAATCACAATGTCCCTCAATACAATCATTATATTCATCTCAATAACCCATCAACCCAATATTGGTTCATAATCAAGTAAATACTTTCAGTCTCCTAGACACTATTTTTATAACAGACATATACATAATCTCAAAATCCCAAAGATAGCCACTACTTATATCATTACTGTACACACAAAAGTAGTGCACTTCTATGAATCCTTACATGCAAGGAAACTCAACAATGAGCCCTCACAAATAGATCCATAGCTCTCTATGCATGGAGTTGCAAGATTATGAATTTGCTCTCAGCTAGAGCTATTGAGCTTGTGACCTTGCTAGTCAACCATACAATGAGAGATTTGAATGAGGACAAGGGCAAGAGTGCCAATATCTCCAAAGAATCAAATAGAAATGCAATACAATGCAAGCTAAGAATGAAAATGAAAACTATTCTATGGAAATGAAAGTACAAATTAAGCTATTGAAAGGAAATACAAGGGATTACAACCTTCCTAATTAAGCTATGTGAAGTTATCTATTGCATAAAAGAAAGTAAGCTATGAAATGAAACTATGGATGCTATGATAATACAAGAAATGAAGTCTAAACTATGAAGCAATGAGGAAATCCAAGAAAAGCTTGATGTATCAATGATCTCCAAAAGCTCCAAATGCACCTAGAAAACCTGCAGCATAACAATAGCATGAAAGAGATGGATATGCAAATGAAGGAGAGAGATCTCCTTTTATAAGAAATGCAAAGGAATGGACCATGGAGATTAAGAGGCAAAAGTCTCAATCAACGGTGGAGCTTGAAAAAGGAGCAATCCATGTGCACAAGTATCCTCCAATAGGAATTGACTTTGTGTCTATGTGAGACAAAAGTGCTTTTTTCCTTTTTTATAAAATGAGAATAGTGTTTTATTTGTGCAACTTAGGATAAGAGGAAAGGGGGCTTTTTTATTTATTAAAAGGGGAGGAAATATTCCTTTTAAGTAAATAAAAACTTAGGATAAAATGGTTAGCCCAGGGAAAATAATCAAAAAATGATGAAATTAGGATTTGATCAAGGAAATTGATAATGTCGAAAAGTATTGATTATTGATAAAACTAATTCAGGACAAGCAAATCGAATAAATGGGTCCCAAAGTCTAGACGGCCATTTTAGGGTGCATACATTTTCCCCTCTTTGACTAATGTGAGATCGATTTGGGATCACAAGACAACTCAGATGTGAGATCGATTTGGGATCACATCCAGACAAAGCATAAACAAAAGCCTTTGAACATGAGGTCGATTCGGGATCATATCCAAAGTAAGAGATAAAAATCTTAAATTTGAGCAAAAGCTCACAAAAGATGTCTGAATCAGGAAAATCAAGAAAATCAGGGATGAGAATCCCATAGGTACTGCCCCCTCAGAATCAGAATCGAAATCAGGTAGAGGACAAGCAAAAAATTGATAAAGATGATCAAATCATAATGAAATCACAATCGACGATAAGGTCAACTGGTTAACCATTAGGCAATGAAACATGCCCCAGTTTGACTGAGAAAGATATAGGATAAAGATGCAGTCAAACGTGAGAAAGGAGTGAATTGAATAAAAGATGAATGAAAGACTAGAAGTTTGAGAGATATGAAAAGGAAGAAATCCCATCAAAGATCGGAGAATTATGCCTTGAAAATCAATCAACTACGCAGAAAAAGGGAAATTTGGAACATGATTTTGACTATCAAGATGACCTTGGATTTCAATTTCAAGTTTGAAAATGGATCTAGGACGTCGAAATTAGGTAGGGGTGCAATTTTCATGCAATTCTGAGGTGTTTTGAAAATTGGTCAAAAAGTCAAAAATGCTGTAAAAGGGGCCAAAAATGTCATTTTCAAAATCATTTGACTTTTATTGATTTGAGAATTGTGAGAACTTAGAGAGAGAAAATGGCCCAGCAAGAAGTGATTCCAATCCATAGGCATTGGTTTGAGCGTGGTCGGTTGCACAACCAGCCTCCACACTATGCTGCCCCAGTGAGTTTTCAAAAAAACTTCGCTTTTGTGAGTCATTAATGAGCATTTAAGATTTTTAGCACGTTTTTCAAATTTTTAAATTTGCAAATTTTTAGTTTAGGTGAAATATCGCGTGATACTTTAAAAGTATCGCGCCCTTTGGGGAGAAATATCACTCGATACTTCGCGGGTCTCCCAAGTATCGCTCGCGTATAGACACCAGTATCGCATGATACCAGGTGAACTATCGCGCGATACTGGGTGAACTATCACGTGATACCGAGTGAAGTATCACACACCCAAAGGTATATCACCCTGTGATAGAAAGAAGTGTCGCATGATACTTGTTCCAAAAGCAGTATCGCCTAAGGGTAAAATTTGAATTTTTAAGTATTTATGAGCAAAAATGACATGGGTCTAAACAAGTTTACATTTTTAGAGATGTGTGATACTGATTTTGGGACATCCATCATGATATGTTCTAACAACTGACTTGGTTTAATGGCTTGCAAGAGGTCTTTCCGATGTTGATCATTAGAGCGCCGAAGGTGGTGGGATTGAAATATGTCTGAAACCTAGATAACCCAGGTGAGGATGACATCAGAGCGATAGGATTCAAATACCTATTACGAATGCCACACATACGAGCTGATCATAGGTTGTTGACTTCTCTTGCTAAGAGATGGCATAGTGAGCACAACACCTTCCACCTGCCTACGGGAGAGGTATCGATCACACTAGAGGATGTCTACAGGATTCTGCGAGTACCATGCCATGCTGAGCCTGTGAGTATAATCATGTTTTAAAGATATAATTTTTTTAAGTATAATGTTTCCATATGATGAAAATGAACATGATTGTTTTCTGGCACAGGTATATTATGATCAGGATGCGACTGAGGGGTGGTAGTTGATTCAGGAGATGTTCCAGGATGTTACCATTCTAGATAGACATGTCGGCTGGGAGAGGCTTATGGATGACTTTGGCCATAATTTTCCTGTACCATGCATTGTGGCATCATTTATTGGCCAGATCCTGATGACTCATCACAGTCAGAAGGGATTCCCGCTCGGATGGGCCAAGTTACTTATAGACTTGGTAGGCATACCTCAGTGCATGGCATGGGGACCTGCCATACTTGCAGAGATGTATCATGAGTTGCACGAGATCATCTACAAGGATGGTCAGACATGGGCTTGCGGTGCCATCCTGGCACAGGTATGGGCTTGGGAGCATATCACTGTGATACACCCCAAAGTTCAACCTAGGGAGCGGAGATACCCATATGTCTACAAATACGCGGGTTACATTTCTTATGCTCCGACAGGGGATGTGACTCACTACAAACGGATCCTAGATGAGATGACCTCATTCACATGGAGGCCATACAGGGATGTGGAGGCATGGGGAGATGCAGATGATGAGCTGAGTTACATGTTGTGCACTCGACCATTGGTAGGTTAACATGTAGAGATAGTCAAGAGATTCTGCATCACTCGAGTATGGCGACAGTTTGGGAGACAGCAGCGAGTCTCCACAGAGACGACCACCTACGCGAGGGCCAGGGATGAGGAGGGATAGGGATGGCTACCCATGTTAGACTATCGGTGGGCTATTAATGAGACAACTGGGATCAGGAGGGAGCCCTGGGAGTATCTCCCAGATGTGGCGGATGTAGGGGTTGATGCAGCATACAGGGCAGAGTGACGGAGGGCACCATTCCCTCGATTTACTATACCAGATACTGTACAGGTTGCCCCAGGGGGAGGAGACAGAGGGGATGATGAGGATAGAGGAGGAGCTCTGGTTAGAGAGGTGGGGGAGGGATCTAGAGGTGGTGGCTAGAAACGGCCACGAGGTCAGGGATCAGTGGCTCTTGAGGATGAGGTGAGACTAGCTCACCGGTAGGCAGGGGTACAACAGGATCAGCCTACGGGTGGGGAGGAGTTGAGAGCCAGAATATAAGCTCTAGAGGTAGAGATGCAGCAGCTGAGGATTACTATAGCTGTGAGGGATTAGCAGCTAGCAGATCTGAGAGTAGAGAGAGATCAGCAGATAGCTAATTTTAGGGCAGAGATAGCACGCCACAAGGTGATGGCACAGGCAGATGCGCTAGAGATTCGATGGGATTCAATGAGAGCAGCATATTATCATGGACTTTATCTTCAGGTCATTCCAAAGGATGAGAGAGCACCATCATATTCTCAAAGGGTAGGGGTATCAAATGTGGTACTTGATAGGAGAGCCATGCCTCCTCCACCACCACGAGCTCCTCACGAGGGTGGTAGCGAGTCCTAGGTTTAGGTCTGAGGTTGTTAGATATTTAGACATATCTTCAGACATTGATCCAGATTTTGGGATCCCATATTGTATATTGTATCATGACATTGAGTTATGTATGAGATTACTGGATGTTCGATATATCATGTTTTTATGTCTCACTTCTGATGGATGTATCAGTTTATGTATATTGTCTTGTCATTTTGCTCAAAATGTTTATGTATATGCTCATGTATGTTCTCTCTCGTAGATGTATTTTGAATTCTCATGTGTATGATATAGACTCATGTTTCTGAAAATGATAGTTGTGATATAGATATGATGATATGATTAACCCCTTGTGATGAATAGGAATAGGTTCGAGATGAAAAAGACAAGGAGTGAAAGACATGATTGAGAAGAAGGAAAGGTGAGTGCAGTCGACTGATAGGTCCACGTAGGATGAAAAAGGAGAGCTCTCTCCATATGCAAAGTGTAAAACTAAACTATCATGAACCTAAAAATGCAAGCTACTATGAAAGTGGTTGACTTGCAAGGTCACAACGCCTATAGACATCTAATTATCATCATCAAGCATTATTGGTAGTGTCGTAAGATCATACAATGCACACTAGCATAACTATGTGGATATGAATATGATCTTTATCAGATAAAAATATGAAAATCTCACCTAGGCATCAAAGACATGTAGGTCAAGATGACAAGCGCAGTGAGATTACCTAAATTTGATATGGCAGGATTATGCTTGTATCAAGACACATTAAAGTCAGGATAGCTATAAGCATGCACTCATAAAAATAGTCAAGGATAATACCTTGTCAATCCATAGTGTCAAGTAAGACCAGCATAAATGCTCATGACAATTAAGATCAACAAAATATACCCACAAGCAGATAAAGAAAGAAAACATGTTCTCATACCCTCAGTCTTCTAGCTATGCATCATCGAAAACTTCTCAAGGAGAGACCACTCATCAAAGAAATCCTCATAGATAGCACACAAAGAAAAATAAAGTCAACATATCTCAACAAGTTGATTGTTTAAGTGTGTGTGTGTTGGTCATAGAGTCAAACTCTGAGTATTGCATTTGCAAATGAGCAATGTTGCATCATACTTAGACTATTGGGTAAGACATCTAATAAGTGTTAAGAAACACTCGACATGAGGGTAGTGTTGAAAAACACTATTTGGGGTGGTGTTGAAAAATACCTGTTGTGAAATGCCCCAAGAGACAAACACACCTAAAGGACCAATGCTAACAGTTATGCCCCCTAGACAAAGACAAAGACCAATTCCAGACTAAGTCAAATAAGGTCAGGGTATGATGGAGAAAGGTTCAGTGTTGAGGGCGCATGCTAACAAATAGGAGTGCAAAGGCCTCAAGTAGCACATGTTTCCAAGTTTTCACCACTTGGAATCTTTTTTCATTTTTTTCTTCTTTTGTATTTTTGCTACCAAGGCGCTTGTTTCCAAGTTTTCACCAAGGCACTTTTTCTTTTTTTTTTGAATTTTTTGCATTTTTTGATTTTTTTGTATTTTTTCAGGACTTTTTATGCTTTTTAGGATTTTTTCAGCATCATATATCAATTTTTTTGGTATTTTTTTCAGGATCATAAAATATGTACAAAGGATGCCCCCAGACAGAAATAGGCATCAAGGATAGAACTTCTTTAGGTGAAAAATGTTGATGGGATCAGGGAGTTGTTCTCCATCAAGATCTAATAGTAAATATGCACCGGTACCAAAAGTAGCTATAATAATGTATGGTCCAAGCCAATTAGGTTCAAACTTGCCCTTTTGTTCTCTATTCTGTTGATTCTTAGGGTTCTCTCTCAAAACAAGATCACCTATCTAAAATTCCCTAGGGTGAACCTTCTTGTTGAATGCTTTGGACATACGCTTCTGATACACTCTCATATGATCAAATGAAGCCTTACGCTTCTCATCTAGAAGTTCCAATTCTTGTAACCTCATGGCACAGTAATCCTCATCTATTATCAATCCTTTGAGTGAGACTCTAAGCGAAGGTATCTCTACTTCTAAGGGCAACACCACTTTAGCGCCATAGGTAAGAGAAAAAGGAGTAGCTCCTGTAGGTGTACGAATGCTAGTTCTGTAAGTCCATAGTGCTGGATTGATTTGCAAGTGCCAATCCCTACCATTCTTGTGCACTGTCCTATGAAGAATCTTAAGGATGGTTTTATTGGAAGCCTCTACCTATCCATTTCCCTATGGAAAGTAAATGGAGGACCAATGTTGCTTGATTTTAAACTTTTTTCATAAATGCTTTAGGTCCTTATTCTTGAATTGACCTCCATTATCAGTGATAATATCAGAAGGTACTCCAAATCAGCAAATAATATGATTCAAGATGAACAAAGAGATAGTCTTCCCTAAAGCTACAGAAAGTGGCATGGCTTCCACCCATTTTGTGAAGTAGTCAGTAGTACTAATAATGAACTTATGTCCACCTGATGAGTTGGGGTGAATCTACCCAACTATATCAAAGGCCTGGCACTGAAATGGCCAATGAGAAATGGAAGGGATCAGCTCCCTACCTGGAGCATGAATCAGGTTTCCATGTTTCTGACATTTTTCACAAGACTTAGCAAAGGCTACTGCGTCTATCTGCATCGTGGGCCAATAATACCCCACCCTAAGCAACCTTTGGGCCATGGCAAGACTGTTGGAATGTCCACCACAAATGCCCTCATGGATGTTGGCTAACGCTTGGTCAGATTCCTCCTTTTCCAAGCACCTAAGGAGTGTCCCATCTAAACCCCTCCTATATAAATCACCAAAGATAAGGGTGTGGCGGGAGGCATTACGGACAAGGTTTCGGCGTTCAGAATGGTTGAATGTGTCAGGGATGATGCCATCACGGAGATATGAATAGATAGCACCATATCGGGAAGATTCATGTGTGACAAGGGTACAAATGACATGGCTTTCAGATGAGTCAAATATGGGATGGTGTAGCTCTTCCACCAGGAATTCAAATCTTGATTCATGGTGTTCCAACTGAAGGAGTGAAGCTAATGTGGCCATAGCATCTGCAGCTTTTTTCTCTATCCTGGGGATCTGTTGAAATGTCACAAATGTAAAGTAACGTCTCAATGATTCAACCATCTTTTTGTAAGGTACCAATTTATCATCCTTAGTTTGATACTCCTCATTGACTTGGTTGATAATTAGCTGTGAATCCCCAAAGACATGTAATTCTATTATGTTCCATTCTATAGCCATTTTCAATCCATTGGTCAAAGCTTCATATTCTGCAATATTATTTGTACATGGGAATAAAAGTTTGTAAGACTTTGGAATGTTTCACCCATGTGGAGAAACAAATAATACTCCAGCACCTGATCCATTTTGCATGTGGGAACCATCAAAGAACATTTTCCAAGTGCGAGTAGTCATATACAGTTGTGTTCATCTAGGAATTCTACCTGAATAGGCATACTATCCTTAACTAGAAAGTTAGCTAATTGGTCAACAATAGCTTGCCCTTTTATGGCCTTTCTCTCAACGTACTCTATATCAAATTCAGATAAAACCATCATCCATTTGGCAAGCCTACCCATGAGAGAAGCCTTACTAAGAAAGTACTTAAGAGGATCAATTTTTGCAACCAAATGTATAGTATGAGCGAGCATATAGTGTCGCAACTTTTGGGAAGCAAACACTACTGCCAGACAAGACTTTTCAATGCTATTATAATTGATCTCATAAGATACTAGAGTACGACTATTGTAGTAAATAGCCCTTTCTTTCCCAGTATCATCTAATTGAGCCAACAATGCCCCTAAGGAAGACTCTATTGCTGAAATGTATAAAATCAATGGTTTCCTAGGAATAGGCGGGATCAAAATTGGAGGATTAGCCAAGTATTGTTTAATTTGATCTAGGCTCTTTTGGAATTCCTCATTCCACACGCAAGAAGCACTCTTATGCAATGTCTTATTAAAAGGTTGTGCTCTATTTGCAAGTTGATAAATAAACCTCCTGATCGACTGAAGACGTCCCTGAAGACTTCTCATTTGACTGATATTTCTTGGAGGTGGCATATCTAATATAGCTTGGACCTTTTCAAGATCAACCTCTATACCTTTTGCTGAAATTATGAATCCTAGGATTTTACCTGAGGCAACTCCAAATGCACACTTTTTTGGATTCAATCTAAGCTGAAATTGTGCAATGCGATCTAGAATTACTTCCAGATCGTCGAGGTGTGTGTCCCATTTTCTAGATTTAGCCAGGGTATCATCCACATAATCTTCCATGTTCTTATGCATCATATCATGAAAAATTGTGGTCATAGCTCGTTGGTATGTTGCTCATGCATTCTTTAGGCCAAATGGCATGATGTTCCAACAATAGGTTCCCCATGCACATGTGAAAGCTATTTTCTCTTGATCTTCGGGAGCTATTTTTGTCTGGTTATATTTGGAAAACCCATCCATTAAGGAATATATCTCATAACCTGCTATCATATCCACTATCATGTCTATGTTTGGGAGTGGAAAGTCATCCTTTGGGCATGCTTTGTTGAGGTCTCTGAAATCTGTACAACTGCAAATGGACCCATCATGATTTGAAACTGGAACAATATTGGAGATCCACTTAGCATAGTCGATAGCTCGAATGAATCCTACGCGTAAGAGCTTTTCTAATTCAGTCTTAACAAGAAGAGCTATATGAGGATGCATTTTGCTCAACTTTTGTTTGACTGGTTTTATTCCTGGAGCTATAGATAGATGATGCATAATAAGATCAGTGTCAAGCCCTGGCATATTAGAATATGTCCAAGCAAAGTTGACTTTCTTCTTTTGCAAAAACTTTGTATATGCATCTTTTTCTTCAACTGATAGAGACTGAGCAAGGTGCACTATTTGGGGAGCCTCTTCTGTATTCAAATTCACTGGTTGTGTGGGCTCAATGAGAACTGATGACCTATCCTGGAAGTAACTTGGCAAGTTATTAAGTACCCCATCCTTAGGCACCTCAAAGAGGTTTTCACCCTCGGATACATCATTTATTTTTACTATTTTTGGTTTTGATACCACCACAAGGTGGTTTTCACCATCAGACCTTTTTTTATTTTTTTCTTTTTCTTTTATTTTTAGACTGAGGTACTTAATATCAGGCTTCGTCATGCTTGTTGTTGGTTCACTAGTGGAAGAGGCCATGGGTTCAAGAGCATTCAGATAGCAGGCAATTTCATAATCATTCTGAAAGGTGAGGAGTCTAGGCTCTTGGTGGCGCTGAGACTAGTCGATTAGGTGGAAATGAACAAGGGGTAGGTCAATAACTGGTTCAACATTGTGTATGTGGAAGGTGTTATCTCTGGTGACCATACGATCGGGATTCATCTAGTCCCCTCCTAAGATACCTGAGTCAGGATTTGTCCTATCAAATGAAGCGTCGTCCACTAAGGCAATTCAAGGAGTCCAATCCTCCAATCCTAGACTAGGCTCGTTGGTCACATTGAGTTGAGTATTATAAGTATGGACAACATCCATGTCCAAATCAACTGTTGCATCTAAAAGTGAGTCCCATTCATACTCATGTGAGTCTATCTCTGAATCATCATTTGGGCCTCGTGATGTAGAAGCCTCAAGGTTAGGAAAGGTTTCCCTTTCTCTAGCACTAGCATTGTTGCTATCTGTCGCAGCCAGGATAGCAACACTTTCCATTGTCAATCTAGCATTCATATAGTCACTATCTGTCATAGTTGGGATAGTAGGACTATCAATTGTCAAATCTTTTGAATCTCCCCAAAGGAGATTTGTTGAAGGCACCCAATCATCAGACATGTCTTGTTGATTAGAGAGATTAGGTGTGTAGTCTGAGTCATTGTCACTGTCTGTCGCAGCTGAGATAGGGACACTTTTTTGTTTCTTATTTTCAAAACCTAAGCCAACTGTTGACTTATTCCTTCGTCCAAAAAGGGCATGGTTAAGAGGTTCAGCCCTAGCATCTAGCCTATGACTAAGGGGACCCTGTCCTGGATAACCCATATTCTTGACCAATGTATACCCTCTCCCATAAGTTCTAGGGGAAGGTGCAAAATTCTCATTATGTAGGTATTTCTCTTCTCGGTAAATCCAGTCCCTAATGGCAACCTCTTCTTTTTCTTCTTGAATCGGAACTAAGGATTCCACAAACTTATCAAACAATGTCATGGCCGAAGACGAGGGCTTCATTTCTTGAGAAGGTTTGCCATAAGACCTAGGGGAAATTGGCAATTTTTTGAATGGATCCAATTTGTAATCCCCCATACCAAGATCTATGGTGTTGACTTTATTCTTGCATTGTTCAAATGCAGTATCAAAAGTGTTAGCCTCCCTATTCAAAGGAATGTGAGACCCTGCTGAAATTGTTTTGACTGACAGTGTGCTGTCTCCAGGTATGTAGACTTCTATTCCATTGTAAGGGAATTTTACACACTGATGATAGGTAGACGGGACCGCTTGCATCTCATGTATCCATGGTCTACCTAACAAAATATTTTAAGCCAAAGGACCGGCATCAACAATCTGAAACAAAATGTCTTTCTCTACAGGACCAATTCGAATAGGAAGAACGACCAATCCTTTAGAACTACGTTCTGCTTCATCGTAAGCCTTGATAGTTATTTTCTTTCTTGTGTCAATGACTTCTTCTGAATAACCCAAGGCCTTCAATAAGCTCAAAGAACAAATATTAAGCCCAACACCCTCATCTATCAACACATGCCTAACACGGGTCTTGTGGATCATAACCTCTATATGAAGGGCCAAATTGTGTGGGTGGCTTAATGACTTGTCATCTTCCTCTGAGAATGTAAGGTAGTGAGGGCTAACCAAGTGGTTGACCATATTCTGGAATTGATCTACATCTATATCATTAGGGACATTACCTGTTCGTAAGGCATCCTCAAGGACACGCTTGTGCTTAAGGGATAGTTCCAAAAGCTCAAAGATTGAAATCTGCGCTGGTGTACATTGTAATTGGTCAACAAGATTATAAATCAACTCAGGACCAACAACAGATTTTGGAAGAACACCCTTTGACACTGGCTGCTTAGACTTACTAGAGTTAGGACCTCTAATAACAATGGGAGCTTGAGACTGGCTTCTAGTGACAGCGTTGAGGGGTTGGGACATCCTTTGTGAGTGAGGACCTCTTAGTACCACAACGGGTCCTTCATCAGGCATAGGAGTTGAATCCACATCATATCCATAAGGGTCTTTCCCTCTCATCATGTTGACATTATCATCAGCCACTGCAAGCATGTTAATAACATTTTCAGCATTTGTGTAAGTGAAGTTGATAGCAGCCTTGCCATTCTTGTTGTTAGAATTCTCTCCTTTCTCATATTTGGGCAAGGGTTCTTTAAAAGCTTTGTGATCCACATTAGTGGTTAGACCATCAACTTGTAATTTATTGCTCTCAATAAGGTCTTGAACAAGATGCTTAAGTCTAAAACAATTTTCTATATCATGTCCAATTCCATTGTGAAAGACACAAAAGGCCTTCTCATCCCACCAATGAGGTTTAGGATCTGGTATGTGATGCTTGGCAGGATCCTGAGGGTGTGCCAAATTGTGAGCAATTAGTGTCATGAAAGTGTTTGCATAGGAGTCCCCAAGTTTGGTAAATTGTCTCTTTTCCTTTTTAGGTCTCCCTTGATACTTGGGTTTATTCTCTTGTTGTCCTGAGGATGTTTGCAGCTTCATGGCTTGAAATGCATGAGAGAGATTAAGAACTCCCTCATTCTTAGGTTGTGATGAGTCGACAACTCTGTCATTGACCACCTGCTTATTCTTATTCCAATAAGAGTTCTTTTTGTCCTTATTACCATTATTGTTGTTGTTTTGGCTATTATTGTTGTTAGTTGATTTAGCCAAAATCCCTTGTTCTTTTAGGACATCCTCTATGTGACATGCCACTTCTACCATGGTATCAAAATAATTAAATGGGATCTTCCTTACTTCATACCTTAATTCTAGTATCAAGTTGCTCACAATGATGTCTATTCTTTCCTCCTCAGGAATTATCCTTGGATATTTTGAGCACAAACGTCTCCATCTTTGTAGGAAGGTGACAAAAGATTCCCCTTGATTTTGTTTGAGCTTGCACAAATCAAGCATTGTGACCGACCTTGATAGATTATAAGAAAAATGTTGAACAAATCTTTCCACAAGCTCTTTAAATGTCTTTACTGGAGGAGTAAGGTTGGTGAACCACTCCATGGCTTGACCCTTGAGACTCCTTTGAAATAATCTCATTAAATAGGAGTCTTCATGGTGAAAAGAAAAACTCATTATATAAAATTGTCTAACATGGTCATGAGGATCGCCAACGCCATCATATTTGTCATAGGTAGGAAACTCCACCTTCTTAGGAAACTCAACCAACACCACACTCTTGTCAATTGGGTTGGGACATATGGAATCCAAATTAAAGGTGCTCTTAGGTTCCCTCATCCTTTCTATATCCCTTTGAAGTTGTTTGATCACCTCATTAGTTGATGGATCTTGCTTCTTTACCTTTTGGTCCACATCAAAATTGTATGGGACCTTAGCACCTTTGTTGATGAGACTTTCTAGGAACTGATCCTTGTTTTGTTCCACATACCTTTCTACATATGCTTGAAAGGATGGTTCTTGTTGCATAGTCATAAAATCCATTTTATCAAAGTCAGTATAACTTCCTCCATGTTGTGAGCCATGATGTGCTCGTTGGGAGGGTTGCTTTGAAAGTCTATGAGATGACTATCTCCTATGGTGATCATATCTTGAAGTCCTTCTACCTCTAGGACTTGGGGATCTTGAAGGTGTCCTTGACCTTCTTCTAGGACTTGGTGAGGGGGTAGATGGGGGTGAGTTGGTCCCACTATTGGCACCCTTCCCATTGAATCAATTTTGGAGTTGTTGTGCATAGAGCCTATCTTCTTCTTCTTGGGCGGCTCTTTTGCTTATGTCCAATAATGCATGTTCCTCTTCTTCTAGTTGTCTGAACTTCTCCTTTTTGGCAGCTTGTTCATCTAGATAGGCTTTCTTCTCCCTTTCAATGCTTTTCAACCTTGTATTTGCATATCGAGAGGTATCTTTAAGTGGAGAAGATTGTCTTGAATGCCTTATTGCATTGGCCGTGTTGATGTGGTGGTCGCTAGATTCATTGTTCTGGTCCTTGTGTTGTGACCCTGAATCTGAGTGAGTTTGCCTATAATGTCTCTCATCTCGTTGGTGAGCATCTAAATATCTTATGTTGTTGGGAGGTGACCCGGGTGGACTAGCATGAGAAGAACCACCGTACTCTCTCCTATGTCGTTGGAAGATATCCTCAAAAGTTTGATTCATGGCTTCTCTTTGTTGTCGAGTGAAAGTGTAACTCATGTCCATACTTGATGAAAGTGGTGCTAAAGAGGTGCTCACTTCACTAGGATTGCCTTTTGGATTGAAACAAATCTCAGATTCACTTTTAGGAGATTGGTCAAAAAGGGGTTCTTTTCCCTTGTGCTGTTGATGAGTCTTAACTGGTGGTAACTGGCTAAAGACAACAGGGGGTCGCTTCCCTTGATTGACTTGGTACCTTGTTGTAACCGACATGAAAGAAAGAGACTCTTAATGATAAGATGACCTCTCAAAGTGTCAACACCAAACTAGGATAATCAAAGTTCTCTATTGTCCAAAGAGAAATGAAAAGATAGAAATATCAAAGGGGCTTTACCAACACTGTCAAAGAGGTGCTTCAAATCAAAGGGTGACTACCCTTGCACTTTTGAATCAAGAGGTTGGACTAGGCCAAAATGTAATTGAAATTGAGATTTAAATGAAAGCGATTTGGACAATAAGAAAACTAAAATTTTCCAAGAATGTAGCTAACAATCCTAGAGATAAACTTTGTCACCAAGAATGGCCTTCTAACTTGACAATTATTCCCAAAGTGACTTCGTAAATTAGATGATGCTATCCCAGAGGACTAAAACTAGAAATTTAGAGCTAAGACATGTTTCTAACGACAGAGTAAGAAACCCACTCAAAGACCTAACTTGACCAACAACAACTGAAACTGACCAAATTGAGAGCATGACATAAACTATCTAGGTGATATACCCCAGGCTAACAAGGTGATACTTCTATAACTGAGTGATACTTCACCTTACACCAGGTGATATACCCCACAATACCTGGGCGATAAAAACCAGGCAAGTTAGGTGATATTCTATCATGGGCGAACTATCGTGCGATATTTCTTCTCAAAGCAGGCAATACTGTTGCAAAATTGTTTAACTCTTGACCAGAATTGTGCAAAATTTGTGTTTTTGGGTTTGTTTGGTCAAAATTTTTGGTCTGAGGGTTGTTGTTTTTGATCTCAATCATAGTATCAACAGAATTTTGGCAAGTTTGTAAACAGTGAGGGATCAAACATGTCTCAAAACACTTGAAACAAGAGCAAAAGCAACCTTGCCAAGACAAACACTTGTGATATCAAAAATTAAATTGCACCCTATGAATGCTACCAATTGTTTGAATGTTCAAGAACATTAACACTGGTATCACACAATTGAAGACAATTCAAGAAAAATCTACCTAAAAAGTCCAGGCTCAATACTTACCAACTTAGCCCACAACTTGGTGTCCCCTTGTCTCACACAAAGTGGTTACCCACGATAGATGTTGGTGATGGAAATATAGATGCAGTAACTAAAAGGGGGGGTGAATCAGTTAACCAAAAAATATTACCACTGATCCCTTAAATATCTTAACAAATTATTTACTGTGCCACTCGGTAAATATACAGAGAAATGCTGAAAACTTGATCCTTGAAGTGTGTAATAATTAAACTGTTCTTAAGCATTCATCACTGATTAACTTACATGAATAAAGAAAATAACATGAACACAAGAGACACCAGATTTACCGTGGAAACCCAATATGGGAAAAACCACCAATGTAACTAGTTACTATTTTTCACTCTTCTGAAGTGATGCCTGGTTAGAAGCCAACCCGGTAAAAGGTTACAAAACACACTGTTAAGTGTGACCTTATTAGAGGATTTAATCACCCTGCTAGGAGTGGCCTTGTAAGAGGTCTTGAAATAATTCAATAGAACTGTTACCTTGTTAGACGATTTACAAAATGGTTGTTAAACCAACTCGGTTAAGAGATTTTGATATCACTGCTACAATTGCTAGAGAGTAACAATGAAATAACCTGCAACTGAATTGCTGAATATAAATCTCTATTTTGTTTCACTAGATCCTTACTGATCAATTAAATCTTTGCTGCTCCTCAAGGATATCTAGCCATCCTTCAAAATTCGCACACACCTTTCTTCAAAATAATTTTCTGCATGTTGTATATCTTATTCACCATTTGACCTTCTATATATATATGTCATTTCATAATCATTTAGATTGTCAAGTTGGCACTGATAATTATTATAACAGTCAGCTGGGATAAACAAACTATAATAACAAAATTCTTTGAAAGGGCCGACCTTGCTCAGTAAATATTAATCCTGAAAAGATTTCTTTCGATGACCGAGAGAACTTGGTAACTACAGCGAATTCTACAACATCCTTTGGAGACTGAGAGAGCTCGGTAACCACTAATTTTCCTTCGATAATCGAGGAGGCTCGGTTAACACTGTTACCCTATCATGTTTCCTTTAGACACCCGAGAGAACTTGGTAGACTCTAAAAATTGCCTAGCTAACCGACTGAGCTTGGTAGATACTGAGAACCGCTTAGCTGACCGACTGAACTCAGTAGATACTGAGAGCGATAATTGATATGAAATTTGTGTGACATCAAAGACAACACATAGCTAATCCAACAATGTCCTTCAGATAATTGTATCCAACTATCTCCCTCTTTGGCATTGATGGCAACACAACATGTCATAGCACAATAAAATTTCACAGATAAACCAAGAGTAAGAAACATATCCTTAGCTTCATTCTGATTCCCATCATCTTCAAACTTCTTTCTCTGACTGAGGACTCTCCCTCTTAACTTCTCAAATTATTCTTCTTAGAAATTTCTTGAAATGATAGAAAACTCTCCCTCTTTGACAACACATGCCAAAGACAATTTACACAGTTTCGGTAAATATCAATGTACCTTGTGTACTGATTCATATGCAATGATTCCCTAACTATGCTGCATCAACTGATTGATCTTTAACATGTTCTAGTTGATGCATCACTAAAACTTTATTTAGTGAACCTCGGACAAGGGAGTGACCCCTAACTTGCCTCTTAGATACAAGAATGTATCCTTAGGTAGTGGTTTGGTGAAGATATCTGCAATTTGTTCTTTTGTATGAATATATTCCAATCTGATTTCTTTGTCCTACACCAATTCTCTGACAAAGTGATATTTAATTGCAATGTGCTTGGTTTTGGAATGCATTACTGGATTCTTTGAAATATTTATTGCACTTGTATTATCACAAAACATAACAACTGGTTCTTTGATCTCAACCTTTATGCCTTCCAAAAACTATTTAAATCATATAATATTAGAGCAGTTTACTATTGCAGCAACATATTCTGCTTCTGTTGTGGATTGGGATGTGCAATTTTGCTTTTTACTAGTCTAAGATACTAACCTCTTGCGAAGAAAGAATGCACCATCACTTGTACTCTTTTTGTCATCAATGTTTCCTACCCAATCAGCATCAGCAAACACTTTTAAATCCAGATTGCCTCCAAATTTATATCACAAGCCATAAACTTCAGTTCCCCTTAAATACCTCAAGATTCTTTTAATTGCCATCATGTGATTTTCTCTAGGTTTAGCCGAGAATATTGCCACTATTCCAACTACTAAGGCAATATCAGGCCTTGTGTGTACTACATACTGTAATTTTCCAATCATTGATCTGTATAAGGTCTGATCTACTTCTTTTGAATCATCTTTGGAAGCTTCAGTCCAATACACATGGGTGTACCAACTAGTTTTGAATCTTCCATACCAAATTTCTTAAGTATTTCTCTAATATATTTAGACTGAGTAATGTAGATACCATTTTTATTCTGCTAAATCTGAAGTCCAACAAAGAATTTGATGCAGGAGCATCCTGGGTGTAAGAGCAATCTTGCATCACCCAAAAATATTTTTATTTTTGAATTCAATAAGGGCTATCCTGTGCAGAGCTGCTATTTATGGAAAGTTACTATTTTTGGTAATTTTCGTCTGTGCTCAGAATGATCTAATTTCTTTCTTGGAGGTTCATTTTGGTCATATAAGTCTGCTAGTAAAGTTTCATTTCCAGATCAAGTGCATGTTGGAAGATATTAAAGATTTTCGGTATTGGCAGCAGGGTACAGAAACTTTGGACTCAGTTTTGAAGGCTTTAGAGGCCCCGGATGAGGTCAGAAATTTAGGTGACAAGTGCTTGTGCTAGTCAAGCCTGTAGAGTGCTTTGTGGCATTTCCGAAATGGGGTTATAATAGCCGATCGGGTCAACTGGTGATGACTTATGGTCTTCGAAAGTTGGGCCACCCGAAATGGCAGAAAATAATTTTTTTCAAAATTTTCATTCGGGTTTCAAAGGTTATCTTGAGCCGACTATGATGTAATAAAATGTAAAATAAAATAATTCTAAGTTTGGTCGGCCTTATTGGCTAAAATTCTGGAACCTTCCCAGGCGGTGCAAAAATTACCTATATAAGGAAGGCTGTATTATTGTCTTAGGCAGTTCAGAATAGTTCTGGGTAGTAGATCTGGGTAATAGTTCGAGGCTTTGTCCTACAGAATATTGTAAGGGAATGCCCATGTGGCTTTGCATATTGTAATTCTGAAAGTTTGTAATTCCACATTTGTGGAGATAATAAGAAGCCAATTTTTTGTTCTTGCATATTGTTGTTGTTTCTCTATTTCTGTTATGTGTTTGTGGTATTAAGGGGAGCACCCTTCATCAATATTAAGGGGAGCACTTTCAGAATTACAATATGCAAAGCCACATGGGCATTCCCTTACAATATTCTGTAGGACAAAGCCTCGAACTATTACCCAGATCTACTACCCAGAACTATTTTGGTCGTGATAAAACCCTTGCTTTGGTTAGTGAAAATTATTATTGGCCACAATTGCAACAAGATGTCAAAAATTTTGTATAGAGTTGCAGAGTATGTCAGATGGCGAAAGGAGTGAAGCAGAATACAGGGTTGTATCAGCCATTACCTGTACCAGAGAAGCCTTGGGAGGATATCAGTATGGACTTTGTTCTTGGTTTACCGAGGACACAGCGGGGACATGATTCAATTTTTGTGGTGGTTGACAGATTTTTGAAAATGGCACATTTCATTCCTTGCAAGAAGACTAATGATGTTGTTCATGTAGCAGAATTATTTTTCAGAGAAGTGGTGAGACTACATGGCTTGCCAAAGACCATAGTTTCAGATCAAGATACTAAGTTTGTTGGATATTTTTTGCGGACATTGTGGAAGAAGTTGAAGACAGATTTGAAGTTCAGCTCATCACATCATCCACAGACTGATGGACAGACAGAGGTGGTGAATAGAAGTTTGGAAAATCTGCTGAGATGCTTGGTTGGAGATAAGCCAACAGGATGGGATTTGATTTTATCACAGGTAGAATTTGCATACAATAATTCTGTCAATAGGAGCACTGGTAAATCACCATTCCAGATTGTATATGGAAGTAGTCCAAGAAATGCATCTGAATTGAGAAAGATAGATAAAGGAGAAATAAGTAGTGCTGAAGCTGAGGATTTTGCAGAAAACTTGAAGAACATCCATGAGAAGGTGAGGAAGCATATTACCAAGATGAATGCACAGTATAAGGCTAAGGCAGATGAGAAAAGGAGGTATAAGGAATTTTAGGTTGGTGATGAAGTCATGGTTCATTTGCGGAAGGAGCGGTTTCCAGTTGGTACATATAACAAGCTGAAAATGAAGAAGTTTGGGCCACGTAAGATACTGAAGAAGCATGATTCAGGAAATGCATATGAGGTAGAATTGTCTAGTGAGCTGAATATTTCACCAGTGTTTAACATTTCAGATTTGACAGAGTATCACGAAGGAGGTGTTGAAGATGAGGTTGCAGCAGCACAGTGGAGTATTCCAGCAACTAGTTCAGACACTAAGGAGATCGAAGATATATCGGACAGTCGTGTTGGCAGAAGCACAAGGAACAGGACATGAAGAATATCTGGTCAAGTGGAAAGGATGACCTGTTGAAGATTCATCATGGCTGACAAAGGAGGAGGTTAGCCGTCTTGATTTTCCTCTGCACACTTGAGTCGTGACAGGGTCACTTCTCAAATTACCCTGGGTGTCTGATGCAGGAGCATCCTGGGTGTAAGAGCAATCTTGCATCACCCAAAAATATTTCTGTTTTTGAATTCAATAAGGGCTATCGTGTGCAGAGCTACTATTTATGGAAAGTTACTATTTTTGGTAATTTTCGTCTGTGCTCAAAATGGTCTAATTTCTTTCTTGGAGGTTCTTGATGAAGGGTGCTCCCCTTAATACCACAAACACATAACAGAAATAGAGAAACAACAACAATATGCAAGAACAAAAAATTGGCTTCTTATTATCTCCACAAATGTGGAATTATAAACTTTCAGAATTACAATATGCAAAGCCACATGGGCATTCCCTTACAATATTCTGTAGGACAAAGCCTCGAACTATTACCCAGATCTACTACCCAGAACTATTCTGAACTACCTAAGACAATAATACAGCCTTCCTTATATAGGCAATTTTTCCACCGCCTGGGAAGGTTCCAGAATTTTAGCCAATAAGGCCGACCAAACTTAGAATTATTTTATTTTACATTTTATTACATCATAGTCGGCTCAAGCTAACCTTTGAAACCCGAACGGAAATTTTGAAGAAAATTATTTTCTGCCATTTCGAGTGGCCCAACTTTCGAAGACCATAAGTCATCACCAGTTGACCCGATCGGCTATTATAACCCCATTTCAGAAACGCCATGAAGTGCTTTACAGGCTTGACCAGCGTAGGTGCCTGTCACCCAAATTTTTGACCTCATCCGGGGCCTCTAAAGCCTTCAAAACTGAGTCCAAAGTTTCTGTACCCTGCTGCCAATACCAAAAATCTTCAATATCTTCCAACATGCACTTGATCTTGAAATGAAACTTTACTAGCAGACTTATATGACCAAAATGAACCTCCAAGAAAGAAATTAGATCATTCTGAGCACAGATGAAAATTACCAAAAATAGTAACTTTCCATAAATAGCAGCTCTACACAGGATAGCCCTTATTGAATTCAAAAATAGAAATATTTTTGGGTGATGCAAGATTGCTCTTACACCCAAGATGCTCCTGCATCAGAATTTTATCTGACCAAACATAGACATTTCAAATTCTTTGTTCATAAGCCCTGAAAATTCTTTGCATTGATCATCATTTCCTGTAAACACAGTATCATCCACAAATATTTCTGCCAAAACAATTTCATTATCCGATCCTTCTTTGATGTATAAATTGTTGTTGTCATTAGCCCTTTTGAAATTAATCTGAGTAAGATAGTTATGTAATCTTTCATACCATGCTCTAGGAGCTTGTTTCAGACCATACAATGCTTTATGTAATTTGCAGACCATATACCTTTTGTCTGGATCAATAAAACCTTAAGGTTGCTCAATGTAGACGTCTTCCTTAAGAATACCATTGAGAAAAGCAGATTTGATATCCATCTGATATACCTTAAATCCTTTATGTGCTGCTTATGCAAGTAAAGTCCTCACACCTTCTAATCTTGCAATAGGAGCAAAAGTCTCTCCATAATCTATTCCTTCTTCTTGAGAATATCATTTACATACCAATCTTGCTTTGTTTCTTGATACTTGACCATCTTCATTCAATTTATTTCTGAATACCCATTTTGTCCCAATTACATTTTTATCTTTAGGCCTAGGTACAAGAGTCCATGTCTTATTTTTCTCTATTTGCTCTATTTCTTCATTCATTGCCTCAATCCAACTTTCATTTTCTAATGCATCTTTGACATTTTTAGGTTCAAAATCAACAAATAAACATGTACCTTTTAGTTTACTTCTTGTCATAGTACCATCTAATTTGTTTCCAATAATCTAATTTGGTTTATGATGTTTTCTGATGTACTTGGCTAATACAGGTTCCTTGCTTCCTGAATGAGTTACATTGTCATCTTCTTCATCTTCAGGTTCAGATTGCTCGGGCTCGGTAGATACTTGCTTGGTGGCTTCAGACTAAGACTCGGTACTTTGTGACTCAGTTAGAACTTCTTCTTGCGACTCGGTTACTGTACTAGGCTTGGTAGATGTAGTCTCCTTACATGTGTCTGGCAATGTATCCGGTTTGATGTAAACAAATTTTCTGTAGTCCTCTGGTTCCTTTTTGCTTTCTTCTTCAATCTTTTCTGCAAACTCATCAATTCTCACATGTGCACTTTCTATGATTTTGTGAGTAGATAAATTTAGACATCTATATGCCTTACTTTTGCAAGAATATCCCAAAAATATTCTTTCATCACTTTTTATATCAAATTTTCCTTTTCTAGATTCTTTTAAGATGTAACATTTACTACCAAATACTTTTAGGTAACTTACATTTGGTTTGTAGCCATACCATAGCTCATATGGAGTCTTGAATGTGTCTTTTCTCAGCTGTACTCGGTTCAAGGTATGAACTGCAGTGCTGATAGCTTCCTTCCAGTATTTCATAGAAATGTTATTTTCAATCATTAGAGTCCTTGCACAGTCCATGATAGATCTGTTCCTTCTTTCAGCTATTCCATTCTGCTGAGGAGTTCTCGGGGTTGATACCTGTCTTTTGATTCCTCTTTCAATGCAAAAATTATTGAATTCATGGGAGATGAATTCACCACCTCTGTCTGATCTCAAGCATTTTATTATTTTTCCTGTTTCCTTTTCTACTCTTGCTAAATACCATTTGAACTTCTCAAATGCTTCAGACTTTTCTCTTAAATACATAACAGTCATCATTCTAGAATAATCATCAACAAAGAGAATAAAGAATTTTTCTCCGGTATAGCTCTCAATTCCAATAGGTCCACATAAATCAGTATGCACAATTTCCAAAATATCTTCAGACTGATAGTTTTTACTTTTGAAACTAGACTTTCCCATTTTACCAATTTGACAATTCTTGCATAGACCAACATCAAGTTTCTTCAAAGTAGGAATGCCTCTTACTTTCTTGAATTTGCTTATTTTCATCATGTTGTCAAAATTTACATGACATAACCTTTTGTGCCATAACCAACTTTCTTCAATTTGAGCAATAAAACATGAGTAATCACCAAGATCAAGATAAAACAGGTTACCTTTGGTTTGTTTGCCCGATCCTATTAGTTTTCCTTTGTCATCCAGTAGTCTTGCTTTGCCATTCATGAATTCAACCTTGAATCCAATGTTGATTAGCTGTGCTACACTTAGAAGATTATGCTTTAGTCCTTCGACCCAATATACATTATCACATATAAGTTCTTTGGTTAATGAAATTCATCCCTTTCCTTTTATACAACAGGGTTCATTGTTTCCAAACCTTACATTACCACTGTCAAAGTTTTTGAAGTATTCAAACTTGGTCCTGTCACCAGTCATATGATGTGAACATCCACTGTCTATAATCCATGTATCATTCTTGCTTATATGAGAGATAAGTGCCATCTCATCTTCATCATTATCAGATTCATCTTTTATAGCAATGAAAACAATTTCTTCTTCACTATCATTGGAATCTTTAGCTCAAAAACATGTTTTCTTACCTTTATCCTTGAATGATTTGAAATTTTTCTTGTCATTGTACTTGTAATTTTTCTTCTCATCTTTGGTTTGCTTGTTTGGACACCTAGCTGCAATATGACCAATTTCTTCACATGAAAAATAGATTAAGGGAGTTTTACCTCTGTATTTTCCTCTGCCTCTTGAATACTTCTTTGCAAGTAATGCTTCAATAACTTCAAGATCACTATCAGAACTTTCCTCTGATTCTTCTTCACTTTCTGATTGGATTTTCTTCCCTTTCTTGAGTGAAAGTTTGGCCTCAAAAGCTAATTCAATATTTTTAGAAGTTGGAACATAGTTGTCATAGTTATCCAGTTCAAAGGCTGTCAATCTTCCAACTAAGGCATCCAAAGTTATATTGTGATTTTCTTCACATCTTCTTTCTTGAATAGCAGAAACTCTTATTGCATAAATAGGGAGTAATGTTCTAAGAACCTTACTTATAACCATTTCATCATCAATTTTTCCTCCAGAAGCTCTAATTGCACTAACACTTGTCTTGATTCTTTCAACATATTTTGCAATATTTTCTTCTCTCATTTTCATTTGATCAAACTATCCTCTTAGGTTCTCTGCTTTGGCTCTCTTCACATTGTCATCACCACCATAGATTTTCTTTAGCTTGTTCCACATTTCATGAGCAGTTGTGCAGTCTTTGATTTCATCAAATTCTTCATAGCTAAGAGCTGATGCAATGTCTATCATCATAGTGTTATGGTTTTTTTTCTCTGCAATGTCTTCAACAGTCAATGTGCCAGTAGGAATTGTATATTCTTGATCAATATATTTGCATCCTGAATCACCAATGGAAGCTAGATGTAATCTCATGAGACCTTGCCATGCTGAAAATTTATTTCTGTTAAGCCTTGGAATTTCTTTTTTGTAAGACATCCTGATCTTTAGCTTAGGTCCTTGAAACCCTTCCGGCAAGCATCAAAAGCTCTGATGCCAATTGTTGGAAATATAGATGCAGTAACTGAGAGGGGGGGTGAATCAGTTAACCAAAAAATATTACCACTGATCCCTTAAATATCTTAACAAATTATTTACTGTGCCACTCAGTAAATATACAGAGAAATGCTAAAAACTTGATCCTTGAAGTGTGTAATAATTAAACTATTCTTAAACATTCATCACTGATTAACTTACATGAATAAAGAAAATAACATGAACACAAGAGACACTAGATTTACCATGGAAACCCAATATGGGAAAAACCACCAATGTAACTAGTTACTATTTTTCACTCTTTTGAAGTGATGCCCGGTTAGAAGCCAACCCAGTAAAAGGTTACAAAACACACTGTTAGGTGTGACCTTGTTAGAGGATTTAATCACCCTGCTAGGAGTGGCCTTGTAAGAGGTCTTGAAACAATTCAATAGAACTATTACCTTGTTAGAGGATTTACAAAATGGTTGTTAAACCAACTCGGTTAAGAGATTTTGATATCACTGCTACAATTGCTAGAGAGTAACAATGAAATAACCTGCAACTGAATTGCTGAATATAGATCTTTGTTCTGTTTCACTAGATCCTTACTGATCAATTAAATCTTTGCTGCTCCTCAAGGATATCTGGCCATCCTTCAAAATTCTCACACACCTTTCTTCAAAATAATTTTCTGCATGTTGTATATCTTATTCACCATTTGACCTTCTATATATATATGCCATTTCATAATCATTTAGATTGTCAAGTTGGCACTAATAATTATTATAACAGTCAGCTGGGATAAACAAACTGTAATAACAAAATTCTTTGAAAGGGCCGACCTTGCTCGGTAAACATTAATTCTGAAAAGATTTCCTTCGGTGACTGAGAGAACTCGGTAACCACAGTGAATTCTGCAACATCTTTTGGAGACCGAGAGAGCTCAGTAACCACTAATTTTCCTTCAATAACTAAGGAGGCTCAGTTAACACTGTTACCCTGTCATGTTTCCTTTAGACACCCAAGAGAACTCGGTAGACACTAAAAACTGCCTAGCTGACCGACTGAGCTCGGTAGATACTGAGAACCGCTTAGCTGACCGACTGAACTCGGTAGATACTGAGAGCGATAATTGATATGACATTTGTGTGACATTAAAGACAACACATAGCTAATCCAACAATGTCCTTCAGACAATTGTATCCAACAGTTGGCTTTGTCATGGAAGTGTCAAAGACACAACCAAAGGAACACATATGGTGAGTATCTTAAGGTGATCCGGGTTGTTCCACTTGGATTGATCCTTGCACTAAGAAGATAAGCAGCTAAATAAGGTGGCTTCTATCTAAAGGTTCTTAATAAGGGCTTCCGTTCATAACACCCCTCTTGCTCCTCATAGAGGACTGGGACCTCACGGCCTCAAGAGTACTTTAAGCATTCTTGCTCAATGCTTCCCCCATGGTCACAATCCCACGAGTTACTCACATCAAGCAAAGACAAGTGTTATGTCTACCAAAGTTTTGTGTCCTCGATAGCCTTGAGATTAAGTGAGTTGGAATCACTCACCACCAAGGAAAATGATGACAAGGTTGTCTCCACTTGGGTTGTTCCTCTTGATTGCTCAAGAGCAGGCCCGCTAAAGGATCCTAAACTAAACAAAGAATGGATGATTTTTGAGGTTCAAGGTTTTTGGTTCACCACAAGGGTGAAGAGCATACTCCCCTATCTCAAAAACTTCTCCCAAACACACCAAGCAAAATTTAATTACCCCCTTGCTTCCAAAAACCTTAAGATGGGTCAGGATTTTCTGGTTTACCTAAAGGTGAAGAGCATACTTCTCCTACCACCTCAAAATCTCTTTCACAAGGTATTAACATTCCTAATACAATTAGTAAATGCCACACTTGAAATAAATCACAAACACTTAAAAAAAAAAAATTTGCTTTTGTTTATACTTTGGGCAGCCCTGCAAAAATGTTAGTAGCCCTCTTTGACATGCGATTTATAGCAATTTCCTTTTCAAGCAAAGCTCCTACAACCACAACTTGTTAGACAACTATGGTTAGTAAAACCAAAATCTAAGTGAAGTAATGCAAAACCTGATCAATTTAAACTAAGAAATGTAAATTAATCTTGTTTAAATGCATCAAAATAAGCCAACAAACTAAACGTGATCAAATTCAGCTGATAAAACTCAAAATCCAGCTCTCTGTTGTATCAGGCGATATTTCTCAGACTTCACCAGTATCACGTGACACAGTTTCTTGTATCTGAGTGATATACTTAGTCTGGGCGATATATTGCACAGTATGTGGGTGATACTTCGCACGACACCAGGCGATATACCTTGATACAGGCGGGCGATTCTTCTGAGACACGAAGTGTCACCCAGGTATTATAAGGTATATCACACGATATACTGAGAAGTATCGTGTGATATTCTGAAACAAAAAACCAGAGAATGAAAATTACGCTAAAAACTTGCCAAAAAATTGATGAAAAATGATAAAAATGCAGAAAAAGAAGGGACAAAGTCAGTCTACTCTACCCCATGGTGGGCGCCAAAAATGTACACACAAAAGTAGTGCACTTCTATGAATCCTTACATGCAAGGAAACTCAACAATGAGCCCTCACAAATTGATCCATAGCTCTCTATGCATGGAGTTGCAAGATTATGAATTTGCTCTCAGCTAGAGCTATTGAGCTTGTGACCTTGCTAGTCAACCATACAATGAGAGATTCGAATGAGGACAAGGGCAAGAGTGCCAATATCCCCAAAGAATCAAATGGAAATGCAATGCAATGCAAGCGAAGAATGAGAATGCAAACTATTCTATGGAAATGAAAGTACAAATTAAGCTATTGAAAGGAAATACAAGGGATTACAACCTTCCTAATTAAGCTATGTGAAGTTATCTATTGCATAAAAGAAACTAAGCTATGAAATGAAACTATGGATGCTATGATAATGCAAGAAATGAAGTCTAAACTGTGAAGCAATGAGGAAATTCAAGAAAAGCTTGATGTAGCAATGATCTCCAAAAGCTCCAAATGCACCTAGAAAACCTGCAGCATAACAATAGCATGAAAGAGATGGATATGCAAATGAAGGAGAGAGCTCTCCTTTTATAGGAAATGCAAAAGAATGGACCATGGAGATTAAGAGGCAAAAGTCTCAATCAACGGTGGAGCTTGAAAGAGGAGCAATCCATGTGCACAAGTATCCTCCAATAGGAATTGACTTTGTGTCCATGTGAGACAAAAGTGTTTTTTTCCTTTTTTATAAAATGAAAATAGTGTTTTATTTGTGCAACTTAGGATAAGAGGAAAGGGGGCTTTTTTATTTATTAAAAGGGGAGGAAATATTCCTTTTAAGTAAATAAAAAATTAGGATAAAATGGTTAGCCCAGGGCAAATAATCGAAAAATGATGAAATTAGGATTTGATCAAGGAAATTGATAATATTGAAAAGTATTGATTATTGATAAAACTGATTCAAGATAAATAAATCGAATAAATGGGGCCCAAAGTCTAGGCGACCATTTTAGGGTGCATATAATTACTATGGTTTATCTTGCATTCCATTCAATGAGACACATCCAAGACAACTTCTGAAAGTCTTCCCACACTTTCCATGCCCACTAGATTCATAAAAATGACTTCATGATTTAATTAAACATAAAGTTACCTTCTTGTTGTCTTGTTGAATAGACTGGTGAATAGTCACCATAAATTTTGAAAAAAACAATATTTTAAAGATCCCTCCGGTGACGATGTGCAAAATTAGGTCTTCTATAACATATTTGAAAATAAGGAAGATCCAACGGTTCAATTGAACTATATGGCCCCCGCACTGGACTGCATTTTCCTAAGGCAATCATTCATTCTCTTCCTCATAACCAGTCAATTTCTACCACTTCAAACATGTGTCAAAACAATGCATGGGTTCCTACAACTTCATGGAAAGTTAGAATACATCCCCTCAAACATTCTTTCCAAATGTGAGAGGCTTATTGGATGTGAAACTACTAAACACTTCACATTTTCCCTCTTGGATTACCCTATTTGAGGGTTCTGGCAGCTTACACTCAAAACCCGATATCCTTTTGTTTTCTTAACCAAATGCAATCCCACAAAAGCCAAAATAGGCTTAACTCATTGTAGAAACATTACCAATCAAAAATGTATTAACAAAGTAGCATTTACAACTATGAAAACACGGTAAAAATGTCTATTATGACTAACAGAACATAGAAAAGTGCAGAATAACCAACTTTATTGATTCCAAACTTATTACATCAATCTCCCTCTCCTTTTTGGAATTGTTTACAATGTATTTATGACTGTTCCAACCATGCAAACTGACCAACTACCTTTGAAACTACCCACAAACTAATTAGAACCAGTTAAAACTGACTACTAACTCCAAACTACCTCAAATTGTCCTATCCTTGATTTTTTTAACAACTTTATACATGGATTTGGTTTGCCAAGTTGACAATTCCATTGTCAAATTTGGAAACCATTAAAAAATTCAAGCCTATATCACTCCTATTAAATTAAAATGGTCTTATAAAAAACTTAAGCACCTAAAACATCAATTTATTTGCCTATACTACGCATGACCTCATTGTTAGCCCTTATAGGCTATGTTGCCAATCTTGGCATTACATACGCATTTCATTTTTACTTTGCATTTGAATTACATTAGGTGGCTCTAATGGCCACATTTACATCACATGAAGACCTCATTGACAATTTGGACTCATATGCCTTATTATGCTCTCTCAGGAACATGAAGTGACTCCTGTAGCCATAGTGCTCCTACACCAATGATAGTTAGTTTTGCATTTTTGCATATGGAGAGAGCTCTCCTTTTCATCTTTCATGGACCTATCAGTCAACTGAGCTCACCTTTCCTTTTCTCAATCATGTCTTTCACTCCTTGTCTTTCGCATCACATCATTTTCCTGTCATCACAAGGGGTTAATCTTATCATCATATCTATGGCAGATACAAAAGATAAATGATTTTGAAAATGACCTTTTCACCTCTTATATAGCATTTTGACTTTTTAACCTAATTTTCAAAACACCTCAGAATTGTGTAAAAATTGCACCCCTAGCTAATTTCAACATCCTGGATCAGTTTTCAGACTCGAAATTGAAATCTGAGTTAATCTTGATAGTCAAAATCGCATTTCAAACTTTCACCCTCTTCTACGTAGTTGGCTGACCATTTGAGGCCTGATCCTTCGATCTTTCTTGGGGCATCTTCCTTTCTTCACCATCTCTTCCAAACTCCTAGTCTATCATGCATTTTCACTCACTTCATCTTTCTGAGTCAAACCTAGTCAAACTGGGGCATGTCTTCACTACTTGATGGTTATTCTATCATCTTCAATCATGATTTCTAGTGACTTGATCAAGTTTATCAATTTGTTGTTCTCCTCTACCTAATTTTGATTTTGATTCCGAGGGGGCAGTACCTATTAGCTTCAAATCTTTGATTTAGCTTTATCATTCAGTTCAGCTTGAGATTCTTATATTGAGACTTGGTTATCACTTAACAGCAACGGTGTTGATCTTGTCTTTTGATTCTTATCTTTAGACTTGACTATCACTTAACAGCAATGGTGTTGGTCTTGTCTTTCAGCCAGTTTATTTTTGTCCTGGCGTGTTCCCAGAATGATCACACGTCTAGATTGTTTTGTGATCCCAAATCGATCTCACATTTCAATTTTTCTTTGACCACATGTGTTCCCAGAATGATCACACATTAGTCAAAGAGGGGTAAATGTATGCACCCTAAAATGGTCACCTAGACTTTGGGCCCCCATTCAACAATTTATCAAATCCCTGAGTCAATATCTTTAAAAATCAACAATTTTCAATATTAATTTCCTTGATCAAATCCTATTTTATCATTTTTCAATTATTTGCCTTGGGCTAACCATTTTATACTAAAGTCTTTATTTATTTAAAAGGAATATTTCCTCCCCTTTTAATAAATAAAAAGCCCCCACTTTTCCTCTTATCCTAAGTTGCACAAATAAAGTATTATTCTTATTTTATTAAAAAGAGAAAAGCACTTTTTGTCTCATATGAACACAAAAGTCAACTCTTATTTTCTCATTGGAGGATAATTGTGCACATGGATTGCCCCTCTTTCAAGCTCCACCCTTGATTAAATCTTTTGCCTGTTAATCTCCATGGTCCATTCTTTCTCATTTCCTATAAAAGAAGAGCTCTCTTCCTCATTTTCATATGCATTTTTTGAATACTAATGTTATGCTGCAGGTTTTCTAGGTCACTTTGGAGCTTTTGAAGATTTGGAGCATCCTTGGCTTTTGCATCTACATGCTATTCTAGTTTCATTTCTTACATTCTAATTTTATTTGTCATGGCATTCATAGCTTAGTTTCTTTTATGCTTTATATTACTTCATCTAGCTTAATTAGGAGGCTTTGTAATACTTGCATATTTTCTTTCATAGCTTAGCTTGCATTTTCATTCATAGTATAGCTTTGTATTGCATTTCATTTTGATTCTTGGAGATATTGGTATTTTTGCTTTTGTCTTCATTTGAATATCTCATTGTGTGGTTGACTAGCAAGGTCATTAGCTTAATAGCTCTAGTTGACAGCAAACTTGAAATAATCTTGCAACTCCATGCATAGAGAGCTCTAGGTCACTTTCTAAGGTATCCTATTCATGGATTCCGTTGGATATAATAACTTAGAGAAGTGCACCATTTGAGTGTGTACAGGTTTTAACCTATCAATTGCATTTTCTTCAAAGTTCTTAAATCCTTTTAAAAAGTGGATTTTGTGAATAATATACAATCAAGTCATCACATGAGAAAATGTTTTCTTTACACATATGTTGAACAATTCATGTGTAAGTCCACATTCTACATATCTTACAATCATGAATTCCATTAGACCACCATGTATATAATTCCTCATTCTACATATCCTACAATCATGACATTTCATGAGACCACCTTGTCTATAATTCCACATTCTATATTACAATCATGGCATTCCATTAGACCGCCTTTGTTATGATTCCACATTCTACATATCCTACAATTATGTCATTCTATGAGACACAATTTTTGGAGGCATTTTGTCAAACAATTATAATTGCTTGGGAGAGGAGCAATCAATCATGAATTGCAAGGAGCCCCCAATTTGATGAAAGGATACAACTAGATATGAAATATACATAGTTAGTTAAACAATAAGTTGACTTAAGACAACATCAAAATAAAACTAGTTGTCTACCCACTAACAAGAATATGATGATGCATGTGGTAAAGCACAAGGTCAAGAGGTCTAGTCTCCCCCTAGCCCATGTGGTACTAGAGGACATGACACAATAGCATAATTGGTCACATTAAAATTTTTACCCAATGCGCTACAATTTATAGTGGTTGTTATGTACATGATTCCTACAGTCTAAAAAAAACAATATGGTGTTTCCATGCATTTCTTTTCAAATGAAAAGTAACAAGTGGACCACAACATCATCTTTGCATTTAACAAATGATAGACTTTAGTCTTATCTTTGATAATCTCACTATAAATGAGATTGGATTATAATCTTTTATTTTCTTTCTCAAAAAGAAAAGCCACCTCCCTTATGTCTTTCTTTTTTCCCAAAATATTAATAAAGTGACGTCATGGAGAAAATTTAATACGCATGGGTTATATCAAGGAAGGTTCAAAATAATATAAATGGATGCATATGTTGGAAAATGCTTTATTTTCAGAATTTTCAAGGCAATCATGCATGGAGTTTGAAGAAAAATGACATGCATAATATTCAAAATAAATTAAGAAGGAAAAATTGGAATCAAGATAAATCTCAAATCAAATCAAAATAGAAGATAAAGAAGTGGAAGAAAATTTCCTAGTTTTTTTTGTTGTCAATTATTTTGAGTCTCTACAAACCATATTTTCAATTTCACAAGTTCACAAATTCCTTATATATTTGACAAGATCTTGAAAGCCTTATTAAAATTTTCCTAAATTTCCAATTTTTTTATAATTGAACTTGTCACGCCTTTTAAATATTTAATAGCTTCAAAGATCTCCAATAAACAAAAGCATATGAGGAGATTCTCAAGGTTCACAAACCTTATAAATCACCAACAATGTTCTCTTCAATATTATAAAAATTCAACATTCATAGGTTTGTGAGTTCGTGATATTATCAAAATATGTGAAAAGATATTAAATTGACAAAACATCAACATTTCAGAGAGCTTCAAAACTTAATAAATTATCTCTAAATTTTGGTGTAGCTTGAAAGCATTAACAAGATTTGAACATAAGTTATTGGAAAAATAGTTACTTGTTTTGGGAAGGAAAAATATGAAGTATGGTTGTATGACACAACATAGATCATTTGCAGCAACATCTATATTAATAGTCTCAAACATATCATTATTGAATATAAAGGCAACATATGTCTAGGCACCCTCTCTTTTCAACAATTCATAGTCGTATAAGATATAAAATAATGTAATAATCAAATCGATTACTTTCATGACACTCTCTCAACTTATCCATATTAATAAGTCTCATACATGTATCATTATTGAATATGAAGGAAGTCTATGCCTATTCAACCTCTATTTTCAACAATTCGTAGTCATCAAATTGATTACTTTCATCAATAGGTACTTGTTACTAAATTTTGCCTATAGGCTAAATTAGGCAAAGTAAAAATGTTTCAATCCAAAAGGTACATTTCAACAAATCTGAATCCATGTTCTCTCAACTTGAAAATACAGTAATTTTGAAAGTCATTAATAAACAATGAGTTCAATTTATGAAGAAAGAAGACTTTATTATTCTTTTCTAAAAATGTAAATTTATTTATCAAAATTTTGTAAAAATGCTCCACACAAGCCATGAAACTAGCTAGAAATATTTCAATGCATTTTGACTTCAAATCATCCATGAATTTATGTATAAGAGTGAAAAAAGTAGATGTGCATGAAGAAGGGCCATTCATTGCCTAAATGACTGGCTTGTGTTGAAGTTGACTCTGAATGCTCACTCCTCCAAGGTCCTCTTGATCCTCATTGCCCCATTGTCCTATAACCTGAAAATGTGAGAGAGAATGAGTTAGAACTATGAATAGTTCTAAGCAATGATCGGTTTAAATTCATCCATATTTACCCCACATAGTCATTCATCACTTCAAACCAAAATGTAGTTTTTATTTCTAATGAGTTTGCTTCTTGTGCAGTGCCATATGTCTCTGGTTAGCAAGTGGAGCTAAATGTGGCCCCACAAGGGTTAAAGCCTAGCTTGATGACAAGAGACAAAGAATCAGAAAATAAGCATAAGAGGAGCATATGTTTTATTGCATGGGAACTTTTGATTTATTTCAATCAGAAACATCAATGGAAGTAATCATCATTTTAAGTTATTAATGGTGTTCAAACCCAATGGGAATCAGATACAGATGCAAATCATAATATGAATTCATATGCAAGTCATAATCACAGTTCAAAGTGACAAATTGATACCTTATGTAGCAAATGAAGGAGAAAAACATATGAATTAACATAAGTGCAAGTAATGACATCATCCGATTTAAGAGACTAACCGAAACTGCTACAACATGAACATCATGAAACTGCTATGATTCATATCAGACATTTACATAATGGTCAAAAGATGTTGTCGGCAAAGATGCAATAATAAGGGGAGCATCTACAAACATATTAACAAAATCTATGACAAGAAATGAATCCATGGTGAAAAGGTTTAAAAGGAGAAGTCCTGATTTTTCAGAGAGGAAATAATGATTTCTAGTGCCAAAATGGTGGTTGTTCAAAGGAAAAGAATGATGTTGAAAGTCTAAAAGCAGCAGTGATAAGGGATGGTAGGAAATAACATCAAAACCACTACAAAATCCAAGCAATAGAATGCAGCCCTTCAGTAACCATATCGAAATTTAGGGATTAAATACAGTGCATCTTCGAACATCAATGTCAAGGATCAGTCTTCTATGCAGTTAAAGAATAATATTTTTAAATTCACTATTGTAAAATACGATGACATATCATAGTGAATCAATGCTAATTGAATGAAGTTTCAACAACGACAAATGAACACAGAAGCCCTTGTCAAAGTTTGTGAATATAAGGAGATTCAAAAGCTACATGGATATTTAAAAAAAATTGAAACCCTCACTTCAAATGCTACAGAGGAACATCAAACATATTCAAGTACGGGAAGCAACTTAGCAACAGTCGATAATGCATCACCAATGGAAATGCAATAGACAACAATAGAGCTGAAGGGTCAATGTTAAAGCTTTTTAATAAGAAGACAGAGAAAACAAATCCTAGTCATGATAATCAGAGCTAATGAGGCTCGCTCTTGGGGACATCAATGATAGTGGCAGCGGATTTAGTGAAGTCAAGTGACAGTGTCTATGGAAAATGGAGATGCGGAGATAAAACCTACATGTTATTAACAAATTCATAGTCATAATTAGAAATTTAAGAGCCGCAAAAATTGTTTGAACGCGAGTAAAAGTGGCAGATATGTATAGTTTTAAAGTTGCAGTCTCAAAGAATGCAAGGAAAATGAGACATGACTAGCAATGAAATGGAAAATGAGAAGTAGTTTTTTGTTCCTTCATAGCAACCTGCTCACTTAGCCACGACCAACATCAAAGCCCAAAATGATCTTTAGAAAGATTAAAGTACAAAGTTAGAGCTCATAATGCTTCAAGGTCGGCATACCTATCAGATCTGAAGCAGAGAATCTTCATCAAATGGCTCGAAACTTCTCATAAAGCTTAAAAAATATTCAGAGTTCCTTTAGAAACCCTCTTTCCCATGGTGGCGCGAGCAAAGAGGAATGCAGTTATGCTAAGTGTAAAATGAAAATGCTTTTAGGGTTGTGTTTTTTGATGCCTTTTTCTCATTTTTCCATTCTCTTTCAAGTTCGCGGCCAAGCATTTTTGGTGGTATTTGAAATATTTTATATGTTTCTTATTTGTTTAATAAAATAATAAAATAATTATTTTGATTATATTATTATATTATTAAGAAAATAAATATTTGTGTATATAATATTATTACATTTCATAATAAAACTTGTAATTTAATAATTATTAATTGATAGCTTTATTAAATCAATTAATATTTATTAAAACCTTTTAATGGATGCAATAATAATGAACTTGAGAGCATTTAAGTAGGTTGGATTTGGTCTTCCAACAAGCAAAGAGCATCTAGGCATCTTCAGCACATTTAGGAGTTGTTGGAGGGTTTTTAGGAGGTTTTCGGATTGAGACTTATTCTTGGTTGTTAAGGGGGCTTTATGGGCTATTTGAGTGTTTTGAGGTCATTTTTTGAGCACATTTAAGGCTCCTTCATGGTTATGGAGACTCTTTCCAACTGATTTTCCTTATTCCATGGCTTCTAGACCCCATTTTTGGGGCCATTTTTCTAGCATCTGACCCTTGGTGTTTGAGGAGTTAATACTTAGAGAGTTTTGGATACTCATTTGTAGTGAGTTCTGATTATGCAAGAGAAGCAATCTTTTGTGACAATTTTTGTCCTTGAAGTGTCATGTGAATATATCTGTAACTCCTTTTGAAACATAATATACATTGACTAGGTCTTTTGGAGAAAAGCATTATCTGAGTTCTTTTAGTCTTCTTTTCTTTCTACATATTTGTGTACACCATAGGTGATTGATAAAGGTGATTAGTGAATTTTGTCATTCCATGTTGTCTTGTCTCATATAAGTACCTATTTATAGGAGTGTATGTTTGTTTGCAAGTTGTAGTTTGTGTTTTATGTTTTGAAACGGTTAAGTGAGAAATCTCTTCTCCTTAATAGGTTCATTCAAAACCTTACTATGAAGTATTTATGCAAGCCTATACAGAAAAATTCTACTTTCCCTCAAGTCAGATAGTGAAAACCAACACCTAGTCATTTGTGGTTGTGATTCACATCAATTAGGTGCATCACCTAGTAAGATAGAAATCTGCATTTTATGTTATTTCTAGTTTTTTTAATCCCTTTCCCTCATAAGTCTTAGTTTAGTTTTGAGTTAACCGGCCTAGAATCCAAAGGTTTCACTTCAAGTTTGCATATCCCACATGCAGAGGTGATTCCCATGTTATGTCGGGTTATTAAACTTTTGATTTTAATGGGGCACAAATTTGGTGCATAAAAATACTCTCTCAAATTATAATTTAGTTTATGTTCAAGCTTATTTAAACTTTACTACCTCTTTGTATTGAAAAATGCATTTGGTACCAATTTGAGAGCCTTAAGTTAATGTATAAGAAGGTTCTCATGAACAACTACAACATGGCCCTCACTAACATTGATATATTCCTTCACATATGAGTTGTGCATATAGTTCAAATCTATATTTATTTAGATTATCATGTACATCAAAGTTTTGAGTTAGCATTAGCGAACAATGAAACTCTTCAAAATATCCATCTATTTCATACCTTATAAGGTAATTAACCACATAATAATTATTCTTACAAAGAAAATGATTGATAATCTCATCTTCTTTCTCCCATAGAAAAGGCATTTAGATTTCCTTCGCAAGATATGTACATTCAACATTGGTAAATCCTTAGAAGGATCAAATGCATGCTTCCATTATGGTGACATTGTCGTGTAATTCATCAAATTGATTCAAATAATAAGATTGAAAGTAGCATGCTACAAGTGTTGAAATCGCGAAGATTATTTGAATAAAGAAATTAGCATTTGAGTTATTTGTATACAAGGAAAAGGTAACTTTATTCTCTATGTTGTTGTTAAGTGTATTTTTGGCAGTTATAGTGTTTCCTTATAAAATAAAAATTGTGGAAAAAAGATAATATATAATAGTTTTCTACTTTTGTAGAGCAATTATTGTTTAGGAAATGAAAATGGGCATGAGAAAAGGTGTTGGGGTGGAGACTTAAACTAAATAACTGAGCTACTTATTGAAAGAAATGGTAGGTGTCTTTATAAATTTCTTTCCCTCTTTTATTTGCCACCAGATTTTTAATCTTTCATTTATAATCAAATTTTGTCTCTTTCATTTATCACCAATTTTTCTTCTAAATTTTATTTGAAAATTAATAATAAAATGATTACTTAAAAATAATTAGCAAAATTAGTAGCTACATGGGGTTACCAACTCCACAAATTACTCCTAGAAATTTAAACAATGATTGCTAGCCAAAATAAGCTAAACATATACTTAAGACTTTTCCTTAAAACCTGCATCCAAAATAATTTTCCTATAGCTATATACTTAACACCTACATCCATAATGAGAGGACAATGAGCCACTTCTCTGTGCGCTAGCTAGGGCTCGTGCCCTAGTTGTGTCTTCTGCCTCCCTACATTTGGTAGCTTGCATTTTGTTCCTTCTTGCATGCAAGGACTATTCGGGGGTGATATTGGTAATGTGGGGTGGGTTGGTTTTTCTACTAGATTTTTTGAGCAAAAGAATTTGGTGGTAGGGCTTGCATGCGTAGTTGTTGGTGTGGGTTTTTTTCGGGGGGGAGGCTGCTACAGATTTGGGTGGTGCTCGGATAAGGTGCTAGCTTGTGGCTATTTGTTAGTAGTTGGTGTGAAAAGTGGGTATAATTGGGTTGAAGGATCTTCTATTTTATTGTTTGTCCTTGCATGGCTATGCATGTAGGCTCTTTGGAGATGGCTTCGTCTTTCAAGGATTCATTACTTGGGTGATCTTCTTCTCTTAATTTGCATGCCAATTTGGATTTCGGAGGAAGCATTAGAGGTGCTAGAGATAGCCCTCCTCATACAAAGGATTCTTGACTCTCAAAGGTTAATGGGTGTTTGGTCTAGAGTGAGAGAAAGATTGATTCTGGTGATTCAACCAGAGTTTATTGAGGAGGATATTAATTACCTATTTAATCATACTTTGATTTGCAAGTTCATGGGGATTCTAGTTTCATTGTCTTTTATAGAGTCATGGGAAAGATGGACATGGTGTTAGTATAATTAGGTCTAAGTTTACTGAGAGGGGGGTGAATCAGTAAATTATCCAATCACATAGATCAAAACTTATCAACTCATTTCCATAATCTCTTATCAACATGCATTTACCCTTTTAACCTTAACTTGAAATAATCATCATATCAAAGATAACCATCCACACAAATCAACACATAACACTAGTATTTTTATCATGAAAACCCAACTTGGGAAAAACCACGGTGGGGATGGCACCCACTAATGAAAATGCACTCTTTTGGAGCATGTCTGGTTAAGAGCTTACAATATGTCCGGTTAAGAGCAAGACCCTGTTAGAAGTCACCCAATTAAGGGATTTAACTTTAGACATGTTAGGAGCTTCACCTTGTTAGGAATGGCCTGATTAAAGGACTTAAAACACAAGTTAATGTGTCACCCTGTTAAAGGATTTACAAATCAGACTTGTTAGGATCTACTTTATTAAGGGATTTTTCTTGATGAAACTGTTAGGGATCAACAAGTGAAAGTGATATGAGAAAGTAGCACTTTTCTTCTACTAATGCAAATCCAATTCAAGCTTAGTTTATGCTTCACTTGCAAAACATCCAAACCCTGCAATCGCACACCTGCCTTAGCGATCTTCCTTCGATCTCCACTCTTATTTCATAGAAAAAATACATGAAATTAGTACTTATACCTCTCAACACATATTCAGTCTTAGGGAAACCAAAAACACTTCAATCATCCACTGCAATAGGAAGTCTGTAAAAGGTTTTTCCTTTCTCAACAACATAGGTTAGTTGTAGGAATCTCATGACACCTTCAATTTGACCAATAAAATAAACTTTCATCACCTTTTCCTATAAACATGCATAACTTTGAGAAATCCTTTCCTTCTTGGTCATTTTAACACATTTTACCTTTACAAGTTAGACCAGGCATGTCACCACATCACTTGGAGCATAAAAAAATTCATTAATCAACATTAGATCACCCGATTTAACAAATTTACTGATCAAGCATGTAGTTCATTGTTCTTCCCATTTCAGTCACTTCAAATCTTTATAACTAATTCCTCTTATCTTTAATCATTATGCGATCATAGGATTAGGTAGATATACATGTCTAGATCACATATGTATGACCACACACTAACTCCATTTATGTTCTTCATAATGAGCAAATCATTCAACTCTGGTCATATGTTGCTCTGCCAACTCACTTGTACATGTTCATCTGATCATAAATTAACTTGTACTTATCTTTAACCTATGCGGTCATGGATATACCATTTCAAGACTCCATTTTATCATTATGCATGATCACACCACTCAATTCTCAACACAACTCGAGATTCATTCAACTGATCATTCCTCTTCTTATCAAGAACATAGTCAACAAATAAACACCTAGTTGACATCAACAAAAATATCATAACTGATCAACTTAACATCAGACTCATACCATAATATACTCAACCCATATGATCATCAGTTATGCCAACAATCTCCCCTTTTGGCATTGATTTATTACACCAAAAATAAGAATAAAATAAATATTCTCTCCTTACTTATTCTTCTTTTACTCTTCTTCTAAACCTTTTTTTCTTGTCTTCTCCTTTACTACTTCTTCTCCCCCTTTTACAACAATGTCAAAGATGCAACATGCCTAAGTCTTATGTTCGCTACAACTATCTTCATCTTATTTCTGACTTCTCCCCCTAAGGAGTAGTCCCTTGAACATCAATCCACAGTGAAAGATATGGCAATGAATTCATTGGATTGATGCAACAACATCTTTGTTCTTCTCAGGTAGGAGCACAACCCCTAGCTTACCTCTAGGGTGCTCAAGAGAATCCTTAGGTAATGGTTTTGTGAAGATATCTACTAGTTGTTCCTTTGTTGGTATATATTCGAACTTTACCTCTTTCTCCTGCACTTTCTATCTCACAAAGTGACACTTCATTGCAATGTGCCTAGTCTCGGAAAGCATTAATGGATTCTTCAAAATATTTATTGCACTTGTATTATCACAAAAGATAGTTATTGGTTTAGTAACCTCTTCTTAGATACCTTCAACAATTTTCTTCATCTCTACAATTTGTGTACAATTAATGGATGTTGCAACATACTCCGCCTCTGTAGTAGATTGCGAAATAAAATTCTTCTTTTTGCTTATCCAAGATACAAGGCTATTTCCTAGAAAGAATGCAACACCAGTTGTGGTCTTTCTATCATCAACATTTCCTGCCCAATTTGAATCTGCATACAAATTCAAATTGAAATATCCTTTGTGAGCGTGCCATAAGCCATAATCAGTAGTCCCTTTCAAATATCTGAAAATCCTCTTAACTACAACCATGTGTGACTCCTTAGGATTTTCTTGAAATCTTGCAACAATACCAACCACTTGAGCAATGTTTGGCTGCTATGAATACAATAGTGCAACTTACCGATCATAGATCTGTACAAAGTAGTATCAACAACATCAGATTCATCATCTTTAGACAATTTACAACATGTAACCATGGGGGTACCAACTGGTTTTGAATCATCGATACCAAAAGTCTTTAATACTTCTTTCACATACTTGGATTGACAAATGTATATACCATTATTTAGTTGTGAAACTTTCAATCCAATAAAGAATTTGATCTCCCCAATCATTGACATTTCAAACTCCTTCATCTCCTTAGCAAATGCTAAACTCATCTTATCATCTCATCCAAAGATAATATCATCGACAAATACTTATGCTATCAACAACTTATCTCCATCAACTTTAAGATAAACATTACTATCATCATATGTTATATTAAAACCAATCTTAATCAAATAGGAATGTAACCTTTCATACCATGATCTTGGTGCTTGTTTCAGTCCATATAATGCCTTTTACAACTTGCATACCATGTCCTTCTCTTTTGTCAAAGCAAACAATCAGGTTGTTCTATGTAGACTTCTTCAATAACATCATTCAAGAAAGAAGATTTTACATCCATTTGGAAAACGTTGAATTTCTTATATGCAGCATAAGCAAGAAGAATTATTTCCCCTTCAAGTCTAGCAACTAGAGAAAAAGTCTCTCCATAATCAAGTCTTTCTTGTGCATAACCTTTACACACAAGTCTTTCTTTGTTCCTGATCACATCTCCATCTTTATTTAATTTATTTCTGAAAACCCACTTAGTTCCAATCACATTCTTGTTTGCAAGTCTAGGAAAAAGTGTCCAGGGACCATTCTTCTGAATCTGATCAAGCTCTTCCTCCATAGATCTTATCCAATCTTCATCCTTGATTGCTTCCTTCACTATTTTAGGATCATATTTTGAGATCAAACAAGTGTTTTCTCTGACCTTACTTCTGGTTAAAACACCTACATTCTTATCACCAATTGTTTGATTATCAGAATGACTCAATCTCACATACCTTGGTATTATCAGTTCTGATCTAGGCTCTTCTTTTTCTACCGGTTGAACCACTTCTTCCACATTATTTTGTTTAGTTGGTTCATACACCTCTAGTTCAATGTACACAATTTACCGATCATCCTCTATCACTTGCTTTATTGAATCATTAGACCTTTTAGGGTATTCATCAATCTTTACATTATCACTCTCAATCATTTAGTTAGTTCTCTTATTGAAACACTTATATGCTTTACTTTTAATAGAATAACCTAAGAAAATACCTTCATCTCTTTTTGGATCAAACTTTCTTGTGTAATCATCCCTTTTAGCATAACATCTATTGCCAAAGACTTTGAAATATTTAACACTAGGTGTGTGACTATACCGTAACTCATAAGGTGTCTTATATATGTTCCTTTCTTTACTTACGCCTGGTTCAGTGTGTAAACAACAGTTGTAAATGCTTCCCTCCAATACATCTTTGGTACATTACCTTGAATCAACATTGTCCTTGCAACATCCACTATAGTTATGTTCTTCCTCTCTGCAACACCATTGTGTTGTGGGGTTCTTGGGGCAAACATTTGTCTCTTGATTCCATTATCTTCATAGTACTTGACAAATTCTACAGAAGCAAACTCGCCACCTCTATCAGACTTTAAACATTTCAGATTCTTACCTGATTCCTTCTCAACCAGTGCCTTGAATGCTTTGAACTTCTAGAATGCATCATATTTTTCCTTCAAGAAAGTTACCCACATCATTCTAGAATAGTCATCGGTAAACAATATGAAATATCTATCACCATTATAACTTTTTTGTCTCATAGGCCCACAAATATCAATATGCACCAAATCAAGTATGTTCTCTGATGAAAAATATTTACTCTTGAAAGTAGAGCTAATCAACTTACCCAATTAACATTCCTTACACATTATGTTGTCTAGTTTCACAAGTTGTGGCAACCCTCTTATTGTATTTATCTTATTTACTTTTATCAAATTGTCAAAGATAACATGACAAAATATTCTATGCCACAACCAACTATCTTCAACCTTAGCAACCAAACAATAGTTCAAATTATTAAATTCAAATGGAATAAGTTACCTCTAGTCTTCCTACCAATCAGAATCTCATCACACCACCTTTGAATTCCAATCAGTAACCCTTATTGTTTAACTTACCCACACTCAATAGATTATAAGTTAGACCATCCACAAAGTAAACTTCATCTATATTACTCTTACCATTCACATAGATAGTGTCTTTTCCTTTAACCAAACAAGGTGAATTGTTACCAAATCTTACTACACCACTGTCAAACACATCAAGCTTAGTGAACTTACTCTTGTCACCAGTCATGTGATGTGAGCACCCGTTGTCTATAATTCATTCGTCATTATGTCTCATGTGAGATACCAATGCCTTTTATCATTTTGATGGATCTTCTTTGACTACAACAAATACAATTTCTTCTTCCTCATTATCTTTTGATTCTTCGTCGGTAACTCCATCAACAACATAGAACTATTTCTTTCCTTTTTCCTTAAACTTTCTAAACTTATCCTTTTGTTCACTATTTGGACATCTATCTGCAATATGTCCAAGCTTGTTACACGAGAAACATTTTAGAGGAAGCTTTCCTTAGTACTTACCAGTCCCTCTAGAAAATCTCCTAGCTAGTAGTGCTTCAAGTTCTCCTTGTCTCCTTTCATCATCCAAAAGAGCATCAAGTTATTTGTTGTAACTAGAGATGGAATCAGAATCATGACTTATTTCCTTACCTTTTCTTACCGGTACATTAGACCCTGATGCCTTTAAAGATGCTTCAATTTTTGGAATATTGTTGTGAAAATTATTTAACTCAAATGCAGCAAGCTTACCAATCATTTCATCTATAGTAACATTGTTAAAGGTTCTCAGGTCATTTATGATAGACACTCTAATGGCATAAGTAAGCAATAAAGTCCTCAACATTTTACTTACCACATCTTCCTCAATAGTTCCACCAGCTTCTCTAATAGCACCAACAAATCCTTTTACCCTTTGTCCATATTGTGCATTTTTCTCTCCCTCTACCATCTTCATGTCATCATACTTACCTCTGAGATTGTCTTCCTTAGCTTGTTGCACATGAATATCTCTACCATAGATTAGTTTCAACTTTTCCCAAACATCATAGGTAGTATTAAGTCCACAAACATCAACATATTCAATATCAGATAAAGAACTTACAATGGCTTCTTGTGCTTGAGTATTCTCTTGTTGTTCCTTCGATCGATTGACATTGAGAGTTCTAGGAGTAGTATACTTGTGTGTGACATGCATCCAATATTGTGATCCCATACCTTTCAGATATAATTTCATTATGTCACTCCATACCAAGTAGTTGTCTTTAGTAAACTTGGGAGGTTCCTTCCTCATCATTGCTAGATCTTCACCTCAAGTTGTTAAGCTTACCGCAAAGAGGACCAAAGCTTTGATACCAATTGTTAGTATAATCGGGTCCAAGTTTACTAAGAAGGGGTGTGAATCAGTAAATTATCCAATCACATAGATCAAAACTTATTATTTCATTTCCATATTATCTTATCAACATGCATTCACCCTATTAACCTTAACATGAAATAAGCATCACATCAAAGATAAGCATCCACACAAATCAACACATAACACCAATACTTTTATCATGGAAACCCAACTTGGGGAAAACCACATTGGAGATGGCACCCACTAATGAAAATGCACTCTTCTGGAGCATGCTCGGTTAAGAGCTTAGCCATGTTAAAATATTATAATAAGCTTGGTTAAGAGCAAGACCCTATTAGAAGTCACATGCTTAAGGGATTTACCTTTAACCCTATTAGGAGTGACCTGATTAAAAGACTTAAAACACAAGTTAATGTGTCACCATGTTAAAGGATTTACAAATTAGACCTTTCAGGATCTACCTAATTAAGGGATTTTCTTGATGAAACTATTAGGGATCAACAAGTGAAAATGATCTGAGAAAGTAGCACTTTTCTTCTTCTAATACAAATCCAATGCAAGCTCAGTCTCTACTTCACATGCAGAACATCCAAACACTACAATCGTACACTTGCCTTGGCGATCTTCCTTCTCTACTCTTTTTTTTTTTTTAAATACAAGAAAGTGGTACTTATACCTCTCAACGCATATTAGGTCTTAGGGAAACCAAAAACACTTCAATCATTATCCACTTTCATAGGAAGTTTGTAAAACATTTTTCCTTTCTCAACAACAAAGGTCGGTTGTAGGAATCTCATGTCACCTTCAATTTGACCAATAAAGCAAACTTTCATCACCTTTTCCTAGAAACATGCATAACTTTGAGAAATCCTTTCCTTCTTGATCATTGTAACACATTTTACCTTTACAAGTTAGATCTTCCATGTCACTACAACACTTGGAGCATAAAATAATTCATTAACCGACATTAGATCACCCGATTTAACAACTTTACCGACCAAGCATGTAGTTCATTGTTCTTCCTGTTTCAGTCACTTCAAATCTTCATAACTAATTCCTTCGATCTTCAATCATGATGTGGTCATAGGATGAGCTAGATATACCTATCTAGATACATATGTATGACCACACACACTAACTCCATTTTTGTTCTTCATAATGAGCAAATCATTCAACTCTGGTCATTTGTTTCTCTACCAACTTACCTGTATTTGTTCATCTGATCATAACTCAACCTCTACTTAACTTCAGCCTATGCGTTCATGGATATACCATCTCAAAAATCCATTTTATCATTATGCATGATCACAACACTCAATTCTCAACACAACTCGAGATTCATTCCTCTTCTTATCAAGAACACAGTCAACAAATAAAAACCTAGTTGACATTAATGACAATATCATAACTGATCAACCTAACCTCAGACTCATACCTATATATTCTCAACTCATCTGATCATCAGTTATACCAACACATGGAATCCGAAAGGTGAAATGGAGGTAATGTTGTATGTGAATAATTACTTTTTGGTCTTATCTCTTGAATTTCAGATAATAACAACACTTTTGAAGGAGTCTCATACTTCTACAATCAGGTGGGGTTGTTCATCAAACTATGGCATGTGGATTTCAACCCTATAGAGGAGATTTCTTCTAAAGTTCCCATTTGGGTTATACTCCCATGGTTCCCTCTTGAATTTTGGAGGCATTACATTTCTACCATGTCGCTATGGTTCTTGGAAAACTAGTAAGCCCTTCAACACACAATGGACAAAAGGTTATCACTTATGCCCATCTTTGCATTGAGATGGATTTATATAAATGCTTACCAGATTCTATGGAGATCCAAATGGGTTCCCCCTCTTGGATTCAACAAATTGAAACTAGCACTTGCACCTTTAGCGGGTGCAATAGTTTTTGATTAAGGTAAAATCAAGTTTTACATGGACCCGAAACCAGAGTTTAAAACAACATAAGATAGAGCATTAACGCAATACAAAAAGGAACCCCTGCTGGAAAACCACAGTAGCGAACAAAAGATGGACAGTTCAAAAGAAAAAATAAGAGATGAAACCTACAGCAAAATAACAACCAGCCAGAACAAGCTAATTTTCCTTAATCATTTCCTCTGCCTTCTTCTGGAGATCTTCCATCTTTTGGATAGTGTCTTGCAGTTCCTTCAGCTCTGTAGGTTTTTCAGGAACCTTTCTCTAAGTGCGACCTCTAGTTCTCATCCCCGGCCCTGTATTTCTAGTCTCCTCTTCAATAGTTATTGTGGTTCTTTCCAGCATGTTTCTTTCCAGGTAATTATGCAACATTTTCAAGTTCATTACTGTCACCTTCAGACCTTCATTGCTATGATTCAGGACACCTTTTGTCATGATGTCCTGGTACTTGATTTTAGTCTCTAAATTTTTCATCTTTTCTTTAACTTTCTTTTTCAACTCAGCAGTACCATCCTCTATAGAATTTTTATTTTTAACCTTATCAGAAAGCATATTTTCCATTCTTCTCATCTTGGTCTTCGTGTTATTCATAGTTTTTTCCTTATCCTGAATATGGATCTCCATTTCCTGCATTTCCTTCTTCCAGTCCCTATTCTCCTCCTGGTTCTCCTCTATGTTCTTCTCCTCCTCAAACATACAGTTTTCCTTCTGAAGGGTACCAAAATCCTCTTTGTTATTGGCTTTCTCTAGCATGGCCATCTCATCCTTTCCATGCTCCCCTCTAGTAGAGTTCTCCTCTTCGGTATCACTAGTAGAAGGAAAGAAACTAGTCTCCTTTCCTTCAATTTCATGGCCACTTGTAAAACCCTCCGAAGAAACATTCTCTGCTTTATTAACCTCCTCTCTGGATTTACCTTCCCCCATCTCAGGCCTGGCTTCATTCGTTTTATTCTCCAGAGGATCGTTCTGAGAAGAAATGACCTCCTCCACAGTGTGAGTTCCAACCTCCTCTTTCTCAGCACCCTCCATAAAAATAGGGGTATCTTTTGATTTTTCTTCCGAGGAGTCACCATGGGTTCCTTCTTCTTCCTCATCTGCTTCCTCCTTATCTTCTCCTTCATCATAGCTGGTCTCCTCCTTATCTTCATTCCCCTCATCCAGCCACTCATTCATTTCCTCTTCTTGATAGCTTCCATAATCTTCCTCTTTCTCATTGCTTTTCTCTTCCTCTTCTGTCTCCTTCTCACTGTCTTCCACAAGAACACCCTTCCCACACAATTGGGGATTGAGCGTAGTCTCCTTCTTTGTAGTATCCTTATCTTCAGAAGTAGCAAAAAGTTTTCCTTTTTTTATCTTTCTTTTCTTGCTAGTCTCAGGTTCCTTCTCCTCAATCTTCGCCTTTCTTTTCTCCTTGATTTTTTTAGGGATAGGGTCCGGAATGTTATCTCTAATGTGCTCAGAGATGAGGAGAATCAAGCCTTCATGCAGCACAAGATTAGAAGCCTTCTTTCTGTGCCCCGTAATGCCGCTATTCAGAGAGCTCAATAGGTAAAAAGGAAAAGAGATTCTCCTTTTGTGCCTGAAGTGGTTAGCAAACACAAAATGGAAATTATAAATTTTCAAATACCGCCCATCCAGAGTAAAGTATTCAATCATGGCTTTCAGAATTTTAGCCCAGAATTCGTCAATGTTAGAAATGTCCACATAGTCCCCTTTCCCCTTAGTCATTAGGGCTTTCTCATCAACAGTTTTGGGAAAAATTGCAAAAGCTTCAGAACCTAGCTTATTATTTCCTCTATGAAAATGGGTACCATCAGCAGGTAAGCCAGTAATTTTCGCTATGCTAGAAATAGAAAGCTTGAACGATTTGCCCCAAAGAAACACCTTACCATTGTTCCAGCCCTCCGCAAACAAAGCCGTGATTCTTTTGTCATGACCATGAAGCTTCTTCATAAACTGGGTAACCCCCCTTTTTTTAGCTTCTTCCACACATCTCTGTCCTATCTCCATTTATCACAGTCAAAGGGTTCCTCCCTCTTCAGACCACCTCCCATAATTTTCTTGTTTTTCATGTACTGGTTCAGCTTCTTTCCAGACTTCTCCTCCTTACTTCTCAGGTTCACAATGTTTTTTTTGTTATCGAAATTAACCCTTTGTCCGTGCCTTATTGTCTGCAGAGTAATACTCCCACACTTCAGCTTACATGCAAGCCACCTCGGTAAATGATTCGTCCTATTCATCATTAACTTAAGTGATGTATCCTTCATGGTGATTAATTCTCTCATACATGATTAGACTAGAAATCTCACTCTTGAGATTCACTTCCCCTCTCCACTTTTGGATGACGTTAGACAAAGTACCATCGTTAGCCAACCTGTCTGCTGGTTTATTTCCTTCACGATATACGTGAGTGACATGGCAGTTCTCAAAGGAGTTCATAAGATGTTTAATTTTGTTGATGATGTGTTCTATCGTCCACAAACTGACAGAGTTCCCTTTTATGGCATTAATTATATTTAGAGAGTCCCCTTCCAGCCATAATTTCGTGCAACTTAAATCTTTCACCATTATTACCAAATATAGAGTTGCCTCTGCCTCTGCCACGTGGCTAGTTTGAATTCCAAGAGGGACAACAATCGCTCCTAAGCAGTTTCCAGCATTATCTCTTAATATCCCTCCACCTCCAACCCTTCCAGGATTACCTTTCGCCGAGCCATCAAAGTTCCCTTTAACCCAACCTTCTGGAGGCACAGTCCACATAACATTATCCCTAGGATTCTAGGTCTGGCTCTTCTTTAATCTCTCCCACGAGATCTTATTGTTCTTCTCAAGATGAGGGTCCCAAAGACAATTATCTTTCCTTCCCAAACTTCTGAAGTTTCCCATAATACTTCTAGCAACAGAATTCACAACCACTGAGGGAGGATTCTTTTTCTCTCTAAAGATTCTATTGTTCCTCTCCTTCCAGATAAGCCAGGTGAAGTGGGGGAGGATAAATTTCCAGATAATCCTAGCATTGTGGTCATTAAAAGGACTCTGCCACTGCTGAAAGAACTCCTGGATAGAGTTAGGTTTCACCCAACTGAAATCAAGGGTAGACATAGTGGAGTCCCACACCTCTCTAGTGAAAGAGCAATGGATCATAAGGTGGTTACAATTCTCAACTTCTTGACAGCACATGGCACATCTATTAGACATTTGAAATCCTCTTCTCAAGAGGTTATCTTGTGTGAGGATTTTATTTTGTACAAGCAGCCAGAAAAATATGTTAATTTTAGGAGTAAGGTCCTTAATCCACACCTGCGCCCACAAAGGTTGAGCCTCATTAGGGAGGAGAAGCAACGAAGCAGAAGCAACAAAGAACTTTTCAGATGTCGTCGAGCCCCAAATAATTTTGTCTTCTTCATTTTCTCTTATAAACTAGTTGTTTAGTTATTTTTTTAGATCTTTAAATTTGATATCCTTCTGCCCTAGGTCTATCCACTCTTCATTTTTCCAGTAATCGTAAACCAGTTCTCCTATTGAGTTTTTATAATCTTGTATAGCATTCCCCCAATCTTTGTTCTCTATTAGGGGCTTCTCTGATATCCATTTATCATTCCAAAAGTGAATTTTCCTCCCATTTCCCAGCTTCCAAATAGCACCTTTGCAAATGAGATTCTTACCTTTACTAATACTATTCCAAACAAAAGATCAATGAATGTCATTTTGAGATTGGAGAATGCCTTCAAGATTATTTAGATGGTATTTCCTTTTCATTATCAAATTCCATTCTTTCTCCTCTTCAAATATTCTCCAACATTGCTTTGCTAAGAGAGCTTTATTAGTGTAATTGATACTCCTTATTCCCAGACCCCCCATCTTTTTGGGCCTACAAATATTCTCCCAGGCCACAAGACTAAGTCTCTTTTTCTCTTCCACTCCTAACCATAGGAATCTTTTCAGGATCTTCTCTATTAAGTCAGCAAATTTTTGAGGTATCCTAAATAAGCTTAGAGCATAGACCGGCATATTTTGTAAAGTAGATTTCAGCAATTGAACTTTCCCAGCTTGACTGAGGATCGCCCCTTTCCAACCCGCCAATTTCGTCTGAAATCTGTCAAGAATTTCGTTCCAGAAATTAGCCTCCGGTTTCGAGCACAAAGGCAATCCAAGATAAGAAGCCGGGAGGCTTCCTATCTTGCAACCAAGGATAGCAGAAATTTGATTCATTCTAGATTCAGGGGTATTAAAGAAAAACAAGGCACTCTTCTCCCAATTTATGATTTGACCAGTAGCATTAGCATACACATTTAGTGCTTTTTTCATATTCCTTGCTTCCTTCACAGAAGATTCTCCCATTAGGATCGTATCGTCAACAAATTGTTCATGCAAGCAGACAATCTCTCCAGAAGTCAGATGCAGTCCCGTAATCAGACCTTGAGAAACCTAACTAGATAGAGATCTTCCCAAACATTCCGCCATTATAAGAAAAAGAATTGGAGATATAGGATCGCCTTGACGTAGCCCTCTGGTTGGTCTGGAGAAAGGAGAGGATCCCCCTTTCACAATCACCAAAGAAGAGACAGTCATAACAAGTTGCATAATGATTTTAATCACTCCCTCATCAAAACCAAAAGCCTGAAGAATTTTCATAAGAAACTCCCAATCGACCCTATCATAGGCCTTTGATAGGTCGAGTTTCATCAAGAACCCCTGCTTTTTCGATTTCTCCAGCAAATGGATATTCTCATGAACAACCATGATCAAGTCCAAAATTTGTCTTCCCGGCACAAAACCATTTTGTTGAGGAGAAATGAGACGGGGGAGAATCTTGAGAATTCTTGAAGTCAAAACTTTAGATATGATCTTGTACAGCAAATTACAAAGACTAATAGGTCTAAAGCTATCAGCTATGTTAGCTCCCAGTTTTTTTGGTATCAGAGCTATAAAAAATGATGATATTGTAGTGCTGATATGAAAAGATTTGCCATAATTATTTTCCTACGTAGACAAACATCTAGTGGAATGCCAAGCAACATTTAACATTTTATAGAAGTCAGCAAGAATGTATGTGCAACTATGAAAATACTTTTATGTAAATTACAAATCATTAGGTATCTAATAAAATGTAGTTTAACTGTTCTTACAGCCTATATTACTGAACGGTTCTGTTGATTGACCCAAGCTGTTTTTACATTGTATATTTCAAAGTACACATTTGAGTGCAACCAGGAAAACACTTAATGTAAATTACAAATCATTAGGTATCTAATAAAATGTAGTTTAACTGTTCTTACAACCTATATTACTGAACGGTTCTGCTGATTGACCCAAGTTGTTCTTACAGTGTATATTTCAAAGTACACATTTGATTGACCAAAGCTATTCTTACAGTCTACATTTCAAAATACACATTACACATTTTTGTTGTTTATTGAGTAATCTGATCTTTTTCAAAGCATAGAGCAAGTAAATTAGAGTGTTGTAAAGGTTTCTCGACTTTGTAATCTATCTGAAAGTTTGCAAGCTCTTCTTTTGGAATGCAAATTCCTCATTACTTTGGTTTCCATGTAAATTGGATTTTGTACAAAGAAAAGCTGAGTCTTCATGATTATCGTCAAGTGGGATAGAAAATTAGTGGTTCTCTGAGCTATTTCTATGCTTTTTTAGGTTGTACTTGCCAACTGCCTGCAGATACAAATATTGCATTGCTCGATGTCAGCATTCTATTGTGTGACATACATATTTAGTGAGGTAAAAGAAAACAAATAGGCATTTCAGACGGAAGACTGAGAACCTTCATTACCATGAGCAATATGAATTTCTTGTACGGATCGAATATTGCTGGGGTACTCAAACTGCTAGAACTGCAAAAATATCAAAGCACTTCACCAACACTAAATTTTTAAATACTATAGGGACATGCATACATATACATAACTATAGACCTGTGCATCCTTCTTATTTTGAAAACCTAATGCTTATTTACAGCTGCAGACCTGTGCATACTTCTTATTTTGAAAGCATAATGCTTATTTCAAGCAGAAAAAAATAGAGACATGAATGTATACATACAGATACAGCTGCAGCTTCATATAACATATAACATTTAGTCATATCCATAGATACATGTAGAGACATATGCATACGTATGAAGTCTGGCTTTGAAAATCCAGATGCTTGGTTGTCATGGCCAGAAATTGGTTAAGGTCTACACCATGGTTTTAGTCATGTCCAAAAGTCATTTCTAACCATTGAGACAAGCCTTATGTGGATTTAAACATGGTTTCCTGCATGTCTTATATTTTGATTGGATTTTAAGGTAACTGGATTTGCCCAACTTAGCTGGGCATCTGGTCCTTGTGAGCAATCCAATAAACTGGCACCTCATAATTATAATGGATATGGATTATTTATGACAAATTTGTTATGTGACTGAAAGTCTATGCTTATACCCAAGTCCCATCCTTCCTTAGCATGAATACATTAGTGGCTAACCACATTGAGAAACACTTAGTCTGATCACTCCTTAAAGAGCTCTTGTGTCTGCTTGTTAAGTGAAGCCCTCATTACTATCATTATCAATGCAAGAAACAGTGAGAAAATAGCTATGGCAAAGTTTTTGGTTAAAAACTTACACCATCTTTATGGGAACTACATACATGTCATCCATTCTAGATACAATCTCTAGTGTCAATACCTCGTCACATATACGATAAAAGGATCATAATCATGTATATGCCATAAAAACATTAAAGGAGAAAAAAGTGGTAGAAGTTGTCCATGTTTGACAAAAGGACAGCGAGATAATTAAGGCCAAGGAGAGTTCAACAATTTTACCACTAACATCCATCATAGAAAAGATCTCATAACTGGTCATGTGCATTCAAAATAACAACTCTATTATGTCACATGCACAACCCATCCTTTCAAATTTAGCAAGAAAGTAAGAAGGCCATTCTAGATACAATCTCTAGTGTCAATACCTAACCACATATACGATAAAAGGATCATAATCATGTATATGCCATAGAAACGTTAAAGGAGAAAAAAGTGGTAGAAGTTGTCCATTTCTGACAAAAGGACAGCGAGATAATTAAGGTCAAGGAGAATTCAACAATTTTACCACTAACATCCATAATAGAAAAGATCTCATAACTGGTCATGTGCATTCAAAATAACAACTCTATCATATCACATGCACTACCTGTCCTTTTAGATTTAACAAAAAAGTAAGAAGGCCTTTTGAGGTTATGTATGCTGATAGTACTGTTTACTCTAAGTGCAGCATGCCTGGCATGAATGATAATTAAAACCTCAACCTAACTTGTAAAACATAGTGAAAAGTATAGACCATGAAATGACATTTACTCAGATTTGATAAACCTTGTGTGAAAATATAAATTTTCATTTACTGTTACCTATTAGAATTTATATACAAACGTTTGATAGTTAAAACCCATTCTTGGGTAAACAAAAAGCATGAAAGTCTAATGCAATTGTTCTAATGGGTAACCACCACCATGGACACCTGTGGAATAACCACTTTGATTGCAACAATTGCAAGTTTTATGTTGTATTGATAACATTGATGTCAACCATCATTAAAACCAAACTATGAGCTCTAGGTCAGAATCAACTCTTCAGCCAATACATTTTTTCTCGTCAATTGATCTCAAGGTGGTAGGGTCCTTGTCATCTCGTTGTTGTTGAAAATATTGCATTCATATTTGACCACACTTGGAATAGATGCCTCCCTTGCATGAGGAAGTATATTTTATGATTAAAAGAAGACTTAATTTAAGGATTAGAGAGCAAGAAATTAACGAGTACCTTTTGTACCATAGCAGACTTAAGAGTGGATATACATCAGAGTGTATGAGTAGGTGTATGAGCAAATCGAGATTAGGTTTATGAGGAAATCTGAAAAGGATTTATGAGCAAATATTTAGGTAGAGTTAGAGTAGTTCAGTAAGTGTGGAGTATTGATGATAAATCATATACACCGACAGAGATGTGAGTTTACACATGTAGATTTTTAATAAATACAATGTAATATCATTTGATTTGAGTATCTCCTAGGAGGAGAAGATTTGCTAACAGATTTATGAAAGAGAGTATTTGTGTGAAAAACGTTGGATCATCTACAAGCAAACTTGTGGAGAATAAGAAAAATGTGGTAGAAGTTGTCCATGTCTGACAAAAGGACAGCGAGATAATTAAGGCAAGGAGAGTTCAACAATTTTACCACTAACATCCATCATAGAAAAAATCTCATAACTGGTCATGTGTATTCAAAATAACAACTCTATTATGTCACATGCACTACCTGTCCTTTCAGATTTAACAAGGAAGTAAGAAGTCCTTTTGAGGTTATGCTATGTTAATAGTACTGTCTACTCTACGTGCAGCATGCCTGGCATGAATGATAATTAAAACCTCAACCTAAGTTGTAAAACATAGTGAAAATTATAGACCATAAAATGACATTTAATATTGCAGCTGATTACAGATATAAATTGATCAGAGCATAGTCCAAGATAGAATTGGGAAAATACTGAAATCCAATTTTTCGGTATTTTCTATGTTTCAGTAAAGTGCAATTTTGAAGGTCTTCAGGGCATTTCGGGGCCTCGACGCCTCAGGAAGGGATCGCCTTGGAGTGACCTTTTAGTTTTTGTTCGAGATTTATTGAAGACCTTTCCAATGGAGTAAACGGTTAGCAATTCGGAGCTAGGATTAGAAAGTTATGCCTTCTCCAAGTGGACCTATTTTTATATATATAGCTTTTTGATATTTTTTAGTAGTTTTAATAGTTTATTTGTAATAAACATTATGAAGACTCTTCATTTCATTTCCAAGGGCTTCTAGTGACCCTTGGGATCCATCAGATTTGTATAAACTCCAATTTCGAATAGAATGGATCACTTTTTGGCTTGCAATCTTGTTGTTAATCTTTGTGGTGTTTACATTGAACTTAACAATACCGCAGGTATCAGACTAGGTATTGTAATCTGATTTCATAATTCAGATCATAAATGCAACAAAAGCTTACTTGAAGGTATATACACAGAAAAGACCGGTGATATAATATCTAATACATTTAATATTTAACAAAATAAAAAGTAATTGGTGGCACCCTGGAGATGAAACCAAGCATTGAAAGCCTTACTTTATCAGCCACATGACGACTGTATAGAAGGGGATGGACTGCATACTCTGCAGGCAATATAACCATCCAACCAATCTGTGGCAGCAGCTGCTATGAATATGCTTGTTGTACCCGCAGTTTCCTACCATCCATTAAGATAGAATGCTGATAAGTATAATTCATGTGTAAGTCACATAACATTGTAAAACAAAATTACAAAGGGAACAAGAATATTAATAACAAATAAGCAAACAAGCAGAGAGAAAAAATGTGAAAAGGCAAAAGCAGTGGGAGAAAATAGGCATCAGCATTTCAAGCATATTGGAAATTTTGAACAGAAATTGCATAATTATACTGATCTTGTAATTAATAAAATCCTACTCAAAATAATGTTAAAAAGATCTGATTTATGATGTCCCTGAAATTTAATAAATCAACTTTAAAAAAAATCAGTTTTTAAATTTTATAGTCATGTACAAGCTTGAGCTCTTAAACATTTAGCCAGCAACAAATTCTTATGCAGGGGATTTAAAAATGTTGTAAATCAAAAAATAGTATTTTGTCAAAGCTCTTGAATGCCAGTGCCTTTATAAAATATTCTAAGAAAACCCAAAGCAAATAACAGTTCAATTTGTTCTTTCCAAATTGAAACTATCACAGCTTTAGATAGAATTATCATCCCTGATTGAGACACTGATGAAAACAGAGCTTCTATCCAATCTTATAACTAAATAATTGATCAGGAAATGAATCAATTCAATAAGTACAGACAGGGAACTTAATAAACAAGGTTGATCAACGAGGGTGAGAGTAGTACAGTGCTCACCTTACAAACCATAATAAACCATATGAAACTGCCATCTATTAAAAGAACACTGTCTCCCTTTTTTCTTCTGTAAAGGAATAAAATATAAACAGGAAAACCTGGAATTTAAAAGAAGAGCAGAAAGACATACATACAATTCTCAGCAGATCTTGTCCTTGGCTGCACCAAAGTGAAATAAGAAGGCTGAAATGGACAAAATGGTTACAATTGAAATCATTTTATAAACACCTAGGAAAAGGGCAGATGAAATGTGGGCCTTATTACAGATTTGTACCTCTGCTGCGAAATACTTTGCAGGTGCGTACTCTTCCAAATATGATACAAAATGTGGAATCATGAGAAAGACATGTGATACACCATACCAGATGTTGTCGTACAAGAAAGGCACGTGGATTGCTTAAAGAATGAGGCTTTTTCTGCCCACCGTTTCCTGGCGTAAGATGCTGGAGAAACCTGCCGAAGTTACCCCCAAATATAGCCTATCGGCTAATAAAAGAATTATCACGAAAGCCAAATTAATCACACTCCTCAATGCTTCAGCTTCCGCTTTCGCTTTACCACGTCATATGCCGCCAAATTTGGTAGCATGCTTTGTCCATATAATCGTTCAACAATCCTCTGTAACAGGGTTAATGCTTTCCCTTCTTCCCCCTCATTCAACGTGGCCTTAAACCCTTCATGTACTGTAACACGATTTAGGATACCATGGCTCTCATGTGGGGTTAACAAAACTGTAATCATCCACTCGCCTCCAGGTGGAAAGAAATGGGCATGTGTGACTGCTGATTCAACTTCTATGTAAGCACCATTAGACGTGACTAGCAAAACATACATTGTAATTGCACTCGATGAACTACTCATCTCCACCTTATACTCTCCTTTGTTTATCTCAGCAACTGCTTGGGCGCCAATCACCTCAGAAAACAAATTTATATTTAATCTGGACGATGCTCTCTCAACTGGCTTCCCTCTCAAAATGATATGCTCTGACGGAAGCCTCTGAAACATTAAAAATGTCAGAAAGTGACTCCAGTATTAGATAACTAGTAGAAATATTAGAAACGCTTAACACAAAATTTAAAACACCCAAACCCTAAAGAAAAAGCCCACCGAATTCACTTTTCACAATGAATAGGCTAGTGTTGCTTTCCCCTTAAAATGGGTTTTTCCCGTTGAGAAAAGGGCAGTGGTACCTTTAGATTATAAATGCAATTCAATACACTTGCAGCTCTACAGTCACGCACTCCAATTTCCAGGCTTTTCAATCCTTGCAACTCTTCCCCACCTTGTACACTCTGCAGCTGATTACAATCAACAATCGTGATCCGCTCCAGGTGACATAGATGTGCAAGGTTCGGCAATGATCTCAACCTTTCGCATTCCATGATGTATAGTACTCGAAGCCCTGTTAGAGAAGATAACCCTGATACTGTTTCCAATTTAGGACAATGCTTCGTTATAAGACCATTCAGACTCTCTAGCTGCTGTAAGTCCATTTCATTTAGATTCCTCATTGCTAAAACTTCCAATAATCGAAGTCTGGGACAAATCTGTCCACTAATTAGCAACATTGACATATGATCTAATCTGCGAATTTTTATGTTTTCAAGGCTTTTCATGCGGCTGCTTGTAGAAGCCTCAAAATTAGTTGAATCTCCACCTTTGCTCAGAATCAAATTCCCATTGAAGAAGCCCCCGCCCTCCGACAATTGCAATGATCTAAGATTACTAAGTTGCTTAAGTGATTGTGTGAAGGATGTAATATCAGTCTTTGTCAAGGATCTGATTATTCGTAATTCTTCTAGCTGACTTAACTTTTCCAATAAATCGGGAAGATTTTGCAATGAGGGAGAACAAAAAATATGCAGGATTCTCAACCGGAAACTGGGCTGGCATTCACAATTAATCTCAAAAAATTAATCATTTCTCAGTAGTAAACAATCTTCGCCAAACCATATTCTGAAATGTATGCTCTGCCAGGAAGGGAAACTTGATTGCCAGCAAAGAAAAACGAAATACCTGCGCATTGGTCTGCAACTGCTGCTGAAAAGTGCTCCACAGTTCTTCCACGTTGGAAACAGATAAACAGAGTAACTTTTGTACAGGAATCCATGATGGAATATTTTGATTTTGCCAAAATGAAGCAACAAAAGTTCAGTCTCAGCAGAATCATTTGAACTACCTACAAAATACCAAATATTCGTTTCGAGGAACGAGTCCTTGAACGAATGAAGACACCTGCCTTTTGTTTCTGCTAGGGTTTGTTTAAATCCCTTTGCTTCCTACATATGATATGGATTAGAGTTAAATTTGTGGTTGGGTGGAAAAGATAACATACAAACTCATTATTTATGATGTTATTTCAAAAGCTTTTTATAATTTAAATTTTAAAAATGTAAAGAAGCAACACACCATGGATCTAAGAATGTCTGGTCTCCACAGTCGAGGAGGGCCCAAGTCATCTGCCATTTGTCTTCCGAGATCGCGGAGGTGATCGTGCATTTGGAAATGCCGATGCTTGACTGTGATTTCAACTAGACACTTATCTTGCAGGGTTTAAACTGCATGTTGAGCGCTCCAACGGGACCCATTCCAGATTGATGTAGCTATGTTTATAATATTCTGCATTTCTTTTTTATTGAATAAACAGGCAATATCAATAAATATCTGTTTTTCATGATTTTCCAGACCATCAAAGCTGATTTTAAGACTCTGCATTATATCCTTAGGCTGGATATTCTTAGCCTTTTCCAATTGTAACTTCCAATAATACTCATCCCTACCATAAACATGGGCACCCAAAACTTTAAGTGAGAGGGGTAAACCTCCACAGAATTCCAGGAAGCTTTCAACCAATTTCTTATATGCAATAGGTGGATCCGGTCCACGGAAAGCATGGCTACAAAAGAGCTCTTTAGCATGATCTATGTTCATTTCTTTCATCCTATAACGGATATTGATGTCTGCTCCCGTTAACAGTCCTTGGTCACGGGTTGTAATAATTACTAGGCTACCAGAACTCAGCATAGCTTCAGGTAACAGGGCATCTAACTGGTCTCGATGATCGATATCATCTAGAACTACAAGAAAATTTAAATGACTTGCCCTTCCGAGACGATGCTCCAGTTGTCCTGTTCCTTCATCCACATTCCTAAATACTCGATTTTCATTCAAAAGATCTTTGAAGAGCTGGCTTTGCAAGGAATTCAAATGAAAACTGGCATGGGATTCTCTCACATCAGAGAGAAAACAAGATGCGCTGTAGCGTGAACGCTTCCTGTTAAACAATTCTTTTGCCAGTGTAGTTTTCCCAGATTCCCCCAGTCCAAAGATTCCTACAATCATGACCTTGTCCCTCATTGTCTTTAAACAAGACCTTTCAAAATCTTCGACTAGTTCAGCAAGCCCAACAGGATATTTGGCAACATGTAACGGAATTCTCTTTTCCATTTCTTGCAGCACACGACATACAATCTTTTCACACAAATTGCTGGAAGCCAAAATCGAGAAACTATTTAGAAAGTTATTCAACTAGGATAAAAATGAAGGTGATGTATTGGACAACAAGGGGAAACATGATGAATCGCAATGAATACAAAGAAAATAGGGGCAAGCTTACTCTTTATGCTCGCTAAGTTCATAACCAGATATGTCTGCAGCAAATTCAAGGGCGTTTTTCCATCCATCCAACTTGTCGAGGTACCTTTCTTTTCTTCGATAATCAGAAAATGCCGCTGCATACACTCCTTTCTCCATGTGCCGAAGCTCCCAAGGTTTTACTTCATAGAACACAGGAATAAACAGGGCATCAGTTTGTGCTAACATAAGAACAAGCTTGTCTAAACACCACTTTGACTCTGCATATCTTTTGGAAAAAATGGCAATTTGCACTACAGATGAGTATATGCCATTGCTAATGGCGAAAGGAATTGAATCTCCCCCTTCTATCTCTTCCCGGTCTAGAAATGTCCTGCACCCTCTTTCCTGAAGAAGTTCATAAAGCTGTTTAGCCAGGGTATCTTTTACATCAGGGCCTCGGTGGCTGATGAACGCATCATATATCTTTTGAGATGCAGCAGATCTTTCTCTTTGCTCTTGATATTCTACAATTTCTTGGGCAAAGGAGGAAGAAGCCATTAATGCAAAAACCTGAATTGCAGAGAGTGCCTGGATTTGATGAAAGGATACAACGTAACATAATAATTTGTTGGTAAGACAATATGTTCTTTCAAAAAACATTTAGAATAAAACCAGGTGTCCCCCACTACCAGGGATTATAACCTTTTCTTCTCAAATTCCCCTGCTTCTTTACATTTCTTTTTAACTTTTAAGAGTGTCGTGGCGGTGCAAATTTTATACGTGAGCTATTTTACCCCTTGGTTTTGATCTTGTATACCTAATATTTCTAATAGTGAGCATCTAATAGTTGTTATATCATATATTGTTATTATTTTGGGTCGTAGGCTAGAGAACTATAGGCAAGGTTCAAGGTTCATTTGGTGATTGTAATCAAAATGTAGTATTTTTTAATAATATTATATTTTAATATTTAATAAAGTTATCAAGTAAAATATTTAATATTTCAAATAATTAAAATTATTTTTCCTCATTTTCAGTGGTCAAAAAAATTTGTCGTATGGATGGATTGTTCAAATGGAGAGAAATTTTAGGAACAAAATCTGACCCACTCGCAAATTTTTTGGTCATCCCTCAATTTTTGTCACACGATAACAATAAACAAATGGGAAAGCACATCAAATTTTATCTTTATTAGGATTTTGCTAGAAATTTTGGGTGCAACCATTAAAGGATTCTAGAAAAGTGGTTGAATTAATTGTATATTTTGTAGAATAAGGAGGACAAAGTAGCTTTGTATTACGACCAAATGGGGCACTGATTTTTTGGGATGATCCAAATGTTTCGAACAAAGGATAGGCTCCAATATTTATTTATCATGTTCCTCTCCAAAAGAATTCATTAGGAATGTTGAAAGTGATAAAAATGGTAGTAAAAATCCTGAGAAAATGTATAGGAAAATGTAACCCTAAGAAACTTGATAAAGGGTGAGCGTTGATTTCCAACTTCTTGACTGCCATTTGGAAAATTTATCAAGAAAGTGAGCTTCTTTCTAGCTTTTTTATTTTTGGGTCATGTCTATTTCTTTTTTATAATCACAGTTTTGCCCTATTTTATGGAATTCAATACGTTTTGCCCTGTTTTATGGAATTCAAATGAAAATTAGAGTTGGGATCTATGTTTGTTTATTTGAGGTTGAATTTCAATTCGTTGTTCTTTGTAGTTATGTTATGCTTTAACTATTATTCTCTGTGTACAAGGGTCCGCACCCTTTTAAAATCCTTGCTTTTATAGAACAATTAAAAAATTTAATTTTGTTCGTGTTATTCTTTCCTTGATCTTTAAATAAGAGAAAAATTGCATATGCCTAGATGCTTTCCTTTTATGTTTTGGGTTTGGACCAGACACAGATGCGGGGGTACGTCAGGACAGGGGGACGTCGAGACAAGTTTCGGGTGCGGGAAAAAAAGGGCCTCAATTCCGAGACGACAGGGGAGGGGGGGGACTGCATACTATACATATATAACTTGAAATGTTAATTATGAAAAGATGTTTCAATTTAACATACCAAATTGAACTACTAAGTTACATACTAAATTAAATACACGAACTAGAACTATTGAACATTCAACATAGTAACATAATCATTTAAACATAGTAATATAAACTTTAAAGTTTAAATTTATACTTATAAACATACAACTATCATGTTCTACTATCAAATGACAAAGATTCAAAATTGAAAATTCATTGTTCAAATATGAAATATCAATATGTCATACATCATAAAGATGATCATGATTAAACAATGAGAAGAGTAGCATGATATGATATAATGAATCATGATCAATCATCAATATCAAAATGAGTACAAAATCAAAATGTCAATCTGAAATCATGTCAAAATATAAGAATGGGAGGCCTCTAATCATCCCCCAAGCCAAAGTCCTCATCACTAGAACTACTGGACTCAGAGTCCTCATGGTCAAGGTCTACCAAAGGAACACCAACTAGCCCTACGTGGGCTACTGTTGCAATCTTGTCATCATTGATCTATGTTGGATCCTCTGGCTTTACATCTCATCGTGCTACTGGGCTCTCTTTGTACCTTCTTGTCTTGCGATCTACGATACCCAAGCACCGCACCCCCACACCCAAGCACCTGAGCACCCGACCAGTGCGAAGATGGGTGTGGCGGCTCCCGGCTGCTAGCGGGGTGCTCGAGTGCATGGCGTACCCATCTCGGGGACGTCTCCACACCTGGTACTCTAGGGTTTTGAGGGGGGTGTGCGTCCTCGTGTTACACTGGTTTAGACTCATGTATAGAAGAGCTATTGGGGGTATTCCTCCTTTGATTATTTTCTTTTATGACTATCTTTTAACAGGACTTTTCTTCAATACTATCCTCAATTCTTCTACTTTAGTGCCATGTGTGAAATTCTAATTCTTTTGTGTTTTAACATTGATTTTTCCATGATTGAAGGTTGGAGCATAAATGATAGAAACATTCTTCTTGGTCTTTTTTGGATGTGGCTCTTTTATTGTTGACATAATATTAATGGCTCCATAACTCATCTTGGGGTGTCAATAGTTTGGGGCCTAACAATGATGATATTAATCTATTCTATTGGTCATAAATGTGTAGCCCACTTTAGCCCTTCAGTTACAATGGCATTTGCATATATCAATAGATTTCTAATGAAAGAGGTTTGTATGCAATATTTTTCATTTGGGTATGTTGTCTTCTCAAATTTAGTTATTCCCATAACCCATATTGAATTTATGTTTGGGTTAGAATGTATTGTTATATTTGAATTGACATTGTGTGTTCCCAATTGTATGGAATTCTTGTTTAGATTTGATTACATATAGTTATGTTTGAATTGACTTTGGGTGTTACCAATTGTATGGAATTTTTGTTTAAATTTGAATATGTAGCTATTTTTTAATTGACATTTGATGTTACCATTGTTTCTTAGTCATGATGATTTACATTGTATGTTAAAATTGTGTTGAAATGATAGATTCCAAGGTACATAGAAGCTCAAGATGTTGGATCAATTTATGTTGCATTTTTTTTTTCAGATTGATGTTTGGAAATATAGCACACATAGAAGAAATTGTACCTTTTGGATCAAATATATAATACACTATTAATTTATTTGTTATTTTGGAGCTTTGCCTTCTTCCCTTGTAATAGGGAAAGTCAATTGGGATACATGGATGTAGTAAAATTTCATTAACAAGCTACACATGTGATCCAAAAATCTTAAAACCATATATTTCATTGAAACGACCCATCCTAAGATTAGGGAACTTGTAGTGCTCTGTTCAAATTATGTAGATTAGATCAAGGTACTTATGTGGCTATGTTCAAAATATGTAGATTATTGTAATAACAACAACAACCAAAATTCATTAGATACAACAAACATTGGGATTATCATGGCTCTAGAAAATGTATACCCCTACAAAAGTCACAACTATTTGGGACATATACATACATTGCATTTGGTTTGGGGTTTTCCTTTTCTAGCTCGACCTTCTTGTCCTCTTTCTTTTCATCTTTCTTCTCATCCTTTTTCACATTGGGCTTCTTCTCATCAGATTTCTTCTCTTCAGACTTCTTCTTTGGTTGTTTTGTAAGCCCAACACTCACCAATTGTGTCCATCCAAATATTTTGAGTTTGTCAGTAAGGAAAACTGGCTTTGCATCTCCTATGAGCATGATTTTCTCATCCTTGGAATCAAATTCCATAGAATCAGTGCATGTCAGAAACCCAAATGAATTGGTGCAAATCAAATCTTAGTAACCTAAAAAACTACAACTATGAGAAACCCATGTTTCCACCTTATATCCCTCAAACAACCTTAATGATCCTTTGTTAAACTCATATTGAATCCAAAGAAATGTGCTTTCGGTGTCACCTCAGGAAAACTACTTGGATATATCATTTCAGCAAAAGGAATTGAGGTTTACCCTAAAAAGTTCCAAGCAGTAATGGAAATTCAACCCCCCAAGAATATAATTCAACTAAGGAGTCTGCAAGGACATCTTCAGTCGATCAGAAGGTTCATATCTCAACTTGGTGACAAAGCTCAACCTTTTAACAAAAATCTACACAAAGGAGCTACCTGTACATGGAATGAAGAATGTGAAAATAGCCTCTTACAAATTAAGGAATACTTGGCTAAACCTCCAATCCTAATGCCTCCTATCCCAGAGAAACCTCTCATCTTATATATCTCAGCTACAACTACATCCTTGGGGGCATTACTAGCACAACAAGATGAAAATGAAAAAAAAAAAAGAGCCATATATTATATCAGTAGAACATTGGTTGCCTATGAGATCAATTATAATAATATTGAGAAATCTTGTCTTGCAGTGGTGTTGCATCCCAAAAACTCAGACACTACATGTTGGCATATACTACATAACTTCTCGCAAAAATTGATCCCCTAAAATATTTTCTAAACAAAGCTAATCTCATTGGTTGATTGGCTAAATGGATGATGATTCTTTCTGAATTTGACATTGAGTACATTGATTGTAAAGCTATAAAAGGAGAAGAAATCGCTAATAAAATAGTTGAATTTCCTATACCAGATGATATTCCTATGCAGATTGACTTTCCTTATGCATCCATCATGTATGTGATTGAGCGCACCTAGAAAATGTTCTTTGATGGATCTCACATGCAAAATGGTGTTGGAGCTGGAATTCTATTTATCTCACCTTATGGATACAGAATCCCAAAGTCATACAAATTGTTGTTTCCTTGCACAAAAAAACATAGCTAAATATGAGGCTTTAACAAATGGAATCAAACTGGCTATTGAATTGACGATTTACAAGCTACTATATATCATTGGAAACTCCCAACTTGTCATCAATCAGACTAATAATGACTATCAAACAAAATATGAAAAATTGATCCCTCATAAGAAGATGATTGATGACCTAAAAATATACTTCTCTTTTGTCACATTTCAACATATTCCTACAGTTGAAAATAGGGTAGTTGATGCTATGGAAACCTTATCTTCTATCTTACAACTGGAAGAACATGAATCAAGATTTCAATTCTTGGTGGAAGAAATACCCTACCCTACTTATGACTCTCCTTCCAACCGCGTGATTTTCACTATCATTGGTCATGACTCTTCTCACTATGCCAAAATATACTCTTACCTACGTGACCAAATCATTCCTGACAACTTAACCCACAATGAGAAATGATAGCTCATTTGCAATGCTTCCCGTTATACCATCATCTCCGGTAACTTGTTTAGGAAGGGCTTGGATGGAACACTTTTGAGGTGCTTAAAGAGAGACAAATCTGAACGTGTGTTAGCCAAAGTTCATGATGGCATATGTGAGTCTCACTCTAATGGTCTTGTGTTACCTCAAAAAATACTAAGGGCTGGTTATTATTGACCTACTATGCAGATAAATGTCGTATGCTATGTTAAGTCTTGTAAGAAATGTTAGATACATGGGAACTTAATTCATGTTTTAGGTAGGGAACTTATCTCTTCTATTACACATTGGCCTTTTCAACAGTGGGCTTTTGATTTGGTGGGCCAAATCCACCCTAATTCATATAATGGACACAAATTCATCATTACTGCAATAAAATATTTCATAAAGTGGGTCAAGGTTGTTCCTCTCTTAGTTGCTATAGGAAAACAAGTGTCCTTGTTCATACTCAACCACATCATCTATCACTATGGCATACCTTCCTCCATAGTTATTGATAATGGAGGACAATTCAAAAATAAGGATCTCAAACACCTATGTAAGAAATTCAAGATTAAACAACATTGATTATCAATCTACTACCCTCAAGGTAATAGCCAGGATGAAGCTTCTAACAAAACATTGTGAAAAATACTACACAAGACACTCAAAAAGACAGGAAGAGATTGACACTTACAAATTAATCCTGTATTATGGGCCTATAGAACTAGCATTCACACACCTACTAGAGCTATGCCCTTCACACTTATTTATGGATCTGAAGTTGAGATACCTTCCTTAAGAGTTTCATTGAGAGGCCTTATCACTGATGATGACTACGAAATCATGCGCATACAAGCGTTAGAACTTATGGATGAGCGCAAAAAAGTTGCATTTGATCACATGAGAGTATATCAAAAGAGGATGTCACAAAGCTACAACAAGAAGGTTCATTCTAGAGAATTTTAGGTTAGAGATCTCTTCTTAAGAGAGAATCCCAAAAATCAATAGAATATAGCACAAAAAGGAAAATTTGAACCAAACTGGCTGGATCCCTACATAATCACTGATGCTTTTGGATCTGGTGCTTATCAGATTTTTACATTTAAGGGAGAATAGATCCCTGAACCTATCAACATTCTTCATCTGAAGAATTTCTACGCATGATGCTACAAGAGCTTTTGTACATATCTTAATGACTCGAAAAAATCATAAAAATGATATATGATCCTAAAAAAATCTTGAAAAGCATATACAATCCTAAAAAAAATCATAAAAATTGTAAAAAGTCCTAAAAAAATGATCATCTTAGTGAAAACCTAGCAAATAGGCGCTTTGATGCATCAATCAAAAAAATCAAGAAAAGAAAAAATCGTGCCTTGGTGAAAACCAGGAAACAAGCGCCTTGGTAGAAAAAATAAATAAAAAATTCTTCCAAGTGGTGAAAGCCTGGAAATAGGTGCTACTTGAGACCCATGGGCCTATATCTATTAACTTGTCACTTTTCTCTTTGAACCCTTTTCGCCTCCCATTTTCTTATCTCCTTGGTCTAGAATTGGTCTTTGTCTTGGACTAGGGGGCATGAACTGTATTCTCCTTTGGTGCACAATGGTGTCTTTTAGTAACTCAATACTATCCTCTTGACATCGAGTGTTTCTTAACACTTATCAGATATGCTATCTTGAGTTGATGCTTCGTATACAATCTAGAATTGTGTGATATGTTCTCACTTATAGGTATGAGTCCTAGTGAGTTAGTGATTATCTTTTCATTTCACACTGTGCTTAAACTGAAATGACTGAGACATGTTATGACTTATTTTATTTGTGTGTTGTTTGAATAATGATTTTCATTGAGTGTTCCCTCCTTAGTCTCTCCATGATGTTACAATTAGAGAACTCGGAGCATGGGTCATATTTTCTTTGATCTTTTCCTATGGGTATCACTTTAATGATCCTAGGTGTCTCTTACTTTGATCCCTTGCACACCGAGGTGATTTAGAGCTATCTCCTTGACTGTTACATTGTGTTTACTCACGCAAGACCATACTCATGGTTATATTGGCTCTTATGCTTTGATACTGGTATAATCTTGCAACGTCAACTTGGAAACTGTGTTCAGGTCATCTCGACACTTATGTCTAGATGCTAATTACATTTGTTTCCTACATTCTATCTGATATAGATCATATTCATATCTTCATAGTCGTGTTTGCACTAGTGATGGTTATATGATCTTCTGATGTCCCTCAATAAGGCTTGATGATAAAAACAAGTACCTATTAACCCTCGCAAATTATACTTTGCATCTTCATGGTAGCTTGCATTTCTTAGGTGCATTCTTAGTTGAATTCAAGTTAGGAGAGAATATTCTTCATCATTATTGGACAAATCAGTCAGCTACGCTCAATCACGTATCTACTTTCTTCTATCTTGATCACATCTTTTCCATCTCCTTGATCTTTCACTCTTTCTCCCCTTCCTGTCATCACAAGGGGTTAATCATATCATCATATCTAATCTACCCTTATATAGCATTTTGACCTAACTTTTTAAAGTCTCGTATTTCCATGAAAATTGCACCCCTACCTAATTTTGACGTTTTGGATCCATTTTTGGGATCAAAATTGAAATTTGGCTTCATCTCGATTGTCCAAATTATGTTTTAAAATTATTTCCTCCTGCATGCAGTTGACTGACCCTTTGAGGCTAATCCCTTCAATTTTGAGGCAATCATCATTTCCCTCTCTTCCATTGTCATGTCACCATCTATTATTAAGACTTTGACCCAACTATCTTCCTGGTTAACGTTATTCAAACTGGGGCAAATTTCCACCACTTGATGGTCAAACTTGGTCTTATGTGCTTAATCAATCATCTGGAACCTTATCTTATCTCGATTTGATAAAATCTATCTCATTTTTGCATCTCCTCCACCTTATTTTGATTTTGATCCTGAGGGGGCATGAATAATCTATCATCTATCTCTTAAAGTGCTATCTTACCTATCTTTCTAGTTGTCATTCGATCAAGTTCGGGATTAGCTACTTTTTTGTGCTTCATTCAAACAAGTTAAGAGTCAGATCTATCTTATCAACCTTTGCTAGTTCTCATTCGAGAACAAGTTTAGGATTAGTTATCTCTCTATGCTCTATTTGATTAATTTCGAAGTCAAATCTCTATCAATTACCTTAACATCATCATTCTTTGACTCAATGTGTTCCCAGATCGCTCACACATTAGTTAAAAAGGGGAAAATGTAATCGCCCAAAAATGGTCTAGTAAACCTTAAGCTCCAATCTAACATTAAACATTAAAAATACTAGACTTTATCTTATGCTTAATCAATCCTATATGTTGATCAAATCATCACTTTAATCATTTATTTGATAATATCCTAAAGTTTGACCACTTTATCCTAAGCTTTAATTGATTAAAATAACATGTCCCCTTTTAATTAAATAAAATCCACTTTATCTTATGTGTGCACATGAAAAAAAAATTTCTTAATTTGAAAAAGAGAGAGAGACAAAAGTGAAATATCTTTTGCCTCTTAATCCTCACCACTCATTTCTACCTAATCATTCTCATCCATTTGATTTTGCCTCTTTAGAATATTGTGCCCTAAAGTCAAAATAGGGATTATTCTCCATCCTTGGATTTTGCCTCTTAATCTTGACCGTCCACTCATTTCTAATTTCTTTAAAAGGAGACTCTCTCCTCATTCTTGGCTAATCCTTAGTCTCATAATCTCATTCATGTTATTGTTATGCTATCATTTTGTTTACTTGCATTCTTAAGAGCATTCTAGTTTACTTGCATTCTAGTTTAGCATTTTCTTATTGCAATTAGCTCAAATCACATAGTTTAACTAGGAGGTATTTTAATCTTGATAGATTAGCTTTACTTTCTTGTTCTTGCATTTGCATTCTATCTTAGATCTTACATCTCATTTAGATCTCTCATTCTTGCATATTCATTTTGAATCTTCCATTCTATGGTGCACCTTGCAAGGGTTTCTTATTGAGGTTCCTTTGAGAGCCACAATGCATAATGCTTACATTCTTGTACATCATAGATATGAAGCTATATGCCGCCTCTTGGGATATTCTCTTCATGGATTCTCTCAAGAATGATGGTTTATAGAAGTGTGTCACCCTTTGATCACACAATCACAAAATAATAATAATGGAATGCATTAGAACACAATTTGAATTTTTGTGTCTTAAGAATGGGGTCAGGACATTGCAAAACTTGGTAGTTAGGCAATATGAATAAATCCTACAAATGGGCCATATGTTCCAAGCCTACTAAAAAATGTGGTACATGATAGTAATGAGTTAAAGAAGTAATTAATTTTTACAATTATTATCGAAACCTAGCACATAAAATATTAGCAAGCTCTTCAAAACTATATGATGATTCAAATAGCATAAACCCACACTATAACAAACAATTAGAAATTTAGCATCTTAATTTTTAATAAATTATGATCTCACAATTTTATCATTATTTTCATTTTTCTTTTATATGTACAAACAACCTCCTTGATTGGAGTAAATATCTTCCTAATATATATACATTGAAACAATTTTTAAAAAAATAGTCATGGTTTTAGTAAAGAAATTTAAAAAATAGATTAAATCAAAATTTACACACAATGATTAAAGGAAGGAATGTGCTTAAAGGGAGCACAATTATCATCATTTTTAGTGCCTCCCTACTCTGTAGCCCAATCTTTGGCAATTGTGAACATACAATTCTTGTTGTGTTGTTTCTTTCCCATTTTTCCTTCAATCCTCCCTCATGATTATTGTGATTTAACAGTCAATTGCTTCCAAAACAAAATTAAAGATGACCCTGAAATATTTTTCTCCTTAGCTCTGAGCCAAGAAATATCTCTCATGTAGCCATTGGAAAAGGATTATTCATTCTTCTCTACATGACCTAAATTTTAGTTGTGTATTGATAATAAGATTTGTAATAAGTTCACCACATTTACCTTGTTCATAGAGTATTTATACCTTTAAAAATGATGTTTACAAACAATTTGAATGCATTATTTTTTATTTTGAAACACCACAAGATGTTCAACACAATCACATAATCTTCAAACTCACCACACAACAAGAAAACAATAATTGGTCCAATCGTCATATTTATAGTTGTGTGTTTTTTTCTTCCACTTTTTCCCTTCTATCATTAGGGTATTTAGATTAAAAATAATATCGCCCCAAGGGTGTGGCATGCTTCACTCTAGCTGTTAATATGAGTTGTAGTTTTAATATTTTTTGTCATATTCAATGTCCCTACTATTCTATATATTTACCTTGTAATAATGTAATATAATGTTCAAAATTGCATGTTGAGTTACAGACAAATATTATATGTATTTATGGAGAGAGGGGTCTTGAAATAAGTGATCTCCTAAGAAAAAATGCACTTCATTTTTATAAGCATCAACTAGATATAATATTTAATGAATCGCTATAGTTAACGAAATATGTGTCAATTGGAGAAATTATTAGAGAATTTTAGGTTGCTAACTTCATACATTAAGTCTATTGTTGCATGTATATTGTACACACTATGGAAAAACACAACCACTTGATAATAAATTTGGAGAATTCAATTGTATATTTTTTGTCATTTCCATAACTTATTTTTCATGATTTGTCATCCATAAAAACTCCTCTCTCACAAGAATGAGTGATATAGTAAGCCTAGTTACATCTAAGTGATACTAATAGAAGAAATATCCACTTTTGGGAGGTCACTTATCTCAACATTACTCAAACTCAAATATTCTTAACTATGAAATTTCTCACAAGATTAAACCTTAATACCTTATATCATATATACAAAACCTCCAAGAAATATTATGCCTTACATACCATTCATTCTAGAACAAAACAACTAATATATATATATATATATATATATATATATATATATATATATATATATATATATATATATATATATATATATATATATATATAAACTAAGACCCATCAAATCATTAAAAACATTATAACAAATTCTTTTTTTGAAATTGAAAGGCTGGCTTATAGGGTAACTTTAATTTTTTCAGTTTATTTTAGATAGCAAATAGTATTTTATTTTATTTTAGATAGTACATTTGAATAAACTCTATTTTAGAATAGCATTTTGAAACCTTAGATACAACATAAAACTAGAAATACCTAGCAGTCACATGCTTTTTGTGCATGCCAATAGGTGCCTATAGGAAATTAGATAGTTATCATAATTGTAGTTTGATAAAAGCTCAAACATCATATTTTAAATTAAATAATAAAGCTTTTCCAATCCTACGAGAAAAATATATATTTATTACCAGTTTCAAAATTAATAATTTCAACTTACTGATCATTTTAGACCAAAAAATAAACTCTTATGATCCTATAATACTTATCATGCATGATATGCAAGTGTACTACAAAGAACATAGTGAACTTCAGAAATACCCTTTTGTAAATAAAACCTATGTCATGCATGATATGCATATAGCAGCTGAATTGTCATATCTCCATGCAGCTACTAAGCTTATTTTAGTTGGCACTCACTACTCAATATTTTTAGGAGTAGTTTGGGGAGCTGGTAGCCCCATGGATAACAAATTTTGCTACTTGTTTTTTTAGCAGTCCTTAAATGGTATTTTTAAATGAAAATTTTAATATATTTCTTGGAGAAGCAAAATTTTAAGCAAATAAAAGGGACAAAAAAATTACAATGAAGACATGTGTCTATTTTTTCAATAAGCAGTTGCTTCTTATTGCCCCCCCACTTTTTTCAAAGATAATTTTTTGTTAAAATAATAACAAAATATAGAGACAAATAGGAACTTGTTTAATCAATGAGCAAGGATAAGAAGATATACCATGAATTAACCCAAAACTAGGAGCATTCACCAAAGCACAATGAAACAAGGAGACAAGATTTTGAAGGGGAAAAGCATAAAAAAACCCCTGTGAAATTAATGAAAGTGGCAACAAATGCCTAAGAGAGAGAGAGAGAGAGAGAGAGATGCTCATACAAAATAATTAAGAAGATGAAGAAATCTCATGTGAGAATGAATGAGAATAAAAAAGAGAAGGAGAGCCATCTCTTTTAATAGAGATGTGAGAAAGGAGTTACATTATAACTCCCATTTCTATGTATGCCACATTTCACTAGTGTGTGAGACAAGTGTAGGATTCCTCATAAGGAGGAATATCTATTTTCCTTAATAAAAGAAATTACAAATATTACATGTCCTCCCACTTGGACTAGAGGACGAATACATTAGGATACCTTGGTTTATCCTTAAATACATAAATAACCAAGGAAAGATTAAATTCTAACACCCCCCTTTAATCTTTACTTGGGGTAATTACATCAATAGGTATCAAACCCAAATGTTTACAATGAATTTGAGATGTTTCTTTAGAAAGAGTCTTCACTAGGATGTCTTTGGCTTGATCATCTTGCATGTCTTCAACTTGTGCTTTGGAGCTTGAATGGTACATAGGAATTTTGGCAAAGTGAATAGCATGTTGAGGAGAGCCCAAATCTTTAAGAGACCACTGAGATTCTTGAGATGCATTTATGCATTTTTTATATTCATTTCCATTTAAAAATAGAGGTGGAGCATAATCAATACTTGAGCCTACAATAAGGCAAAAAACAATAGTAGAGTGCCCATCATTGGGATCACCTAGTGCTGAATCAATAACACTTTGGAAAAAATCATATTGTGAATCATGAGGAAAATAATTAGAAATGCAATCTTCAGTTGCATAAAACAAATCATAATATGAATCGTGAGTCATTGAATTAGAAATGCAATTTGTAGTGTAATCATCATAATATGAAGCATCAAGAGGAGAGTTAATATAAGCATCATTATTAGTAACCTCCACAACAATCATAGGATTAGTACTATCATCATGAATTTCAACTTGAGTAATAAACATATCTTGCAAGGTAACATTAAGAAAGTTAGATATAATTTCATCTTCTTGGTCAAACATATCATCAACATGAGAGCAAGGAGGAGTAAACAAATTATTACCATCATCATCAACCTGTAATAAGTTATCTCTATGAGAAAAATAGGAAGCGAGGGGATCATCCCCAAAACAAACATCATCACAAGGGTCATCCCAAATAGGAAAATCATTTAAAAGATACATAATGTCATAGTGCGGTGTAGAGTTTTGATTTGCTTGATTAATAAGGGGAACAGGTTTCTTGTAAGTTTGAAATGTGTTCTCTAAGACATGCCAAGCCTAATGAGCTGCAGTACAATTTGATATAAGATGATATAAATCTAGATTTAATGAGAATCTGATTAGACCAAACGCTTCCTCATCTTTCAACTGCCAGGAATCCTGGTCAGCCTAAGGACTGGTCGATGTTGGTTTCAAATTTGGTGAAGACACAATATCAAAAAGGTGTCAAGATTTTAGGAAGTCAGACATGTGAGGCCTCCAAACAGTATAATTAGAACTATCAAGTTTAAATTTTGGCATTGACATAGACATGATGAAACAAACTTACAATTGAAATTATATATATATATATATATATATATATATATATATATATATATATATATATATATATATATATATATATATATATATATATATATATATATATATATATATATATATATATATATATTTAAATTACCTTAAATGCTTAAAAATAAGAAAATAAAAGTGGAAAAAGAATAAGATAAGAGGGAAATAAATAGATAATATGAACAATGATAATTAGTTAAATTGGATTAGATGACTCAAATAATTAGAAGCAAAAAAAATTTTAAGCTTAAAGACTATGATAAAATTGATAAACTTGAATAAATTAAATGTTAATTCAATAAAATGATTAAAATATATTATACTGAGAATGTAAATGTAAAATAGAATGATAAACACAGCTTAGATAGAACTCCAAATTTTTTTTGAAGATTTGAAGTTTTTTTTAAAAGCTAATTTAAACGTTATTGATAATTACAATAATCAAATTGAAGTGTGAATATCAAATGTATGAATAAACAAGGTGGAAAAAATAATTCTTAATTGAATTAAACTCTTTAAAGAACATTCATTCTCAAACTATTTAAATGTTATTGAGATGAAACATAACATAAAATTTGTTAAAAAAACTTTGTTAATTTAAAAAATTAAACAAATATGATTAAAGAACAACCAAAGAATCTCAGGATAAGTGAAATAACTAATGATAGAGCTGAACAAAGAAAAGAATATAATAGAAAATTATTAGTGCTGCAAGAGACCTACAAAAACTAAGAAATATGTTATAAAAATAGATGTAATAATAACTTGAAATGAACTGAATAAACTGCAACAAAATTATTAAAATGCAGAGATTTGACTATTTCAAAAATATAGTCCTAGTACGGGGGTCATATCTCCCAAATGAACCATTGGATCTGGCTAAATTTCAAATATGTTTTGCAAAACCTAATTATCTACAATTTCACCAAAGAGATTGACGAGATTATGAATATTTTAAAAGTTATTAAACATTGAGTGAAGGTCTATAAAGCTGTCTTCGAAATGACAGTCACATTATTGTTTAAACAGTTTGCAAGGAAGAAAATATATAATAACAGAGACATAAATATTAGTGAATGTTAATTACAAATAGAGATAGAGATAAAATGTAAGAGATAATATATCTAGAGCAAAGATCTAATGTCAAGATGAAATATCAAAGATGTTGAGAATGAAAGCAAACCAAATGCTGAAAACTAGTATAAAAAACTAGAGATAAATAAACCTGCACATCAAACAGTTAGAAGAGTGATAGATGGATTTAAGAGAAGCTGAATATATATATATAAAATGAAATATACAGATCTGAATATAAACTATAACCCTACAAATGAGAAAGTTAGAAAGAATGGATGAGAAGCATGAAAAAGAAAACCCTTGTAGTTGCCCGATAGAGGGTGAGGTTAGTACTTTAAAAAAAAAACTTGAAATAGATATGAATAGACTTAGATTTGCAAAAACAATGAAGGAAATCCCTGCAAACAAGAGTTAGATCAACAAAAAACTGATTTCTTCTCCTCAATGGAAAAATCTTTCAACTATTCTGCATGCACTATCAGATTAGTCAAAAAAAAAAAATACTAGCAATAAAATCTCTCAAGAGTCTCCAATATTGGACTACTCCAAGATATGGTAGCTCCTTCACCTATACACTCAATAATGGATTAAACCAACCTGCTCTGATACCATGTTAAAATAATAACAAAATATAGAGACAAATAGGAACTTGTTTAATCAATGAGCAAGGATAAGAAGATATACCATGAATTAACCCAAAACTAGGAGCATTCACCAAAGCACAATGAAACAAGGAGACAAGATTTTGAAGGGGAAAAGCATAAAAAAAACCCCTGTGAAATTAATGAAAGTGGCAACAAATGCCTAAGAATGAGAGAGAGAGAGAGAGAGAGAGAGAGAGAGAGAGCAATGCTCATACAAAATAATTAAGAAGATGAAGAAATCTCATGTGAGAATGAATGAGAATAAAAAAGAGAAGGAGAGCCATCTCTTTTAATAGAGATGTGAGAAAGGAGTTACATTTTAACTCCCATTTTTGTGTATGCCACATTTCACTAGTGTGTGAGACAAGTGTATGATTCCTCATAAGGAGGAATATCTATTTTTCTTAATAAAGGAAATTACAAATATTACATGTCCTCCCACTTGGACTAGAGGACAAATACATTAGGATACCTTGGTTTATCCTTAAATACATAAATAACCAATGAAAGATTAAATTCTAACATTTTTAGTTTTTAAGTAGTTGTTGCTCCACTAAATTAGGAAAAGATTCTAATTTATGCAGAAATTATGCATAAGCAGCCACATGGGGACATGGGGTAAGAGGCTTAGGAACTGTTGCACCTTCCCTTAGGGCTTATACATAATAGAAATTATATTGGGCAAATCCAAAATCTTTGATTTTTGAAAATTAGAAACAAAGTAAACCTTTTAAGCTAAAGGATTATAGTTATTAAAGTTTCAAAAAATAATAACTGAAACATACAACCTGTAGGTCATAAAACATAGCAATAACACCTCCTCCTGATCCAAGAGCCTTAAAAAATAGCCTAATTATTAAGAGATAGTAGGAAGGTATGAAGGTTGGGCTTGCCAATATCCTAACAGATGCCTAATGTATCTACTAAGGTTCAAACTACAAATATTACATTTACACAAACCTTTACATCAGTCCCTATACCACTACTTTGATAGAGTTGAAATATGAAGGCAGATTTTTTTTTTTCACTAAAAAAAATATTAAAATTGCTTTTCAAAACAGATCTCATTTGAAGGAGATCAACTAAAGATGACATAAATTTCATGAAAGCGTTTTCTTGTGTAAATCAGCTAGAAGTAACAGTATATATATATATATATATATATATATATATATATATATATATATATATATATATATATATATATATATATATATATATATATATATATATATATATATATATATATATATATATATATATATATATATATATATATATATATATATATATATATATTTCTATTGGATTTCTGACCAAACTAATCATCTATGGTAATGATCAATCCAGAATGTAAATGAAGGGTATGTGCAAGATCATGAGGGGCCAAACTATGCCCTTAAGTGGCAATGAAAAATCAGCAAATCAGGGTTAGTCAACTTGACATGAAAATTTCAACTAGCTATGAGCCTAATATCAAAAAGTTGTAAGAATAGAATCTGTAGAAAATTGAATGTAGTTTCTAAACTACTAGGACTTTTTTGAGAAAAAGTTAGTATGATTAGTGAAAAGTATAGATTTCAATGCAACAGTACAAAATTTTTTGGAAAAAATTAAGAAGTAGGTGTATGTCTGACCACCTTAATCATAATCAAATGATAATATTTTATTATAAGATTTTATATATAAGTAGTAGACTCATGCCCGGATGCGACGCATATTTTTTTGTAATTTTATTCCAAAAAAATAATTAATTATGAATTTTCTACTACAATGTTTTAAGAATAAAAAAACTCCCATGTCTAACCACCTTAACTCATTCAAAACTTTACAAAATTCAAAAAAAAAAAAATTCCTTATAGTAGGCGAAGCATAGAATGTGACGCATCTTTCAGATTTCAAAAATGTTATACCGTCTGAAAGTTATAGTCATTTTTCAATCAGTATATAAATCAATACTTTAAAGGTAGCTCAATTAGAAAATAACTAATAATTACTTACCGAATTTAAAATTTGACAGCAATTATATCAATAGAAAGCTGATAATCTCTTTAAGATACCCTTTTCGTTTTATCAAATTCGGGTGAGAAAAAAGTCGTCAGCTACATTGTCGAAGTCTGGAACTCAGAGAAACAGGGGAAAAACACGTATTTGAGACATTTCAATAATTGACCATGTAGGTTTGGTGCACAAAGCAATACCAAGCCTAATCGGGTACCTGATATTTTCAGGTACCCAAATATGATGACAGAATTTTGAATTTTCTCTTTCCCTTCCCTCCACTTTCTCCCTCCCATTTCTCCATCCTTCATATGATATATTATATATAAAAAACTATTTATTAGATATATTAAATATTATATAATATACATTTTACATTAAATATTATTTAATTATATATTAATATCAAAAACTATATATTAGATTATATATTATATATAATATTATATATTAAATATTATATAATATATATTTTACATTTTAAATATTATTTAATATATATTAATATTAAATGTTACATTATATATCATATATTATATATTATTTTATATGTATAATATATTAATATGTATTTTACAACTATGTACGAAAGGTTGGAAGATTGCAGAAAAATCATGGATGGTCATTGAAAGAAGCAAAGGAAATTAATCAGCCATTTAAAAAATTCATGGGCAGCCATTGAGGAAGAGAGAGAGTGAGAAGGTGGTGGGGGCTAAGAGAGGAAGAGAGAGAGTGAGAAGGTGAGAGAGAGAGAGATAGCTTGAGACAAAGAGAGGGTGATGAGAGAGAGAGAGAGGGGGGGAAGGGGAGAGAGTAGGATAGAGAGAGAAGGGGAAGGGGAAGCAGAGAGAGAGAGAGAGAGAGAGAGAGAGAGAGAGAGAGAGAGAGAGAGAGAAGGGGATGGGGAGAGAGTAGGAGAGAGAGAAGGGGATGGGGAGAGAGTAGTTGAGAGAGAGAAGGGGAATGGGAGAGAGTAGGAGAGATAGAGAGAAGGGGAAGGGTAGAGAGTAGGAGAGAGAGAGAGAGGGGAATGGGAAGGGGATAGAGTAGGAGAGAGAGAGAGAGAGAGAGAGAGAGAGAGAGAGAAGGGGAAGGATAACCAATTCATTACAATATTAATCAGTAAGGAGCAAGGAAAACTTAAATAATATCACAGCAGGCATTAGAAATCCAAATTCTAATTAGGAGTTTTAAGCAAAGTGAGTAAGGTCCTAGATAGGGACATTACAGATCCACACATTGTTTAGTAGATACCTCCAAGAACCCACATACATAGGAGTAGGTTTGAAGTAAGACTAAGATTGTTTATCAGTTCAAATTTATGTTACTGTGTTGTACTTTTGATTAACATCCAATGATTGGATGTGAAATTCACAAATTTGATTATATTGCCACTGGTTCTATTTCAAATTTTGGAAAAAATGGATATTTGACATATGTTCATAAATTTCAGTCAACACCATTTTAAAATAACACATCAGTTTATTTTTACACATTGAGAATATCATCCTTAGGAATTGAACTCAAATTGACATAGGTCATAGGAAATAAATGCCCCAACTATTTGGTGTCTTTTGCATTTTGAGTTTCTTATTACAATCAGGAGAAGAATATTACACTCCAAATGGTTTTGGATAGTAACATTTGTACTTCCTCTTCACAAATATATTTCTTCCCTCATCTTGCTGCCTATTGATACCGACAAAGTGAATCTATTCCTTTCTGCCATGTAATGGGAGAAAAATGGTTTCCTAATTTATTAATATGTGTCTAAATAACACATGCAAGAACCTTTTCTTTGATATTGCTCACTAACACTTTAGAACTGAAAATGTTTACAAAAAATAGCATGTACTTGCATGAGGACATTATATATTACAGGAATCCCGCACAGAAGCAGTTGGCAAGCCGCTCAAAAAGTAGTAACTGATAGAAAGTGGGATAATGCAGATGCTTTAATAAACCACTATCTTCTTTACTCAAGAAACATCTGGTTCATTTGCTTGACTGGGGCATGTTTGGGAACAAACAATCTCCATTTAAACTCAAGTCTCTAGAAATGCACTTATATTTGTCAGTGGAGAAGATACACCCATTGGATCTGCAATAACTTTATGCTCACTAGAATTTCCATTTCTCTTCAATTGGGATACTCTTTCCAAAATTGCATCTACCTTTTTACCAATTTGGGAAATCAATGGGTCTATTTGTGGACCTTTAAGGAGTTGGTCACCTAAACGAGAACCTTGAGATGAATCAGGAACTTCTCTATGAAAGAGATCAGTACCTTGAGAAGCTCTCCATTTGTCAGCTGAATTAAAACCTTGGACCATAGATGGCTGCCTTTGTTGTAAAATGAGGAGTGAGACTACCTTGCCAAAGGTGGCAATGAACTTATATTTGAGGGATATTGCCCAACATGAGTAACCTAGTTTCCCAAGTCCTGTAAATGCAAGGCCATTGACGAATGGGCATTTCTAATAGAAATATTTGTGGTGCTAGAATGAAGTGCATGACCAAATTCTTTGCCTGCTAATGAACCAACTTGAGGCTTCATTTCACATTGCTCTGTGGATAATTCCACAGCACTTGTTACTTCTCTATCTGATTTTTTTGTGACAGAGTACATGTGCACTGAAGAGCTTTTGTCACTAATTGAGCTACTAGTAGATGGTGAGTACTCATCATCATCATCTGATATATGCTCACACGCATATCTTACTTTTTTCCTTTGTCACTTTCCCCTTCCTAGCTCTTCCTCCTTATCTGTAACTTATATCATGGGTCCAAGAATCTCTTCCCACTCTTTCCCATTAACTGTGGGCTTTTACTCTTCATCTTGAGTAATTAGCATACCTTGGATGGCACCAAAATAACCATTTTCTTCTAAATGTCCTTTTCTCTCACTTTAAAATCTCTCTATTAAGAAGATTTTCTATATCTTTCTTTGTATATTGAATAGATGTAACTGAAATCCCATGTTCATCAAGAATATTCCCTGCACCATTGAGTAATATATCATGTAATTCCTTAATAGTTTCATTCTTAATATAATTCATAACTAGATTTTCCATAGCCAATTTTCTTCTTGATCGTTGCAATATTTTCTCCTCAACTGAACATTTTGTAATCAGTTGATATACAATCACATTTTTCTCTTGGCCAATCCTATGCACTCATGATTGAGCTTGTAGATCCACAAAAAGGTTGAAATCTGGATCTGGTGGAAGAGTAGTATTAGCAAGAAGTCATTCACTAACATCTCATCTTTATAAAAACTAACTTTGGATTCACTAGAAGCATTAAAGAATCTAGATTGGACTCTTAAAGAATTCTTTCTAGTATTCTGGACTCAATTGCCTATGCATTTTAGCATAACATCTAGCAAAGAAACATAATCAAACTATCTAAGGAAGATACAGTAGCCGATCTGCGTCCTTTGGATCAAAAAGATGATCTGTAAAACTTAACCTAAAAATTTAGTTTTTCTAATGAAAATGTCTAATCATGTAGCAAGGTACAGAAGCTTGGGAAAGGTGTAACAAATTAATATGCAAATATTTTTGTCCATAACAGTATTTTCTGCATTTATTATGATTTTGATCCGATTTGATGCAACTTCACTATATGATCGATCCCTTCCCTTTCATTTCACTCGGTTTGCTCATTTTGCACATCATAGGCTAGGATTTGATAACGGATATGACCTTGGTATTGCCGGCGTTAATGATAAATTTTATCTTTCAGCTATTATTTTTTTGTCATTTTTCCTATATGATGCTTTTGTATACGAATTGTGGATATTCTCTGGGAAACGCATGATAAGGCATACTAGGACCCCTAGGGAGTCCCCATGCAACCTTTTGACACATTTGAATGCTCAAGCGTGTCCGAAGGGGTCCTAGGACCCCTTAAGACACAATTGAGCATTCCAATGTGTCAAAAGGGGTCATCGGGACTTCCTAGGGGTCCTAACGTGTGATAAGGCATACTAGGACACCTAGAGAGACCCCATGACCCCTTTTGACACATTTGAACTCTCAAGTGTGTCTGATGGGGTCCTAGGACCCCTTAAGACACACTTGAGCATTCCAATGTGTCAAAAGGGGTCATCAGGACTTCCTAGGGGTCCTAATGCATGATAAGGCATACTAGGACCCTTAGGAAGTCCCCATGACCCCTTTTGACACATTTGAACACTCAAGTGTATCCAAAGGGGTCCTAGGACCCCTTAAGACACACTTGAGCATTCCAATGTGTCAAAAGGGGTCATCAGGACTTCCTAGGTGTCCTAACATGTGATAAGGCGTACTAGGACCCCTAGGGAGTCCCGATGACCCCTTTTGATACATTGAAATGCTCAACTATGTCTTAAGGAGTCATAGGACCCCTTAAGACATAGTTGAGCATTCCAATGTGTCAAAAGGGGTCATCGAGACTTCCTAGGGGTCCTAACACGTGATAAGGTGTACTAGGACCCCTAGGAAGTCCCCATGACCCCTTTTGACACATTTGAATGCTCAAGTGTGTCTTAAGGGGTCCTAGGACCCCTTTTGACACATTTGAATGCTCAAGTGTGTCTTAAGGGGTCCTAGGAACCCTTCAGACACATTTGAGCATTCCAATGTGTCAAAAGGGGTCATGGGGACTTCCTAGGGGTCCTAACACATGATAAGGTGTACTAGGACATCTAGGGAGTCCCCATGACCCCTTTTGACACGTTTGAATGCTCAAGTGTGTTCGAAGGGGTCCTAGGACCCCTTAAGACATACTTGAGCATTCCAATGTGTCAAAAAGGGTCATTGGGACTTCCTACGTGTCCTAACACATGATAAGGTGTACTAGGACCCCTAGGGAGTCCCCATGAACCCTTTTGACACATTTGAATGCTCACATGTGTCTTAAGGGGTCCTAGGACCCCTTAAGACACACTTGAGCATTCCAATGTATCAAAAGGGGTCATAGGGACTTCCTAGGTGTCCTAACATACGATAAGGCATACTAGGACCCCTAGGGAGTCCCCATGGCCCCTTTTGACACATTTGAATGCTCAAGTGTGTTTTAAGGGGTGTTAGGACCCCTTAAGACACACTTGGGCATTCAAATGTGTCAAAAGGGGTCATGGGGACTCCCTAGGGGTCCTAACATGTGATAAGGCATACTAGAAGACCTAAGGAGTCCCCATGACCCCTTTTGACATATTTTAATGCTCACGTGTGTCTGAACGGGTCCTAGGACTACTTAAGACACACTTGAGCATTCCAACATGTCAAAAGGGGTCATTGGAACCTCCTAGGGGTCCTAACACATGATAAGGCATACTAGGACCCCTAGGGAGTCCCCATGACCCATTTTGACACATTTGAATACTCATGTGTGTCATAAGGGGTCCTAGGACCCCTTATGACACACATGAGTATTCAAATGTGTCAAAATAGGTCATCGGGACTTCCTAGGGGTCCTAATGCGTGATAAGGCATACTAGGACCCCTAGGGAGTCCCCATGACCCCTTTTGACACATTTGAACACTCAAGTGTGTCTTAAGGGGTCCTAGGATGCCTTAAGACACACTTGAGCATTCCAATGTGTCAAAAGTGGTCATCGAGACTTTCTAGGTGTCCTAACACATGATAAGGTGTACTAGGACCCCTAGGGTGTCCCTATGACCCCTTTTGACATATTTAAACACTCAAGTGTGCCTCAAGGGGTCCTAGGACCCCTTAAGACTCACTTGAGCATTCCAATGTGTCAAAAGGGGTCATCAGGACTTCCTAGGTGTCCTAAGACATGGTAAGGCGTACTAGGAACCCTAGGGAGTTCCCATGACCCCTTTTGACACATTTTAACACTCATGTGTGTCTTAAGGGGTCCTAGGACCCCTTAAGACACACTTGAGCTTTCTAATGTGTCAAAAGGGGTCATCGAGACTTCCTAGGGGTCCTAACATGTGATAAGACGTAATAGGACCCCTAGGGAGTCCCCATGACCCCTTTTGACACATTTGAATGCTCAAGTTTGTCCAAAGGGGTCCTAGGACCCCTTAAGACACACTTGAGCATTCCAATGTGTGAAAAGGGGTCATCGGGACTTCCTAGGTGTCTTAACGCGTGATAAGGCATACTAGGACCCCTAGAGAGTCCCCATGACCCCTTTTGACACATTTGAACAATCAAGCATGTCCGAAGGGGTCCTAGGACCCCTTAAGACAGACTTGAGTATTCTAATGTGTCAAAAGGGGTCATCGAGACTTCCTAGGGGTCCTAACGCATGATAAGGTGTACTAGGACCCCTAGGGAGTCCCCAAGACCCCTTTTGACACATTTGAACACTCACATGTGTCTTAAGGGGTCCTAGGACCCCTTAAGACACATTTGAGCATTCCAATGTGTCAAAAGGGGTCATCGGGACTTCCTAGGGGTCCTAACGCATGATAAGGCATACTAGGACCCCTAGGGAGTCCCCATGACCCCTTTTGACACATTTGAACACTCAAGTGTGTCTGAAGGGGTCCTAGGACCCCTTAAGACACACTTGAGCATTCCAATGTGTCAAAAGAGGTCATTGGGACTTCCTAGGGGTTCTAACATGTGATAAGGCATACTAGGACCCCTAGGGAGTCCCCATGACCCCTTTTGACATATTTGAACACTCAAGTGTGTCTGAAGGGGTTCTAGGACCCCTTAAGACACACTTGAGCATTCCAATGTGTCAAAAGGGGTCATCAGGACTTCCTATGGGTCCTAACACATGATAAGGTGTACTAGGACCCCTAGGGAGTCCCCATGACCCCTTTTGACACATTTGAACACTCACGTGTGTCATAAGGGGTCCTAGGACCCCTTAAGACACACTTGAGCATTTGAATGTGTCAAAAGGGGTCATCAGGACTTCTTAGGGGTCCTAACACATGATAAGGCATACTAGGACCCCTAGGGAGTCTCCATGACCCCTTTTGACACATTTGAATGCTCAATTGTGTTCAAAGGGGTCCTAGGACCCCTTAAGACACACTTGAGCATTCCAATGTGTCAAAAGGAGTCATTGGGACTTCCTAGTTGTCCTAATGCATGATAAGGCGTACTAGGACCCCTAGGGGTTCCCCATGACCCCTTTTGACACATTTGAATGCTCAAGTGTGTCCAAACGGGGTCCTACATGACCCCTTTTGACACATTTGAAGGCTCAAGTGTGTTGCAAGGGGGTCCTAGGACCCCCTTCAGACACACTTGAGCATTCAGATGTGTCAAAAGGGGTTATGGGGACCCCCTAGGGGTCCTCGTACACCTTATCACATGTTAGGACCCCTAGGAAGTCTCTCTCTCTCCACCTCTAGGGAAATATTCTTCAAAGCCTCCATTTCTATGTAGCTAGGGTTTACAACACCTGTAAAAGGCACATTCAATACAAAGATTTAACCGACCACCTTTAAAGACCTAAAAGAAATGACAAATAAATTTAGGCCAAAAATACATACTGCATTTCTGTATGTAGTACCGTAAGCTTCAACAATCCAGCCGGATTCCTCTACTAAGGCACGAAGAACTTCATTAATGTATGCTCTAGGAGGAAGATTATAATTTCCATATTTTTGCAAGAGATTCTCCAAAAATTTTATACAAAGGCATCCTACAGGAGAAAATGAAAAGCTTCCTAGGGAATATCCACAATTCGTATACAAAAGCATCATACAGGAAAAATTACAAAAAATATTAGCTAAAAGATAATATTATATATAATACATTAGTATATGTATTATATATATATATATTATATACATTAGTATATATAAAATATACATTATATATATACTAATGTATATAATATATATATATATATATATATATATTATATATTATATACATTAGTATATATATAATGTATATTTTATATATTATATACCCCATTTTATATGTAGAAGTTCCATTTTTTTCATTTGCTCCCACTCTTTTTTCATCTACTTGGGAATATCGGGTACCCGATATGGAATCGAATACCCGATTTTGGACAGGTAATATTTGACCAAAATATTCCTTGTCCCCACAGACCAGAGAAGCATGGGATTTCATAGTTTTTTCACACGTTGCAAAAAAAAAAACATGATTTGGGGCCCATTGTTTGATTTTTGACAACTTGTGGTCTCACCATGGGAAGTAGCAGTCGTCGAAAGGCTAAACGCAAGAGGAAGGTGACAGATGAAGAAATTCAAGCATATAGGGAAAAAGATAAGGAAAATCACCGAAAAAGGAGAGAAGGTATGTTAAACATTAATCAAGGTGACCTCGTAAATGTAGTTGTAAGTGAAGAGGATGTTGAATTTGAAAATAATATGGAAATTAATTTTGTGAATAACAATGTATGGAGTGAAGATGAAAATGTAGAGATGGAGAATGAAATTGTAGACTTGGGGAATGAAAACGTATATTTGGGGAATGAAAATGTATATTTGGGGAATGACAATGAATGGAATGAAGATGAAAATGTACATATGGAGATTGAAAATGTAAACTTGGGGAATGAAAATGTTGCACAAGAACCACATGAACGTTACACATCTCTGAATTATATGCAAAATGAAGTCCCTTGTAATAAAGATAATCAAACTTTAAATTCAGGGCTTTCAAGAACACCTAAATGGTTAATTGAAATTGAGGAGAACATTATGAATAATTGGGAAGGAAAGAGGTCACATAGAGCCGTTAGGTTGTGGGCTTCAAGAATTTATGATCAATTTTTTGGAAACAAGACATTGGTTGAGCAATGTCAAATTTTTGTGCAGTTGTTAAAGATGCAAAAGATGAGACCTGTGCTTGTGAAATTGAAGATTCGTGTGAACAAGAAAATGGAGAGAAATGCCATTGTTGTGAAGAATCTTTTCAATGCTCTCAATAGCATTGGGAAGACTAGTAGAGAAAAAGACAAGAGAGTTGCTCAGAGGATTATTACAACCTCCTTAGTAAGTCATCAGTTGAGAAAGGATCGTTTGATGAGACAAACTTGTGTTGACTTCACTATAGACCGTAAAACTTTGGGTAGAGCACTTGCAAGAAGAGAAAGACTTAATGATCCACTTAAAATTGATACATGGGATTATGGTGGGAGACTTCCACATTTCAATAAGAAGCTAACATATGTTGTCAAGGATGAAATTCAACAATTTTGGGATGCTAACTCAAGAGTGTCACCAAATGTGAAGGATGTCTTGAAGTTGAGAGTTGGCAATCGAGACCACACTCCACATCCTAAACATTATGGGGAGGTAAGTCAAACAATGTTGTATAAAAAAATTTGTGAGACACATCCACATTGAAAATATCACAAAGGTCTTTTGAATCCGTGAAGCCATTTTATTGTTTACCCCTTAAGATTTGGAATACATGTTGTTGCAAATATCATGTTGAGTTTTCAATGCATCATGAATTATTACAGTCCATTCATTCTACTTTGCATACTAATGAAATGCTAGAGGATTGTGGTGCAAGTGGTCTTCCCAAATCATCAAGAGACTTGCTAGATCAATTTTTATGTCACAAAGATGATGGTTGTTTATTTTATAAAAAAGATTTCTTAAATGCCAAGTGCTTAGAATGTGGTGGCTTGTCCAAGTTTAGAAAATGTTTTCATGAGGGTTTGGAACACAATTTTGGAAAGACACTCATCCAAAAAAAGGTATATGAAACAGTGAAATATACATTGAAGAGTGGAGGTGAAGGCTCTAGATGTGAGTTAGTTGCAAAAGAATACAATGTTGCTGATTTTATCTCAGATTTCAAGACAAATCTTTTTTACAAGTATGCAAGGCATAGTCATAGGTCTCAATGGTTGGATCAACAATTCAAGACATGTAAGGACACTTTCCCCATTGGAACTATTATATCCGTTGTAGACTTTGCAGAGAACTATACATTGCAGCCCCAAAATGAGACTTAAGATCAATATTACAATTCCATTCAGGTTGCTATTTTTGTACACATCAAATATAGACATTCCCCTGATATCACAAAAGATGAGCAAAAGATAATCAGAGAGTACCATTTTTATACGAGCGACGATAGGTCTCACTCTCATGAGTTTGTTCAACATTGTTTCCAGAACTATTTTGACTTCTTGCAGGAAAATGGTATTGCTATGGATAGGCATCTCATTTGGTTGGATAATTGCACCGGTCAATTTAAGAATGCCAGAATGTTTTATTGGTTGTGTAGAATGCATGTGGAGAGAGGTGTACCTCATATTTGGAGTTTTTTTGAGTCAGGGCATGGGAAAGGGGAGCATGACAGAGCAGGTGCATGTGTGAAGAGAGCTCTAGTTAAGGAGCAATTGAGGATTTTAGGTGTTGTACTTCTTGATGCTCATTCTATTGTTGATTGGTGTACTTTAGCATTGTCACAGGGGGGGACTCTTGATTCTACAGTGTGTAGATTCTTTTGGTTGGTTGAGGAGGGAACTATAGGAGATAGATTGGATTGTCAAATAGTGAAAGACTCTTCAAAAATGCATTCATTCCGAAGCTCCAATAGTAGTACATGGACCGTTTGGACAAGAGAGTTGGCTTGTTTTTGCCCCATGTGTTTTTAGTATGATTTGGATCATTGCGAGTCAAGTGAGTGGGTGGATACATGGGTTCCACAATATCTAACTCCTTTATCTTTGACACTCTCTATAAGAAATGATGACATGGACACTCTATGACCATCTTTTAGATCTTCTGAAGCCTGGAGATGTTTTTGCATTGGTTGCACCGCAAGGGAATGATGAGAGGTCAGATTATTGGTTAGCACATTGTGTACAAGGTAAATAGAAGCTTGTACAACCAATGACAAATGGTGATGGGTTGACATATCCTACTAGTTTAGTTGTTGTTGCGGGAACATGGCTGTGAACATACATGATTAGAAAGAATGCAATTCCCACATTTGAAGACTATGAGAAGCACAAAACTATTCTCATGTATTCACACCTTGTTATAGCAACAAATGTCAAGTTGTCAAAGCATCAAGGAAGACCAAAGGCAAAAGAACTTTGGACTATTAGTACTGCTGATCATGAAGCACTATTGGAGACCCTGAAGCAAAGAGATGACCCTTCAGGAACACTTGACTAGGTAATAAGTTAACTTAGTGCATTGTTTTCTAAGTTCATTAAGCTTAATTTCAATACATTAATTTCACCTTTCTTAGATTGTATTTTGAGTCAATAAACTTAGTTTTGTATGTGGATTGTAACTTGTGCAAGAGCACCTATGAAGATGCCTACGGTCACCGTGGATCCAATTAGAGATAGAAGGACAAAAGGATCCTTAATGGTTAATTGAGATCTTTTGAAGCCTATAATGGCAATTTGTAACAATAAATTTGATTTAAAAGTTAAATGTCCTAGAAATCTTGATAAGGACTTATGACCAAAATCATGTATGGGTGGCCAATAGTACCAAGAAGGGATCTTACATGTCATTTGCATGGTTTGAATTCTTACATGTTTGATTGTTGTTTCTAATGTTTTAAGGATATTATTTTTTATCATTTCAAACAATCTATAAAAGTTAAACCTCAAACATAATAAGCTTCACAGTTCAAATTTCACAAGTTTAATCATGATTAGTTTCATAGTTCAAATTTCAAACATACCACTAATAGTCAGTTGAAAGCAGCTCAACAACATATCTTTCAAACCATCTGACCTGGCATCGAACCATCTGCTCCATCGGCTCTGGTTGGCTGAGTAAACACCGGTGACAACCCTATTCTACCCATAGAGTCATCGGAATGCTCGCAACCACGCTCGACCCAAGTGACCCCAAGGTGCACTAAGCATGATTGGGCAGCGATCTTTCATGGCTCATATCTCAGAGCTTGTGAGAGGTATTGATAAACTGTTAGGTGCTACAAGATCATATGTTTGAGGTCTACAATAACCTCTCTCAGTTTTGGGTGATTTGACTTCATTTGCATTTGGCAAGGTGATCTCAGTCGATGCCAAAACTTGCAGTGAGGGTCAGTTGAAAGTGGCTCAGCAGCGTATCTTTCAAACCGTCTGACCTAGCATCAAATCATCTATTCCATCAGCTCCAATTGGTCAGGTAAACACCAATGACCACCCCGTTCTACCCATGGAGTCACTGGAACGCTCATGACCACGCTCGACCCAAGTGACCCCAAGGTGCACTAAGCACGATTGGGCAGTGATCTTTCAAGGCTCGTATCTCAGATCTTGTGAGAGGTATTGAAAAAATATTAGGTGCTATGGGATTGTGTTTCCAAGGTCTACAATAACCTCTCTCAGTTTTGGGTGATTCAACTTTGTTTGCATTTGGCAAGGCGATCTCAGTCGATGCCAAAACTTACAGTGAGGGTCAGTTGAAAGCGGCTCACCAGCGTATCTTTCAAACCGTCCAACATTGCATCAAACCATCTACTCCATCTACTCTAGTTGGCTAGGTAAACACTAGTGACAACCCCGTTCCACCCACAGAGTCACCGAAACGCTCGCGACCACACTTGACCTAAGTGACCCTAAGGTGCACTAAGCACGATTGGGCAGCGATCTTCTATGGCTCATATCTTAGAGCTCATGAGAGGTATCGACAAAATGTCAAGTGCTACCAGATTGTGTTTCTAAGGTCTACAATAACCTCTTTCAGTTTTGGGTGATTCGACTTTGTTTGCATTTGGCAAGGTGATCTCAGTCGATGCCAAAACTTGTAGTGAGGGTCAGTTGAAAGTGGCTCAATAGCATATCTTTCAAACCATCTAACCTGGCATCAAACCATCTTCTCCATTGGCTCTAGTTGGTCAGGTAAATGCCAGTGACAACCCCATTCCACCCATGGAGTCATTAGAATGCTCGTGACCATGCTCGACCCAAGTGACCTCAAGGTGCACTAAGCACGATTGGGCAATGATCTTCCGGGGCTCATATCTCAAAAATCATGAGAGGTATTGAAAAATTGTTAGGTGCTAAAGGATCATGTTTCTGAGGTCTACAATAACCTCTCTTGATTTTGGGTGATTCAACTTCATTTGCATTTGGAAACGTGATCTCAGTCGATGCCAAAACTTATAGTGAGGGTCAGTTGAAAGTGGCTCAGTAGCGTATCTTTCAAATCGTCTGACATTGCATCAAACCATTTGCTCAATCAGCTCTGGTTGGCCAGGAAAGTGCCAGTGATAACCCTATTCTACCCATGGAGTCATCGGAATGCTCGCGACCACGCTTGACCCAAGTGGCCCCAAGGTGCACTAAGGATGATTGGGCAGTGATCTTTCATGGCTCGTATCTTAGAGCTCGTGAGAGGTATTGACAAATTTTTAGGTACTACGAGATTTTGTTTCCAAGGTCTACAATAACCTCTCTTAGTTTTGGGCCATTCAACTTCGTTTGCATTTGGCAAGGCGATCTCAGTCAATGCAAAAACTTGTAGTGAGGGTCAATTGAAAGTGGCTCAACAACATATCTTTCAAACCATCTGACCTAGCATTGAACCATCTACTCCATCAGCTTTGGTTGGCTGAGTAAACGCTAGTGACAACCCTGTTCCACCCACGGAGTCATCGAAACACTCACGACCAGACTCGACCCAAGTGACCCCAAGGTGCACTAAGCATGATTGGGCAATGATCTTCCGGGGCTTGTATCTAGGACCTCATGAGAGGTATTGAAAAACCATCAGGGGAAACAAGATTGTGTTTCCAAGGTCTACAATAACCTCTCTCAGTTTTGGGTGATTCAACTTCATTTGCATTTGGCAAGATGATCTCAGTCGATGCCAAAACTTGTAGTGAGGGTCAGTTGAAAGCGGCTCAACAACATATCTTTCAAACCATCTGACTTGGCATTGAACCATCTACTCCATCAACTTTGGTTTGCTGGGTAAATGCTAGTGACAACCTCGTTCCACCCACGGAGTCACCGGAACACTCGCGACCATGCTTGACCCAAGTGACCCCAAGGTGCACTAAGCACAATTGGGCAGCGATCTTTTATGGATCGTATCTTGGAGCTCATGAGAGGTATCGAAAAACTATCAAGTGCTCCAAGATTGTGTTTCTGAAGTCTAAAATAACCTCTCTCAGTTTTGGGCGATTTGACTTTGTTTGCATTTGGCAAGGTGATCTTAGTCGATGCCAAAACTTGCAGTGAGGGTTAGTTGAAAGTGGCTCAGCAGCGTATCTTTCAAACTGTCTGACATTGCATCAAACCATCTACTCCATCAGCTCTAGTTGGTTGGGTAAACACCAGTGACAACCCCATTCCACCCATGGAGTCACCAGAACGCTCGCGACCATGCTCGACCCAAGTGACCCCAAGGTGCACTAAGCACAATTGGGTAGTGATCTTCTGAGGCTCATATCTCAGACCTCATGAGAGGTATCGACAAAAATTTAGGGGCTACGAGATCATGTTTCTGAGGTCTACAATAACCTCTCTTAGTTTTGGGCAATTCAACTTCATTTGCATTTGGCAAGATGATCTCTTGATGCCAAAACTTGTAGTGAGGGTCAGTTGAAAGCGGCTTAGCAACACATCTTTCAAACCGTCTGGCCTAGCATCGAACCATCTACTCCATTGGATCTAGTTGGCTGGGTAAATGCCAGTGACAACCCTATTCCACCCATGGAGTCACTGGAATGCTTGCAACCACGCTTGACCCAAGTGACCCCAAGGTGCACTAAGCACGATTGGACATCGATCTTCTGTGGCTTGTATCTCAGAGCTCATAGGAGGTATTGACAAACCATTAGGTGCTATGAGATCTTGTTTCTGAGGTCTACAATAACCTCTCTCAAGTTTGGGCAATTCGACTTCATTTGCATTTGGCAAGGCGATCTCACTCGATGCCAAAACTTGTAGTGAGGGTCAGTTGAAAGTGGCTCAGCAGTGTATCTTTCAAACCGTCTGACATTGCATTGAAATATCTACTCCATTGGCTTTGGTTGGCCAGGTAAATGCCAGTGACAACCCCATTTTTCCCATGAAGTCACCGAAACATTCGCAACCACGCTTGACCCAAGTGACCCCAAGGTGCACTAAGCACGATTGGGCAGCGATCTTCCATGGCTCATCTCTCAAATCTCATGAGAGGTATCAACAAACTGTTAGGTGCTATGAGATCATGTTTCTAAGGTCTACAATAACCTCTCTTGGTTTTTGGCGATTCGACTTCATTTGCATTTGGCAAGGCGATCTCAGTCAATGCCAAAACTTGTAGTGATGGTCAGTTGAAAGTGGCTCAGCAGCGTATCTTTCAAACCATCTGACCTGGCATCGAACCATCTACTCCATTAGCTCTAGTTGGCCAGGTAAACACTAATGACAAAACTTTTCCACCCACGGAGTCACTGGAACGCTCGTGACCACGCTCGACCCAAGTGACCCCAAGGTGCACTAAGCATGATTGGCAGTGATCTTTCGTGGCTCGTATCTCAGACCTTGTTAGAGGTATTGAAAAAATGTTAGGTGCTATGGGATCATGTTTCTGAGGTCTACAATAACCTCTCTCATTTTTGGGTGATTCAACTTCATTTGCATTTGGCAAGACGATCTCAGTCGATGCCAAAACTTGTAGTGAGGGTCAGTTGAAATCGACTCAGCAACATATCTTTCAAACCGTCTGACTTGACATTGAACCATCTACTCCATCAGCTCCGATTGGCTGGGTAAATGCCAGTGACAACCCCATTCTACCCACAGAGTCACAGGAACGCTCACGACCACGCTCGACCCAAGTGACCCCAAGGTGCACTAAGCATGATTGGGCAGCGATCTTCCGTGGCTCGTATCTTAGACCTCGTGAGAGGTATCAAAAAACTATCAGGTGCTACAGGATTTTTTTTCTAAGGTCTACAATAATCTCTCTTGATTTTGGGTGATTCGACTTTGTTTGCATTTGGAAAGGCGATCTCAGTCGATGCCAAAACTTGCAGTGAGGGTCAATTGAAAGTGGCTCAGCAGCGTATCTTTCAAATCATCTGACATTGCATCAAACCATCTACTCCATCAGCTCTGGTTGGCTAGGTAAATGCCAGTGAAAACCTAGTTTTGCCCACGGAGTCACTGGAATGCTCGCGACCACACTCGATCCAAGTGACCCCAAGGTGCACTAAGCACAATTGGGCAATGATCTTTCGTGGCTCAAGTGACCCCAATATGATGAGTTATATACACAATGAGTATATACATAGTATCAAAACAATGTAGTACTAAGTGGCTCAAGTGAATATATATAATGGTATGAAACATAAGAACATAGGAAATCTATAGAAGTTTAACCTCAAACATAATAAGCTTTATGAATAGGGTATTCCAGAGTAAAGAAAAAAAAATGTAACTTCAACAAGATATAATTTAAATCATAATGATAATCATAGTCAAGATATAACTTCACCATTCAATTCCATAAACATGAATAATAAATATGTATATACAAAAGATGATGCAAATATAACATATAAATGAACATGTTATATATATACAAAGTATCAAATGTATCAAAAGTATCTCCATATATAAATATGGCACATGCCATTTCAAAATGTCTACAAAATCAATGTTTTAAGGTGTACAATGTAGCATATATGCCATCTCAAAATCTGTCAAGTGGCATCTCTAAATGACCACAAAACTAAAACTACATCCTATGTCGTAGGGGGATCATCAAAATGTAGCCTCTTTGAAGAAGTGTTGGGCTCTAATTGATCTTGCATAAAACATGAGTTCAAACCCAAGTTAGATTGCTTACTTTATATGATTTGTATTTATATATAGTTCATAATTCAAACACTAATTTAATTAAAATTATAATTGAATACAAATATATGTACCTGGTCTCTCGGTCACCTACCACGATCAGGTGTCCTAGCATAAGTCCTGGGTAGCAAAGGGACCATGCCAACAATACCAACTCTGACCTATAAATATATATTTGCAATAATGAGATTAGTAGAGTGGTGCAACATAGAGTAATAAATCTACAAAATAGGATGATAGCATAATAAAATTATAAATTGATTGAACTAAAATTAAAACTTACATATGGTGATCCCTCCTCTGGAATAGTGGGCTGGGTTAACAAAGATACGAAAGATTCTCGTGGGCCCTCCCTCACACTCAAAGTAACCTATGAGAGTAAAAAGATTATCAATTATATATAAATGTACTTCATCATAGCAACCCTGGTTACAAAATACAAATAAAAATATGTAAAAGTCTACGTACAATCAGGCTATCACTTTGAATCGAGATGCCTGTAACCCTATGCTCCCGAACTGGTGTCAGGACATCATCAATAGCCACACCCTATACAATAAAGTGCAAGTAAAATATTTATTACTATACACAAGTGGCATACATATGCATGCATAATTAATCTTAAACAATTAACTACCTTTCCTTTGTCGACACTTGATGAAGGAACCCCCTCGTGCCCCCCACTGACATCGGTTGTAGCCTGCAAGAACACAATAAGATGACAATATATTAGTAAATGTATGAATTTTATTGCTCTAATTGATAGAGATTTAAGCATGTACACCAAATGATATAAAAAATAACTAATGGGTACATAATTTATAATATACCATATAGTCATCAAGGCCAAATGAAATGGCTGAAAGTGTGGACTCATCCACTTGTCTCACCTCCTCCTATGTCATCGACTGAACATAAATGGAAAAAATATATATACATAAGTGCATGCAATCATTAAAACTAATCTAAATAAATAAATTATTTTTAAATTAAATAAGTCATGTGACAAATTTATTTATAATGTTTACTCTTATCATATCAATAGGAGTCAATGGCTCTACGTACACCTCCTGAGCACTCTCATGAGATGTAGATGCTCCATGAGGTGTTGCAGCCTCTGCAGCTGCGTCTCCTATATCCTCCTCATCAATAACATACTGATATGTATCAACATCAGTAAGTGGTCCGAGGCACATATTCTTGCATATAATGCAAATATGGGGCTCGCATACATGTGAAGTCCGACAAGATGTCAATCCGCTAGCATCATCCACACCAAGAGGCAACACTGACCTTGTTTGCGTGATCAACTGATCACTCAGTAAATAAATGGCCCTAATAGTCTGTGAGGTAGCCTCTGTAATGATATCAGGATGCTGCACTCAAGGAGGGGGTGCGACATCAGTGGGGGGGACAAAGGTAGTGGCCTTTTTGCACTAGGCAAATAGCCTAGTCTAAGGAGCTCCTCCGCCTACGCCCATGTTGGGCCTCATACTCCAATACTCAACATGGTGACCAAGCACAAACTCAACATACAATTTTTTAATGAAATAAAATGGGACCTCCAAATTGCTATGGGGTGGTTTATCAAAAACCATCCGCCCATGGTCCCAAAAGTTTGTGCGCATTGCTTCATTTGTGCACCATTTTATTGATAATTTGGGCTTTTTGGGGTCAATTGGTATTCCGGTTTTAGGATTGACAAAAAAGGGTGGCTATTTCTTCCTTACTTATATTAAGGGCCGCAATCCCATCATGGTCAATCCCATCATCAAATTGGGTGTGCATATCATCACGCCAATGAAGAGCAACATTATGTTGCTGCGTGAGTGTGTCAATATTTTCAACAATTGTATTTAGTGTGGCAAGCACGGGACCTAATGTAAGTATATTTTGATATGTGTTTTGGAAACCTCGTATTGTGTTCAAATTATGTTGTATCAAATCTTCTAAAGATCGAGGGTTTTGACACAGGGGATTGTTTTTGGGATCGTTATTTGGTGTGGGAGGGTTATTTTCTTCATTGTTGTCAGCCATGCCTGATTAAATAAAAAACAAATCTTAATTTCAATCTAATTTCATATATTATTACAAATATAAATACAAAACCCTATTTCAACAAAAAAAATGACATTTGGCATGAAAATTAAATAAAATAATCAAAATAAACAAAAAATTTACTTACCAAATACGTTGGGGAGTCAAATTTGTTGTTGCCAAAATCAGATACCCGAAAATATATCGTGTATATGATATTTCAAGCCATTTTCCCAAGCAAAAATGTGAAAAGAAATGAGGAAAAGGGCTTGCAGGTTTCAAATTTATGCCACAACTGGTATCAGGTACTCGATATCATATCGAGTACCTGATATTTTATCAGGCACCCGATATGGTATCGGGTACCTGATTAGGCCTATGCTTTGGTGTCAAGTTTGCCCAGGTGTACTGACACCCAGGCCTACTCAAAAGTCAACAAGTGTTTTCATGTGCTTTTGGACGAGTGAAAAGTGAATATTTTTCACATCGCCACTTTTTGGCCCCTCATGATCTTGCACATACTCTGAAAGTAAATGTATTTTAAGTCTGTGCATTTTTCAAATGTGTTGTATTTTTCTTTTCTATGTGCTTTCTGGACATTAGAACAATGAAGTGTATTAGCACCAAATATACCAAGAAATATAAAAACTAGTATTAACAAATATACCATTTTAAAATAGGGACAAAGTTGAATTGTACACACTATTTCATAGGTAATGAACATGTGGGCTCTCCCACCAAAGTGTGTTCCCTCCATTGAAAAAGAGTTTATGAGGGCTCTCCCAACAAAGTATGTTCCCTCCATTTACAAAGAGTTTATGCGGGCTCTCCCAACAAAGTATGTTCCCTCCATTGAAAAGAGTTTATGCAGGCTCTCCCAACAAAGTATGTTCCCTCCATTTACAAACAGTTTATGCGTGCTCTCCCAACAAAGTATGTTCCCTCCATTTACAAACAGTTTATGCGTGCTCTCCCAACAAAGTATGTTCCCTCCATTTACAAAGAGTTTTAGCCCCTGTTATTGCTCCCCATTAGATGTAATAAATAATAAAAAATTGAGGTGATATTTTCACATTATAGAAACTTGAGCTACCAATCCATTGGTGAAAGGAGTGTCGTTATGGGTGTATGCAAAGATAATCATATAGTTGGAAAAGGGTGAATAGAAACATGTGGAATCTTGTTTTTAAAAAAGTGTGTGTGAATGTATCTTAAATTTTTTATTAGATCACTATTTTATTAAGAGAAAAGTTGGAAGTTTAGGACGATCTCATATTCAAGAATTGGTCTTCTATGTATGAAGGTGTCCCATGTGGATAGTAAGACTTTTCTCTTCTTCTCACTCAATGAATAGATTTTTTTTTTTTTTTTTTTTTTTGTTGGGTCTATTTTGATAGTATTTAAAGATATCTTAAAACACTGTCATTTTTCACAAAGGAGATAATCTCTCCTAGATCAACTCTAAAAAGATGCAATCTATGAGATGATATCCAATAAAAGATAACCCAACATAGTAGCTCAACACTTAGATAACCCATGCTCACTCACAAATTGACACACATGTGCATTTATTATTAATTCATTTATGAAAAAGGAATACAACATGCTCACATTACATTGTTCAATAACAAACTAGAGATTGGTTTCATCCTTGATCTCTTCTCCAATGCATTTAGCCCTTGACCTCAACTTCCCTCACTTTTTCCTCTTTATCCATTCTTCTCAATTTAGAGGGCCTTCCTCTATTTCCCCATTTGTTAACCACCTCAAGAAACTCCTATGATTAACCTCTAGCCAACTCACCTCTACAACAAAACTTTCATTGACCATACTCTCAATGAAAACTTGAATGTACAAACACATTTCTAAATATTAAATATATCAATTTTGTAAGTAAGAATATATAGTACTAAATTTTTAAAAATATTAATATATAAAAATTATTAATATATAAAATTATATATAATAAATATTGTATATGTTGATAACTTGACAAGTAGGAGATATTTTCATAGCAATTTAAATTGTGATATTGTTATAGGATTTGATTGTATAATTTTTTAGTCAAATCTATTGACCAACAAAAACTTATCTCTCTTAAGAACAAATGAAACACTTAGAACTCATTTCATTTAGATGATACTCACTAGAATGAAATATTAGACCTTCCCAAAAGATCAAACATCCCAATAAAACTACATAATTAAATTTTTATATGTTATATTTTAATAGCATTCATACAAATGCTTTCTTTGAGTATAGCAACAATCCAGTCAATACCATGGGCTCCAAAATTCTTAGCAACTGGCATAATTGCTTTTGCTAGTGAAACATGGTATGAACTTTTGTCTCTTCATTTACTATCCCTTTCTGTTTTGGCCGAGTTACTTTTGAGGGATTGTTTGATATACTCAGATCCTTCTTGCTGGTGAGAGTTGGCACCTAAAGATAAGCCATGACCGTATTAGAAAACTGGTCATTCCATTTACTAACCTATGATCCTTGAGAAGTGCTACGGGAATGTGACTTGGTATGGTCTTGAAAACCCATTAAACCCATTCATGGGAATTAACTTTCAGTAATGGTTAACTCAGAGTTCTGGTAAGACAAGTTGTTAAGAGAGATATTGTCCTTCCAAGTCATATTAGCTAGTGACTGGTCACTTTCAGTAGTGGAAGAGCAGTGCACCTCTAGCTTCACTTCCCGCTTAGCGACATGATTAACCATGTTCTTATTAATTGATTAATTCATGTGCATCGTATTAGCTTTTTTTATTAGCTCATCCTATATTGCTATATTATGGTTAGAATTATTGGAGTATATATATTGTCCATCATATTACAATAATTCATCATCAACATAAAAGATGGGCAATAGAGCTATTGACATATAGTATTTTTTACTGGATTTATCTATATAAAGAGATCTATTTTGTAGTTGCATTTGATCATAGTTGATTTTATGTGATCAGAAATATAGATGTAAATAAACTTGTCACATTTTTTTCTAAAAAAAACTGCCATATATAAAATTGAATCAAATGCATCATGATGATGAAGAGATGACTAAACTCTCCTAGTCTTGCATATTTTCTAATAAAGAAGAACTAAAGATTGGTCCTAGAGCTCTCACTTGGTTTTGGTCTTTACCTTGTGTCATCTTGTTTTTTTAATGGTCATACTATGCCTTTGTGCAAGAAAATTCATTGTTTGTTTGCATACATGGTCAAGAATTTTAGTTTACAATGTTTATGACCATTTTGTTCCCTTTTCAATAGCCCTAAACTTTGCTAGTGTTGATGATTTGATGGCTTTTAAGGACGACTCCTCCAAATAAACATTCTAGAACTTTGTCCCAAAAATATTTCATGAGGTATGAAACTCTAAATCCCCTCCCCATGAAGTGTTGGAATCTAATACTACATGTAAATGGCTAGATATTTTATTTCAATAAGATATTTTGATAGGAGGGTTCTTCTAAAAGAATTTGCTTAAATATTGGTGTTTATATATCATCTTAGCATCCAATTTTAAATTCAATACATATTATTACTTTATAATGACTTGTAAAGAAGGAAAGATAGCTCAAGTTAATAAATTTAAAAGTAAAAAAAATTGAATGACAAATAATACGATTATAGAGTTAATCCTTATTCAATTATACATCTACATATTTAAACTATATTAATAAACAAATAATAGTTTTAAAAATTAAAATCTAAAAGTCAAAATTAATTAATAATAAAAAATAGATTAGAGAAAAATATTTATACCAATATCCATATGCAATATACCATCTTATTTAACCCAGAATATAATTGACAACTTACCTACATATTATTATAAGTTTATAGAGTGCACACATCGCACATGGCACCACGTTGTAATAGCTGCTTCAAAGGAATCGATCTCGCCAATATGAGATACCTTAACATTTAAAACTACCCACCAGCTTTGTCTTTGTCCAAAGGGGATTCATTTGACTTTCATTAATACCTAAGCATCAAGAACAAAAAGAGGGTTTCACATTTATAACATACTAAGTCAACAGGTAAACATGTGAATCTTTGAAGAGGATAATTAAGAAAGCTTGGTTACACAATCTCACATCTTTATCTTAATTAAATATTATCAATTAAAATTTCTAACATGTTAGAAGTCAATATATATTATAGAACAAACTTGGGAGAAAAGTGCATGAAATTGTTTGAGGGGCCATCAACTAGGCTTGTACAAGCATTGAAAATGTGTGTTAGTAGCCATGATGAGTTGTTGTTTATGGTGGTGGAGGATGCAGGGTGATGATTCTTCTTCTGTTGAAGCAGCTCATCCAAATCTCACATCTTCATTTTTTGAAGAGGTGAAAGAGGAGTCTGAAGAGATGGAAGGGATTGTGAAAACCTTCCAAGACATGGATGTTGCAAGCAAGCTGGAGGATTCTACCTTACAAATCGTTGAAGAACAGCTGGACCATGTATAATCTCCTTACTCACACTTTATTGAATAATTTCATGGAACATATTATTGTTGGAAAGAATTAATTTCTCCCTCACACGTCTATTCTTCAATGTCTTTGATTTCCTATTAGAATTTCTCCATATAATTTTCATCAAATTCAAGATCAATTAGATTCTAAAATTTTATTTAGGTCAATAGTTGTTGTCTGCATAATTTATGCTTAATTTTAGTTTCTTAATATTATATTAATCTTTATCAAATGCATAGTCTGACTTACCATTAGGCCCCATTTTTTTGCATGAATTCGACCGGAATTGGCGGTGGGACTTCCGCTTTTGATGCAAATCCATCGTTTGGACCCCAAATATGCAATTCAGGTTATGTCGGTGAAAACTCGATTTAGGCCCTTATATGTGCGGCAGTATCTTCCCACCCAAGAGGTGGAATTGAAAAACAAAATCCAATTTTGAAAAAAATCGAGGCAAATTTGATAATCTATCGGGTCTGCGAAATTCTAGCATTTGTTTTGGGGTTTTCATTTTGGGGGTATCCGGTTTCACGCCTCACATTCTTGGCTTTTGTCTTCCGCTCGATTGGTTTGTGCCTCACATTATCAGCTTTTGTCTTTCGCTTGACTGGTCAAGTGTGTTGTAGACACTCATTTCGCTGCGCCATTTCCAAGTGATCACAGGTTTTTGCTACTTACTTTGTTTATTTTCAGAGTTTATGTGATCTGCATTTCAGAGTTTTGGTTATTTTGTTATCAAACTATTCCTATTCCTCATCCCCGACCTTAATACAACAATGTTAAGCATACATTTTGATTTGCATTGCTTCCATTGTGAAATCTTAAATGTCTAGTGTTACAGTGATATGTTTTCATTCGATGTGTAGACTCTTTTTAGGGTTTGATTCCACATTTTTTAGGAACATTACAAGTCCCTCTACAGATTTTACAAAAGATGCAACTATTAAGGTAGACCTTTCTGGTATTCAAGGAAACCCTGTTGCTAGTTTCTTTGTTCATAACTTTGTTTTCTTTTTAGAAATTATAAGTTGTTTTCTGGTTAAAAGGGAGATCAATCAGAAGATGCTCTATTACCAGTTATAGGTTAGCTCGACTCGCCTACTGCTAGTTATGAGTGGATTCCAGTCTATATCCATCCATATAAAATGGGTCATATGATTGTCGAGGGCCTTGTCTTATGAGTGATTTCAAATATCCGTCCTATCTGGGAAAAGGGTCAACACTGGAGGATAGTACCATGCAAGTGAACTAAAATATAACATGTAGTATGTTACAAAAGAGTAAAATATAGGCCAAAAGTTTTATAGTCTAGAGGTCGACTGGCAATATTTTCTCAAAATAATAGGGTAATGATAAATAAATATTGTGTTTTTTGTGCAGACTTAGGCTTTAAAAAATTCCTTATGTAATGATGACATAAAACTAAATATCAATAAGAATAAGATGCAAATATCAAAGCATCCTATCATATAATGACATGGGACACCATAAGATCCAGAGTACATTATATGAGTAGGATCCTATCTTATAATGTTTACATGAGTAGGATCTTATCATATAATCTATACTATTAAAAAATGTATAACATAAAATGTATGCATTCAGATTGGTTCTGAATGTTATACATTTTTTAACAGTGCATAGATGTGTATAAGGGATTGAACTGGTATATGAAAGAATTGGAAACCATCTGAATATTATTTGAAATTATTTGAAACTGTTAAGTGCCTTCTGTGTGATTCATCAATGACCTGAGCAGTTATTTTTGAGTGCATGGTTTCATTTCTAAATGGGGTACAATACTAATGTACACTCATTGCCATTAAGAATTACAAAGTTTTTGAAGCAGGTATATGCCATCTTGGCTACAAAAGTTTATAATTTCAAAGCTTTCTTGATAGCTTCTTGAAGGGTTAATAGATCAAATGCCTTAGTTAAACCCCTAAGAGGTTTTGGTTATCTCTTCAATAAAAAGGATGATTAATCTTCTTCCTGAAACATCAGGCATTGTCTTCGATAATCTTTGGAATTCTCCTACACATCTTTTCACTACACCTTCTTGTTATAATTGTGTCAATTCTCTAACATAGACTTACAAATCTTTTTATCAATCCAAATTTAAATTCTAGAGCCCATATTAGGGCCCTCTCGTCTCAATTCTTGCAAAATTAGGGCCTATTATTTTGGGTCACTATTGATTAGCTCTAGTGCTTAAATAGAAAAATACCTTGAGATCCCTATATAAGGCATCACCTCTTATTCATTTGAGGATCCTTACATAAAGCTATCATTCTAATTCAAGATAAAATATCCTTCCATCAAGAGAAGATTGGAATACAAGAAACATCAAGCCATAACAAGGTATATTCAAGTATGATTTCATGATGAACTTTGATATGATTTATCATGTTATTGCATAAACACTTGGATAACTTATTTAGAGAGAATTGCATCATCAATAAAAGGTGCTATAAGTTCATTTTAATATTTTCATTCATCATTTCCTTCATATTTAGCCTCTTCCTACTAGGGATAAACCCTCTTCTAATTAATCATTTCTATAGTGAAGGTTAACAGCTACCCATGGTTTAAATCACATAAAACCCTATACAACACAACTATTTTCCCCCTGTGTTGTTCACTTGAAGGTTTAGACATAGGTTCCAATCAAATTCTGAAGGTACAAGAGCATTGAGAATAGAGAGACAATGATTCCTATAAATGTTTTCTAGAAAAGGCCAATACTATAACACCTAGTGCCAGTGTCCTGTCTGTTTAACCTAAAGCTTTGAGGGAAGGAAGTTTGAAGGTGTCTACTCATCCAGCTGAGAAACCTTCACAGTCATCTCCATGGTTAGATATTCTAGTTTAAGCAAAATTATTTTGCAAACTTTATATTCAAGAGACTTGAAAATTATTTTGCAACAATAAGATAAATTATTTTGCAAACTTTATATTCAATAGACTTGAAAATGTTTCAAAATAATGTATGCTTTTAGTTTGAGAAAAATGTGTGCTCCAACATTAGCTTTAAACATGTCATCATGATAGCAGTGTAAGTCAAAAATCTTAGTTTCTTTTTTGATCTCTGTAATCTCAATGAATGAAACTAGAGAAATCCAAGATACAATGTCAAAGATACAATTATCTGAGAGTCACTATTAAGTTAGATCAATATGCTATCTGACAAAAAAATACATGATGTAGCAGCAAGGTCACATCTTATGCAAGAAACTATATCATCATGATAGCAGTGAAAGTCAAAAATCCATATGTTTTTGTATTGATGAATGAAAAAGTGCAATTAGATACCATATTGATCTAGCTTACTAGTGACTCTCAGATAATTGTAATAAGTGTATACTGTAACAAGTGTATACTGTAAACACAAACACAAGTGTATACTATAATAGACTTGAAAATGTTTCAAAATAATGTATGCTTTCAGTTTGAACAAAATGTGTGCTTCAGCATTAGCTTTAAACATGTCATCATGATAGTAGGGTATGTGCAGGATCATGGTATGCCAAAAAGTGGTGATGTGAAAAAGAAGTCCTGATTGATAGACTCTTTGACAAACAACTATAACTTTCAAACAATATAACATTTTTTAAATCTGAAATATACATCACATTCTATGCTTCACCTAATATAATAATAATAATAATTAATTCTTTCGATTTGATGAAGTTTAGATTAAGTTAAGGTGGTTAGACACAAGAGTTTTTATATTCAGGAAAATTTGTAGCAGAAAAATCATAATTAATTATTTACTTAGAAAAAAAATAAAAATAAATATACATCACATCCAGACACGAGTGTACTACTTTTATCTAGAATCTTATAAAAAAATATTATCAATTGATTTCGTTTAATGTGGTCAGACATACACCTACTTGTTATCTTTCTAGTCCTGTTTGATAGACTTATTGAAAAATAGCTATAACTTTCAAACTGTATAACATTTTTGAAATCCAAAACATGTGTCACATTCTATGCTTTTCCTACTACAAGAAAAATAAAATAAAATTTTAATTTGATAAAGTTTAGACTAAGTTAACGTGGTTAGACATGAGAGTTTTTGTGTTCTAGAAAATTTGTAGAAGAAAAATCATAATTAATTATTTACCTAGAAAAAAATTACAAAAAAATATGTGTCACATCCGGACATGAGTCGACTACTTATATCTAGAATCTTGTAAAAAAAATTATCATTTGATTGTGTTTAAGGTGGTCAGACATACACCTACTTATTTTTTCTTGAAATTTTCATACTACTACATTGAAATTTGAAATTTTCAACATATAGAATAATTGTTTTTTAAAAAAGGCCTAATATTTTAGAAACTAAATTCAATTTTCTACAGATTCTCTTCTTACATATTTTTGATATAATATTAATAACTTGTTCAAATGTTTATGTCAACTTTCCTAAACCCAATTTTTTGAATTTTTATTGCCACTTAAGGGCCTAGTTTGGCGTACCATGATCTTGCACATACCCAACAATGTACGTCAAAAATCTTAGTTTCTTTTTTGATCCCTATAATCTCAATGAATGAAACCAGAGAAATCCAAGATACAATGTTGAAGATACAATTATCTGAGAGTCACTATTAAGCTAGATCAATATGCTATCTGACAAAAAAATACAAGATGTAGCAGCAAGGTCACATCTTATGCAAGAAACTATATCATCATGATAGTAGTGAAAGTAAAAAATCCATATGTTTTTGTATTGATGAATGAAAAAGTGCAATCAAATACCATATTGATCTAGCTTAACAGTGACTCTCAAATAGTTGTAATAAGTGTATACTGTAACCACAAACACAAGTGTATACTATAACAAGTGTATACTGTAACCACAAACACAAGCGTATACTATAAAAAGTGTATACTATAACCACAAACACAAGTGTATACTGTAAGCCTCCTATCTTGATACATTGCTTATATGATGAATCACAAGTTCAACATTGATTCTAAAATGTCTTAAAATCACTTTTATTTGTAGAATACTTTCAATTTATAAAACATCAACAACATGCTACCAATATCTCCTCGCTCAATTCGTTGTGTTTGTCCACATTTCAGGCCATTGATGGATCCTATTAAGAATATTGATGTTCTAGGACGGGTAGTTGTGGAGACCACATATTCTCATCTTCTCATAACTCTTATTGCTTGTGTTGTCATAGCCACAGTAGTGGTGGCCTGAGAAGGCAGTGCACAAATGGGTAAATAAAAAAGAAAAGGAAATTCTTTTTATAGAATGGTTATTCATTCCAATGATGTGGATTGTGATGATCAGATTTACATGAGTAGGGGAGCCTTCTTTCATCTATCTACTATCCTAAGGCTGAAAGGAACCTTGACAGATTCGATACACTTGACGTTAGAAGAACAACTTGTGATGTTCCTCCACACCCTTGGCCACAATCTGAGGAACCGCAAGATTGCCCACAACTTTGGGCACTAAGGAGAGACAATCAGCTGATACTTCCACAAGGTGTTGAGGGCTATCTTAGGACTCCATAAGGATTGTTTTCTACCACCTAGTCCAAACAATCCTCTTGAAATTAGTGGGAACGAACGTTTTGATCCATTCTTCAAGGTAATTCTTGTGTTGTTACAAATTTCTTGTATGTATTTGTATCCTTATCATAGTATTGGTTGACCATAGAATTGATGATTGTATCATATCATATAGGATTGTGTTGGAGCTATCGATGGAACCCATATACCAGTCACCATCGAGGTTGACATGCAGGGTAAATATCATGATAGAAAAGGCAACCTATCACAAAATGTTATGGGTGTGTGTTCCTTCGATCATAAGTTTAAGTACTACCTTGCTGGTTGGGAAGGGTCTACCACAGATAGTCATGTTCTAGCTTCAGCTCTATCAAGAGCAAATCCTCTTGTTGTTCTCCCCGGTAAGCCAAATCATAGTTTAATATACTCAAGGGTACAATCAATGTTTCACGTTTTAATAATATACTTTATTTATGTAGGAAAATATTTTCTAGTGGATGCTAGATATCCCAATGCCCCTAGATTTCTTGCTCCTTATCGGTGTACACGCTACCACCTGAAAGAGTTTTCAAGAGAGAATCCAATAAACTCTTGAGAAGAGTTGTTCAACCATTGAAACTCCTCTCTTAGAAACTCAGTAGAGTGTACATTTGGTATTCTCAAGTAGCATTTTCCAATCCTGAGGCATGCCACGTCTTATCCTATCATGACACAAGCCCATATTGTATTAGCATGTTGCATACTACACAACTACATTACGTTAGAGGATGATATTCCATTAGAAATTATCACTGAAGAGGAAGATGATCGTGATGGGATAGATGTACCAATGCTGGAGACATATGGGTTGTCTCAGCGTGATAGAGACTAGTGAGCACAATTCCGAGATGATATAGCAAGTAGAATGTGGAAAGAGTACAGATCCTGAGAATAGTTATTCTTTTATGAGTCAAGACTACATGATGGTTTCCTTTTTCTTATGTTTTTCTTTGCAAGTATTGGACTTGTATGGGTCAATGTGTTTTATTTGAGTAAACTGATGTATGAAGATATGCTGATATACATGATGGTTTCCTTTTTCTTCTATTTCTATCTACAAGTATTGGACTTGTATGGGTCAATGTGTTTTATTTGAATAAACTGATGTATGAAGATACTTTGATATACATGATGGTTTCCTTTTTCTTCTATTTTTATCTATAAGTATTGGTCTTTTATGGGTCAATAATTTATATACACAACATGGCATACATAGAATTAATGATGAGCATGAATGATATTGGTAACACGAGCCAAATATCTCCTTCCTCAAAGAAGATAATGTGGACAAAGAAAATGGAACGCAAGTTTCTAGACTTTCTCCTCGAGCAAGTACAACTGGGAAAAAACAATAATTTATATACACAACATGGCATACATAGAATTAATGATGAGCATGGATGATATTGGTAACACGAGCCAAATATCTCCTTCCTCAAAGAAGATAATGTGGACAAAGAAAATGGAAGGCAAGTTTCTAGACTTTCTCCTTGAGCAAGTACAACTGGGAAAAAAATGTGACAGAGGCTTCAAAAAAGAAGTGTGGTCTGCCATTGAGAGGCAGTTCAACACTGATATGAACCTCAATCTATCAAAGGACAACTTCAAAAATAAGTTGAAAACTTGGAAGCTTGCATATAGATTGATGAAAGAGCTAAGGAATACAAGTGGTTTCACTTGGAACAAGGTAACTCAGTGCATGGATGCTGAGGATAGCATGTGGGGTGAGCTTCTGAAAGTAGGGTGATCTCTCTACTATTTTGATGGAAATAATATTACCTTTTTTTAAAGTTAATAATGAAAGACAAAGAACCTAATCCATTTATTTAGGCCAACATGCAGAGAAGAGAGTTCAAAAATGCCAAAGTGTATAAGAGGAGCCCTTCCAATACTTCAATGAATTGGGCGCAATTGTGGGTAATGACATTGCTGAAGGTAATGCAGCTATGACGGCCCTTGAGAGTGAAGAAGGGAACCCTATGGAAGAGTCATTCAATGTGCATGATGAAGAGGACCTTGGTTTCAATATACATCTTGATAGTGCTGTTGATTTGGATGAAGACCCTTATCATTCCAATCAGTCCACTGCAACAACAAGTACTAGAGGGACTCCTACATCATCAGTCAGAAAGGTGGGAAAGACGAGGAAGGCAAGTATGGCTGCTTCCTTGGATTCCATGTGTGAAACAATGAAGAAAATAAAAGAGGGCATGAGCAATGTTCACCTTGTCAAAATTGATGAATCTGCTCATGAAAATGCTTTGACGGATGCATATAACGCTCTCAAATCCATCCCTGGATTGAGTCGAGGTGTATTCCTAAGGGTATATGAAACCTTCGTGGGTGAACGTGAAAGAACCAAATGGTTCTTGTTCATGATTGAGGATGAGATAGTGGACTGGATTGTAGCCACATATGGTGGATTATAGTTATTTTCTACATATTTATCAAACTTTATCATGAGTTGAAATATTATCATACTTGTTGATGATTGTTTATCAAACATAGTTTTTGTTTATCAAATATATTCTGAGATAATGAAGTTGTAAGGATAGTTTCCTAAAGACCCTGTATCCGTTGTTGATAACTATTGCTCGTTGTTGTGACTGCATTGGACTATTTCTCATTGTGACTGCATTGGATGTTCAAGATGTTACCAGATCTTACCTTATTAATTGTTTGAGGATTGTAGTATATTTAAGTGTTTTTCTTTTGACAGTGCATTTGATCATTAATCTATAGTATACACTTGTGTTTGTGGTTTTCATCAATAATCTGTATGAGAGAGTTGTACACAGCCTCTCTGACTTGTGTTTGTGTTGCATATTTTGCGTTATAGTATACACTGGTTACAGTATACACTATTTATAGTATACACTTGTTATAGTATACACTTGTTATAGTATACACTTGTGTTTGTGGTTACAGTATACACTTGTGTTTGTGGTTTTCATCAATCATCCGTATGAGAGAGCTATATAGTCTCTCTGACTTGTGTTTGTGTTGCATCTTTTGCGTTACAGTATACACTTGTGTTTGTGGTTATAGTATACACTTGTGTTTGTGGTTTTCATCAATCATCTGTATACACTGGTTACAGTATACACTTGTGTTTTTTATTTTCATCAATCATCTGTATGAGAGAGTTGTACAGTCTCTCTGACTTGTGTTTGTGTTGCATCTTTTGCATTACAGTATACACTTGTTACAGTATACACTTGTGTTTGTGGTTTTCATCAATCATCCATATACACTGGTTACAGTATGTACACTGGTTACAATATACACTTGTGTTAGTGGTTTTCATCAATCATCTGTATGAGAGAGTTGTATAGTCTCTCTGACTTGTGTTTGTGTTGCATCTTTTGCATTACATTTAAAACATGATTCTTTTTCTAAATAATTATGGTGGTGGAAATTATGGATTAATGTTTTTTTTAAAATATGGTCACCCTGAGTTGTGGGTAGAAGTTCATGTTCCCTCCCTAGGCCTCAATATGCTAGTGACTAATGGAACCCATCACCTTAGAAGCCTTTGACTAACCCGCATTGCAATCATAACCCACCAATCGTGAAAGATAACTAATTCTCAAATGGCTACAAGTAAATGAAATTTGTGGTCATCCACTAAAGAATGTATCTTGAAAATATCAAGATACAAAGTCCCAAAGGAGAGTATTCATTGGTAAGTACCCACTGGTATACTTATGTTGTTACTGAATAGTATATTCATTGTCAGAAGATGTGGATTTAGAAACCTGTTAAGTCCGTCATGCTCCAATATCCATATGTAAACATTAGGAGCCTATTTATTAAGTAAAATCCTCCAATTTTGCATGGGGCTCAGTCCTTTTAGCTGAAATTGGAAATTTTCTCTCCAATTCACATTGAAGAAATCTAATTTCTGCTTACTTGGGGAGATTGTGTTAATTCATTGGATCCATGCCAAGATTATTTTGTGTTGCCAGTGATTATGTTGGCTTTCATAGAGTGTGCTTTTTTTCCTCTCCATTTTGGTTTTTCTCTCCACTTCAAGGTAGGAAACCTTGTTTCTCTCTTGTCCTTTGAATTTTGAGTGCTTTCAGAGATCCATCAATTGCATTCATCTCCAAAACTGTGTTTTGATCATAATTAACATATTGTGAAACTTGGAATTTGGAGTTTTGATCCAATGTGGAAGGATAGTTTTATTTGTGGTATTTCTATTTGAGGATCATTAAGATCTAAACTCTTCATTTTGTGACCAATGAAGTGTGCTTGTGCATGATTGTTATTTGTACTTGAAAATTAATCTTTCTAGGATTTTATGGTTTTTATGAGCTTAAATATTTCTTTATGTTGCAAAATGTAATAGGGATCATTAAGGGATTTGTGCTCCTAGCTATGACACCAATTAAGTGCACTTGTTGCATGTGTGCCTTGCTTTCAAAGTTACTTATTGATAGTGTGGACATGGTATTTTTGCATATTGGTGCATATTGGTTTAATGTTTTGGTATTGCAAGATCTTGTTGAGATCCTCCAATTCTGCATGGGGCTCAATCCTTTTAGCTCAATCCAATCCATTTGAATTGAATTAATGGACAAACAAGCATGCCCTCCCTTGACCACTATTTTCATTAATGTGCTTTTATAGACATATTAGCTTGCATTTGTTAGTGTTGTTACTTTTAACATATTTAAGTGGAATACACGAAGGAGTACCACATGATGAATGCTTCATTTAATGCATTGTTAAGGTGTAGTCTCATAACTATCCATTTCTAGTTCTTCAGACATGATTTTATAAATGTGTTTTGGTAGACGACTGTATTGTTCATGATTCTATATGTATATACCCTAACCATCTTGTTATTATTGTTGCATTATGAAATTAAGTTAAATAATTCTACTTTGTTCAATGCTCTATTTCATCTTCAATTTCTTTTCATTTTTCATTCATTTATAAAATCCATGTGATAGGTATAGAAACAGAAATGGATAGTTCTGAGACTATACATATGATGATAAAGTGAGACTACACATATGCTGACATTAAATATGTTTGAAATAGCTTTTGGATTCGATTTTGTAGATATTTTTGGCATCAATGTTTACGATCACACTCTATGATCCTTCATCAGGATGGAAGAGAGAAAAATGATTGAAAGAAAAGTCCATCATTTTGGTTTGTTGCAATCATTTTGGTCTCTTTCATCCTGATGATGGATCACAAAGTGTGATCCAAAACTATCTACACAATCAAATCCAGAAGCTATTTGAAACATTGATGCCAAACATATCCACATATGATGATAAAAAATGAGGTATCTAATGATTGTTTACTATTCATGTTTGTAAATGGTCAATATTTTTGATGGTACTCCTTGGTGTAATCCATTTAAAAATAAACAAGTTTTAGTTTTTCTATCATGTTTACTTTGTAGATGCAGGATTGACCATCTAACAATACGGAAAGTAATGGGAAGAATGAGTGGGATATGAGATGGTTGCTCATCGAATGTGGGGCATAAGGGTGTAGAGCATGTATTTCTTCGCATTTTTTTATTTAACGGTGTGTTTTCACACCACCATTCAGTTCATGGATATTGTTCTTCCCCAAAACTTCTATTTGATGCTATAGTTGTATCATTATATTTTTTCTATAAGTTTGTAATATCAACATAAATGAAACTTTTTCAATTTGTACTCATAGAATATAGTCATGTTGTTATATGAATGAACAAAAATAGTATGAATGAACAAAAATTTGCTTGATACAGTGCTGCTGATGGCTATGATAAATGTCCCTATGTGTGACTGTGCCGATGGATCACGCTACGTGTTGAAGACGTCACACACACGAGAAAATCCAGATCGTAAATTTTGGAGTTGCAAAAATTAAAAAAATGTTGTTAATTGCACAATATTTAAATGTTTACAAAGAATAAATATTAGTCATTATAGTGAGACTAACTTAGATTTGTATTGTAGGATGGTGGTGGATGTCAGTACTTTTGGTGGGCCAATGACACCCCGTCGTTGTCTACATCATCTGCACGTTCTCCACATATACCTGTTGTGGATGACAAGTGCAAGTCTTGCAAAGCACTCAAGAAAGTTATTGCAAAAGCGGAGGCTACCTATAAAGCCGATGTCATGTTTTTACGATGTTTACTTTGTGCAACAATCGAACTATTTAGTTGGTTCATTATGCAGAAATAGATATATATATGTGGACTAGATGACTTATTTATATTTTGATGTGATATTAAGCAATGCTATAACTATTTTTTTGTTATAATATTGTTTATAATAATGTATAAAATTATTAAAAAAAGTTAAGTTTACTGTTCACAATATTGAAAAAAAAATATTAAATTTTGTTTATGATTTACTATATAAAAATATAAATTAATAAAAAAAAAAATTATAAATAAAAAATAGATTTAAAAAATAAAATATTAAATTAAAACATTATATAATAATTATAAAAATTTAAATTTTCTTGTCAAATTCTAATTCCAATTGAAAATGTAGAACCAAACACAGAAAATGGTTAATGTAATTCCAATTCCAATTTGAAATTGCAAACCAAACACATAAATAGGAATTTCTCACTTCAAATTCCAATTTGGAAAATAGAAACCAAACGCAAAATATGGATTGTCTCACCCATCTTCCGGGTCAACCAAACGGTCCAAACTATCTTCCAAATACACAAAACCGGAATTTCAAAACTTGATTTTGAGATAATCAGATTTTGACTCAAATTCCAATTCTGCAAACAAACAGGGCCTTAGAATTTTCTGTTGCAGTTTCTTAAAGAACATAAATATCATCAGCATCAAAGGCTAGTGTTGTGAGCAAGAGACACTCCATAATAAGCAACCTTCATCAGTATCTGAGACGAGTGCTTCAACATTAATTTTGACAAAGCACTTAGTTGTTGTTCCTATATTTCTATTTTTAGATTTTTTTACGTATCAAGACTTCTATTTATTGAGGCAATTGTAATATTTATCTATGATCTTTTGATCATATGATCATGAAAATTTCATCTAATCTCTTAAATGAATTGAAAAATTTATCTGTTGTTGAACAATATTTCTATATCTTATTACAATTCTTCATGCTGCCACACTTTGCAAGGAATATAGATAATTAAAAACAAGTTATCTATTACTTGCATAATTTTAAATTAATTAATTTGGCTTCTCCTGTGATCCTAATTCATTTGCATAATTTTAAATAAATATCTGTTTATTCTCCAAGATCATGAATTGTTAGCAGCGGCAGTAAAAGTCACCCAAACTTGTCTTGTAAGTTTTGAATTAGTAGTTGATGAGGAACACATTAAGAATTCTGGAATGGCGAGGTAGAATAGAGGCGGTGACATTACCAGAGTTAGATATATTTCAGCACATGGTGATATTAATTCGTGGGTGACAAATTGGCCGTGCTGAAGTTGGAGAAGCTTCCCACTTATAAGATGACAGCTACTCTCAAGGCGAGTTTTCAATTCCAATACCACAGATACTTCCATTTCATTTTCGCGTGCGATGACAATGGTTTTTAACTTTTTATTATTATTTTTTTGGTTGTAATGTTGTTCATGTTTAATTAATGTTTATCACAAAGAAATAGTAACTGTGCCTTCACTTGTCACAAAGTTTAAAGAAAATAGCAGCCTTGAAACAGCAGATGACATGGGGAACTTATTAAAGATCATGTTGAGTTCATCCTTGAGAATTTTATTTCTATATTTTTCAGAACCAAGCAAGTGCTCTAACCAAGGGGAAGATAACAGTGAAAAGGAAGACAACAGTTTGGTTAGGTAAAAATGAAAAGGCAGATAATAACGAAGTTCAAAATAACGGCAAAATTGTAGTAGATAGCATTCTTGAGGGTATAAATGAGTTGCACTATATTAAAGTGGAGAATTGCAAGTATTTGTGAGAGTTTCTAGAGAAAGTGTGTAAATTACAGTAGTAAAGAGTGTAGTAACATGGAGGGTGTGTAATAATTGATTCAGCAACTGACAACTCTAAAATAGTTGAGTTTCCAAAAAATGGTCAAAGTTGTGAGAATTGCCTTTTACTTTTGATCAAACTCAAACAAGTCTAAACTTGCCTTAAAGTTTGAAAGAATTGTCTATTACATTTGGTTAATTTATAGGCTTAAGATTTATAACATTGTTCAATTAAATAAGTTTGATGGAGTTGTTTTATATTTTTGGTCAACTTACAACTTTATCAGAATTAGGATTTTTCAATTATAAAAATTTGAAGGAATTATCTATTACCTTTGATCAATTGACAACCTTGATACATCTAGATTTGTTCAATTGTGAATGTTTGAAGGAATTACGTTCTATCTATGGTCATTTAAGAACCCTAACATAGATGGTATTATCTTTCCATAGTTGATGCAACACAATTTTAACCATGCACAAGTATCATAAAGAAAATATGAACACACAATAATTGCTTCAGGATTCACAGCTCTTCATTATTCATCCAACTATCCTCTTTGTCTTACAGTAACATGAAAACACTAATTTAACCAAATTTGAAATTACCATTTTTGGCAAATTTTACAAAATTCATTTTTTTTCTATTTTTGGTAATTTTCAAAACAACTCCTAAAAAACTAATTTTTCTCCTAAAGTTTCCCTAAACTAAGATAAGAAGAATTGCCAACTAATCTTCAAAATTAGAAACATGATTTCGAGGTTATTAAAAAACACAACTTTCTAAAATCTTTAAAAAAATACTAATACCCAATTTTGGAGGCCTAGGCAAACTTTCTGGTTTCTGAAAAGATGTCAAAATGGTGACCTATCGACCCGAGCTCCATTGGCAATCCAAATAGCTTCTCCTAAAGAATCTACCTGTACAATTTCAAGAGAAATGGACAACTGAGTCAAAGTTATAACTGTTGGAAGTCCCTGCATCATTCTCCTCTAGTTGAAAAGAACGCAGCTCCTGCAAGTTCCTATCCTCAAACTGGTGTAATTTTTCTTGATCCAAATTTTTCAATTCCTACTTTGTGATTCGTGTGTTTTTTGCTGAAGACAGTCCTTACTGCTGTACTAGATATCTATTGTATTCTCATTGGTGTGTATGAATAGTTTTCTTGTTTAAAACTTGTGCAACCTTTTCCTTTTTCTTTCTTGGGATTATTTGATGTCAATTCACTTCATCCTCACTACTTTTAGCATGATCTTTACCATGACAGGTATATAAATCAGAGACATTAAAAATAGGGGAAATATCAAGACCAATAGGTAAATCTACCTCATAGGCATTGTCATTGATTCTCTTATGAATTGTGCATGGACCAATTTTCTTATATTTGAGCTTGTGATATGTCCTTGTAGGAAATCTCTCCTTTCGTAGATAGACCATCACTAGGTCTCCTGCACTAAAAATATGATACCTCCTACTAGCATCAGTCACAACCTTGTACCTCTCACTACTTTCCTACAACTTCTGCCTACAACTGGTGGAGATGTTCTGCAAATGCTTCTCCATCATCACTGATCCTATCACCTAGTGGAAACTATACCAAATCTAGGACTCCCTTAGGATTCTTGTTGTAAACAACTTGAAATAGTGATTTACTGGTGTACCTACTCACTAAACTATTATAGGCAAATTCTACTTGGGGTAATGCCAAATCCCATTGTTTTGGTTTCTCCCCAATAATACACCTCAACAGATTTCCCAAACTCTGATTAACCACTTATGTTTTCCCATCTATTTGTGGATGATAGGCACTACTAATTAACTATAGCTTTGTTCCCATCTTCTTCCATAAAGTTCACCAAAAATGACTGAGGAACTTGGTATCCTGATCAGAAGTGATGGTTTTTGGAACAATGTGCAATCTAACAATTTCTAAAAAGAATAACTCTGCCACACTGGTAGCATCACTAGTTTTCTTGCAAGCAATGAAATGAGCCATTTTTGAGAATCTATCAACAACAAAAAAAATTGAATCTTTACCTCGTTGTGTGTTTGGCAGCCCTAATACAAAGTCCATGCTTAAATTTGTCCATGGTTCTACTGGTACTGTAACACCCCATCTATACTTAAAGCTAAAAGATGAAACCAAAGAAGATTCAACCATAAACAAAACCACATAGAACCATAGTAAATTTTTTTTTAAAACTACAAACTGAAACATATAATCATAGTAACTACTTCAAAGAGCTTTATAGTTTTCAACTGAATTACATCAGAGTAATAAGGATACTCTTTATTCAAAGACTTAGTTTCAAAAACAAAATTTCCTTCTTAACCAATCCTTTACATTCTACGAATAGTTCTGATAACTAAAAACCAAGAAATGATCTGCTTCCCATAAATCTTAACAACTGCTATCCACTGTCCCATACTCATTGATTTATCCATCTAAAACCTGAAAATCAAAAGTAAACACAAGCGCAAATGCAAACAGGGCTCAGTCACATTGATTAAGATAATGAATCATCTCCAAAATTTTGCAACCATAAAAGTCAGTATAATATAACAATTATGCAAATTAACAAACAGATGTTATTGAAATCTAGTAACATAATTCCATCCTTTTACACCAAAATCATCAAGCTCTGTATCTCTTTCTAACAGAAATAAACTCGCAAAGAAAATGACAAAGTAGTGATCCAATAGTTCATGGGTGTCCACATAAGGACCTACGCTATGTATCCGTAAGGAAACCTCGTAGTAATCCATTATGTCTGATGAAACCATAATGTTTTATCTTGTTAATTGAAACCCATATCCCTTGAATTTATAATTATCACTTAATTAAACAACTGACATAAATTCTTTCCCATAAAGATATAGACTAGTGTCAGTCACAACTGACAGAAATTCTATCACCACAAGGTACTAGACTAGTGTCAGCCCCCAATCTAAGGATCACACTTGCATTATCTCAAAACACTTGATCTAGCAATTAGTGATTGAAATGAAATGAACTACATTACACAATTTCACTAACACTCCATTTCTATTGCATCAATTATAGAATTAAAACAACAATTAGAAATCCATTTAGATCCATGTTTCCATTTTCCTTAACATACATTCTTAAACATGATGTTTCTCAAAAGATGAAAAGATCACAATACTTTATCCATCACAAATCCAATCAAATAATAATCTCCACATTAACTTAGCATTATATCTGAAACTGTACAATAAAATGTCCATATTGAAATCACGATCCCATTGAATAGAAAAGAACTAAAATAATCATATGTCAACTGAATCAACACAACACCCATTGCTTTTAACAAACATACAAGCTTGCCATAAACCAATTTATTATAAACTAATTTGCTATACATCCTGCTCTGTTAATTACAAGTTCATACTTTTATATACATGTTGGCGTATGTACATGTATACACCACGGCTTGTGTATACATATACATATCCCAGTAGGTATATATATATATATATAAACTTGTAATTAATAGTTCAGAATGATAAACATAGCATCTTTTATATACATGTTGGCGTATGTACATGTATACACCACGACTTGTGTATACATATACATATCCCAGCAGGTATGTGTGTGTGTATATATATATATATATATAAACTTGTAATTAATAGTTCAGAATGATAAACATAGCATCTTTTATATACATGTTGGCGTATGTACATGTATACACCACGGCTTGTGTATACATATACATATCCCAGCAGGTATATATATAAATATATATAGTTATATATCATAACTCATCATTCGCAAAAGTTCAAGTCCATAAATACACATTGGAAAAACCATACTAGTCATCTCAGTCCTATCAAACACATCTACCTTATAATACTACTGAATCTGCCGATTACATAAAAGGAATAACAGAATAATAAGAACCGTCATCTACATTTTAAACAAAATATCAAAGTGGTCTTCCTTACTGACTGAAAATGATAATAATTGACTTTCATAAATATTCCTTGCATTTCCTAATGTCGATACAAAACTATATTTCACACTTGTAATTATTTCTGAAGAATCATCTAGCTCGCAGTCAAGATTTGAGTACAACCAAGATAGCTACATTTTCACTATTGATTGAACCAACCAGTGAAAAACACCTATTAGACACAACAAACATTGATACCAGATTCAGAATATAACAGTGGTAAGAATACCCGATTTCACCTTATGACCAAATACTCTTACATATTGTAAACATTTTGTTGAAATAGTATGAGAATACCGTTAAAGAAGCTTTTAAACAAGAACTCATCCTATGTTTCAAACTGCATTTATATGCCGATTCTCATTCCCGATTAACCCCCTTAATACTAACCAAAGAAAAAGTAAACGTCGACACAAAACACACTATGAAATAACCATATATCAACTGCAACAACTATATACCCCATAGTTCGGCACAAACTAAAAGAAAACACTGTCAACTTCATATCCAGAAACAAAGAAAACCCATCAACACAATATGCTCGAAAACAACATATTAAGAACGTGTATTTCAAATTCCTCCACTAATCATAAAATCTATTAACTAAATAAACTTCTTAATCCATCCAAGAAGAAACCGGTTCATGACCGAGCTCACAGAGAATACAATCACAATACCTCACATTCATCAACTAACAAACAGCGGTAATTAACATTCTAATATTTCATTTGCAAAAAGAAAAATGGAAACAGAGGATAAGGTGAGAGAATGCCCCTGCCTGATATTTGTGTGGGGAGGTATCCAAAGACCAAAATGCCAAAGCTAGCCCCTACCTGGTGAGCTTCACAGACGAACCCTAATCTCAACCATGAAGATCTCTTTCCACTGTTTGCCAAAGTGTCGTGCAAAAGAAAAACCCGCATCGCAAATACAGAGATGACAGTATGAAACACAAAACTTCCCAAATGACCATGAACAAAAGGGTAAAACTTGCTGTGAAAACCCCTTTCCATTCCAAGTAACTTATCATATAAAATATAACAGGGAGACGGATCCATTACTAACTGTTTACCCAAACTGTCGCAGAAATACATGGTGAAAAATGGAGTCATTATTCAACTACAACTTCTTTACCAGAGCTAATGGAGGACATCAAACACAAAGATAAATTACATCGATGAGTTCATTCAATACAAGCTTATCTCTTTCAGTAAACACAATACATTCCCTGCCATATGTCCATCAACGTACAATCCCATAACCTGAAAACAGCTTAAACCCCACTAACTCCACTATGCGATGAAAGTGCAATTAAACCCTGTCGTGATAAGTCATGTCTTCAAGCTAGAACATAAATAGGAAGACTTAGGGATAGATAATATACATCTATGTTAGATATCATTAGTCGATCTTAACTAACTTAAGCATCAAAGATAACAGCGCATTAACAATGCCAAATTACTAACACTTCATCAAACTAACCTCCTACTAACATACAAAATAGGATATGCTAACTTAGATAATTCTTTAGTTTTAGCTAAAGATAAACAACATAATTTCTAAAACAATTACTCATAAATATATGTATAAATATACATACATACATACATACATACATACATACATACATACATACATACATACATACATACATACATACATACATACATATATATATATATATATATATATATATATATATATATATATATATATTTAATTGAACTCAAAATTGATTAAAATAAAATAACAACAATCTCTATAAACTGTCTATAACATCAAGATACAATTAACCATAATAATATAACCAATTCTAATTATGTCTAACATATTATTTAGAATCCCAAAATAATGAACCAATAATCAGACAATTGACTAGCCATTTAAGTTGTACTATTTTCACAATCAAACCAATATTCAAATCTCTACTGAACTTTCCAGTACCATTAATTCAAAAGTCAGTCTAAACCAATTATGTCATCAGAAAAAAAACTCATTAAGCTACAGAAATAGACATAATTCTCTGAGTGTCTGGCAGAATTACAGAGATAAACATATTTAATCCAAATAACAAGGTTCAAATGAACGAAGTCAGAGTTCAAACTCATAGAAATCTAACAGAAATATAGTTCCAGATAAAATGATGCTAATCAAACCAGAAATCCAACTATAACATAACATAGAAAAGTAAAGCCTGAGATTGTCAGGGGCATGACACCCTTCCCCACCAGACTAGGCTTACTCCTGGAAGCCTGAAAACAAATGAGGATGTGCAGCTCTCATAGCCCCTGTATCTTCCCAAGTTGCAGAAGCTACATCATCAAGATCCCATAACACCTTTACCTGTTCCACCTTGCATCCTCTGAGGTTTAGCTCTCTTTGCTGGATGATCTGTACTAGTTCCAGCATCAGTTGACCATCTACCACCTGTAAATTTTTCCAATTTAGCACATGTGCAATGTCAAGTATGTATTTCCTTAAGACGAAAATATGAAATACATCATGAATTCGTGAAAGACTGGGAGGCAAAGCAAGTCTGTAGGAAACTGGACCCACTCGTTCTAGGATCTCAAATGGTCCCACAAATCTTGGAGACAATTTTGACCCTTTACCATACTTAATAGGACTTTTTCAGAGCCTAACCCGAAGAAATACCTTATTCCCAACTTCAAATTGATGTTCAATCCTATGTAGGTCTGCATACTTTTTTTGCCTATCCTGAGCTGTAGATAGGTGTTCTCTGATGCGCTTAACCTACTGTTCTAAATCCTGAAGCATCTCAGGACCTAAAAGAATTCTATCCTCAAGATTGTCCCAGCTTAAAGGTGTTCTACACGGTCTTCCATACAAAGCCTGGAAAGGAGCCATACCTATAGAACTATGGTAACCATTGTTGTAAGCAAATTCAACTAGATGTAAGTACTCTTCCCATCTATTTTGCCTGTCCATCACATACATTCTAAGCATATCTTCCAAAATCTGATTGACACGCTCAGTCTGTCCATCAATTTCGGGATGATATGTTGAACTAAAGTTCAGCTGAGTACCTAATTCACGCTACAAAGATCTCCACAGAGATGAAGTAAAAACTGAATCCCTATCAGATATGATCTTCTTAGGAATCCCATGCAGCTTAACAACCTGTTCCATATAAATCCGTGCCACAGATGCAGCATTATAAGTGGATCTTATGGGAATAAAGTGGGCAACTTTGGTTAACCAGTCAACAACAACCATAATGGCATCATGTTGCCTAGCTGAAAATGGTAACCCCACTATGAAATCTATGGATATGGTATCCCATTTCCATTCAGGCACACTATGAGATTGAAGTAAACCAACTGGATGTTGATGTTCAGCTTTTACTCTCTGACACTCCAAGCATCTAGCCACAAAATCAGCAATATCCCTCTTCATACCCGGCCAGTAGTGATGCTGCTTAAGATCAGCATGCATCTTCTTCACACCAGGATGTGCTGAATAAGGTGCCTTATGTGCTTCAGTCATAACTAGGTTCCGAAGATTCCTGGCTTCTAGCACATAAATGCTACCTCGATAAGTCATCAGTCCTTCAATGCTGATAGAGTAACCCTCAAATCTTCCTTCTAATACATTGCCACTATCAATCACTGCTTTGACATCTAAGTACCAAGGATCAGTAACCAAATTTAGAAGTATTCTCTCTTTCAAGTCAATTGTGAGGGTCAAAGAAGAGAGTTCATGACGCCTTCGGCTAAGAGCATCCGCTACTTTGTTTTCTTTACCCTGAATATACTTCATTTCTAAGTCATACTCACACAAAAACTCCATCCATCTGCGCTAACGTGCATTAAGATTGGGCTGCGTGAACAAATATTGTAGACTTCTGTGATCGGTATGTAGCTCAAAATGTTGACCAAGAAGAAAATGCCGCCATTTGGTCAAAGCATGAATCACTACTGCGAGTTCCAAATCATGAGTAGGGTAATTAATTTCATGATCCTTTAGTTTCCTGGATTCATAAGCAATGACCCTGCCGTCCTGCATCAAGATAGCCCCTAAGCCATCCAATGAGGCATCGGTGCACACAACAAATTCCTTAGAAGGATCAGGTACCGCTAAAATTGGTGCACTAGTCAAACGTTCCTTAAGATGTTGGAATGCTTCTTCACATTTATCTGACCAAATGAATTTCTTACCCTTTCTCTGGAGAGAAGTAATGGAATGGGCTATCTTTGAAAAATTAGCCACAAATCTTCTGTAGTAGATAGCTAGACCCATAAAACTTCATACTTCAGACACATTGGTAGGAGTTGGCCACTCTACAATTGCCCTGATCTTAGCAGAATCAACAGCTATTCCATCTCCTATAATGATGTGACCCAAATAACTTATTTCAGTTTTGAAAAATTCACATTTTTTAGGATTGGCATATAGCTTGTTCCTATGGAGACATTCAAAGACTTGCCTCAAATGTTGCTCATGCTCCTCCAAGGAGTTAGAATATACCAAAATGTCATCAAGGAACACTACCACAAACTTATCTAAGAAAGTCCTGAATACTCCCTGCATCAAACTCATGAATACTGATGGTGCATTAGTCAACCCAAATGGCACTACTATGAATTCATAATGCCCATACCTTGTGCGAAAGACTATTTTATGAATGTCAGCTTCTTGAATCCTTAACTGATGGTATCCAGATTTGAGATCAATCTTGGAAAACACCTTGGCACCCTTCACTTGATCAAATAAATCATCAATGCGAGGCAAAGGATATCTATTTTTGATGGTAGCTTTGTTCAGTTGTCTATAGTCGATACATAGCCTCAAAGATCCATCCTTCTTCTTGATGAAGATAATAGGTGCTCCCCAAGGTGAGACACTAGGTCTAATAAGCCCCTTCTCAAGAAGTTCCTCAAGTTGAACCTTGAGTTCCACTAATTCTTGAGCGGTCATGCGGTAAGGAGTCTTGGAAATTGGTTCGGTTCCCGACAAAAGATCAATCCTAAAATCAATTTCTCTTTTAGGTGGGATTCCCGAAATCTCTGTAATAAATACATCTAAGAATTCTTTCAAAATTGGATGATCTAAGCTGGTGTTCCAAGCAACTGGTTCTTCAAAATCATTGATAGAAATAGCAAACAATTTGCATCCTTTTTGTAAACATCTTTGAAGTTGCTTAGCAGAAATAGTTCTGACTGACATAGGCCTCTTAACACCTGTAATAAACTTGATGGTTCTATTATCATCGATACATCTAACAATCTTCTCTCTACAATCGATGACAGCTTGGTGTTGATCTAACCAATCCATACCCAGAATAATGTCATAAGAACCTAAAGGAATAACCCTAAGGTTAACTGTAGGAGTAAAAGCCTTAAATTGGACCTTACAATTTTCAGCTATAAACCCCGATTCAACCTTAGTCCCTGATGCTAACTCAACTTGCCATGCCAATTCAGCTTTACTCACAGGAATTCCACATTGCTTAACCAAATTGGAAGAAATAAAAGAGTCAGTGGCACCAGAGTCAAATAAAATAGAGATCTTCTTACCTTGGTAATTACCTCTAGCTTCAATCACAGTGTTCTGATGATCTACTTGTTTCTGATCCACAGTAGCAAAGATGCGATGATTCCTTCCAGAATCACCAACAGTAGCCTCGGAACCTGTGGCTTTAGACCTGACCTGACTATTGCCTCAAAGGGGACAATTCCATTGCAAATGCCCCAATTGCCCACATTGCCAACACTCTGCTCCTCTCTTGGTACTTTTATCCTGTGATGAGTTCGCTGGAGGTGATGCATAACTCTGTTGTACACTCTGAGTTGGTTTAAAGGACTTAGGTTTCTCAGGAACCTTGAAACTCTTGTTTGATTTGGAAAACTTTTCAAACTTCCTCTTCTGAAATTTACCACTCGATCCACTGGAAACTACCTTGAAATTATCTTGATAAGGTTTCTGATTCTTCCCATTGCTTTGAGCCGGTGGATTCACTGCTCCTTTGGCTGAAAATCCTGACTTCAATTCTATGAGCTTGGCTTGATCTGCAGCTTCTTTCACTGTTTTAGGTTTGAAAGTTCTCACCTCTTCTCCAATTTTAGGGTTCAATCCCCTAATGAAGTGTTGTACCAAAGGCTTATCATTCTCTAACCAACCAGAATATTTCTTCAGTTGGAAAAACCTCCTCTCATACATTTCCACCGTTGAGCTGCCTTGAGAAATACTGAAGAATTCTTCGGATCTAGTTTGCTGCCAATAATCCGACATGAATCTCTCACAAAATCTTTTTACGAAGAGCTCCCATGTAACCTAAGAGATAAGAATTCCAAGTTACTCTAGTTCCATATTCCACCATATGGAAGCAAAGGATCTTAGCTGCATTACGGTCCAATGAACCTTCACATTACCGTGATAATCATGGAGAATAAAACACCTTTCGATGTTCAAGAGCCATGCTTCAGCTTCAGCACCACCCTCTGTTCCATTGAAATATGGTCCTTTGAGCTTAGAAAGGTCTTTTAACTGAGTCCTGATAACAGGATCTTCTGCTACAGGGACTCATATAACTTGAGCATTTGCTACACCAACTGAAACATTGTTCCTTGCTTCAATGTTATCCAACCTATCAAGGATCCGTTGGAGAAATTCAACCTGAGGTACCTCTCGATCTTCCTGATCCATTCCTATTAAAGGATCAACTTGTTCATCACCAAGTATTCCTTGGCGACCTCATCCTCTTCCTCAGCCATGACCACGACCACGCTGTCCACCCCTAGCTCTGCCTAAATCAGCATCAACTGGGTCACCACATCTTTGTGCTCCTCGTGTAACAGGAGGCATGCTTGAAATCCTATAGAAAAGATCAATAAAAAATCACTAACGGAAGCATAATGATAAAACCCCTTATCTTTTAAACCCTCAAGCCCTGAGTGTTTAAACTTGGGCTCTGATACCAAATGTAACACCCCATCTATACTTAAAGCTAAAAGTTGAAACCAAAGAAGATTCAACCATAAACAAAACCACATAGAACCATAGTAATTTTTTTTTTTAAAACTACAAACTGAAACATATAATCATAGTAACTGCTTTAAAGAGCTTTATAGTTTTTAACTGAATTACATCAGAGTAATAAGAATACTCTTTATTCAAAGACTTAGTTTCAAAAACAAAATTTCCTTCTTAACCAATCCTTTACATTCTACAAATAGTTCTGATAACTAAAACCAAGAAATGATCTGCTTCCCATAAATCTTAACAACTGCTATCCACTGTCCCATACTCATTGATTTATCCATCTAAAACCTGAAAATCAAAAATAAACACAAGCGCAAATGCAAACAAGGCTCAGTCACATTGATTAAGATAACGAATCATCTCCAAAATTTTGCAACCATAAAAGTCAGTATAATATAAGAATTATGCAAATTAACAAACAGATGTTATTGAAATCTAGTAACATAATTCCATTCTTTTACACCAAAATCATCAAGCTCTATATCTCTTTCTAACAGAAATAAACTTGCAAAGAAAATGACAAAGTAGTGATCCAATAGTTCATGGGTGTCCACATAAGGACCTACGCTATGTATCCGTAAGGAAACCTCGTAGTAATCCATTATGTTTGATGAAACCATAATGTTTTATCTTGTTAATTGAAACCCATATCCCTTGAATTTATAATTATCACTTAATTAAACAACTGATAGAAATTCTTTCCCATAAGGATATAGACTAGTGTCAGTCACAACTAACAAAAATTCTATCACCACAAGGTACTAGACTAGTGTTAGCCCCCAATCTAAGGATCACACTTGCATTATCTCAAAACACTTGATCTAGCAATTAGTGATTGAAATGAAATGAACTACATTACACAATTTCACTAACACTCCATTTCTATTGCATCAATTATTGAATTAAAACAGCAATAAAAAATCTATTTAGATCCATGTTTCCATTTTCCTTAACATACATTCTTAAACATGATGTTTCTCAAAAGATGAAAAGATCACAATACTTTATCCATCACAAATCCAATCAAATAATAATCTCCACATTAACTTAGCATTATATCTGAAACTGTACAATAGAATGTCCATATTGAAATCAGGATCCCATTGAATAGAAAAGAACTAAAATAATCATATATCAATTGAATCAACACAACACCCATTGCTTTTAACAAACATACAAGCTTGCCATAAACCAATTTATTATAAACTAATTTGCTATACATCCTGCTCTGTTAATTACAAGTTCATACATGTTGGCGTATGTACATGTATACACCATGGCTTGTGTATACATATACATATCCCAGCAGGTATATATATATATATATATATATATATATATATATATATATATATATATATATATATATATATATATATATATATATATATATATATATATATATATATATATATATATATATATATATATATATATATATATATATATATAAACTTGTAATTAATAGTTCAGAATGATAAACATAGCATCTTTTATATACATGTTGGCGTATGTACATGTATACACCACGGCTTGTATATACATATACATATCCCAGCAGGTATGTATATATATATATATATATATATATATATATATATATATATATATATATATATATATATATATATATATATATATATATATATATAATTTTATATAAACTTGTAATTAATAGTTCAGAATGATAAACATAGCATCTTTTATATACATGTTGGCATATGTACATGTATACACCATGGCTTGTGTATACATATACATATCCCAGCAGGTATATATATAAATATATATAGTTATATATCATAACTCATCATTCGCAAAAGTTCAAGTCCATAAATACACATTGGAAAAACCATACTAGTCATCTCAGTCCTATCAAACACATCTACCTTATAATACTACTGAATCTGCCGATTACATAAAAGGAATAACAGAATAATAAGAACCGTCATCTACATTTTAAACAAAATATCAAAGTGGTCTTCCTTACTGACTGAAAATGATAATAATTGACTTTCCTAAATATTCCTTGCATTTCCTAATGTCGATACAAAACTATATTTCACACTTGTAATTATTTCTGAAGAATCATCTAGCTCACAGTCAAGATTTGAGTACAACCAAGATATCTACATTTTGACTATTGACTGAACCAACTAGTGACAAACACCTATTAGACACAACAAACATCGATACCAGATTCGGAATATAATAGTGGTAAGAATACCCGATTTCACCTTATGACCAAATACTCTTACATATTGTAAACATTTTGTTGCTACAGTGTTCCTAACAACATGAAACAGTACGAGAATAACCGTTAAAGAAGCTTTTAAACAAGAACTCATCCTGTGTTTCAAATTGCATTTATATGCCGATTCTCATTCCCGATTAACCCCCTTAATACTAACCAAAGAAAAAGTAAACGTCGACACAAAACACACTATGAAATAACCATATATCAACTGCAACAACTATATACCCCATAGTTCCGGCACAAACTAAAAGAAAACACTGTCAACTTCATACCCAGAAACAAAGAAAACCCATCAACACAATATGCTCGAAAACAGCATATTAAGAACATGTATTTCAAATTCCTCCACTAATCATAAAATCTATTAACTAAATAAACTTCTTAATCCATCCAAGAAGAAACCGGTTCATGACCGAACTCACAGAGAATACAATAACAATACCTCACATTCATCAACTAACAAACAACGGTAATTAACATTCTAATATTTCATTTGCAGAAAGAAAAATGGAAATAGAGGATAAGGTGAGAGAATGCCCCCGCCTGATATTTATGGGGGGAGGTATCCAAAGACTGAAATGCCAAAGCTAGCCCCTGCCTGGTGAGCTTCATAGACGAACCCTAATCTCAACCACAAAGATCTCTTTCCACTGTTTGCCAAAGTGTCGTGCAAAAGAAAAGCCCACAATGCAAATACAGAGATGACAGTATGAAACACAAAACTTCCCAAATGACCACGAACAAAAGGGTAAAACTTGCCATGAAAACCCCTTTCCATTCCAAGTAACTTATCATATAAAATATAACAGGGAGACGGATCCATTACTAACTGTTTACGCAAACTGTCACAGAAATACATGGTGAAAAATGGAGTCATTATTCAACTGCAACTTCTTTACCAGAGCTAATGGTGGACATCAAACACAAAGATAAATTACATCGATGAGTTCATTCAATACGAGCTTATATCTTTTAGCAAACACAATACATTCCCTGCCATATGTCCATCAACGTACAATCCCATAACCTGAAAACAGCTTAAAGCCCACTAACTCCACTATGCGATGAAAGTGCAATTAAACCCTGCCGTGATAAGTCATGTCTTCGAGCTAGAACATAAATAGGAAGACTTAGGGATAGATAATATACATCTATGTTAGATATCATTAGTCGATCTTAACTAACTTAAGCATCAAAGATAACAGCGCATTAACAATGCCAAATTACTAACACTTCATCAAACTAACCTCCTACTAACATACAAAATAGGATATGCTAACTTAGATAATTCTTTAGTTTTAGCTAAAGATAAACAACATAATTTCTAAAACAATTACTCATAAATATATGTATAAATATACATACATATATATATATATATGTATATACATATATATATATATATATATATATATATATATATATGTATATACATATATATATATATGTATATACATACATATATACATATATATTATATATATATATATATATATATATATATATATATGTATATATATATATATATATGTATGTATGTATATACATATATATATATATATATATATATATATATGTATGTATATACATATATATATATATATATATATGTATGTATATACATATATATATATATATATATATATATGTATGTATATACATATATATATATATATATTGTATATATGTATGTATATACATACATACATATATATATATATATATATATATATATATATATATATATATATATATACATATATATATGTATATGTATATACATACATATATACATATATATATATATATATATATATATATATATATATATATATATATATATATATATGTATGTATATATATATATGTATATATATATATATATATATATATATATTTATTTATTTATTTATTTATTTAATTGAACTCAAAATTGATTAAAATAAAATAACAACAATCTCTATAAACTGTCTATAACATCAAGATACAATTAACCATAATAATATAACCAATTCTAATTATGTCTAACATATTATTTAGAATCCCAAAATAATGAACCAATAATCAGACAATTGACTAACCATTTAAGTTGTACTATTTTCACAATCAAACCAATATTCAAATCTCTACTGAACTTTCCAGTACCATTAATTCAAAAGTCAGTCTAAACCAATTCTGTCATCAGAAAAAAACTCATTAAGCTACAGAAATAGACATAATTCTCTGAGTGTCTGGCAGAATTACAGAGATAAACATATTTAATCCAAATAACAAGGTTCAAATTAACAAAGTCAGAGTTCAAACTCATAGAAATCTAACAGAAATATAGTTCCAGATAAAACGATGCTAATCAAACCAGAAATCCAACTATAACATAACATAGAAAAGTAAAGCCTGAGACTGTCAGGGGCATGATAGGTACTGGAAATGACATATATAATCCTATATTTTGTGAGTTCCATTTTGCTACTTGACAAATTCTGCAGCTCTCCACAAATCGGGTTATCTCTCATTTCATCTTTGGCCTATAGTACTTATTTGCTACCAAGGCTATTGTTTTATCTTTCCCAGAGTTCCCAACCATACCACTACTATGAAACTATCTAATGATATTTTCCCTCATTGAGCCAATAGGATGCATAACTATTTTCTTTTGAATAAATAGTCATCCTCCATAATATATTCATCTTGAATGTTCTCCATTTGTCTAGGTGCTAGATTTTTCAACCAGTCCACAACTTCCTAAAAATTAGTGTCAGCTTCATACAACTCTTCTATTGCTTTAAATCCAATTACTTTAGTCTCCATGGTGGTAAAAAATATTGCACTCCTACTCAAGGCATCTACGACTAGGTTTTTCTTCCCTGATTTATGCTTCAAAAAAAATGTGAAACCTTTTAGAAAAGAGGCCCACTTTGCATGTGTACTATTCAATTTCTTTTGGGTGCTCATATATTTTAAGGCAATATGGTCTGTAAACAACACGAGCTCCCTAGGTACTAGGTAATTTTTTCCAATGTCTCAAAGCTTGTACAATTGCATAGAACTCAATATCATAAGTAGAATAATTCTTACTCACATCATTTAACTTTTCACTAAAAAAAGGCAATGGTTTTACCTGTTTGGATAAGTACAAATCCAATTCCCACATGTGAGGCATCATAGTCCACCTCAAACACTTTATCAAAATCTAGTAAGGCTAATGTAGGGGCTTTAGTGACCTTCTTCTTTAGATTTTTGAAACTTTCTTCAACATCTTTAGTCCACAAAAATTCCTTACCCTTGGTGCAATCAGTTATGGGAGCTACAATGCTACTGGAATGACAAGTGAAATTTCTATAAAAAGTAGCTAACCCATGGAAACTCCTCACCTCTGTTATGCTACATGGACTAGGCCAATTAAGGATGGCTCTAACTTTCTCTGTATCCATTGTGACTTCATCTACAGAAATGATGAATCCTAGAAAAATCAAACTCTTTTGCATGAACCTGCACTTCTTCAAATTGGCATAGAGTTTCTCTTCCCTCAATACTCCCAGTATGATCCTTAAGTGCTCTAGATGTTCCTCCCTTCTTTTTCTAAAGATCAAGATATCATCAAAATATACTATGAAAAAATTACCAATGTAGGGACACAACACATTATTCATTAGCCTCACAAAAGTGTTGGGTGCATTTGATAAACAGAATGGCATGACCATCCACTCATATAAGCCATCTTTGGTTTTGAAAGCCATTTTCCATTCATCTCCTTCTCGTATACGGATCTGATGATACCTACTTCGTAGATCAATCTTGGTAAAATATGTTGATCCTGCAAACACATCCATCATGTCATCAAGAGGAGGTATGGGAAAGTGATACCTGATTGTTATCCTATTGATTGCTCGATTGTTTGTGCACATCCTCCATTTTCCATCCTTCTTCGGGGTTAGTAATGCTGGTACTGCACACACTAGTACAAAAACAACAATATATGACTAAATAGACTACTAAAAATTGTAGATAAATGACTAACTTTGGTCATGTGACCATTAGTAGTTTATTGCTGATCATTTAGCTTGCGACCAAATTTATGACTAAACTATTTTAGTCATTGATTTAGTATTTTATTTAGTCATTTATTTGGTCATTGATTTAGTCATTTATTTGGTCATTGATTTGGTCATTTATTTGGTCATTTATTTGGTCGTTTATTTGGTCATTGATTTAGTATTTTATTTAGTCATTTATTTAGTCCTTAATTTAGTCATTAATTTAGTCATATTAGGGTACGATGGAATCGAACCACCATCCTTCTACTTACAAAGTAGGTGCTCTTCCATTGAGCTAGTACCCTTTAAAGAATAATCATACCATGTATACTAGTACTTTCCATTAAACATGATTTCAGTATTATGCATTACCTAATGCTAAAGAAAGGAGTTTTATCTCTTCATTTTGGATGCAATATGGGAAAGGCTTACGATGTGAGTATATTCTTTGGATTGTAAAATATTTAAGGTTTCAAATCCTAATTGTATTTTTAATAATAACAAAACTTTACATTGTGAAAGAACATAACTGACAAAGACATGTCAAATATTGAAGGAGATTTTTATGAAAAGTGTGTGGAACTTTCAACTTGAGAAAGAGCCTAACATATATAATGCAATCAAATTTGGAACTATTATGTTTACCTTTTATTTGTTTTCTAAATAAGTGTTCCAATACTACTTGTATTCAAAATTCTATCATTTCAGCTCATCCATAACTTTTCATGACAGTATTGGAGAGTGTTGTATTTGATATCCATACAAGTGAGGTTGATTTCTTAGATAAATCCATAACTAGTATACTATTTTGCAACTTGGACCTTTCCTTTTAAAATCTTGTCTACCAAATGGAAAACTTATTCAAGAGTCAATAAGTAAAGGCTTGTAATATTTAAAGAAATTTATTTAAATTATTTTTTGTGGAGAACAAGGAAAGAGTATAATAAATGTAGTTTTAGAATTCTTGGACCTAATTACTGTGCCTTAATTTCATAGAATACAAGGGTATCCTATCCTATAGAGCTCATTCCAAATGCAAAGACCCCATGTATAGGGCCTCATACTAAGAATTTAATTCTATTGGCATGTGATGCTTTTGGTGTTCTACCACTAATTAGCAAGCTCATGTTGGCTCAAACTATGTATCACTTTATTAGTGGTTACACTGCCTTTGTAATATCAATTTATATTCTTCATATAACTATTTATTATGAGTTTTCATGGTCTTGAATTTTTTCTATGGTTGCCCATAGCAAGCACCAAAGGAGTGAAGCAGCCACGAGAAACTTTCTCTACATGTTTTGGTGCAACATTTATGATGTTGAATCTAGAAAAATATGGAGCTATGCTAGCAGAGATGATGGAGAATCATGGTGCAATAGGATGGCTAGTTAACACTAGCTAGTCTAGGGGTAGATATGGTCAGAAACAATATTTAATCATTTCTTTTCTTCTCGGTTCCTTTGTGATTTTTATTTTCCTTAACGTTTCAGATCACACTCCATGATCCATTATCAAGATCATGAGACAAGATCATGAGAGAGTTATAGGAAGAAAAATCTTAGTATTTAATTAGACATTGTTGACATGGATTTCTTAGTGAAGTTTTCACTTAAGAAGAAAATATGGATCACAATGCATAAAACAAATGGTGTATTGAACATAATAAGCGTACAAGAGGGTATTCTAGAATGTTCAAATAGTCAGATGCCGACATCAAGATTTGATATAAAATCAATTTCAAATGCATTACTTGGTTCTCCCCACTAAGGAAAAGATATTTGGGAAATATGAAACAATATTGCTAGCTTATCGGACACTTGGATTTTTGTATAGAGACCATGGGACTTCCCCACTTTATACATACTCTTCTATTGCAGTTGAAAATCTTGGGGAAAAATATTTATTGGGAATTCTCAGCATGATATTCTAGACATTAACACTGATTTCCCTTGTCAAGTATGTCTTTATCATCATTAGGGAAAATGATTGTGGAGGAGGCACATTTTCACTGTATCATCATTTGCACATTTGTACTATCTTTATCATCATTAGAATTCAAGAACTATTTTAGCTAGATGTGGACAAGTAATTTCCACTCACCTTGTACCAACTGATACATCACAATCTTCTAGAACTATTCTATAGAAGTCTCTTTGTCCATAAAGATCACTGCAACTCTCAGGAATACAACAATAAGAAGTTAGCATATAAGTTCACAAATTCAAGAATGTGCCCTTGATTAGTTGGATTTGGTTATCTATGTTAGAGACAACTATAAGCATAAAACTAGATGGTCAAGGAAGAAAAAAGAACAAAAAATACAATAGCAATAATTTTAATTGGTTGTGGATGGATGAGAATAAAGATAAGAACTCAATCCAAGTCTTCTAATGTTTGATCTTCGGTAATATCCTTTCCCTCAGAAATCTCGATCAAAAAAATGATGATTGATCATCTCCTTCAAATATAACTTCAATGGACAATTTCACTTTATTAATTCCTGGAAATAATAGCCAATACTAAAACGTTGAGAATTGATAGTTCATGCATATCGTACTAGGTAATTTAATCAATTGATAGATAGCTTGAGAGTTGACATTAATACATGCATATTTCTCTAATTTAATTGTTGACATATGCTAATCAGGTTGTTATATGATAAAGATGTTGGTAGGGGTGCTCCACGTCCACCTGTAGATTTATCTGTTGTGTAAATGGACTTGGCGGCTAATGATGTAACATTTGTTCCTTCAATTTTCCTCCGTTTCAGACCTGCAACTCATCCAGACACCCGATCACTGATGCTGTGATGTAATTCTTTGAGAACACACCTATAAATGTGAATGTTGGCTCACATCACAGAGTAATTTACAATTTTCAAACCTCCTATCTAATTGGTGTAGCTTCCAACATCAAGGAAAAAGGCTGATCTATGACTTAGAGCTAGGAAAAATACTTGTAGCTATATTTATACATGGGGGTATGGTGGTATGGGATATATGGCCCAGTAGAGAGAGTCGTTGTATACTAGTAGTAATAGTGGTGTTTGTTTGTGCATTCATGTGGTTGTAAAATCATAGGAATTGATAGGAGCTTACCTTGATTTTAGGATTGAGAAGTGGCAAGGACCTTACGACATATTTGTCTACATTTTATGTTGATCCATGACCAAAGGATATAGTGTACAACAAATAGGCGGGAAAGAAAAAATTTAAAGAATGAATCAGATGACTATGATCATTGGTAAATTGATAAATAATGATACTTATTAATAATTTTAAAAAATAACCAAATCTCACAAGTAATGAAAATTTGCATCAACCTGAAGCACTTCCAAGGAAATCCATTCCATCTCCATTCCCATTTTTGAGCAATGTTTGGGTTGAATCTATCATTTCAGACTTTGCAGGCAAGGGTCAAGCAGATGCCACCAATGGTGATCCCAACAAGACCAATTCAAGTTCATGCTCAGTGCCTCCAAATACTCATAAGAATGATGATGGAAACTCTTATGGAAATGGAAGTGGCCATGAAGGTGCTCCTCACAATGAATTTCCAAGTTTTATGCAGTCTTATCTAGGTGGTGGCCCAATTGGCACTAAACAAACATGTTCCATTACTTTGTGGAAAAAGATTGTTTGAGGTGTCAAATGAAAACTAACTAGGCCCTAAAGCATGTAAAGGAAAACATACAACTAAATTGAGCCAACAACTTGATAATTGTAAACCACTAAAAAGCACAAATGTAAAAAAACTTTGACTAGGCTGATTTAATTGATACTTAGCACTCAACTACTGGTTATACTTTTTCTTTGACTTCTAGAGTTGATTCATGGTAGAGAAATCATCAACATACTGATTTGTTATCTTTCACTAAAGCATAGAATAAAAGACACTTGTGACTCTCCACTCGACTTGAGATATATTTTGTTGTTAGGAATTCTTTAATCTCTCATATCATATTGGTGCTCCACGAATCTTGAGCTATCCAGATAAAAAAACTTTGATTGGGTCGATTTAATTGATACCTAGCACTCAATTACTACTATAGTTTCACATTGACTTCTAGAGTTGTTTCATGGCAGCGCAAGCCTCAACATATTGGTGTGTTAACTTTCACTAAAGCATAGAATAAAAGACACTTGTGACTCTGGATTGTGAGCTTGTACAGTTACCCATAATTTTGTTTGATTTATAAATAGTGCTAACTACACCTACACCACTCCATTGTGAGTAAAACAACCTAGTTTACAATGCACAAAAAAACATCAAGTCAGCCTATTTTGCAAAATCAGTCATTAGTTATAACTACGTATACACTTATGACCACCACCCATTACTTAATAAATAGAACACCCATGAGTTTTTTAATTTGTAAACCTTAGGTTATTGGCATACATTATCCACATCAGTAGAGGACATAATGATGCATCTCATTTTTTCAGCTACCAAGGGATGTTGAATCTATCCAGCCTACTACATTGCTCATCAACATATTGAATTAACAACCAATGATCTAAAACAAAGCCTTACCAAAAGTGAATATGTGAAAGCCCTTCTCAATGCAAATAACAACACTACTTTACTTACTCAAACTGCAAAAAATGAAAACTTGTCTTTTTCTATCCAAGCTACATTGGAAAAAGGATTGTACAACAAGTTTGTTCAACATCCTACTTCTCAAATCTACATATCCCTCAATAGTGCTTAGAATTTTTTAAATAAGAAATTGTTGAGATGCTCTCGAAGAGTACTTCTGATGGTGCAAGATTCATTGACACGAGTTCTGTAACAATCCGTCCGTCCCTTTTTAGCACATGATGGATGCTTTTTCTTGGTATAGCAATTCTATTGTCCTTACTAGCTGCAAAAAATGCTTAGCCAGTCTCCACTGGGATATTTGGGCAAAAGGAAGGTAGTGTGAAGATATTTTGAGTAAGCCACTAGATTGAATTAATAGTGAAAAAAATTATACCTCCCTTTCACTGAATTAGACATATCTTCCACCTAACCATAAACCCTAAATACAATATTAAAGGTGTCCCATCAAAATGAAATAAGTTCTTGCCAATCCACGATTATTAACATCCATTTTGTTCCTTGACACATTAAGGAATAAGCAAGGTTTCTTTATAATAAGCTATTCTCAATACATGTCTACAAAATAACTATAATCTTAGCCATCTAAAAAACTTGTTGTCGATTTTCAATAGACCTTACAACCTAGGATGGAAAAATGTTATGGGATGCAGCAAAAAATCTAAACTGAAATAAGAAGTGTAAAATCACTAGTACAATAACAATAATATATGACCAAATAAACTACCAAAAATTGTAGATAAATGACCAAATTTGGTCATGTGACCAGTGGTAGTTTATTGCCGATCATTTATCTTGTGACCAAATTTATGAATAAACTATTTTAGTCATTTATTTGGTCATATATTTAGTTGTTTATTTGGTCATTTGGTAGTTTATTTGGTCATATATATGGTCATTTATTTGGTCGTTTATTTGGTCAATTTGGTCGTTTATTTAATCATTTATTTGGTTGTTTATTTGGTCATATATTTAGTCATTAATTTAGTCATATATTTAGTCATTAATTTAGTCATATATTTAGTCATATTAGGGCATGATGGTATCGAACCATCATCCTCCTACTTGTAAAGTAGGTTCTCTTCCATTGAGCTAGTACCCTTTAAAGAATAATCATACCATGTATACTAGTATTTTCCACTAAACATGATTTCAAGTTTTTCCATCTATAGTTCAATGGTAGCAAAGCTTAAGGGGAGGATGACTAGTGATACTTTAAACTCAATGGTGAAGTTATTCAATGTGCAATATAAGAATGAAGTGAATGATGCCATTGGAAAATACATTACATGTGGTTTGTTCCCCTTATTATAATGACAAGCATATATCTTTAGGGGAAACCAGCCACATTAAATAGAGATAAAGTATGTACCAATGATCATACCTTCTACATTTTAACTCCTAATTAACCCATCAAAAGCTTTATTGCTTTAGAAGTCCACACTCTTGATAACCTACCAATCTATTGCACTTCTATCCAATACATCAATCATAAAATTAGTATTATTAAGGAAATTTGATACACACTAAATTTAACTTATAAAAATCAATAGCCATTTTCCAAGATCTCCTATTTGTGGTATATACTAATCCTTAAGATACATTAATAACTAATAACGTAGCATCTTTCTTATCATAGCTGGAAAACACAAAATATTAAACATTGACCTTAAAACTACTTAAGGATGCCACAAGTCAGTAATGCATTGGAATCACCAATCATTGTTTGAACACTTTAGTTTGCCAATTTTGACCAAATACCTAGGTCACAAAAAATAATAAAAGTAACTAAATCGACTAGTTCAACGTTACTTTTTTAAAATAAAATGTTAACTGGTTTCTTTAAAAATCAAACAAATTTATAAAAATATCTACCATGCCTAGCATCTCCTTGATAAGAAACACACCAAAAGACTTAGATTTTGCATGTTCTGAAAAAAATAAACCTATATTACCCCTACCTAAAAAGAGAAATTCAAACATACCAATTTTCTACATATTTTCTATCAATTTTCCCTCAAAACCAAGATTGTTGTAGGTGTTTGAAAAGTAAAAAAAAATAAAAAAATCTAAGTAAACCAAAAAGCACTTACTGCAATTGCAAAACATTCACCCTCGTAGAATTTCAAGCTAACACCTTTTACAACTTCAACTTCCTTTTGGACTCTCTTAGTTCAATAACCTATCATATTGTCAAATGACCAGAATTCCCACTATTTCCTAGTTGGGTACACTTTTCTTAGATTTTGAAGCTCCACAACAACTTTAGATGCCATATCTGGATCAACTTTCTCCATGTTTGAGTTTTCATCCTTTACTCTTCCATTATATTCAACTGTGAATGGTAGGAAATGCTATCAGGTAAAAGAAAAGAAATTGAAAAATAGATGGAAGTTACAGAAATACCAAAGCTAAATTTCTTTGTAAAATTAAGATGCATAAACACAATGCCAACACAATAAACAAACAAAAAATTGAACATCAGTACAACATTTATAAAACAAAGATAAAAAATAGCTTATGCACACCAGTTTCATTTCTTCAATCATTCGTATGGATGTTAGTGGCCTTATGCAAATTTGCAAGCAAATCGTAGATACGATTGGCTTTGTACTAGTTGGTCTTTCCTTTTTCAGAAGAAAGAAGAGTAGAATAATATAGATTGATGCTTTTCACTTACAACTTGTGTTCGGATTCCTTGCTTTGCCTTTGAGAAGTATCCAGGCTCACAACCAATTCTTACAACACAAATGAAATATGTGGGAGAAGCTATGGCTTTGGGCCGCACATTCTAGGAATCATTTCAAAAATCTCTTCGGTCATTGGAAACTGGTCATTCATAGTGTTTTGATAGCAAGTGTGTGGGCTTCCTTTTTTCGTGATTAGCAAAGATTTGGGGTGCATTTTTGGGTGGTCTTTTAGGTGATTTCATTGCAATCCATACAACTTGTGTTTTTCACCTGATGATGCCTTAGTTGGGCCATATAGCTTGGTTGGTTAGAAGTGAATTGAGGGTAGTGCTAAGTGACTCATTAGGCAAGGCAACTTCTTTGTAGGTTTTTTCCTTGAGGTTTAATCACTGTGTGATGCATTCTTGAATGGCATACCATAAGCATTGTTATCGGGGAACCTGGCATGACAGTTGTAGGGATCAACACCTTGTGTCTTGGTGTGTTTGAGCCCAAAAAGGTGGTGTCTAGGAATGCTCAACCTACTCAGACCTTAGGCTAAAGAGATAACAAAGCACTGGTGAGAAATTAGAAATACTTTCAGTCAAATAGCCCTTTTTCCCAATGCCTAGATCTGAACTGGAGTGAAAAATTTATTTATGGTCCTGTAGCTACTTAGCATTGACATTGGTTGTGTTTTGGAGGAGATGGATATATAAATATATCACAGTAGCTGTAGGATGTTTTTAATGCTTTGGGGAAAAATAAGTTTGTTGTTTCAGATCTACTTTTGAGTGCAAGAGGTGATCAGTAGGCCTGCATAGGTCACTCATTATTTCCCAGGTCTGAAATTAATAGTTTATCAACCATTGTTGAGTTCTGAGTGGAGCTAGGTGTTCATCTAGCTTGATGCTATAACAAGGAATCAAGATGGAACAATGGATTTCTTAAAAACCGATGATGTTGGTATGCCCTACCATTAGCAATGGTAGACCTGCAACCAAGTTCTTATCGAATTTTCAAGGTATTTCTAAATGTATTTTAGTTGAATGTTTATTTGGTAAAGTGTTGACTCTTTCGGTGTATGCATATATAAGCAATGAACTTGTAACATAGAAAAGAAATAAATCATATCAGGCTTATAACAACAAAATAAAATATATTGCAACTTATGTTAGAATGAGTGATAGTAGAAAATTCATTATTTTCATGTCATTCATGGGTTCTTACTTGGTTCATGTGGCAAAACAATTCAAGAAAAAAAAAGGTGTGCTTGCTACTGCATTCTCTAGCACAGTTAACAGACTCAGACTTGGCACTAAGTTAGTAAGTAGACATGTTGATCTTTGAGCTCAAAAAGAGATTGCAAAAACATGGCATAGACTTGGTAACTTCATAAAATAAAGATATAGAGATATTTTACAAAAATAATGATAATTACGAAAATTGATCCAAAGTAGTCTGGCTAAACAAGCCCACAAGCCTCATTTTGGCCTTCCTGGACTTGGAAATGGGAGCCTTGCCAAGGGCTCAGAAATTCTTGTAACACTACTTTCCAGTAAGATTACAAACATGCTTAGAAAAGGTATCAAAAAAGCCCTGAAATAGAAAAAATGTCTTAACAAACAAAAGTCTTATCATATTCTACCTATCATGCATAACATTGTGACATTGTATTACTCTTCAAACAACAACTATCAATATCCTTCATAACTGAAATTTTGAAAACAAAACACAATCCCAAAATATTGAGCTTGAGAATAACAAACCTTTGCAGAGTAGCATTTAAGTCATGCTCCTCCTTATAGTTGACAGCATTGCCAAAACCTAGCTTATTTTTCAATAAGTCCACCTAATATGCACACAATTGTTTTCCAAGTTAGGTAAAATTTATGCAAATTCCATTAATGATTATATTGGCACCACTAATGAGTGAAACAAAAATTAAGAAATTGACAACCATAGTTCAAGGCTTCAAGCATCTACTCAATAAATACCAAACTTGTTCAAGTTAAATATGTTACTTTCTTAAATGCCATGATGTTCATTACCAAAAGTATTCTGTTGACATGTGACAAAGAACTTCCAAGCATTTACTCAAAAATTTATCAACACACTTATTCAAGTTAATCTATCATTTCCTTAAATCACCACAAAGTTCATTGTTGTAAATGAACTTTTGTTATGTGACAAAAAAATAATTAGGTTTCAAAATATAAATAGTACAAACTAAAAAGCTAGGCCTACCTTTTGGCATGTGAATAAATAGCTTCCAAGGGTTTACTCAATAAATTACAACCATATTAATTCAAGTGTTATTTACTAAATCACCATGAGGTTCATTGCTTAAATTTATTTTTTGATATATGTTAAAAAGAAAAATTGAATTTTAAAGTGTGAGAAACACCAGCTAAAAAGTTAGATCTACCTTCTCCTTACTACTAGCACTCCCCACAACATAGCAACCCATCAACTTTGCAAATTGTCCAACAAGTTGACCAACTGCTCCAGATGCTGTAGAGACAAAAAAATGCTCTCCCTTTTTAGGAGAGAAAACCTCAAAGAATCCAGCATAAGCTATGATTCCCGGCATCCCTGTCATAAGGATTTAAGTTTCATATTAGATTCTCACCGAATCCTGAAAAGATATATCACAGTAGTGTAAAGCCTATAGAGGAGACGTTAAACATATCAAAACATATATGTAGATTGGTAGAATCACTAGGATATATATAATATAAACACAAAGTTAGTTTAATGCTCAGTATTCACTTCCTATTTTTAAGTACTTTGGAGGACAAGGCAAATAATCTACATAGGAAATACTTCAGTCATATCACACTCTGTTGCCTAAAATACATTGAAACTCACTAGAATTCACAATGAGAATAAACTACATATGATGAAATATACACGGCCCATTTAATGCCTCTATAACTAAGCCAAAATTAACTCATTGGTGTCCATTTTTTAAAGTGAAAATAGGATCTTCTTGCTCATGTAAACCAATTGACACCTTTAGCAATGATTTACATTTACCTAGTGTTGCGCACAATGCCTCATTTCATTGCAAAGCTCCATAACAACAAATTCACAATGATTGAATACTGTAATGCTTATCCTTCATGAACTTGGCAAAATACCTTCTAGAAGAGCCCAATCAAGAATTTGGGAGCTCAATGCACCAACAAGTCCTTAAAACATATAGTATAGCAAATTTGGAGCATATATATACCTTTATGAGGCTCATTATGTTGCCAATATAATCAGTGAACTGCATATTTTATCGGTTCTTCTTCAAAACCATGTCCCTTGTCATTTTCCTGGAACTCAGGTAATCATTGTTGCTCAACCTCATTTATTACATCTTGACATTCTATTCCACTCTTTGTATTTGCAATGAATTGAGAAGAAACATTATTTTCCATATTTTCAGTCCACAACTTCCTAATCTCATCCTTTTCTTGCATTGCCTTCTCATACAAGTCAATTAATCTTTGATTCTCTTCAAGTACATCCTTTAATTTCATTTGAATCTCCTCAACCTCATTCCTAAGGTGGATCACCACTTTTTCTGCTTCACCGTCTCTCTTGGAACTTCAACATTCTTGGGTTTTTTCTTGGATTTTCTCATTATTATTACCAACAATCAATGTTCCAGGACTTCTTGGACCTTCATCTTCCCCTACGTTTATGTCTGCAACATTCTCAATAGAATCCCACCACATTTTTCTTATATCATCTCTCTCTTGCATTTCTTTCTCATAAAGCTCAAGTAATCGATAATTCTCTTTAGATGTATCTTGCAACTTCTTCTGAAGATCTTCAACTTCTGTCCTAAGGGAAATTTTTTCTTCTGCTTTAGCACTCCCCATATTTTATATGCAATTGTTCTTAAATGTACTGCTTTGTCCATCAATCTCCTCTGATTTTTTAAGCTGATTTCTGAGTAGGAGCACCTGTTCTTGTAACTGTATTTGTACTTTTTGGAAATCTTTTTCATCTTTTCTAATTTCATCTTTTTCTTGCATTGCTTTCTCATAAAGCTCAAGCAATTGTTCATTATCATCTCATGTTGTTGAATTTTCACAATCAAATCTGATTATCTTTAAGCCTCCATATTTGACTTTATTTTGATAAAGTTATTTACAGATATTTTTGTGAGGTTGGAAGATAAATTAAATATCTTCAGTCAAACACCATCGAAGCACCGTCCAGGCACCGTCCAAGCACCGACCAACCTTTATTGACTTCATGGTCTTATATTTATTTTATATGGTTGTATGTCTTTATCTATGTAGTTGATAGTTTTAGCTCTTTATTATTATAGTTGGATTATTGGTGAATATGGTTGAATCCCATAATATCACCTCCCTTCTATTTTTCTATAAAGCAAAGAATGTTTTTCATTCTTTCAACAAGGAGATACATGTTTTGTAATCTCTCATTTGTATGCAGCAGCAAGAGTTTTTTGTAATACTCTGTTTTTGACAGAGATGTGAATGATCTTTCTGTTAAGCAATGATTGCTTCAGATGATCTTGTAAGAGCTTTGTGAAGCTCATGGAAATTGGTATGCATCTCTAGTAGTTGTAATTTTATTCTTATTGTAGAAATTTTTTTAGTTTGAATAGAAGCAAGTGGATTCTTGCATAAATTTCTCCAGCTCTCATGTCTGCCCTGTTTTGGGGATTTTGAATATTTTGTGCATTCATTGAATTTAGAGTTCTTCTAAATTCTTTACACATGTATCATGCAACTTCAATCAAAGATCATCAACCTCTTTCCTAAGAACAACTGTCTGCTCTACTTCCGCATTCACCGCATTTTCTCCTTCTGTCCAGTTATTCATGTAATCATCCTTCCTAAATGTATGACTCTATTCATCAATCTCTTTTTGACATTCTTCAACCTGATTTCTGAGGATAAGAACTTATTCTTGCAACTTTTCTTGTAATTCCTGGGAATCCTCTTTAGCTTTTTGGATTTCATCTCTTTCTTGTATGACTTTTTCCAACATATCAATTAATCTTTTGTTATCATCTACCGATTCCCTCAATTTTTTGTGGAGATCCTCAACTTATGTGGCCAAGAAAATAGCATCACCCTGAGCTTCTACTTCAAGCTGACTTGCCACACTGATTGCTTCAACTAAGTCTATTAGTTCTCTTTGTGCAGATAAATCTCCTACACCAACCTCCACTTCTTGTGAGTAGTTAACTCCAGTTGCAGCAGCCACTTCCTCTCTTCCTGTATTGTTAGACACCTTCATCTTCTCAATTTGGTTTGTCAAATCATCAACATGCCTGGAAATACATTGCCATGTCAGTACAAAAATAGAATAGATATTCTTGTGAATGAACCAAACACAAGCATCATAGACCAAAGAAAATATACCTTTCTAATTTTTCTTTGGCTTCTAGGCAGAAGCTCAAGTTATTCCGAAGAGCATCTGGTTCCCTTCAGGGTTGATCAACCTTAAAAATAAAAACCCTAGTTAGAGCATGAAATGATGTAAACATGTATTGCAAAGGAAAATTTAACTATACATTCAATGTATAAAGAAAAAAAGTGTTCTCACCTATTTCTGAAGAGTTTCACACTCTTCACTGAAGAATTCTATCTCTGATAGTTCCTTCTAAAAAAATAGAAAAATGGTTACATCAATAAAACTAATAGTAGTTTAAAGTTCATATTACCAAGTAGAAAAAACTTGGGTACCCAGATACGATTTATCCCAGAATAGGATTCCAATATAAAAACACATGTTGAATCAGGTAGCTTATGTTCTTTTTGGGTTGGAATCATTTTGAGTTGTAAACACATGTACCCATGGGATATTCTAGGTTGGATGTGGTGTTTCCATGCCAATTCATGTTTGACCGATTGATATTGAACTGGCAGGGAGAATTTCAATTTGTAATATTTATGGTAGTTTTTTTTAGCATATATATAATATGCATGACATGAGATTAATTCCTATTTTTAGCCTTAGGATTTGTAGTCATAAGCTAGAATATACCCAGCAACAAACCAAATTTCCATATGATGCCAACATACCAAACCTATGGACTTTAGAACTAAATTTTGATTTGCAAACTTAGTTTGCACTAATCCAAACTATGTAAAGAACATGTACCTAATATTATATTTTTAACTATCAAAAAAATCATGCATAGAATGTGCATCTAAAGAATGAGTTATTAAAAACATAAAATATTGACCTGGTTCGCAAGATTAAGGTCCAGTTCATGCATAAATTTCTAGTCCAGAGCTTCAAGTAACTACACAAAATAGGAACTTGATCAACAAATATAAAATATCTAGTCTAGAATTAAAAATATTAGAATATTTCACTTAGAATGCAAACCTGATCTCGTAATACTACTATTTGTTCTATCATTTGCTCATGCTCTCCACCCTCATAGAGTTCTTGGAACCTAGGCAACATCTAGTTATCATTCAACAAGAATATGTTACAAAAAGATGCCCTGCTTTATACAAGACATAAATGCGGTACATTACCTACCTTCTCAATTATTCCATCAACCTTATATTCTCCATTGCAAACCTAGTCACCTCAGGATTTCTATCGAGACAGTTTCACAGAATTTGTAACTTCTCCATTAACACAGTCTTCTCTTCTAAAAGGTGTGCTTCTACAGAGAGCGTATTAGAAGCTACTGCTTCCATTCTCTTAATTATGTCTTCACAAAAATGGAGCATCATCTTTCCACACTATGCATCTTCCTCGTGTTGTTTGACCTGTTAAGACACAACAATGAGACCACTAACTAATATAAAGATTTTTTAGCCTATAATTTGAAGAATAGAAAACTAGAACACTTCAAAAATGAAGCAACTCCTACTATTAAAAATTCCACAAATGAAATCTTACAATTCTCTTCTATCTCAAACAATCTGAAAACTTAACAAGTATTTTAATTGATCATTTTCAGCAGCCATAGCCTTCATTTGCATTTCTATTGCTCATTCTCTTTTTAGTGCTCCAACTAGTGCAGATTCCAAATCCCTTTTTTGCTAGATAAGGCAAAAATATTTGATAACTCAAAATTAGAAAAAAAAAAAGGTATGAAATATCTGGCAAAAATGCATACTCAAGGAGCCTTCTTATAACCAAGTAATGGGTTTGCTAAACCCCTTGAGTCACATGCATATGCTCCTGGAGAGCTTAGTAAGTTCATATTTCCATAATCTTCTTCTTGAAGGTGTTCTGCCTCCCCTTTGAGCTTCCCACGTAATCGAGTAACTTCTTCCTATAGAGAAATGAAAAATTAAATTAAAAAAAAATGGATATGACATGAGATTAGAACAAAAAACTGCAAATCTACTCCCATAGCAAGTGTCTCTTGATAGCAGAGTTAAACTAATTAATAATCTTGGAAATAATTAGTGGTAAAATTATAGGCATGCAATCATACACTACAGCAACTAGTTATCTAACACCAATACCTTCAGCTGTTGAATTTGCATTTTCAATGTTATGACATGCCCTTAGCATATTCGTTGATAGTAGCCTGCAAAATAATCAGGACAAGGTGCATGGCCTACTAGGAAATGTGGATCTAACTTGGTTGGTACAACTAGATGTAAAAGCATCTACAACACCCCAAACTCATGCCTTTCAACCTCATATTTTAATCAAACCTCAAATTCAATCCAACCCCTAACTGAAACACTGAATTCTCCTCAATATGAGGCGTTAGTTTTCTCCTAGTGAAGTACAACCCCGCTATAGATTGAAAAAAAATTATCAAAAGGTGGCTTATGTACTGATCTATTAATATTGATGTACAAATGCTACTCAGTCAAGGCAAGTCTATGTTGATCATATACAATTTTGGCTATGGCAACAAATTTATAAATTTCTTCTTATTGAAAACTATTTTGAGTTGAATTAAGCTAATGGTTATAATTAAAGAATCACATCAATAAGGTCAATCAGACTAGGTCTGTGTACAAACTTGCTACACCATATAGGCAAATACATAATCTGAACATTAGTGGATACTAGTTTAAATTGGGTCAATTTATGACTTAGAAAGAATTCCACTACCATATATGTTGATCGTGGAAAGAATTGTATGTATGACTCATACCACAATATGGACACAAACATAAAATAATGGTTATGTTTAAGAATCACATCAATAATGTCAATCAAACTAGATCTTTGTATACAAACTTGCTTCACCATATAGGCAAACACATAATCTGAACATCATTGTCATGTCATTGGAAAAGTATGACTGTGACTGTCCAAATCAGAGATTTAAGTTTTTGGAGTCCCAAATAAGTTTGTGAGCACCTTGAACATGTTTATTATGTTGTAACAAGTATATTCAACCCTTGGAAGATGTGGTGAAACCATTTCTAATAAGGAATGTCAAGGAGGATCAATAACTGCTTCCTAGAAATGCCTAATTAGACACATACCTATTGTTTATTTAATTATTAGCAGCACATATCTCCCAGAGTCCTAACCCAAGGATGTTATTATCTTCCAATTGGAGTTTAAAAGGTATAATTAGATGTATAAAAGAGTTAATATAAGCTTCTATTATAGCTGCATATAATCTACCTACAGACAATAGTTTTCTATATTCATCCCACAAGAATAAATGTTAACATTGTCGTGCTTAACTATGAAAGCCACTCATCTTATCTTCTCAAATCTAAAATACATGACCTAAAATCAATCATTTTTCAAACAATGTGACTTTTTTAAAAAAAAAAGATCATTTATCTTGCTAGCTAAATCTAAAATGTGAATATATAAAGCAATTAGAAAATCATTCCTTTCTTTTAACTTAACTACAAATCACTTTAGATCAAAATTTGATAACATCAAAGATCTAAATACACTAAAGATTTGAGTATTAACTATACTAAATATTTCACATGGTTGGCTATTTTAGTAAATAATTTATGAATTTTTTCTTCAATTAGTTCTTAGCACATGGAATCCAAGTTTAATAGAGCATATTAAGCTTCAATCATCTTGTGCATTCTATTCCTCAGGGGACTAGATAGTTACCCACTTTGTCAAATCTCATTCTTGGCCACAATAAGCTTTTAGGACTAATACCCACTTTCACATCTAGTTTGAGATTGTTGGATCTCAAGCACAATGGACTTTCAGGGACACTTCCTTCTTTTCCTTATTCTATTTAGTATATTTCTCTGGCTAATAACTTGCTCACTAGGAGTATTGATGAATTGGCAAGCCTACAATAGCTAATTTTTCTTTGCCTTAGTTTCAATCAGTTCAGTGGAAGCATTCTAGGTGCATTGTTTAGTTTTAAAATGACATCTTTGTTCTTGCAAAGGAACTCCTTTCTTGGTTCTATTGATCCACAACAACATGTCATGATCCCAAATGTGGACCTCGGTTTTAATTTTCTCACAGGTCCTATTCCCTCATCTCTGGCTTATGTTTAGAATCTGTACCTTAACAACAACCGCTTTATAGGGGTAGTTCCTTTTGAAACATACTTCTATCTACTAATATCCAAGTGTTGTATAATCAGCACAACTATCTTACAGAGATTACTCTTAAGCCATCTACAATGATTCCACTTACTAGCTCTCTTTGTATTTAGTACAACTACATGGTTCCTTCCTTTCAGCCCCCATGTCCCTTCAAAGTTGGAAAACATAAAAAAAGGCCCACATATCAATGCAATTACATGGGCTAGGAGAGACTCAAATTTATTTTAGTTTTTCAAGGAAATGTTGGATTCATTCTTGTAACTATACAAAGAGGAGTTCTTCTAACAAATAATGCTTTGCAGTCTAGAGGCCTTAGGAAGAAGCAACAAACGTGCTTTTCCAATAGAGTAGCTATATCTCTCTTTTTGGTTTTCAAGTACTTAATAAGTCAAGTTGTATAGATATATATGATTTGTATTCATTCATTCTTTTAATAGATCTTGTGATCTAGAACCAAAGCAAAATGAAGCTCCTGCTAATGTGAATTTGTTTAGGGACCGGAACATATGGCAGTAATAAAAATTGATGTAAGTGTAGAAATAAATACAGCCCAACAATTGGAGATCATCATTAATAAAAAAAATAGCATTAAGGCTAAATAGTAAAATACAAATAGAGTTTCATACCATAAATTAAAAGAACATAGAGAGAGAGAAGGAAAATAGTTGACTGCAAGACTTCATAGGCTGCACAACTACCATCCATGATAGTTTACCCTGCTCCATCTGCAACATTCATTATTCACTATAAATAATAAAAGAAAACACCATTAATAGTTATCTAAAAAGAAAACTAAATCTAGACTGAGTGTAAGAACACTACATGGAAATGAACATGAGTGTGATTTGCATGGTTGACTGCATTGCATGATTAGTAAGTTATTAACAATTTGCAATTTAAAATGAAAGGGTGAAAAAAAGACATTTATGCAAAATATTATTAGGCTGCCAAGCTTGAGCATTGAAATTGCACAAATTCATCATTACCTAATAAATCAAATTGATGCCTACAGTGACATGGAATATGTTATGTATATTAATAAAGACATTTTTGTCATCAAATGGGCAATGTATGACCCTTCATGTTCCCACACCTTTATATTTCAAAAATATGTAACACATAAAAGAAGGAATCTATCGAAAAAAAGATGCTTTGGCATCTAAATGCTCAATGTTTTTTTCATAATTGTTGAAACTACTCTTCAAAGAGCCCAAATTAATTATTTCAAATCCATTCAGACATAAATGATGCTTGAAATTTACATTACATTACTTGTATTATGTTGCCCAAATTTTTTTGCAAAACCAGCAAGAGCATCAATTCTTATGGTCTGCAACTTCAATTTTTGAAGGACAGTTTATTCAAAAGGGCCAATCAATATTATACATCCATGATTAGACACAAGTTTGGGCTTTTCTGTAGCAAGAAGCTTGTCCTGATCTACAGTAGATCTGTATAAAATTAGACGGTTCCTCTTTTGGGGGATTATGGTAAATATTCCACTTTCACATATTTTAGGTACCCTTTGTCTATTGCGAATTTATTGATTTGAAATTGTTTCTATCACTTGATTTGAGAAAAAGATTTTATGCACATAACTTGTAACTTGTTTTTTGTTGATTGCTACTAAGTTTTTATCTTTGATTGCATAGTACTAAGAGCTCTATGTAAGATCTCTATAGAACTACATAGTTTTCTTTATTTCCTCACTAGTAGTATTTGGTAGGTCTAGATCTTCGAAATGTAGAGCAATATAGAGATGGAAATGTGAGGAATCAGATTGTCCAATTTTGTCACATTAGTGGAGAAAGATGGTCTTAATAGAATTCAATATATTGCAGATGATGCAGAATCCAGTCTTGTCTATGATTCTTCCAAAGATTTTGAAAGAGTTACAAATGATCATACCTTGATAGTAGAACGTGCCCAAGATTTATCATCTTGCCTTTGCACTAAGGAACTCATCTTTAGAGAGAAGTTAAAATTATTTAACTAATATAGGATCAAAAGAAGAATCTATTCTTAGTGTGGCATTGGATGCTTTGAATATATCAAGTTGTGGTCAATCATCATGTGCCTCAGATGGACTCATGATTCAAAATATCAAGATAATAGTGAAGGGCCTCAAGAGAAAGATAAAAAAATTGTTTGCAATGAAGCATCCATTTATGCCACAAGAGAAGAAAAATTGGTAGACAAATCAGAACATGTTGAGAAATGTGTAGATATAATCTCAGAATACAATTCAAAAGTGCCCAACCAAGCATCTAACTTTGGTGGTAGTTTAGTAATAGGAGTAAAACTTGTTTCTCATGGGACTTCATCCACAGAGCTTCAAACAAGCTCTGAAATTTTGTCTATAAGTACCAAGGAAATGAATTTGGTAAAAGAAACTGAAATAATGAAACATTTTTCTTCAGTAGTGAATACTGGAGCTAAAATGAGTTGTAAGAAAGAAAAAAAAGAATCTGAACACATTCTTATCAGTATTTATTGTAGTTTTCATCAAAGTATGGAAAGTTTCCTTGGTAGTTTTATCTATAATTCCCTGCTCGTTATAGCTGGTGGCTCTATGACTATAGTAATCTCTAAAATTTCAAGCCAAGGCCACCAAGATTATGCAGAGGCAACAAATCTTGTGGAGAAGACAATTGGTTCCATTAGGATGGAAAGTGTTTGATCAACAAGAGATTTATTTTCTTATATGGGACACTAGGATTCATAAATTTTGGTTTGTTTTTTTGTCTCTTAATGAACCCTATGAAGATCATTGCAGTGCATAGTATCATAAGTCTATGATTAGGTTTTATAAAATAAAAGTTTGCAATCCTTAAAAAATATAACCTTTAGTAAACAATAAAATATATATGAGATCAATTATTGAATCAATTCGATGCATCTATAAACCCTAGAATACAAAACAGATGAATGATCCTATAGAGGCAAAAACAATCGATAAATTCTTTACTTCATAAGATTTTTTAAACAAACATTGGTTTGAACTTTAGGACGGTCATGAAAACCTCTAAAATAGTAGATCTAAGCATGAAATAACAAGAGATGTGTCTATTTAAATAGGTTTCATAGCAAAAGTGTTAAAACCCTACCTCTACACATGAATCTCATCTTGTCATCTGCTTATTTCCATGAATTTCACTGTTCCTTTCAATGGGACTCTTGTTCTTAATAACATGTCTATCGTTCATCTTTAAGAAGTTCTTATCAATAGAAATTCACCTTCTTTCGTCTTCTTTCATGCACAAATCTGCCTTTTCCATAGGGGCTTGCTAGGGATTTTCGACCCTCTCCACGAAACAAGCGGGATGAATACACAAACGCATGTAGTTAGCTATTCATGTGAGGAGTATTAGGCATATTTTTTTAAATTTCCATCGAATTTGGTTTTTATTTCCCTCCAAATAGTAGTAGAAGTTTCTTTATACTTTCAAAAGATTTTATTAGTAATTTATTTACTCACTCACTTTTGTTTGAGAAACTAATTACTATTTTAGCCATTCATAGGTATGTTGCAAAAAATAATATTTCTTCATTTCTTTCTTCAATCACATCTACTTTGTGAAAGAAATAGATTACTTAAGAAATATTTATCCATCAAAAATTCTTTAAGGAACTACTACAACTCCTTCAATGAATAGAGAAAAGGGCATGAAAAAAATTTAATAAGGGTTTGAGCATTTATGTTGATTTTGATTTGATTTCTTTGTAATCATCTAGAGTTTTTATCATTTAACAAGACTTGGTTCCAATTTAGCATGTGTGGTTTTGATATTAAATTTAATGGTTTGAGAATTAATTCCAAATAGTTCAAAATAATTCAACTTGAATTAATTTAATAAACATCATCTAAAGAATTAATAAAATCATACTAATCAAAATATTGCATAATGACAAAACAGAAACATAATACACACTCAGTCAAATAATATATTAAAATAAAAAATTATAAAAGTTAGTGTAAGAGAGTCTTGACAAATAGATAAGACAGATGTTAGTCCTAGGTAAATTTATGAAATAATTGCATCTATGCCAAAGGAAACTCAAAAGAGAAATAAAAAATTGAACAAAAATTTTGAAATCCCAAACTAGAAATGAACAAATGACATGGAATGATAGCTCAATACCATATGCACTTGAAAATCTAAGGAAAAAAATCATATCAAAGCCACACAATTTTAGTTGTTAATTGAAGTACCATGCAGAGCTTTAAATGCTTTCCCTATTGATATAAGCTACAACAGTATAGTAACCAATCTACTACCACAAATAACACTTTAAAAAATCTTGATGTCTATGAATTATATGCACCTGATCTATATAAATTCTAATTGCAAAATGCTTAGATGAATTTTAAATATAGTTACCATTTAGAGATATTGGTAAATAGTGGCTGATTCGCACAATAAGTCTATTGGTGAACATACATTATTGGTGAAATGCAACTTCTAAGAATATAAGTATATGATATTATCAAACGTTAATGTGTAAATGAGTATTAATAATTCATTTAGTCATTTTTATTAAAGTAACTAATTATTTAGTCATTTATTTAGTCATTTTAGTTGTGATTATACCCGATGACCAAATTGGTCATTTATTTAGTCATTTATATTTGTAGAACATGATCAGTTTTAGTCGCGTGATTAAAATTTATAGTCACGTGACTAAAAAAATGGTAGAACATGATCAGTTTTAGTCAATACGTACCATTACAGGAATCATTTTTGCAAATTTTGCTAATGTTTGTACTGGAAAGCTCACGTACTTGAGTGCATGGATCCCTTATTCTCAATTAAGTACTGTTCTACCATAAATAAGAGACATGACATCTTTCTCGACTATAACCAACCTACATGTGACCATAATAAAGTAGACTTGGCATGAAAAGTGAAAGCATACATGCCTCATACTGACAAGTGGTAGTCAATATATTTGATAATGAAACAACCCCATACTTATATAATGGAGCGGCACGGCCCATGGTCTTCCTATTAGCCTGAAAAAACAAAGCTAAAGATGAGATCACATAAACCAAAAATTCTTAAGTTAATCTGGCAACTCAAGAAGTTGATAAAAAAGATACCAATAAAAATATTGCAGCTGTGGGGTAGACGTCAAAACACAGTTACACAGAACAAGAAACAATGAATACTTGAAAAATGCCCGTTCATCTCCATATGGATTTCGCATGATCTTTTCCTGCGAAAGGAATTGTGTATTGTTATAAAAAGTACAGAAAAAGAAGTTTAAAAATACATCTATGAAAATCTGATATAAGTAGTAATACAAAGACATTCAAAAGATAAAAAGAACTCATAATGTCCAAGACCGACATGGCTTCACATTACATATGCTCATAATTTCCTCTATGCCCTTAGATTTTGAGAGTTTTGGAATTTTATAGCTGTATCTTCTCCCTTTGAAACTCAATATCACTCAATCAGAGGTAGATATTGGAAGAGATAAAAATCTTTTATGACACAGAAGTAAAGAATTTTTCTTCTAAGCATGACCAATGTCTAATCATCATATTTATAACATGGCCTAAATATCAAAGATTTATTTTTGTTCACAAGTAAAAATTGAGAGGGATTTGAATTTATTGCTAATGATATGAAAAGTTTGTTTTGATGTAGTAATTTCAAGACTTCAGCATCAAATTTCAACTCTAAGATTTTTATTGTACTAAACAAATTGAAAAAAATTTGATCAGCTGGCAAATTATGGGCTTATATCAACAACAATTTAGGAAGAAGATAGTTAGGCTCCTCATGCTACTAGTGCTTCATATACAATTCAAAGGATCCCAAAGCTAAAATTGGTTGCCAAGAGTATAAAATCTCCTCCTCGTCATCGACTAAGTACAGAACCAGAGACTGCATCATCTTCTTTGGTTTCCGCTACTTCTCCTCTCATTTATCTTCCCAAAATCCTCTATTCCTTCCCTTTCACCCATACTTTTGGATGTTGTCTCACATCCAAACCTAAAACACCCTCTATCCCACTTCTTGTTCCTTCTTCATCCCATCTATAAGATCTTTCATATCCTGATTTTCTCAACATCATTATCACTATTTCTACCACAAGTTTCTCTTTAAGGCATATGAGAATGAGAAAAAGCACCAAAATGGGTAAAGTCTATTGTGAATTGAAAGAGGAAACTTGTCAGCTCATATCAAGTTAATTTTGTAGAGCCTGTTTCAATTCTTTCAAATATGGAGCCCATAATGTGAAAGAAGAAATCCAGGATTACAAAGCATATTGATGGTCACTTGGTCTTGGTACTATTCCTCCTAAAGCAGTGCATGATGTTGAGATGGTTGAAACTTGATTTGCATGTAGTTGAGATTGTTTTTGGGATAAGAACATACCAAGGGGATGTGAACCTTATGGATGTTGCAATAAAAATCCTCAAGGATGTAGAAGATAAGGCTGCCTTGAAAAGAGACATCAAGAAACTCACGTAGCTCATTGTTCGCCTTCTCCAGCCCACATCAACCTCTACAAGCTTTTGTACTTCAGCTTCTGCATTCCATAGATCAGAAAAGGAAACTAGCTAAACTAGTCCCTTGATGTGTAAAATCAGCCTACACATGTCAAACTTGTTTGACATATTATATGCCTTGTTGACCAAGTTAAGGCTTGTGAGAGAAGATTTCTGAGATTGAGGATGGTGTGGTGAAAATTTTTTAATTCTATGAAGGATTCATAGAGAAATTGAAACCCACTCTTATTTTCGCTCTAATAAGACTGGCTGAGATGGGAATAGTAGCACATGCAGAACCAAAAATTCACTTGATCACATCAACACGGGTTTCTTATTCAACTTCATGATGAGGTTGCACCATATTAAGAGACCTACAGTAAAGTTTAGATAAAATATGGCAGCAGGTGGTTTCCTTGTTGGCTTCCCTCTCTTGTAATTTTGTTGATGAGAATGAAGTCCAAGATGAACATAATAAAGTGCAAGGTGAGTTTCAGAGGCTAGTAGTGAATACACTTGGGAGAGCTCAACAGGATGTAAATTAAAACATAGATAAGTTATCTACTTTTGCAAGGAGTATTCAAGATGGTGAAGAGGAGATGATTGAGGTTGACACACTGATTACATGGAGAGGTCTTGGTCTTACCTTAGAAGTGAAGATCATTCAATTTGATTCAGTGTGATCAACTGACACATCACAAGTACAGGACTTCATTGACAAGTTGCTGAGGTTATAGAGTACAGGTGCTTTTGCTGCTGCTGTAAAAGGATGTCATAACTTGAGTTTTTATGTATTTTTATTTAACTTATCGAATGATGCATGATTAAGCGTATGGAAGTTAAGGGCCTAGGTTATGAGAAGGTGTGCACCACTTTATTGGACAAAGAGATGAAACAAGTAGAGGATTCCTTGTAGCCCATCAAGGATTCATGAATTAAAAAATGTGTATCTATAGTATCTAATGGATGAAAAAATGCAAGAAATCGGCCTTTGGTCCATGTTATTGTCCAAATTTTTTTGCCCACTATTCCAACAACCAAAGACAATTAGGTAACTAATTCCATAGAAGTTATGCTGCTGTGAAATTCTGGGTTTCTGTTGGTGTGCAAATATAAAAACTAAAATAAGCCACTGCATGCTAAAGTCTAGTACTGATTAATATGGACAATTTTGTTTTGATTCTTGAATATTACATGTTAATATTTTATTTCCATCACTGAAATTGTTGAAGAAAATGTACCTTTGTCTTCAACATTTTTCTCACCATCAAAATGCTCCCTTCCATAAGAAACATATAAAACACCTGCTAATTGGACCTTAAATATCAGTACTAAATATAAAGATCTAAGCGGAGATCATGTTAAGGAATGTGGATTTGATTGAGTCAGTGGATTGAATGCACTTTTCCGTCAAATGGAATGTGTATTATAAAGAGTTAAATTCATTTTGGATGTGGTTTGGCATTTGGCCATGGAGTATGGACAAACATCTAATTGTTTTTGTCAAAACTATATAAAAAACCATCCATAACAGACCTCTCCACAAGGGTTCGTGTTTTTTTTTAGATTGAACTGGTAGAAAAATATTGTTCCTAGATAATTTGAAAGTAGACTAATTATTATTTGAAATGGAATTGATTTGGTCTTGAATGCTTTTTTCATGTGAGAGAAAAGTGAAACTCTAGATAACTGTTATTAAGAACCCGTGAGTTGCAACAACAGAAAATTTTTCTCAGTACAAAGACCATAAAATTGATTTTCATAGTTGGATTTCCTTATAATTTGGATATGTTTTCAAGGGACTAGTTTTAAATGATTCCACTAGAGCGATTTTCAGGGTGATGCATTAAAAAAAAGTCGTGAATAATAGAATAAGAACTACCTAAACAGTTAATAACAGTCACAAACTAGAAGGGCAGCCAACAAACATGTTTGGAACTTGAATAGTGTAATTAATTGTGGATCAATTCCTTATTTGAATGCTGTTATTTTTTCAATAGAGGGAAGGTATAATATCCTTTGGTATGCTTGCATGTTGCAAAGATAATTCACTATTATAAAGACAATCTTGTAAAAGAAGTTATTTGATTCTTCTAGAATCTTCATGACATGCTAGCATCAAATACTGAAATGCTGGATCATCACATCTAATCATTGGGATACATCACCACATTGTGACTAACAAAACTTTATTCACCATCACTTCCATACCGCTCACTGATTCAAGATCTATCATCGGTAGCTCATGAAAATAAGCTCTTTATCCTAAAACTACTTATGTAACTACAATATATTCTCATCAGTCAACCAAATAAGTTGTGGTCGCAACCATAGCATTTAAACACTTCCAACAACCTTTTCTTGTGACCATACCACATAACTCAACATAGATTTAACAAACCAATCAAATCACCTATCGCTTGTCACTGATTGTTCTAGCAATTTCACTGTCAACCTTCATTCAATCATAACTTTCTTACTAGTATACATCAATAGTAGTGGTCATGCATTTGACATTTTGAGACACACCTAAGTCTCCCATAAGGATCAATACAACTAAAACTTATCACAACACCTTGTTCATCATACTTATCTTAGCAACTTACTAGAAACACTAGGTCAATACTTGACATCAATGACAACCCAATAAATGATCATCATGCAATCAAACATGTATCATGACAAAACAAGAAATCACTTACCATCAATGCATCAGTTATTCCAATAGGGATCACTCATGTTTTGTAGATGGTTTTAGGTTCTGTAGTTAGGAGATCCATTGATGCAGGTAGTTTAGTGTCTCTTGGATAACCAAGGAAGTCAAGAGATCCACTGATGTGATTAGTTTGGTGTTTCTTGAGTGAGCAAGGAAGATTGGTGAAGGTGCTTCATCAAAGTATCTAGAAGAGTTGGGTTCAAAACTATTGCAACTTCCACTCTTGTTTGGATTAATGTAATAAGGGGGGAATGTTGGCATATTTCATTAATTATATTAGTTTTAGGCTAGTTTAAATTAATAAACATATTATAGTTAGTTGTTAGTTGGGAAGTTATATTCTTGAAGTTAATTTTTTATAAAGGAAATAATGGCTTTAAATAGCCAATCTACTACATTGTAAAAACATCTATTGAAAATGCAATACAAATTTGATCAGTTAAGTTCTTACCATTTCCCCATTATTTTCTATTTCTCCATTACAATATCCTTATGCGAGTGTGTAGTTTGACACACACCCATTTGTTAGCTATAGATACTTTTTTGGTCCTTTATGCAATAGCATGGTGACACACAATTTCAATGGATCTAAAATGCCTCACCCTAGTCAACATTATGGTGGGGTGTCATATTTTTTGCGCTAATTCTTCCTTGGTTTAGTTTGAATTCATTGAGACACTCTTTCTTTCCTTTTTGTGGAGTCTCCTTTCTTTCACTTGAAGTGTGTTCAAACACTCTTGGATTCCTTTTAGACTCTTTCTCCTACATTATCAACTTGGTTAAAAAGTGATGATGGTATCGCTCAAAAAATTTCATTGGTTATGTAGTGAAGGTCACTCATGTAGATGCATGTATCATCTGTATCTTTTATCAATTGATGTTATCACTATTATTTCCATATGATCATTGTTCAAGAAGTGCCATTTGGAGCTCACTCATACAGATTTTTGTCTTCCTTATCATCATCTTTTTTAGAGGAGATCATCATATATAGAACCATACCAGTCATCAAAAGTAGTCTATAGATTCTTTTTGCTTCAACAATGTTCATGTTCACGATTTTAGGATATCTTTTTGGAGGCTTCTCAAAACCTTCACCTTTTCTCTTTTGGGGAGGAGTTTCCTCCCATTGGGTTTTCTCCTTTTCTTCATTTATGAGAGATTGTGTTATAGTTGTACATGGATATCTAATATGGGTTTGCTAATGGGACCCATAAAACATCTCTATTACATTGTTGTACTTCCTAAGTTACACTTAAGGGGGGTGTTGGAGTAAATGGTGTTTTACCAGTTTACTCTTTACTTAAGTTTATGTAGGTCGACACATTTATTAGGTAGATAGATATTATTGATTCCTATTTGGAATATAACATATCCTAAATGATATTGTTAAGTTCTCTTAGAACTCTACTTCCTCCAGGTTGAGACACAACCTTGTCCATTTTCCCTAATTGCTCTAACTTATTTAAGAAAAGATCATTATAGATTTGTATTAATCTCATTACAATACATTTCACATGTTTATTATTTCTCTTTTAAAGGATGTATGAATATTGGCTCCTACATGTATAGGATGACCTATCCTAATATGTTGATGATATATATATATATATATATATATATATATATATATATATATAATGAAAGAAATTTTGAGATGAAAGATCTAGGTCTCATGAAACATTTTCTAGGAATAGATATTTATCAAAGTAAGGATTAGATTTTCATTTGTCAAAAAAAGTATGCAAAGGGTATGTTAAAGAAATTCATTATGGTTGATTCAAATTCATCCTCCACTCCGAGTGCTCGTGGAATTGTGTTGTGTATAGATGATATCATTGAAATAGTTGATGAGATAACTAATAGAATTATTTTTGGGAGTTTGATATTTCTAACCTATAGAAGGCCTAATAATGCATATTTAGATTGGCATGTTTCAAGGTACATGATAAATGCATAAATAATACACATGAAGGAAGCCACGATAATTTTGATGTATGTGAAAGGCACTCTAAATTTTGGCATCCATTACTAGCCTTCTAAAAGCTTCAATTGTGTTGGCTTTAGTGATTTAGATTAGGGAGGTAGTTTGGGTGACTGTAAGTCTACATTTGGATATTGTTTTCTTATTATTCTGGTTTGATTACATGGATCTCAAAAAATAAAGCATTGTTTCCCTCTCATCTACAAAATTGGAATATGTTGTAGTCACTTGAGCAAGTACACAAACTCTTTGACTTAGAAATATTTTAGAAGAAATTAGAGAGAATAAAAATCAACCTGCAATGAATTTTTGTGACAATGTGAGCACCATCAAGTTAGCTAAGAATCTGGACTATCACAGCAAAACAAAAGCATTTTGATCTAAAGTATCACTTCATCCATAATTTAGTACAAAAGAAGTTAAATTGAAATACATCAATATGTTGGATCAACTAGTAGATGTGTTTACCAAAGTAGTGGAATTTTTTTTTATTTCTAGCACTCCAAGATTAAATAGTGAGCCCTCTTCACATCAAGGGGGAGTATGTAGATAACTAATGTTTAATCACTGAGCTCTAAAAGATTAGCTATAAACAATAAATGAGCCTTCAATCAACTTATTTTGATAAAAGTTATTTTATTTCTATTCATTTAGTTTAAATCAATTATTTTTTTTACTTTCAATGGCCGTGTTTGCATACATCAATGTTTGATCATGTATTATTATTTATCTTCGTAATCTTTAATTTGGCTTGTAATAATTGATAATTTATTTATAGCTCAAAGAATGTGAATTGTATTAACATATAGTGATTTTTAGTAGTAGTTAACCCTAGTTTTTATTATGCATAGTTTTTTCATCAACAACAGCTTTTAAAATAGACTTTGATCTATAATATGCATGTTGCAATAATTTGACTAAAGACAAATCTTAAGGTTCTCTATTTGTGGGTGTTTGGACTGGAGTTCTCTCTAGTTAGTTTTAAGGTTGTGGTTGTATGCTAGTTTTGGTGCAGCGTTTGACAGGGTTTGAGACTTATTGAATATCTTTTGACTTCAATTTTGTTAAGGGTTTCGGATCCCTTCAAAACCTAGTTTTGCATAAATAAAAAAAATTGGATCTACAAATTTTAAAAATAGCTCGCACTTTGCCTCTAATTTCTATCAATGTTTTGTATTCCCATTGAATATTGTTGTGATAAGGGTTGTTATTTTACATTCCATAATTCAACACTCATCATAGAAGAGAATACATTGTTATATCATCAAACAAATTAAGTGACATTAAAGCACACATGCATACTATAGATTTTGAATTAGTGATTTAGTAGGAAAAAGGTCAGTTACCAAATAGATAAAATGACCTAGTAGGACAACTTATCCAACTACTATATGGATGAGCAAGTCAATGAAAAATATAACAAAAATGATGAAGCCATCAACAGTTAAGGGTTTGAGGCCAATAATTTTTTTTAATTTGTACGGATAATTACCACAAGCCTAAATTTTAGCAAGGAAATTACCATCACTCACACTTGTTTCAAGTGTTCTATAAGGCACATCTCTTAGAGGGTGGGTTAGTATTTCAGTTCTACCTTCCCACTATTCTCTAATAGTTTCGCTAATTCTTGTTGCTTGAATTTTCTAGTAAATTTTTTTGAATTTTGAATTGACAACATATATAGCTAATACCATATTTTTTCTAACAATACAAACATTATCCATCATATCAATACAAGTATAAATAATGTACATCTTGAATCCTAGGTAGAGATTGGAGTTCAATATGACCATACAACTTGTCTATATATTTATGACATTCACTTATTATGTACCTAATTAATTAGATGAACTAATGAAATGATATCAAGTATGTTCATTACAAAAGCTTGAAATGTGTCTTACATAACAATTATAGAAATTCAATAATAATAATAATTAAAACATCTAATTATAGAAACATCTTTAGGTATTTTTCATATTCCTATATAAGCTCTTCCCATGATAACCTACAATTTTGGAGCCTAAGAATCCCATTTAAATACTATTTCTTTGCTTTACTAAAGTGGGTAAGTAGACCCCTATATCTATCTATCTATATATAGAGAGGTGTATACTTATTTACTTCTTATATTAAGAAACGTTAGTGTTTCTTTAATGATTGTAAACATTATTTCTTTTCTTCACGTTAATAGAATAAAACATTAAGAGCCCATTTAACAAAAGCTGGAATAATCTATTATGCGTTTGGATCCTATAATGTGAAATCGGAATAAGGATTATTTTTTTTTTTTTTTAATTAATTTGAACAATATGTATTTTTAACTTATTAAAAAATTATAATTATATAAAAAAAAAAATTTCTTACAAATTTTAGTTTTTGAACTTATCATTTTTGTTGCTAATTTTTTAATTAAAATATATATGTATTTTTAATTTATATATTTTTAAATTAAAATATGTATTATTAACTTAAAAAAATAATTAAAAAATTATTTTAAAAAATTATAATTTTTTTTTTAATAAAAAATAATTATAAAAAACTAAGATTATAATCCCTTAACCGTTCACACCCGAAAAACTTATTCATTTTGTTGTAATTTCGAATCCATATAAAAAGCTTCTTCTCGAATAAAAAATGAATTCTAGGTTTTTTTTGAATTTTGAATCCATGAAAAAATTATTCTAGAATAAAAAATGAATTCTAGATTTTTTTGAATTAATTAATCCAAACATTGGCCAAAAAATGAAGATTAATTTTCTAATTCAAGAATTCAAAAAATAGATTACTTAATCAATGAATCACTTAATTACTTAATTCCATATTAAATAATGACTATTCCAAACGGACCCTAATAGAATAAAGCATGCACGTAAAAGTAGAGAATAAAATGAACAAATTAGCCGTTCGATCGAAACAAAAGAGCAGACGTTGGGCCCTCGAAAAAAAGCAAAATAGAGGGAGGGAAAGAAACACTGCAAGGGAAACGTTTGTTATATTCTTTGCTTGTGAGTAAGGAGATCAAATGGTAATATTCCTTTCTTTGCTTTGCCTAGTCTCCAGATTGCGATGCCCTTACCTTCCTTGCTTTTCTACGCATTTATATTCCAAGACCATCTATATTAAGCCAGGATTATATCATTGGCAGTCCTCATCCCTGCCCTCCAATTTTGATCCTTTATTTCAGTAACGTTTGTTGCACTGCGGGAGTTCTTCCTCGAGGAGACGGGACTCTTCGGGCCTGTTACAGGTACTTATTTTATGTTATCTTCATTTTGTCAATGCACAGTTAGCTTATATAAAATAGATTTATCGTTTAGGCCTTACAAGTAATAAAGAAAGTAATTATATTAATGTTTTTTTAATGGAATTAGGGTAGTGTGGAAGACTTTGGGTGTAATGACTAGTAAGTTGGGTAAGAATATATGTATACATTAATTTTTAAATTTAATGAAGTTATGAAAAATAAATTATTACATTTGTTGTTATTATTTGTAGTTTTGCTTTTTTTTTTGTTGTATAATGAACATAATCAAATTTAAAAATAATAATATCTTTAATTTGTTATCTTATTTATTTAGGGACTGTTTGTATATTTGTTTAGTTTTAGTGATTAAAATAATGATATTTGTATGTCATCAATAAGACACATGTTCGATTTAAAAGGAAAATTCGATCTTTCTATATTTTGGAGGACAATAAATGAGATATTTTGAAAATAAAATTTGACAATTAGTTATAAAGATCTTGTACATTCAACCCAAAAAGGATCTTGTACATCAAATTTGTATCTCACTTGACCATGATAAAAGAAAAAATCTTGACCTCTTTCTATAATATTTATTCACATTAATAAGCATTTATTTGAATAAAAAATGACAAGATTATAATAACGAAGCTAGATAATTTTATTTCGGTGGTATACTCTATACACAACTATTAATTCATTTCCTAAAGCAAATATATGAGTACATATTGGCATCAATTAATTATTTTTTAATTTTTAATTTATTTTTATTAATCTAAGATTTGCTATTTTTCTTTTATTTATAATTTATTATTTTCTTTATTAATTCCTCACATGAAATTATAGGTGAAGGTTATTAATAATGATTTTTAATATTAAAGTTAGTTTAAAATTTTAGTTATCTTCACTCAAGTACATATGCAACTTTTTAACAAAACATTTATGTTTTTTTTTCTTTTATCTAATTAATTCGTAGCTTCTATCCCTACCAAAAAAAATAATTTAGAAAATTTAATTATTAGTTTACTTTTTTATTTTTTAAACTATAATCTAATATTTATTATGAATTTAATAATAATAACTAATTATATAGCATTATTTTATTATTTCAATATTTGTGTGATTATAATATTGTGATAGAAACAATTTGATATTACTTCCATTATATGCTTCTCGAGTCCATAATATCATGCAAGCATCACCTAGGGTTCTAGAAGTACTGAAATTATCTTTGGCATAGTTTGCATATATTTCTAATTTCAAGAGTTGCTCTCAAATTCCTATTCCTTAAGTTAGTGTCCAATTATAATTATTAGGTTCAATAAGTTTTGTTTAGTACTTATCATAATTAGACTATGCATTATTTTATAAAATTTTAAATTTTGAAATTTAAAATATGAATGATATTGTATGTATTATTTAATTAACTAACATTAATGACGAACCCACACCTCTAGAGTGACGTGGTATATGACTCAACAGTCATCACAAAAGAGAATACATCGCAAACTAGGGTTTTGTACCTAATAAGATGATGCGATAAAAGGAACTGCCATGATGCAACCAAATTGCAACATGTGGTGCCAACTCAACAAAGGTAGAGACCATCTAATGGGCCCGATTACGAATAAGTGACATTAAAGCATACAGGCGTTAACTGTAAACTTTGAGTCAGCAGGAAAGGACGTCAGTTACCAAACAGATAAAACCTGGCTTAGCAGGACTAACTTATCTAACCGGTATTAGGCCAAGCACGTCAAAGCAAAACTATAACAAAGGTGGTAGACCCATTAGACGTTTAGGGTTTCAGAGCAAGTAAAAGTTTTAATCTTCAAGTCTAGGAGTCCCATCTCCCATCGAAGATTTATTATTTGCCCTATCATTCTTCCTTTGACTTGTCTAATGTATATATTTTTAATTTGTTTGGTCTATTTATCCACTTATTATTTAAGAAAAATTAGTCTTTCTTTAACGACTGTAAACATTATTTCTTTGCTGCACGTTAAATAAAGCATGCACGTAAAATTAAAGAATAAAATGATGGAATTAGCCGTTTGATCGGGATAAAAGAGCAGCCGTTGGGTTCCTGGAATAAAGCAAAATAGAGGGAAAGAAACGCAGCATGAAGAGACATGTTTGTTATATTCTTTGCTTGTGAATGAGGAGATCAAGTGGTGACCATGTCCTTTTATTTCTTTCTTTGCTTTGCCCAGTGACCAGATTTCGATGTTCCTTGCTTTGCTACCCATTTATTCCAAGACAATTTACATTAAGCCATGATTATTCACAGACATTTATATCATTGGCAATCATCATTGCTACCATCCCCTTCCAATCTCGACCGTAAATATATTCAAGTGCTTTATTTCTTTAACGTTTGCTGCACTGCGGGAGTTCTTCCGGGAGGAGGCGGGACTCTTCGGACCTGATCCCGGTAGATATTTTATATTATTTTCAATTTATCAATGCACAGTTAGCTTATGATAAGGTGTGTAATATTTCTCTGAAATAGATTTATAGTTTAGGCATTACCAGTAAAAAAGAGTAATTATATTATTGTTTTTTTAATTATATTAGGGTGAAAGTGTGGAAGGGATTGGATGCAATGAGGAGTAAGTTGGGTAAAAGTATAGGTATATATTATTTTTACTTTTTTATGAAGTTATAAATAAGAATTTGTTATGTTAGGTATGTATATTTGTTTAATTTTAAGTGATTAAAATAATGAAGGTATTTGTATGTCATAGACAAGACACATGTTTGATTTATAAAGGAAAATTTGATTTTCTTACATCTTGTAGAGCAACATATAAGATAAGTTGATCAAATTTGTGTCTCACTTGATAATGATAATAAGAAAATTTTTACTCTTTTCTATAATATTTTTCACATTAATATATACTTCCTCAATTCAAACAAGTAAAAAATAGCCACAAATTTACATCTATTAATTATCTTTGATTTATTTATTTATTTTTATTATTTAAGATGTGGATTTTTCTTTTATTTATGATTTTGTAATTTATTTTGGTTGTTGAAATTAAATAAGCTGGAATTATCAAATTCTAGTATTTGACAATTCTGGAAGTTTTAAATTGGGAAAATTATTTTTAGAATATGGCTAGAAGTTCACCTAGAATTCATAGTGAGAAGACGAAAAAATGTTGTTTGCATATGGATTTCAAAATCTTATAAATTTTGCTTTACCCCCAATTCCCATTTAAGTGGAATTAGAATTGATTTTCCAATTCTACTTATTCAGATGAAAGATTTAAATGTTGATTTTGGGGTAAATGGGAATTAATAAATCCTTATTCCAGTTTCATGTTTTGAACACAAACATCAAAAATGTCAATTCGAGGATTTAACAATCCCAATTCCAATTAATTCCACCAACCAAACAGGCCCTTATTAGTTTATCACATAGAATTATAAGTGAGGGTTCCTAAAAATAGCTTTTTGTATTAAAGTTCTTTTAAATTTTTCTTAGTCATTACTCAAGCACACATGCAATTTTTTTTTAACAAAAAATCATGACAAATTATTTTCCTTTTATCTAATTAGATCATAGCTTCTACCTCTACCAACAAAATTTTAAAAAATTAATTATTATTTTATTTTTAATTTTTTTAACTATAATATAATATGTATTATGATTTTAATAATAATAATTGATTATATATTATTGTTTTATTGTTTCGATATTTGTGTCATTATAATGTTAAGATTGAAACAATTTGATATTACTTTCATTATATGCTTCTAGAGTCCATAATATTTAGAAGCTCAGCTAAGTTGCATGAAATTGTTTCCTATAACATGTCATGCAGGGCATCAGCTAGGCTTATAGAAGTATTGAAATTTTCAGTTAGTAGCCATGGCTTGCTGTTGCTGGTGGAAGAAGCAGCCTTGTGCTTCCAATGACACTGCGATTGAAACGGATCAAAAGTCCTCAACAGATCGTCTTACTGAAACTGCAGATAAACAATCAACAGATCCAAATCTCAGATCTTCATCCACAACATCTTCGAGTACTTCTCGAGAGCCACCACAAAAGTTGGAAGATGTTTTGAGAAGCTTAAAAGAGGTGGACGTTGCAAGCCAGGCGGATGCTTTCATCCAGGCCATTCAACAACACCTGGAAGGAGCAACCGTTGAAAAGGTTGGCCATGAACTTCATTTCTTGTTTTTTCCAGTGAAAAATCAAACATTTAGCTCGGTCTCTGTTGTTTTTAAGTTTTCTATATTTGTCTTAAACAGAAGGCACCGGATACAGACAAGTTGAAAGACTGGGATTCCTTTCTTCAGAGCGGCTCCAAATTTCTGAAATTTGTCACCGATAATACAGCAAAAAATGACAATGATGTTGAGGTTAGCTATTTTAATATAAACATGTGGGTATTATTTCCCAAGTTTTCAGCAGCACTCTATATCTTACATTCGCTGTTGGTTTGCACTTGCAGGGTGAGTTTTCTCAATCAGGAGGAATAACAGAGACTGTAGGAAATGTGCTTCAGCAAATTGGGCACCTGCATTGGGCAGCTGCAGGGCTTTGTATAGTGGGATTTCTGGTATCAAATTGCCATCAAGTGTCCCAGAACCAGACTGGATTTGTAGACCTCTTGAAAGAAATGTGCAAGCTTGTATATCACACTTCTACATAAGAGGGTGTTTTAAGACATTCGTTTAAGACAAACTTAATATTTTGTCTTAAAAACATAAAATATTATTTTAATTATTTTAAGTTAAAAATTAATATTTTTTAATTGTCTAAAATTTAAAATTAAGACAAAACAAAACATGCCTTTTCCCAAAACAAAAAAGAAACAGCATGCATTTTCACGGTGCCGCAAGCAGGAAGGGCAGAGGAATGGCGGGGAGTCAATTTTTAGCATGTTTTTGGATGCATCCTCAGTCTCTCTTATCTACGGAAAAAATGTGAAAGCATTTACAGTAAACTCTGCTAAATTGTTTGAGAGAATACCTTGAGGATATGTCTTTTTATGCAATGAAATAATTTCGCGGGGTTTGTTAATGGAGTTTTTATGAGGTAATGCAGAAAAGTATGACTATTTGATTTAAGTCTCTTTGATTACTCAATGTTTATTTTTTAAATGGGTTTGATACTGTTTATGTGCAGGGTAAGAGGGAGCTTCAATTTTACGGTTAAGAATTTCAGCATTGTGGTCCAAGGTGGACTCGTGGCTTCTTTATTTGGGTTATAATTCTCATTATCTCAAGCTAATACAACCATTTTATCACCCAGCTGCCCTTGATACAGAGTATTGGCCAGAAGAGTCAGAATGATTGTGAAAGAGTAGGAAATAAGCAAAGAAATTGGGTCACAAAGAGAAGAAACATTCATATCTACGCAAGGAACAAAATCACTATAGACGAAGGCTGCCCTTAAAGCGAAGGTCTTGGTTCATAAAGTATTCTACTGGTTTTTTCCTAGGTAAGAATGTTCTCACAAAACAAGGGCCTGCTCAAATAAAATGGGTTTAATCGTTTATAGGTTTTTTCTCTTTATTTGATGTTATTTTAAGTCTGTCAGAATTCAAAGTAGGAGCTTTATCTTGCTCTTGATTATTTTTTTATGGAGGATGACCGCTACACAATGAATATAGTCAAATGAGGGTTTTAGAGTGAATATACTCGTAAATAGGTTTACAGTATATATTGATCACAAATGGGTTATAAAAAATATATGCATTGTATAATTTCCGTTAACAAGGCCACACAGGTTACTACACAGTAAGGTTAGGCCCCTCCTTCTCACTTTCTACTTTCATTGTAATGCAAAGGGACTGTCCTGCTCCTAGCCTACCTTTGAGGCTGCTATGTGCCAGTGACATTATTTGTAACAGGGTTAACGTCTGGGAGGGAGTGAATTCTCCTCGGGCTCCAACTGTAGGATGGTTCCATCAGATGGGTGGGAGTTTAGGGCCCACCCTGTAGCTCCTCATTGAGTTAGGATGGACTACTATATATTCTGATGGTCCGGTAACAGTAACTTTCCCTTGAGCTTGCCTTCACCCCGTCCGGGCTTGTGAAACTGAGATGTGCATGCAAGCAAATCGTCCAGATATCTTTATGTAATATTTTGATCTAAAAACAATGACCCACTTTCAAGATTAATTATAATTGTACATGAAACTTCAGGGCTTTGCTGCTGGCAGTTGGTGTAGCAAATCGCTGTATCTTTCAGGAAAATTGAGATGAGCGCTTGGTCCATTCAATCTTATAGCAGCTTCATCATAAGCTATGGCAGCTTCATGGGCAGTAGGAAAAGATCCAAGCCAGTGCCTAGCTCTCTTTTTGGGCTCTCTGATTTCAGCCACCCATTTTCCCCATGTTATCTGCCTCACACCTCTGTAATGACACTTACTATTATCTCGCCCTTCTTTAACTCTTCTACACCCTTTTTCCAATGTCTTTTTAGCCATTTCATACCTGCCAAACACTCTCCCTTGAATTGATATGTTTTACTTTGAATTCACTTTCTCTATGACCATTTTTTCTAACATTGAAAGATTTTTGGTTCTTCTTTTTGTTCTTGTTTTTTAATGATGAATCATAGAATTTAATTCAAAATGTTGACAAAAAGAAAGTCCGGAAGTCCAATAAAAATTCTAAGGCTATTTGTCATGATCCAAATCTGAGAAAAATAAGAAAATCTATTGCTTTTAATAATAATGTAAATCACATGCAGAAAGAAAAAATCCATTTCCTGGAAAAGAAGCTTGATCTCCATACACCTTGTTAATAGCCAAATATCTAATTTGGTCATGCATGTGAACAATCAAATGTCTTACATGCAAAATTATGAATGGAACACCTTAATTTTTACTCAGACTTTCAACAGGAATGAGAAAACTTCTGCAATAAATGTGAATGTAATACTGATTTTCCAGAAATAAATTTAAATCATTTAACAACTGAAGTCATGATTATAAATTTTATGAATTTAATTATTTATAAAAATTAAAGAAAACTTATTTTTAAATAGAATTATAAAATGATATTTTAAGTTTCCCAAAATCTTGTATAAAAAACATTTGAAGAGTAAAATAATATTTTAAAAATTATTATATTATATAATTAAAAATATTTGAACTTTTTCTATCTATCTAATTAGAATTATATAATATTTATATAAATTAAATAAATAAAATTAATTTTCTACACTAATTAATAATTTAAAAAAAAAAAAACTGTTTCTAATCACAGTCGCTAATAAAATAAATTTACCACACTAAACAAATAAAGTAAACTTTCTTATGCATATAGTAGCTCTCTTTATTTGGATAAACAAATAAAGTAAACTTTTTTATGCATAAACTAAACTACTGTTCTTTGTGTTTTATTTATATGGGCTATCCTCTGTCATTCTATGAAAAATAAATTTACCACACTAAACAAATAAAGTAAACTTTCTTATGCATAAAGTAAACTACTGTTCTTTGTGTTTTATTTATATGGGCTATCCTATGTCATTCTATGACTTATATTTGTTGCTTTTAGTGGCGCCAGATATCTCTGCATATGATTATCATGATATTGATTTTACTGTCCTTTTACTGATCACATAAGAATTGTAGTTATGAAGTTTGTAAAATGATTATGTTATCCTGTAGTTAGCTATTGATGTGTAACATTTTCATGCCCTTGTTCCTGACTGGTACAGTGCACATATATTGACAAATAAAGAGAAATTTGGTACTTGTCATCTCTTAGAAACTGAAACTGCCTTTATTGTTGTTGATTGCCATTGATGTTTACCTTTTTAATAACATGAAGAGTTATATTTTCATAACCTACCATCCTCTGAGATTGACAAGCTTTATGGAACGTATAAAGTAATCAGATCATTCATGTTTATGTTTCAATCATAAATTTTGCATTTGAACACACATAAAATGAGATTAGCAATCTATTTTTTTATTAGAAGAGGGGCAAATTTGAGCTATCTGTCCTCCTACAGGGACACCTATAGTGTTTATGTATAGAGGATATACTAAATTGAAGACTGCTTTATCTCTATTACAGTTGCTAAATTCATAACCTCCTAAGTGAAAGCTGAAACCATATAGGTGAATTGGATGGATCACTGTTCCAGCCATATTCTATAGAACCAATTGCACATTTGGTCCATACTCCAGATTAACCTCCTTAGTTCCAAAAGTAGACTTTGTATCGACACCTAGATTGTTCAGCACAACTTTTACAAACTCAAGTTTTTTAAATGGTTTCATGGGGAAATCAGTGGTGTAGTTCAATGTTGTAATAAGCTTGCAATATAGAGATTTTGGGTTGTACAAATGTTATGTTGTTGATGGAAGATTCAAAAACTCCTTCACCAGGCCCCCCTTGAAGTTTTTAGGCTTAGATTTACATTCAAAAAATTAAACCCAACTGTCAGAAAGAGATTGGTGCAGGGGCACCAAGGGCAGTCAACACCACCATCATGAGGACCAAAAAGACCTACAAAGTACTCAAGGAGGATCAGAGGATTCAAGAAGACAATCAAAGGACCAAACAAATCAATTGGACAATACTAAAGCCTATAATGGCTTTTGACTCTATGTAATAGGGACAAATACTAAAAGTTGTTAAAAGTCCTAAAAGGACCAAATCTTGGTTGTATGAGGGACCCAAAGTGTCCAAGGAACAAGATTAAGTTCTAGAGGTCTAGAATGGGTCATTGAATAAGTTTAAGTCTTTGGGAGTCATTACCAAGGGAGTTTTATATTAAATAAAGCCTTTTTATAAGTTCAAAATTTAAATATTTAAATATAAACGGCTACATGAATGTATTTTGGAAGGAATTAGTATTTAGAGTGTTTTAGGCTAAAACTAAGCCTTCAACCAATCAAAGCTGGTTGAGTCAGGTAGGGGGTAGTTTATTTAAATATATATGAAGCCATTGTACAGATATGTGCTGTACAGTACGGAGTGTTACAGAGAATCAAGGAAATTCCTGAATTTTGCAAAGATTTTGTAATGTTTTGGATGACTTGTTGATTTGCGATCATTAGGATTTGATTCATTGATGATTTAGGAGTTATTCATTATCATTTTGGAGACATTCATATGAACTTTTATTTGTTTTGAATCCATTTTCATTCTCTGTTACAGCACTGTCATCATTTGAGGGCATTAATTTACTGTTTTGATTGGAGTTTAATAAAGATGGGCATCATTCCATGAAAGTAAAGGCCTAACCTTCATGGAATGACCATATCTAACATGTATAATATGAATCTAATGGTTTTATGAGCAAGTAACAAGAGGAAAGAGTGATCACAGTGGATTTGGGGCTAGGAACACAAGCAAAGTGCTTGGTATGCTACAGCAGTAGAAGATTGGGCTGAAGGACAGGGGTCTTTTATGATTTGGAGTATCCTAATATGTTGGATACAAGGTGAATCCATCACCAATTGATTCTGGAAGTGATTGGAGGGCATAGATTTAAGAAGCCTTAGATTTGAGGGTTTAGAATGAGCAATTTGGGGCTTTTGGTGTTGCAGGGGGTCTGTGCTTAATTGCTTGGATATTTGGTCAATTTGAACCATTATTAGAGACTGCTGAAAGTTTTGAGTCTTGGGAGTACAAGGATCATAGGGCTGCTTTGTTATTTGGGGTCTTTTTTATGCATTTTTGGGTCACCGTGTGTGGACAGTCATATATGGTCCAAAGGAGTCTATAGTAGGCTTTAAGTATGTTATATTATGGGCAAAAGGGTATCTGAAAATATAATCTATTTGGTCAGTCCTTTGGAAAATTGCATAGATAAGTGCCATTTATCCTCGCTGCAGGGCTACTAGACAGGGCTATTAGGCCTAGTGGCAGTTTGGAGAAGTTTGAAGAGTTAGGAGTGTTGGGTTGGGCTTGGAACCATAAAACCACTTGAATGCATTCTAATACAGTCCAAAGATATCACATATACCACCATTTTCCATTTGGAGGAGTCTTGGTCCGTTTGAAGTCATTTGATAATTTTGAAGCCTTTGAGGGTTTGGGGTTAGTGTCCATACCAATCAAAGTTTGTAAACTTATCTTGCTGAATCCAACCACCACCCTTACCTCTCATCAGAGATGTTGATATATAGTTTTATTTTATTAATTTTATATTTCTCTTCATCAAATGCATAGTTTCTATCATTCTATTTATTTAATGTTTGAGTTGAAGAAAAAACAAGATGAAATGATTTGGAGAGAAGTCGTATTTAATGTTAAACCCGCGATCAATTAGATTTGGGAATTTAAGATTTGAAGGTTGGCTGCTATAAATGATTTTTGTTGAAATGTCACATTAGATTGTGAATTATACATTTTTTTCAATGAACAATGAATTCAATTACTTGTTACACACATTGATTGTAAGTTATGTATATTTGTCAATGAACAAGAAATTCAACTAGCTGTCATACTAGAACACATTATTATTTTGTATCAATGAACAAGAAATTCAAGTCTTCGCATTATCTCGGATCATCAAAATTCACATGACACATGCCTTCAACATGCAGATTACAAACTTTCAGCACACATGCCTTATAACTAGTTTTATCAATGGTATTATCATTGTTTATCACTGGTTTTATGTGTTGTAATAGAAGATACCTTTAAAAACATTCATAGTTCACTTAATATGTTATTAGGACATATTTTCTGATGAATTACTCTCTTTCCTTTTTGCATGTCCCCTATTCTTGAGAATTTGTCAAAGTATGATACAACTTTTTTATTAGTGTTTGGTTTTTGTAGGGTTCTTATAAAGCTAAACTTGAATATTTTACGTATAAAAGTACTCTTTTCTTCTATTTTGGGTAAGTGTTACTTTTTTGGGGGGATACATGTTTTCATATATTTCAACAACTATTTATGTAATGATCCTAACTAGAATTCACATCCTTTTTTGTGTAGGTTTCTATTAGGCTGTCTTCTTAGTGTCCATATGAAATGGAGGACCAGGTATTTATGTTGTTGTTTCTTGTACTTTTACTATCATTTTAATGAAATAAAACACTAAACTATGATTTAATAGGTAGCACATAGAGTACTATTTCATATCATATCATTATTATTAAAATATTGAACTAGTTAGTGATAAAAAGAAATGTTTTAAAGTAATTTAAATAGATTATGGAACTCCTTTGTAACATCACAAAAACCCTTCAAAATAGAAAACATCTTCAAAATATCTTACCATACTACAACACTAGGGGTAATTTAATGAGGAATATTAATTAATCTTACCAATGGGCTATTGAGCCAAGAAACTCATGACATAAGGGTTGAGTGAGAGATTTTGATGAGAAACCTATTGCTTAAATGGTGCTTAGCTATGTTTGTATGATAAGATAAAACGTAGTATCCTTTTTTTCCTATAGAATTGTGTTAAACAATGATACAAATTGTTCTAACATATTATCTCAAGTTACTTGAATACACACAAGCTTTCAAATTAGGTTATTATTGTTGGTCTTTATAACCCTACATTTACCTCAGTACAACCTTTGGTAACCTACAAAAATGTATCTTTGGTGTAGTTATCACATGGTACTAGTATAAGAACAAAAAATTTTCAACTTCCAATGCTAGTGCTACGTATTGACATTGCAAATGTCCAAAAAAGGACAATCCCAAAAAAACAAAATGCACTTAAAACCCCATCTCTTCAAAGTTGAAAATTGTTTGTCAATTTTTGTCCCAATAAATTCTTTATAAAAAATAGCTAAAGCTTTTTCACTTCTATGTATGTCACCTTAGGGCCATGTTTTCAAATTTTCAAATTTCTTTAGTTGTAATAGTCACGTGCTCTTGAAGAAGATGTAATATATAAGTCAAAAGTTGTACAATTATTGTTGATAGTATATGGTGGATTCAGGGAAATAGCACATTGTCATCATCTGAATATTCAGATGAACGGGCACCGAGACCTACTCCAGGTACAAATGCATACTTCAATGAAATGATATATTGCACTTGCAAAAGGTGCCAAAATAGGAAATTGAAGAAGCGACGACTTGTTGGTATTCATAGATTGAAATATGGAGTTTATATAGAAGAGGTACACTATAATTAACATATCAATATTATTATAATAAATAATTTATATGCATATTATTTAATACATTATTATTGATCTTTTCAATTGATTTTTTAATGAAAAGCCGCTTCCAGTTCCCAATATTGTTGAACAACCAATGGATGTCACTAGTGATAGCCAATCCCTGGATGAAGAGCAAGACGAACAAGACACATTTATGGATGAAACCGTTTCACAGATAAATGAGGCTGGTGTCAATGAATTTATCCAAGACTTCTACACATCTTCTGAAGAAGTTATTGATTCACCCCTAGCTCAGCTGGCTAGGACGCCTCTTTTCCCAAATGCAGATAGTTCTATATTGGCGACACTTATGTTGTTGTTGAACTTAAAGGTTACACATGGCTTGACAAACACGTGCTTTACTGATATTAAGGTGATATTCCTATTTAAATTAATTCTCTTCGATGTCTTAAATTTTTTAAATATTATGTATACTTATAAAACTTATTTGTTGCATCAAGTAGGCTTTTGGCAAATAAAATACTTCCAAAGGATAATAAGTTGCCTCATTCTCATAGAGAAGTATCTTCAATAATGAAAGACATTGGAATGGAGTAAAATGTATATGATGCATGCCCAAATGACCATATATTGTACTATGGAAAGAATGCAAATTTGAAGCAATGCCCAGTGTGTCACACAGGTAGGTATCGTCAAGATCAAGTATCCAAGAAGGTTCCTTATAAAGTACTACGACATATTCCATTAAAGCCAATGTTTGAGAGGATGTTCAAATGCAATGAGTTGGCAAAACATATGGATTATCATGCACAAGGGAGAAGCCAAGATGGTGTCATGCCTATGGCTGCAGATAGCAAATATTGGAAAGAGATTGAGGAAAAATGACCACATTTAAGAAATGAGCCGAGGAATGCAAGAATTTCTCTAGCAATGGATGGTGTCAATCCTTTTGGAGATCTTAGAACAACATATTCTATTTGGCCAATTTTAATTATCAACAACAATCTTCCCCCATGTATGGCAATGAAAAAGGAGCATGCAATGTTAACTCTTATCATACCAGGTACTAAAACATATGAATATAGTGCCTTTTTGAAGATTAAATACAAACATTTTAATTTTGTTAAACCCTAACAATGTTTTCGTCTGCTTAGGGAAGTATCAGGTAAAGGATATGGATGTATACATGGAGCCCCTCATTGATGAGTTTCATGAATTATGGAATGGTGTAAATATGCATGATGTATCAAGACCTATAAATAATAGAAACTTCCTCTTTCATGCGATACTTATCTGGACAATTCATGATGCCCCTGGGCTTTCCATTTGTTGTGGTAAGATATGATAAATTACATTTTGTAATTATTGTGTTCATTGTACCATTTACTAACTATAGTTTCCTTTCTTATTTTAGGGTTACAAACAAAGGGGAAACATGATTGTCCATCATGTGGTCCAAAAACTTTGTACAGGCAATCAAAAGATCTCAATAAAACTGTGTATGGTGAGTATAGACATTTCTTACCACAAAATCATCGCTATCGAGTGTGAGAAAAATAAGTTCAATGGAAAGGAAGTGGAAATGAGGAAGCCAAAAAGGATGAACCCTGCTAGGTGGAAAGCGATGTATGACAAAAAAAGAAGAGATGAACTTTCCACTAGGAATGAAAAGACTCTCAATTTTCTACAAATTAGAATATTATGAGAACTTACCAATAGCCCACCTATTTGATACTATGCACATCGGAAAAAATGTGGCAGAGTGCTTGTGGAAACATCTAAATGGAACAATTCTTGAAGCACAAATAAAGTTACGAAGGGATCTGCAAGTTGCCAATATCATGCCGAACATGTGGTTGCATGGAGACAACTCATATGTTCATGCTCCATGGACTCTTACATCAAAGGAGAAAGAAAACATCATTGAGACAATGAAAATAATAAGATTTTCTTCTGGATTTGGTGCGACATTAAAAAACTTATTCACAAGAGATGGATCAGAGTTGTCAGGCCTAAAAACCCATGATTGGCACAATTGGATAAAGGTAACTTTGTATTGTGTTACAATTATTGGAAACATAATTAGAAATTTATATATCCGAATGATAATACCAGTTCATGCATATTTTAACTTTCTTTTTCGTCAATGGTTGTGTAGTATGTGTTGCTTGCAGCAATACCAAGCACTTTTGATCGTGATGTCACATTAAGTATTTACAAATTATCCAAATATTTGAGGTATTTTGAATCATTCATGCATACTCTTCCATGACTCTTATCATTTTAAGTGCATCATTGTTTATGCCTTTATACTTTTAGTTTTGAATATATTATAAATCTTTATTTAATACATGTTAATACTTGTAGGTGGGTCTCATCTAAAGAGATACATCAAGATGACTTGAAGTATTGGAAGAGGAATATTTCACTTTTAATGTGTGATCTTCAAATGTGCTTCCCTCCAAGCTTTTTCAATTCTCAAGAGCACTACCTTGTACACCTAGTAGAAGAGATTGAGTTGTGTGGTCTTATTCATATTTAGACAATGTGGCTTGTGGAGAGATATATGAAGGTTTTAAAACAATTTGTAAGGCAAAAGGCTCGACTAGAAGGGTCCATGGTTGAGGGGTACGTGGTTTTCCAAGCAATGATTCATTTGAGTGAGTACTTACCTCAATTGCACCTTGAAGCTCCACAATTATGAAATTATAACCAAACTCAATCATTTGAAGGAGAAAAATTAGAGGGCCAAGGGACTTCAAAGAGGATAAAAGGTATGCAAAAATGTTGGAAGTAGTTGTTTTTATCTTAAATTTTACAATGCATGACTTCAAATAAATTTTAATCTATTGAACAATTTTTTTTTCATTGTAGATGCTAAGGAGTGGGAGGCATTGCATTTGTATATTGCATACAATTCTGACTTTATGTTGGAATGGATGGAGAAGTACACTGAACAAAAGAAATTAGAGGATGAAAAGGCATGGGCCAACATATATAATAAACATGGTCAAAACACTGCTCGAGGACTACCTGCAAGCCATAAAAGAAAATGGCCAGAGAGGTGCTCGTGGAATTGGCTAAAGACCAATATTGAACACGAGGCAACAAAAAGGAAGAATAGAGTGACACCACAACAATTGAATTTTGTTAAAGGATCTATAAATAGGGAGGTGATAAATATATATTAACATATTGGAGATGTTTAATAAATTATTTTATAAATTTCTTATTATTGAATCTAATTAGTTAATATTTATATGAATTTAGGTAACATATTACAAAGGAATGTGGAATCTTGGTCATCATTTTCGCATCAAAAAAGTTGATGAAAAGAGACAAACTTATGATTGTGGAGTTTCAAAATCATTTGAGGTGGAATGTCATTCATATGTAGATGATAGACAACCAATCACAAGCACACTTCTGTATTATGGAGTGTTGGAGGATATTATAGAGCTTGATTTTACATCTTTCAAAAAAGTTGTTTTTCGTGTTGAATGGTATAAGCTTATCAAAGTGGGACAAGAAAAAACTATCTTTTTGCACAACAATGGATTCTATATGATCAATACATCTAGGTTTGAAGTCACTTCTGAACCTTATGTGTTTCCAAATCAATGTGAACAAATATTTCTTATTCCAAATTTAGAACAACCTGGATGGTCATTTGTGATTGATTATGATCCAAGAGGACGAAGAGTAACATTTGTTCAAGATGTAGAGGACCACAATTTACTTGAAGATGCAGAAGTCCCCCTTGAAGACATAGATAGCCAAGATGGAGATGATGAAAATTCTATTGCCAATGATGCATATTACCAAGATGAAGATCATAATGAGTTTGCTGAAGTGTTTGAAGAACATGAACAACCACATGTGCATCAAGTTCATGAAGATGATGATTTAATTGATTTTCATTTACCTATATTTGAGGGTGATGAAGACCAGGAAAATGATAGTATTAATTTATTTGTGGATTTAGGTCCCATTAATGATGGGGTATATATGCAATCAGACAATGAAATCTCATGTGAGGATGATATTATTTGATCACCATGTTCACTTTAAGATGGTTGTGAGGATTCAATACAATTTAATTAAATATTTACAAGTTAACTATTATGTTTTTTAATTGTACACAACATGTAGTGTGAATTCAGCAATTTGAATGTTATGATTTTGTTTGTGGATGTTTTTAATGTCAATTCATTGCAATATTTATACTAGCAGCCTTCATTTCTAATCATCATGTGAAGTCTGTCATCATAGTTTTGATCTTGAATAAATTTAACAGTGACCATGCTCTTCAAATGATATTTAAGTTGCTTATATTATTGTTGATAATAATACTTATGATCTTGATCATTTTCTGTTACTCGTGCTGTTATTGACCTTGTAAAAATCATTATTTTAATAATGTTGTTGAATTCATTTTCTTATCAACTTGTTTTATGCCTTCATGTTTTTATGAATGCATTTAAAGTGTTATAGGTGTGTATTATCTACCATTGTGTGATTTGAGAAGGTAAAAGGTTGGAAGAAAACATTTTGGCTACCTAATTTGATGTGTTCATAAATATATGCCTTTCCTTGATGATGATAACCCTAAGCTGATGTAAATATATAAATTATTCATGATACTCAACCACATACTGAGAGAAAAATGCCTTCTTTGGATGTCAAAATCCTTTGTGAAGTGGCTATTATCTACTATTATTGCATATTTTACGTAACAAGGATTTTAAATACATGTCTACGAGTAAAGATTAAAGGGACACCTTTGATTTTGTTCCATGAGTATTTATTCTTTTAGAAGTGCTTGTCCTTTAAATCTTTATCATGATTTTATTCTTTGAAACTATTGTCCATTTATTGATTGATTGTCTTTGAATGAGATCTTTGAGTTCGTTCTTTGAAATTTACTAAATTTTCCCATTAATAATTTACTATCAACATTGATCTTTTTACTATTTCTAATATCACTTGAATATGTTCTCTAATAAATATTTTGTCATTTTATGTCATTATGTGTTTCTATAAGGATGTGCCCGTGGCTGCTCCCAATTCTACTATGGGGGACCCAACAATCATAAATGCTCTAGTTGAATTATTGAGGAATGGGCAAGGGCAAAATATTACTATGATGGTGCAGGAAGTAAGTTTGAAAATTATCTTTTATAGTTTCATTTATCTTATGTTTTATATTATATCATGTTAATTTATGTTTATGGAATGCAGGCCATCTCTAAAGTTGTTCAAACCCCTATTACGCCCTTTAGTACTTCAAATACCATGCCAATAGTTAGATAACATCTAGTTTTGTGTGCACTTAATTAACTTCATCTTTTATATTTTGTTAATATTTGTGTTTTTTCTACAAGGCATTTCTAGAGTAGTTCCACCAAGCACACATCTTGTTGGGATGCCAGATACTATTATGCCATCTAATACATCCAATGTTACACAGAAGGTAAGATTCAATCACTTGTTTGTGTGGGTTTGATTATGTTATTTACCCTGATATACCACTTTATGATTTATATTTGTGTCTTGAAGGATTTTTCAAGATGTGTCATGCCCTCTACACCTATCACACGAGTGACATCAAGCACAACACCTCATAGCATGCCATCTACATCAAACGTGGATGCTCCTAGTATCGCTGTTGAAATGGACATTCATGCCCCTATTAGGAGCACACCACAATTAGTAAATAATCCATCAAGTGTGCGTTCAGTCAGAGTTCTCCCACCAACACCTGAACAAGTTTCCTTGAGGAGTCTTATGGAATCACAATCAAGAATGTTAAGGCTCCTACCAGACACACTTGAAAATGATGCAATGAGGAAAGAACTACTTAAACAAATTGAGTTATGTGAGAGGACATTGTTGGGGAGTGGAGGTCTTACTTCAGCTGAACAGGTAAAATTACCTTGAAGTATTATCTTATTACTCTTTTGCAGTTCATATTTTTCTTTAGCACTACTTTTTTATTTCTCCATTGTGACTGTCATTACACACCACTTGTCTTTCAAGGTATGATTGCAATAGTCATTGTTTTGACATGTTTAATTTTTAATCATCTTCACATGTTTAACCTATATGTTACCTTTTTATTTTCTTGAAATATTTCATTCATGGTTATTGCCAATACTTTCTCTTTCTATTTCTGTCATTACTTTACTTGGACTGTGTTGACTCGGATCAATATAATTTAATTTTGTTGTCTTACCTTTACTTGGTCCATGCATTTCTTTCTCCAAACTTGTTGTTCACTCCCCATAACCTGCCATTTGTTGTCCTCTAATGTTGTTTATTGTTTCTTCCTCGTAAAACCTGCTCTCTTTTCATTAGACTTGTTGTCCTCTTAATGGAATGTGCTATTTGAAAGTAATATTGTTGTTTCCTTTATTTTCATATATTGTCTTTTCCTTACAAATTTTCTGTTCATTAAGAGAAATCTGCCTTATTTAACAAGAATTCCCTTAACTCTTAATGCACTTAAGATACTATTTTAAATATGAAAATAGTTGCATATTATGGTTGGGTTTCTAACAATATCACAATCTCATTGTAAATACAGGAAATAAATGAAGAAGTAACTGATGTACCTACAGGAGCATCTACCTCAACACCTAAGACATCAACAATATCTTCAGTTACTACAAAAGGGATGCAAGAAGTTACAATCTTGCTCTCCTCTGAAGGAAATGCTTTGAAAGATGAAATGGGTATGAAATTTTATCATTTCATTTATCACCGTGCAGAGCATTTATTTGGCAATACAATTCAAATGGACTGGAGAAAGCAAGCCAATGCTAACAAAGATCAACTTTTTAAAGATGTAATAGTAGCATTTGGAAATCCTGGTTTTAATCAGGAAATTATTTTGGATATTGCAAGAAAATACATTCATTCCAAAAGAGATAATTTAAGGTCCAAGCTAACAAAAGATTTGAGATATCCACGTCCAGCTTGGATCACAGACCAAGCAACGTGGGATGAACTTATCAAAGATGCCAAATTCAAGAGGAAGGCGCATAATAATCCAAACTATTGGCCATCTGCACGAGGAGGAGCTAAAAGGCACCTTCGAGATACAACAAAAGCAACCCAGGCTAGGGTGTCAAGTATTAAATCCCATAAATTAGGATCTGGTGGGTACAATAGCATTCGTGGTGGCTTGGTATGTGAATATTTTCATTTTTAGTATTTTTTGTTTAATAAAAAAGTCATGACAAACTTGTAAGTTGATTGTATCTTACGAGTTATTGTACCTTATAAATTTGGCTATATTTGTTTATGTAGGTTCATCAATTTCAAAAGGAGGCTTCAGAGGAGGACTTAAAATATGCTTTACTACATGGTTCTGAAGGCCTTCGAAAACACTTGCTAGACCAAGGGGAGAAATTAGTCATTGGCCATGAATTTGAGGTAAGTTCTTTTAAATATTATATGACATGCAATAATTTAATTAGAGGTATTATGTTATTTTAATAAGTTAAATTGTGTTGCATATAGGAAGCCCAACAACCAAACTCATCCAACAGTGAGCGTGAAGTGGAGCTAGAGGAAGAAGCTGAATTGTTTGTTGTACACAACGATTCAACTGTCATTTCTGAACCTCAACATGAAACGATCCTTGAATTTCAGCCAGTTGGAAACAATAATAATGATGAGGTTGTTCAATGCGATGAACAATCCACACCAACTATTACAATAGTGCCTCATAGAAAGAGGACACAAAGGAAGTGGATGGAAGAAATACAATGTTGAATTTGAAAATCGGGTATGTAGTAAGAATTTACTAGAATATATTATTTTTTGAAAGCTTTGTGACTCCTTGAACTAGAAGAAAAACTTTTTTTGTTATTACAATATTCTTGTCACGATTTTTTCCTTGAAACTCTATTGATGTCTAATTTGAAAATTATTCTCATCTTTCTTTCAGGCTACCAGAGAAACATGATGAATATGAAATCCTTCTTGTTTGGTTGAAAAATATTGTTGGGCAATTGCATCTGCAGGTGGTCATTCTAGACATGGCATGCTGAGAACACTACAGCTCCAACATGTTGAAAATGAAACATTTTATGTTGGTTGTCTTCATAAAAATATGTAGTTAAATTAGAATTGTCAATTCAATATCATGGTTTTTGCTACTTATAATTGGTCATGCAAGCTTATGCAAAAGATACACTTGAGGCTGTGAATAAAGAGTTCATTGTGAAATTTTGAGTTTCAATGTTCTAATCATGTGAGATTTTATCAAATTATATTGACTTTTATGTCCATTTTTTCATCTTTGCAGAGTTTATTTGTGCATACTCTTTCATTTCAAAGTCTTTCTTTCTTAACAGCGTATTATGGGATAGATCACATTTCTTATCTAATGTTGTTTTTTTATATATCCAAACTTGAGACAATAACGATATTTGATTATGTTTGGAGTGTGAAATAGAAGTTGAGGGTTTTGTTAACACTTAAAACTACACATCAAGTGCACATTCAAACTATCTAAAATAGGACTGTCATTTGTCATTTTCTCCATTGGTTCTTTTTGAAACTCGTATGAACAAACTTGTTCAAATGTGAGATTTTGGCTCTCTACCTATAGAGATAAATGTCCATAAAAGTTCAGTTCCATACACTATGGAAGAGGAGAATCTTAAATATACTAAAGATGGCATTGTTGATAGATTTGGAAGACCTTTTCTCAAAGCTCAGACAGGTGGTTGGAAATCTGCAATTTTGATAGTAGGTACTCTCAAACTTTGTTTCTTGTTTTTATAGAAAATACCATATAAATGATGATAGAAGTTACAAGATAATTTGACAACTGACCATGTCTAATGATGAAATTTCTCATAGGAAATCTAGTTATCCATTCATGACACATAAATGAGTTGACTGCCTCTTTTTCTTGTTTGGATGCTGCAGATGTATCGAACAGTGAAGAGAAATAACAAACCTGCAGGTAATTAAGATCTTGCCTAGTTCTAACTCATTACTACACAATTTTCCATACTAGGTTATCAAGATTGGCCAGATTATTTTATGGTGCAAATAATTTATTAATTAGCAGCCACGTGTCTATGAATTAAGGAACGTTGTAGAGAGTTAGTGGTGATCAGTGATGACAGGTTGCAGGTCATGTTGCTGACATAAGAAGCACAAAAAAAGACTTTGGTCTCCCGAGGAAGACAAGAAACTTATGACTCACATTTCCAAATTTGGACATGGCTATTGGAGCACTGTACCCATGTTGGACGGTACTCATCCTCATCTTACTTTAACATCCTTACTTTACATAGATATTCCTGCATTCCCATGAAATTATAGGTAATTCTTGGTAATTTTGCAGGTCTTGATAGATGTGGGAAAAGCTGTTGGATAAGATGGATAAACTACTCGAGACCTCGTCTGAAAATAGGTGCTTTCTCCATCTTGGAAGAGAAGCTCATTATTGACAAAGGCCTTAAGAATATTATAAAACTCAAATTCTTTAAGAAAAGATTTTGCCCATTTTTGTTTGTTTGTAGCTTAGTGATTAGTAAATTCTATATTTGAGAATTTAATGCTGTAAATTTTAATCAAACAGGTGGTCCATGTTTGCCAAGCTACTTCCAGGGTGAACAGACAATGAGATTAAGAATTTCTGGAACTCTTGCATTAAGAAGCTCATTCATATGGATATTGATTCCAACAGTCACATGCCCAATGATTCCTCAAATTCTTTTCAGATCAATGAAGCTTATTCATCCTAGAGGAAGCAGTGGAGCACTGAGAATGACATCCAGAACTGCACTTATTTTGCCCCAGAACCAGATACACTATTGGAAATTGTTAACAACTTGAAGCTTATTACCAGCTGCGTTGAATCTTCTCATTGTATGTCGACTTTTGATGTAGCTGTAGCAGTAGATGAACTCCTACAAAGAGATGATTCTAATGAGTTGAGTCTCTTGGAAAGTTCAACTCAAGATTTGAGTTTCTATGCTAAGGCAGAGAATGGAGTTTTCTCAGAGTTTGGGACGTATTCTCAAGCTGAAGTAGATATGGGTGAAAGGCTGATTTGGGAAGGACTCCCTGCTGTGACAGACCAAGAATTGCAATATGTTACACCACATATGGAGATGGATAACATGGGATTCAACATTCGTTCTGATCAAATATCTGTCTATGATTTTAGTCATGGGCAATCCTTGAGTAATACTAATGGGGCAACAAAATTATTCTAGCACAATGGATTAGAATATGGGCAGCGTTGATATTGTTAAACATGACATTTTGGATTTATAAAACCTGAGATTTATTTTGGCTAATTCCAATTCATTTAGAATGCTCAATGATGGACCATCTTCTAGCCCTTTGGTTAGGTTTTCTCCCATTTTGAATGGTGTTTCAACTATGCTCCCTTCTCTTTTCCCATTAACATATGTTGCAGGTTAAGATAACAAAAGCGGTGTCATGTTCATAATGTAATAATGTGTTGCTTTTCATTAATTACTAAGCTTAGAGCTATAAATTATGATATAAATGTTACCTGTTGATACATGCAAGAATAGTTGTAGCTTTCTGCAGCTTCTTCCAAACTCCATGAGCCGACAAGGCCCTTTTGTATTTGTCTCTGCCTCCGTTTAATGATATGAATGTTATTTTTCTGCTGAGTTGTTGAAGTTATAGCTGTAGCATAAGTTTATGAGATAATAATAATATAATGAATACTTTTCTCTTTGCCTCTGTTTAATGATATGAATGTTATTTTTCTGCTGAGTTTTTGTAATAGATTTAAAACAATCAGCAATTCTTACTTTGTAATTTCTATTGAAAACATTTGGTAGCTCTTGACTGAGCATTTCCAGCACTTAGCTATCTACTCAAAAAACTATTAATTATTCAAAAAAACAATAATGTAGATTATATCATTAAAAAATATTGCTTGATGGATAAGCTAGAGTCTAGACCGTCCAATAAAAGCTTTTCCTTCAGCCTTGTGCTTTAAAATGAGTCCTATACAAAGATAGCGATATGCATGAAAAGCTCAATAGTATCTGAGCTGGTTTAGGCCAGAGATAATGTCTTACCTTATGTTGGGGTTTCTGCTATTTTTGGACTGGTTTTAATGGCGATAATATACTCTTTTGGACATATCTCTGGTGCCCACATAAATCCTGCAGTCAGTCTTGCTTTCTCAGCTGTGGGAAAACTTTCTGTTAAGGAGGTGAGTTAATCCAAGAAAATTTGATGAATCTGTGCTTACATATGTGTTTTTCTCTTCTTTTTTCTAATCTGATAATTTCTTTGTATGCTTGTCATATTGTCAGTTGCCCATTTATATTATATGTCAGATTGTGGGTGCCACAGCAGCTGCAGCTGCACTCAATATAATTATTACAAACACGTCCATTAATGTTGCTGTGAATGTTCCTCCTGGACATCCTTTGCACTACTACAAAGAGTGGGGGTTAAAGACAAATTTTGAGACAGATTTTTAATAAATTATCTTCATCTGAGACAGAAAGAAAGTTGCGTATCATCTCAAATATGTCTTTAACCGAGCATCTTAATATATTGTCTTAAAAAATTGTCTCAATAAGACAATATGGAATAGAAGTATTTTTGTCTTACTGAGACAATTTTTTAAGACAATATATTAAGACGCTCGGTTAAAGACATATTTGAGACAATACGCAACTTTTTTTCTATCTCAAATGAAGACAATTTATTAAAAATCTGTCTCAAAATTTGTCTTTAACCCCCACTCTTTGTAGTAGTGTCACATTAAGAGGTTATATATTTATATTGAGGGAAACGAAGTAATAAAAGGGAAACTGGAAAAAGCCATGGAATATATTATTAGTGGATCAATATTTTGCGTTTCCAAGTTAGGTTACGGAAAAATTTCCAGGTCGGTAACCTGTTCTCCTCACGATTTTATTTTGTTACTATTATATTTCTCTTCATTATATTCATATTCTGAGTCGGTACTAGGGATTTTATGTTGCAGCTTCTTAATGACATCAATAAACTCTGGTGAGCTGACTGAGATTCGCTCCAAAATAAGTAACCTTCAGCAGGATCTGCAGTCCATTGCTTTAACACAGATATTGAAGCAGCAATCAATTGTTCTTCCTCTATCAGAGCCACGCTTTCCAAAGGACGCAGGTGATTACAAATAAGTCATTCCTTTTCATTATACGTTAAACAAATGAGTATGTTAGAAATGTGGTTTTCAAAAGAAAATGGTAGCAATTCATAATTTGAATTCATAATTACTAATAGTTGAAATCTAAATGTTCTCTCCAGCGTTTTTACTCACTCGCCTTATAACATGGTTATAAAGACATTAATTTTCTGTTTTTCTCGACAGTTGGAATCGAAGGACCAGTAGAAGCAATAAATAAGTTGCTTAACATGGAAAGCGAAGATTCCTCATCGAGGGCTGTTGTCATTTGGGGATTTGGTGGAATTGGAAAGACAACTCTTGCAGAAGCTGTTGTCTCCACAATAGATAGAAAGCGTTACAATTATGCAAGAATTTTATTAGATGAGGATTCCAAAAATAATAACTATAAAGAAATCCAAGAAATGATTTTGAAAGATGCCTTTCCAACCTATATGACTGGACGGGAAATAAAGCTGAGAGATGATTCAGATGGTAGGGACAAGTTAACAGAAGCTTTTCGAAGTGCAGCAAATGATCCAGTGTTTCTGTTTATTGATAATGCTTTGCTTGCTCAAGATTCGAGGAAAATTCTGCCTGTAGAATTGGAAGACCTTCCCAAGCGTAGCAGAATACTGATTACAACCAGGATCTTGAGCGTCACAGATGTGCTTCTCGAACGTGGCCTTGACCGCAAGGACTATCCTGTCAAAACTCTTCCTGACAATTTTGCAGTGGAAATTCTGTGCAAGAACCCTGAAATTCGTGATAGTATGAAGGAAGATCTAGACAAGATTGTCAAAGTCTGCCAAGGGATTCCGTTGGTTCTGAAAATGGTTGGTGCTCATTTGCGCAAGAAGGAATACAAGGCAGACCGTTGTACAATGATACTGGAAGCTTTACAGAAACGAAGATCAAAGAAGATGAGCTCAGCAACCGTTTGTTTCATTTTGTGTATGAAAAATTGGAGAAATCCACCCAAGAAGCATTTTTAGATATCTGCTGCTTCTTTCATAACAGTCGGGCTGCTTCGACTGTAGAGCATATTGTGGGGGGTGTTCCGCTCATGTCTCTTCAAGAGGCGGCATTTTTAGATATCGAAGAGGAGAACGATAAGTTAACTGTTCACGATATTATTCGATCAATAGGGCGGAGTTTGTCAAATTCCAGTAGGATTATTGATATAAACTCCTGGGATGAAGTTGAAAAAGATGAGGTATATTTCTCCTTTTAGCTATAATTAAACGGTTTAAACCTCTATAAATTTTCATTGCTATATCAGACTTGCTTACACGACACTCTTGTAGGCCAAGCTCAAAGGAATCAAAGGAGTTGTGCTTCCAGATAATGATTCCACGCTAGAGAAAAGGCATCTTGATTTGATGAAGAACACATTAAGAATTCTGGAATGCGATGGCAGAATCGATGTACAAGAGGCAGGGGCAGTGACATTACCAGAGTTAAGATATATTTATGCATCTGGTGATGTCTCTTGGCTGAATGTAGAATCACTTGATAAATTGGCTGTGTTGAAGTTGAAGACGCTTCCCACCAAGCTGTCAGGTCCACTCAAGGCAAGTCCTCAAAAATCACTCATACCTTCATTTCAGTATTGCACTTCACTGCTAAGATTTATAACTTTTTATTAATGTTTTTTTTCGGTTGCGATGGGTTTCATGTTTAATTAAAGTTCTGACAAAGAAATAGTAACTGTGCTTGCAGTTACCGGAAAGTTTAAGGAAAATAACAGTCGTGGAACAGCCAAATGAAATGGGCAACTTACCAAAGACAGTGCTAAATTCCTCCTTGGAAATGTTAATTTTAGTTTTCTCAGAATCAAGCGAGTCCTCCAACCGAAGGGAAGAAAACAGTGAAAGGGCAGACAACAAGGAAGTGGAAAATAACAGCAAAATTGTATTTAATAGCTTTTTTCAAGGTTTAAATAACTTGCGCTATCTGAGAGTGCAGAATTGCAAATTTTTGTACGAGCTTCCTGAGCAATTGTGTAGATTACAAAAGTTAAGAAAGCTCGTGTTGGCAGATTGTAGTAACATGAAGCTTATTCCAGAATTGATTCAGCAAATGACAACTCTAGAATCATTGAGCTTGGAAGGGTGCTCAAATCTGCAAGAATTGCCTCTTGTGATTGGCCAACTTACAGTTTTAAAAGATTTATATTTGAATGACTGTAAAAGTTTGGAAGAGTTACCTTTTACATTTGGTCAACTTACAACTCTAGCAGCACTGGAATTGTTTAATTGTGAGAGATTAAAAGAATTACCTTCTACCTTTGGTCAACTTGTAGTCCTAACACAATTGAACTTGTCCAATTGTAAGGAATTGTCAGAATTGCCTGTTAACTTTGGTCAACTGAAATCTCTAACAAAGTTAAACTTGTCTGATTGTGAAGGATTGCAAGAATTGCCTTTAGGCTTTGGCCAACTTAAAGCTCTAACAGACTTGAACTTGTCCAATTGTGAAAGATTGAAAGAATTGCCTTCTACATTTGGCCAACTTACCGCTCTAACAGAGTTGAATTTGTTCAATTGCAAAAGATTACAAGAATTGCTATCTACTTTTGGCCAGCTTGCAGCTATAACAAAATTGAACTTGTCCAATTGTGAAAGATTGAAAGAATTGCCTTCTACTTTTGGTGAACTTAAAGCTCTAAAAGAGTTGAACTTATTCTATTGTGAAAGATTGAAAGCCTTGCCTTCTACTTTTGGTCAACTTATAGCTCTAAAACATTTGGACTTGTCTAGTTGTGAAGATTTAGAAGATTTACCCTCTACCTTTGGCCAACTTACACTTCTAACTGAGTTGAACTTGTCCAGTTGTAAAATATTGCACAAATTACCTTCTACTTTTTGTCAACATACAGCTTTAACAAAATTGAACTTGTCTAAATGTAAGATATTGAAAGAATTGCCTTTTGCCTTTGGTCAGTTGACAACTCTAACTCAATTGAACCTGTCTTACTGTAAGAATTTGAGAGAATTGCCTTCTACCTTTGAACAACTTAAAAATCTACACAAATTCAATATAGATTTTTGCAAAAGACTTGAGAAATTGCCTTCCACGTTTGGTAGACTTGAAGCTCTACAAACCTTACATATGAGGTCTTGCGAAAGGCTCGAGGAGTTGCCTGCTAGTTTTGAAAGACTCAGATCTCTTAGATATGTAGATCTGGAATCTTGCCATAATTTAGAGTCAGATATTTGTCAGATTAGTGGTGACATAAAAATTGTAAGGAAAAGTGAGCATCTTTGTGCTGACTGTCAGAAGGACAAAAAAATAAAAATAGTCAAAAGCTATTGGGAGCGTACAATATGGTGGGAAGAGTAGAGAATTTTTTTTTCTCCACGTCACTTGAACTGGTTTTGTAATGTTGTCGGCAAAAGTTACTGGTGTTGGAAGCAGGACTGATAAGGATGTGGGTCTTCTGAGACATTGTGATCTTTGATGATGGCTCCGAGACAATCATTTTAAGCATGATTGTCTTAAATGATTTGTATAAGCAGCCTTCTCTATGAGTACTGCTTAATCATTCTGAAGTATTTGTATCTTCTCATTCAAACAATGTAAATTTTAGTCGATATTTTTCTCCAATAAAAAAAATGTTGTAGCACTTTCAAGGATATATATGTAGAATGTCTTTTGTACAATCAAAAAGTAATATGAGCTCTATATTTACCAGAATCTTTTTATGATGTTGGAATGTGGATTCTTTATTTTTAGAACCTTTGGGAGAGGAGGAACTATTATTGTATTACAAATTACTTATCAAATTAAATAATATAAATTTTTAAGAGTAAATCATAATTTATATTTTTAAATGTTAATATAAGTTTTTCAATATAAAAATATTTAAAAATTAATTGTTATAAATTTGACTAGCTAAGGAGTTTTGAGTTATTTTTGGGGCCTTCATATTGTTCAAGAAAAAATAAGTGTTTTTCAAATAATAAAATTTTAGAAGTTTAAATGTTTTATGTACTAATCATATTTAATAGATAGTTACTAATTTTTTTTAAGTAGATGTAATAATAAAGTATTAAAGCAAATGAATTAATAATCAAATAGATACTTGAACTTAAGAAAAAATAAAAATTGAATAAATATATATGTATGTATGTCTATGTGTGTATGTATATATATATATATATATATATATATATATATATATATATATATATATATATATATATTTGTGATGACCATATTGAAATATTATAATATATTATATTAAAGTTTATATCATATAAAGTAAAAATTTAATATATAAAGATAAAATGATAACTAGTTGGATGCATTTTGGCATGCAATGAATAGCCAATAAACATTACATATTTTGAGGCAAGTGGATGATTATGGCAAGTATTAATAATGCAAATATTTTATACTGTTCTTGTTAAATTATTAATTTACTTGAATATGTAAAGCAGTTATCAATAATTATATATAAAAGGTTTGTCAAATATTTGACAATAGCCTAAAAAATTACAAAAATATAGAAAGAAAAATTGTACTACAGTATTGAACCACATCTATTGATTGTACATAATAATTAGTTACAATGTTACATTGTTCATATTACATTTATTTTAATAATTGATTATTCTCAATGTTGTCATGGCTCGTTGCATAGGATAGTTCACAGAGTTTTGACTCCAACTTCAAGATCTAGACAATGCCCTTCTTTAGCATATTGTTGTTGCAACAAATTTATTGCCTGGATGTCTCAAACAAAGTCCAATGCACATAGTTTCAACTCCATCTTCGGGACTTGCACAACACCCTTCTTCTTTAGCATATTGTTGTTGCAACAAATTTTTCACCAATGTATCTAGCGAAGTCAAATGTGCCAAAAAAGAAGAAGATGAAACCAGAATCACTTGGTCCCCTTTTCAACAAGCATGTATTTTATTATAGTGCATACAAAATAGAGAAATGAGTCATCTTGCATCATTATAAATTTTAGAAGCCCTATTTGGAGGCTTCTAAGCTAAATTATTCATCCACTCTAATTCTTTCCAATTTCCCCCTATTCTAACTTAATCACAGTTGAAAATATATAGTCATGGAAACTAATATTACAAGTATTTGTTTATCCTTTACCCTAATGTTGATGGAGCATTCTATAGAACTAAAATTCTTTCACCACTCTATTTGTTAGAGGACAATTTCACTACTCTCATTCTTTCCTATTCTGCCCATGCTGATACTCACTACAATTAGTCTATCAATATAGTTGGAGGTAAGACAATTGAAAACAACACCAATAGTACAATGGTATCATCCTCCTTAACATAATATATCACTTATAAGACCTAAAAAATAAAGAGAAATAAAAATACCACATTAGAAAGTTTCCTTGTTCATCAGTCCCTCAAACGAAGACCAGTGTGATGAAGAGGAAAAGGATGGAAGTGGAATAACAATATCATGGACACAATGACCAAACCTATTATTGTGGGTGGATTCTTTGGAACTAACCTTCCTTGACTAATCCCCTCTCTTATTCTTTTCATTTTTTACCATCCTATCTTTGAGTGAAACTAGTATCTCCATACTTCTATTAAAACTACATAACTAGATATTGCATAATTTACAATAACCTCAACAATACAAATGCATTATCTTATTATAAAAATAGACTATATAGAGAATAAAAAATAGTATACTAAACAATTAAAAGTTCTCATCACTGCTACCTCTTTATAGGAAATTTCTATGACAGATAATCTTTCCTAACAAACTAAGTCATCATTAGAAAAACTTGATGATTACATATCATTAATAGATGTAATATGATTGTCTTGATTTCTTGAAAAGTGTGTTCGAATGTGAGGTTGATGCTATCATTTTTGTTATCATTAATGGTTGGCATTGATGTCAAAATGTCATAGGCATAGATGTGGATTAGTTGTTTTTGGTGCTTTGATAGAAGCATGCATCAGATGATGTGCTTTAAATATTTTCTCTTATCTATGTCAGTGTTGGTCTCATTTATCATGCAACATATTGTGGATTGTTTGTTTGGGTTTGTTCCTATCTTGGATGTGTTCAATATGCTTTGGTTGATGCATTTGTATTGTAACATATAGATCTTATCCATTGGTACTAAAGGATCTTGGTGATGGTGTAGTGTGTTGTTTTGAGCAAGGTGGTCCACATTTCATTTCTTACAACTGTGGGAATGTTTTGGCATGATTAATCTAACCTTTTTGTTTGCATGAGATGGTATAAGAGTGTTTATATGTGCTTGTATATGAGTACATGTGAAGTGAATGCAAATCTGATAAGGGAAGATTTGTGTGTTGATGTATATGTGAGTTGATGCAATTGATAGTAGGTTATTATATCATTTATGTATTGTAGAGTATCAATGACAGTGATTTTAGTGGTGGATTCAATTTATATTTCTTATATTCTGGCGTTGAGCCTATTTCTACTAGCAGTGAGCCTATTTGTATCAATAGTTAGCCTTTCTTATTTCTGGGTAGTTAGCTCAACCTATAGTGAGCCAAATAGCAATGAGAAAACCACCAATGAGCTTTTTGTAAAAATCACCTTAATTAGTGTTCATTTCATGAGAATTAGCTTCTTCATAGTTTTTTCCATCTTCTATTTCCATTTAAATTCTAGTGTTCATTGTGTTGGTAGTTTTGTGTTTTCATGTTTATATATGTTATAAGTTTTTTATTGCTTTAAGTGTTTACAGAATTAACATAAGTGAAGGAGATTATTTGATAATAACTAGTTCACCCGCCCCCCCCCCCCCCCTCTTAGTTATTCAACATGTTCAACAATTGGTATCAAAGCTTTGGTTCCTTGGAGAGAGCTTAACCACTTGACATAGATCTAATGGCGCACAAACTGAACATTCCTATGTTTTATGGATCTGACTATAGTTAATGGCAAGATCATATGAGAGGATACATGATCTTGATCAATTATACTACCTAGAAGAATGTGGAGATGAAGTATGTGGTTCCTTAGAATGGACTCAATACTCAAGATGAAATTACAAGCTATGAGGAGAGTGAAAAGGCAAGGTATGCAATTTCAGTGCTTTATAAAAAACTAAGTTAGCTAATGTTATTTCATTAAAGACTACATATGAAGTTTGGGAAAAGCTGAAAGAGATTTATGAAGGAAATGATAGAGTTAAGTTATCTAAGAAGCTAATAGCTAAGTGTCATTATGAAAATCTAAAAAGAGAAGAAGGTGAAGATATTAGAAGTTACTTTTAGAGGGTCAGCAATGCAATAAATAAATTCAACAATCAAGGAGGCAATATCACTGATGAAGATGTCATGGAGAAAATCTTGACACTAGTACATTTGAGGCCAAATTTCAATGGCCATTTGTCGGATTTTCAACGCCTATTTGTTGGCATTTTGACACATGTGTCCATCACCCTTTTTGCATTGGAAATCATGATGGGAGTTTCGGTATTTCGACATTAGTACCTGTCAAAATTGGGCACATAAATAAAAAATTTTCTATGTGACCGATCTATCAAAAAATCATTTTTACAACGGTTTTTCAGTCGGCATTCCGATGGATTGGCAGTATATTCTGAGAGGATATTCTACCGGAGGTATAGTAGTCCTATCGCACATATCTGTCAGAGTGGTGTCCTGTCTGACAGTGACCGGTCAAAGTTTCGATGGTCAGTAATATACTATCGATGGACCAACCCATCAGATGTATAGGGCGTCTGTCGGAAATGCTTTACTAATTGTCAAAAAAGTGATGGACTAGCATATTAAAAAAAATAAAGCTCAAGAGACCATCATAGTTGGTCTCCGTATTTGATCCATATACCGACAAAACATTTTACATTTTGTTAGCTCATCAAATGGGGGGATTTGAAAGAATTTAATAGAATATTTTCATGATAACATATATTATTAAGTTGAATTGCATGAATTTATCGACTTTGCGCATTTGTAGACATCAAACATAGTGATAAAGAAGCATCTCCTCCCATGGCCTACATTACTCAAGCCATGGGAGGGGATGCTTCTTTATGGCTGTGTTCGATGTTTACAAGTGCGTGAAGTAGATAAATTTGTTCAGCGTCAAACTAAAATAATGTATGTTATACATGAAAATATCATCTATTAGATTCTTTCAAATTACCGCATTTGATGAGCTAACGAAATGTAAAATGTTTTGTGAGTATATGGACCAAGGACGGAGACCAACTATGATGGTCTCTTGAACTCTGCTATCTTTAGTCCTAGCTACTGGGTAAGGGCTGGAAGACTTATACGTGTCGATCATTGAGAATAATCACTGCCTTGAATTTATGTACACTGCACAGTATCCAATATAAGAGGAGGCAGAAAATATGAATGGATAAAAGAAATGAAAGATACAATAAAATTATCTTGCTGTTTACCTTCCAGTCTCACAAAAGTAATTTTATACAATCACTAGCACATTTTGCGCATGGATGAGAAACAATATCCAAAGTTTCTAGATTCTGAGAAGAGGTATGAGTGGAGGCCAAAAAAGGGATATTTGTGAAGGTTTTATAGACGTAGTATTGAATCATCATCTCTACATTGGTACTCAATCTGGAAACCCTCTCTAGCAAATCTCCACATCTAGCAAATCTCCACAAAAATCCCTTCTGGCCTCCACTGCATATACGTCTTCTCAGTATCTAAAAACTCTCCATCATTGAATCTCATCATTTTTCACCATCTTCATGGACTGAGACCTTAAATTATTGAGCTTCTCTTTGTTTCAAGAATAGTTTAACATTCTCTACTTAACAGGGCCAGCCTCGTGAAGGTGGAAGCTCATATGGCCCCTCCTAGGAGCCTCTTATGACCCTTTATGACATTTTAAGACCTCTAAGATGTGTATTATTAGGGGTTGTAAAGGGTCATAAAGGGTCATAAGGGGTCCTGGGACACAACAACTGAGAAACATAAATGTAGGCATCATGGTCACAAGTTTTTGGAGACAACATAATTGAGTGGTATACCCAGACGATGCAAAGCAACCACTACTCCTCTGGAACTGGAGGAGTAGTAGTTGCTTTGCATCATCTAGGTATACAACTCAATTATGTTGTATACCCAGACGATGGAGAGCAACTCCTGCACCTCTGATTCCAAGTTGACTACATCTGTTGCTAATGAATACAAGGTCCTCCAATAAATGTAATCAATTTGGAATTGGAGGTGCAGAAGTTTCTCTCCATCGCTTGGGTATACAACTCAATTACGTTGTCTCCAAAAAATTGTGACCATGATGCCTACAATTATGTTTCTTAGCTATTGTGAAATCTACATTTATGTTTCTCAGCTGTCATGTTTATGTGCATGTTTTTATGTGTTTGGGAAGACATCTTTCTAGCTTGGGCCTGGATCCTTTGGCAATTAGCTTCATAATAATGTAGATGACAGATGATCAATTACCTTCCCAAGAAAAATCCCATAAATGAACTATGCGTACCCTAATTCCTATGCCCTCTATGCGTACCCAAATGATATATTTGAAACAACAAGGGTAAGGCTTAAAGAAGTTAATTTTGCATCACTAGAAAGATCTGTATATTTTATCCACAATGACCAAACTTCAAAGGATCCAAGCCTAGGCTAGAAATATGTCTTCCCATTCTGTTTAATCCATATTCCTTGTTCTTGTCAAACTTCCTTGGTACGATAGGCGTGCTCTTTGTAGTACTCTTCTTCAATTTGTGTTCGACGATAAGCATCTTCTTCTTCTTCTTCCTAATTGCAGCCAGAGCTTCCTTTTTATCAGGATTCAACTCCACTTCCCCCATCTCATCATCCTCGTCACCCTCAGCTGCCATCCTAAGCCCTTCTTCCCTCTCTAGTTCTTCAAGCCTCAGCAAAATATCTGGATCAAAAAAGTCTGCAACATTGTGTCCATCCATGATCTCAGGAATATCATCTTCTTTCCACTCTTCATTTGCCAAAATATACCACAATCTTAAGACTCGTGACTCTTCAAATTCTCTTGTTTCCTTCAGACCTCCAACATGTGTACTGTGAGATTTCCTCCAACAAATGGACTTGTGACGATTTTCATAATAGTACATGTGTTGGAAGGAAAGCTCACAAACTGCTTAGGCCAATCTGAATGTTCATCACCTGTGCATATAAGAGTTGATCATAGAAGGTATATGCACAGGTGAAAAATATGCATATTTGACCAAGCAATACTGGGAGCTAGAACCAACAGCAAATAGATTTGTGGTGATTTTCACAATAGTACATGTGTTACTGGGTAAGCTCCCAGTAGCACTCAGGAAAATATGGATGTTCATCACCTGTGCATATGAAGTGGCTCTAATGGCAGATACAATCACAAAATTCCGCATACTCCTTATTTTTTTTTGGGTTGATATTGTCAGACATGGTCTTTTTTTAATGGAATGACTTGTTACTTGTACATTGACTAGAATGTTGGTGGAAGAAGGATGATTTGTTTGCAACCTATAGATACACAGACACTGAACAATCATTTTTTCAACTCTAATTTTCTCAACACAAAGGGACATTTATCATAGCCATAAAAACATGATTGTTTTAAAATGGAATACACTAAGGAGTACCATCAGAAATATTGACCATTTACAATCATGAATAGTTAACCTAAATCAAATAGCTCATTTTTTAATCAACATGTGTAGTCTCTGTGTATATGAAAAATGAATGAAATATATATCAAGCTAAAATAAAACAGTAACAAAAATTCAAATTCGAGGCCTAATTTATCAAGAGAAACAAACATTAGGATGAAAGAAAAATCATTAAGACTATAGAAAAATCATTAAGACTAGAAAATCAAGTTCTAGAAAAATCATTACGACTATAGAAAAATCATTTAGACTAGAAAATCAAGTTCTAGAAATGGATGGTTCTGGTGCTTTGCCATTACAACAATTGAACATTCATCATTTGGTACTTCTTGGCGTATTCCATTTAAGTTTTTCAGCTATCGTGTTTATGTGCATCTTCTTTATGTGTTTGGCTTCTCTCCCTCACAAGGGATACGCCGATAGGTAATTGATTTGAAAACATAATGATTTGATAGTCTTTTTTAGGATAGGCGTAATCATCCTGCCAACCTTAATTACCAACATTTGTGATATATGTCAAGTACTTATAATCAGTATGCCCAACAAATAAAGACTTAGTAGTAAAAGAGTAAGGTTGCACATCCACATCCGTCCAAGTGTAGCAACCTTCAAAGATTTGCAGCGGTAAAGAGAATCCCCATATTTTATCAGCCTAACATAGTCTTTGGCCACTTTGGCAATGAGAACCTCAAAATAGAGAAAAGAAACTTAGTAAAACCAGTCTATGTTGTTGTTTATGAGGGTACAGTCATGATAAGTGCCTCTCAAACCTCTCCAAACATGTAAGATTTTCTTTAAATACTTTATTGATCTCTTCTAAACATTAACCAAATCAAACCTACATTGGAATCCACATACAATAACCCAAAATGAAGGGTTTTGTATCCTTTAATGAATCTCAATCACTGGTAACACATGGGTAGTCAAACGACTAGTCTCCAAAGCATTCAATAAGTGAATATGAATGTTTGAAAACTACTCCCAACAATTCTTAAACATACTTTATTGTTTAAGAATTGTTGGGACTGGTCCTTTAGTGTGTATACAGAATAGAATTTTCAGCATATTATTATCATTATATTTCTTTATTGTAAACATGCCATTGGTTCAATTTTAATCTACTGCTGTCGTGCCCTAGCCCATGCTTTATCTCCATTATTTGATCTTATTCACTATTTTGAAATGTTGACTGTGGTTATCAAATGGAAAAAATAGAAAAAGAAAATTTAACACGAAAAGAAATTTACAAAACCAAACCAATGGCATGTTTACAACAAAGAAATAGAATGATAATAATATGTTGAAAATTATATTATGTTTAATACATGCCAAAGGACTAGTTGAATGAGTGGATTGTATTTAATACATGCCAAAGGATCAGTTGTATGAAATTGTCAATCACATAGAATTTCACTGTTGTATGAGTGGATTGTGCAGGAATAGTTAACATTAAAAAAGGAGCAAACTCCTCAACACATCTTGGAAACCATTGATTTCAATAATAAATTAAACCTAACACCAGCACTATTCCTTCCATTCACTTCTACCAAGAATTAAGCATTTAATCCATTCAATGTTACATATAATCATTAGACAATTACATTTGCTAACTGTGTAGAGGAACAGTCACGACCAAAATGATCAAAAGTACTTTCAACCTTGCACAAGATATTCCAAACTTCAAGTAAAATAAGAAGTATGCTATATCAAATCATTCATATTCATAGTAACCATTCAAAGGAGAATGATTTGATAGTCTTTTTTTAGGATAGGTGTAATCATCCCGCCAACCTTAATTAACAACATTTGTGATATATGTCAAGTACTTATAATTAGTATGCCCAACAAATAGAGACTTAGTAGTAAAAGCATGTCCTTTGGTTTACTAGTTTACTTATAATCAGTATGTCCTTTGGTTTACTAGTTTAATCTGGTTTAATAATGGTTTGTTTCATGTTTGAATGTACCATTGAATGAATCTTGGCTATATTAAGTACAATCTTAAGACTCATGACTCTTCAAATTCTCTTGTTTCCTTCAAACCTCCAAACATGTGTACTATGATATTTCCTCCAACAAATGGACTTGTGATGATTTTCACAATAGTACATGTGTTGGAGGACTACTCAAAGTAATGCTTAGGCAAATCTGAATGTTCATCACCTGTGCATATAAGAGTTGATCATAGAAGGTATATGCATAGGTGAAAAACATGCATATTTGACCAAGCAATACTGGGAGCTAGACCCAGCAGCAAATAGATTTGTGGTGATTTTCACAATAGTACATGTGTTGTTGGGTAAGCTCCCAATAGCGCTCAGGCAAATATGCATGTTCATCACTTGTGCATATGAAGTGGCTCTAATGGAAGATACAATCACTAAATTCTACATACTCCTTATTTTTTTCTGGGTTGATATTGTCAGACATGGTCTTTCTTGAATGGAATGACTCGTTACTTGTACATTGACTAGAATGTTGGTGGAAGAAGGATGATTTGCTTGCAACCATTTTTTCAACTCTAATTTTCTCAACACAAAGGGACATTTATCATAGCCATAGAAACATGATTATTTTAAAATGGAATAAACCAAGGAGCACCATCATAAATATTGACTATTTACAATCATGAATAGTTAACCTTAATCAAATAGCTCATTTTTTTATCAGCATGTGTAGTCTTTGTGTATATGAAAAATGAATGAAATATCAACCTGAAATAAAATAGTGAACAAAAATTCAAATTCAAGGCCTAATTTATCAAGAGCAACAAACATTAGGATGAAAGAAAAATCATTAAGACTATAGAAAAATCACTAGAACTATAGAAAAATCATTAAGACTAGAAAATCAAGCTCTAGAAAAATCATTTAGACTAGAAAATCAAGTTCTAGAAATGGACAGTTCTGATGCTTTGCCATTACAACAACTGAGCATTCATCATTTGGTACTTCTTGGTGTATTCCATTTAAGTTTTTCAGCTATCATTTTTATGTTCATGTTCTTTATGTGTTTGGCTTCTCTCCCTCGCAAGGGATATGTCGATAGGTAATTGATTTGAAAGCATAATGATTTGACAGTCTTTTTTCAAGATAGGCGTAATCATCCTGCCAACCTTAATTAGCAACATTTGTGATATATCTCAAGTACTTATAATCAGTATACCCAACAAACAGAGACTTAGTAGTAAAAGCATAAGGTTGCACATCCACATCCGCCCTAGTAAGTATTAGAGCCTTTCAAATTTGTAAAGAGCACAAACTTTGCAAATCAAATTGATATTTCATTAAAACCTATGTTCTTGATCAAGTTCTTAAAGATTAAAACATTAAACCATCAAGTTATTCACCTATGTTCTTCATGGTTGGGGAAGTTGTGATGGAGTTATATGTAACCTTTGGAAGTCACTGTATGGAAGACTTAAGCCTGGAGTGTACGGTAGGAACAAAGATTCAATAAAAATAGAAGTTTAAATCTGTAAGTCCATTGTGTTATAATGCATTATTGAAAGGATTCTTTACTTATTGTTTTGGTTTCTAAATTCAAGGATGGAATATTAAGCAATCCCCAAGCATTCATTTCATCATTGAATGTATTGTGAGCACTTTAAAATTATTTTCCTTACGTTTTGACTGGTAAAACCAGTGACTGTTCCAAGTAATGTTTTTAATCCTTTGAAGTTTCTCATGATCCTGATGTAAGTTGATGGGATAAATAAATTTGGGGATCCAATAAGACTTTAGGGGAGTTCAATAAATATTTTGGAAGATTTAGAGGAACTATTAGCATGACTGTTCCTTCATCTACAGTGAGTTAGATTGAATTTGCTAAGTTTTTCCTTTATTTTGAAGAGTATTTTGTAATCTATTTCCTTTCCATGGACCCAAAGGCCTAGGACCCATGGAAAGAGGATACTAACAATGTATTACACAAATCTAATGTTCTTGACTTGCAGAGATTTGAGAAATTAAAGAGAACACTGGTTGGAACAGTGTGTTCCTTAAGGGAATTGATAGCTAGGGAGCAACAGTGAGAGTTTGGCCCTAAGGGCAAGGCATTTTTATGATTTGGATAGTCATATATTGGTATACTAATGGTCTAAATAGTCATGATAAGTTCCTCTCAAACCTCTCCAAACATGTAAGATTTTCTTTAAATACTTTATTGATCTCTTCTAAACATTAACCAAATCAAAACTACATTTTAATAAGTGAATAAGTCAAACCACTAGTCTCCAAAGCATTCAATAAGTGAATATGAATGTTTGAAAACTACTCCCAACAATTCTTAAACAAAATAAAGTATGTTTAAGAATTGTTGGGACTGGTCCTTTGGCATGTATTAAACATAATAGAATTTTTAGCATATTATTATCATTCTATTTCTTTTAATCTACTGGTGTCATGCCCTAGCCCATGCTTTATCTCCATTATTTGATGTTATTCACTTTTTGAAATGTTGACTGTGGTTATCAAATGGAAAAAATAGAAAAAAAAAATTTAACACGAATTTTTTTTTACAAAATTGAACCAATGGCATGTTTACAACAAAGAAATACAATGATAATAATATGCTAAAAATTCTATTATGTTTAATACACGCCAAAGAACTAGTTGTATGAAATTGTCAATCACATAGCATTTCACTATTGTATGAGTGGACTGTGCAGGAACATTTAACATTAAACAAGGAGCAAACTCCTCAACACATCTTGGAAACCATTAAATTCAATAATAATTGAAACCTAACACCAACACTATTCCTTCCATTCACTTCTACCAAGAATAAAGCATTTAATCCATTCAACATTACATATAATCATTAGACAGTTACATTTCCTGACTGTGTAGAGGAACAATCACGACCAAAATGATCAAAAGTACTTTCACCCTTGCACAAGCTATTCCAAACTTCAAGTAAAATGAGAAATATGCTATATCAAATCATTCATATTTATAGTAACCATTCAAAGGATCATTTTGTCAATGAACCCTCTGACTGTACCCATGTGGCAAAGAAAGGAAACCTCAAAATAGAGAAAGGAAACTTAGTAAAACCGGTCTATGCTGCTATTTGTGAGGGTACAGTCATGATAAGTGCCTCTCAAACCTCTCCAAACATGTAAGAATGTCTTTAAATACTTTATTGATCTGTTCTAAACATTAACGCATGGACAATCAAACTAGTAGTCTCCAAAGCATTCAATAAGTGAATATGAATGTTTGAAAACTTTCTTCTCAACTTCCCCAACCACTCCTAATCAGTTAGAGGGATTAGTTGAGTTAATAGACACTAAAAACTTCTTAAACATACTTTATCTGATACGATGAATTGTAATATCAATAAACGTGAATCCAAACATTTCAAAACAATGAATTGATATCCTTGAGCACAAGCACCAATAACATCAAATAATGGAGATAAAGCATAGGCTAGGGCATGACACCAGTAGAATGCGGTCATTTTAGTGAGCATTCATGATCAAATAAAATGCAATGCATTTAAAATTTGCGGTTGAATATGATGCCAGAGGCTCGAAAGACGTTGCCCGTCAAAGATACTAATCAAAGATGAAGAAATCACATACCTTCTCTCATGCTCAGCTTGCACAAAGGAAGATTTGATAGCCAAATCCTCCTTGTACCACACGAAGAACATGCCATTGGTTCAGTTTAGCATGTTATTATCATATCAGATAAAGTATGTTTAAGAATTGTTGGTAAGGATAGGAATAGTGGAGATTCTAGAAATATCTCTCTAACCGATTAGGAGTGGTTGGGGAAGTTGAGAGGAAAGTTTTCAAACATTCGTATTCACTTATTGAATGCTTTGGAGACTACTGGTTTGAATGTCCATGTGTTACCATTGACTAAGATTCATTAAAGGATTTCCATGTGTTATCATTGTATTGTGTATTTCCAATATGTTTGGATGCAGGGAAGACCAGGAGAATGAAGGATCACTCACTGATTGCATGATAACCCAATTTTGAAGGGTCACTAGTTAAGGGGACAGTCAAGGTCCGGATGTTGATAGTGTTCATTGAGGGAAGGGGGATTGTAAAAGACTTGTTATCATTGTATTGTGTATTTCTAATATGTTTGGATGCAAGGTAGAACAGGAGAATGAAGGATCACTCACTGATTGCATGATAACCCAATTTTGAAGGGTCACTGGTTGAGGGGACAGTCAAGGTCTGGATGTTGATAGTGTTCCTTGAGGGAAGGGAGATTTTGAAAGACTTGTTATCATTGTATTGTGTATTTCCAATATGTTTGGATGCAGGGCAGACCAGGAGAATGAAGGATCACTCACTGATTGCATGATAACCCAGTTTTGAAGGGTCACTGGTTGAGGCAACAATCAAGGTCTAGATGTTGATAGTATTCCTTGAGGGAAGGGGGATTGTAAAATAATTTTTATCATTGTATTGTGTATTTCCAATATGTTTGGATGCAGGGCAGAATAGGAGAATGAAGGATCACTCACTAATTGCATGATAACCTAGTTTTGAAGGGTCACTAGTTGAGGGGATAGTCAAGGTCTGGATGTTGATAGTGCTCCTTGAGGGAAGGGGGATTGTGAAAGACTTTTATCATTGTGTTATGTATTTCCAATATGTTTGGATGTAGGGTAGACCAAGAGATTGAAGGATCACTCACTGATTGCATGATAACCCGGTTTTGAAAGGTCATTGGTTGAGGGGACAGTCAAGGTCCAAATGTTGATAGTGTACCCTGAGGGAAGGGGGATTGTGAAAGAATTGTTATCATTGTATTGTGTATCTCTAATATGTTTGGATACAGGGTAGACCAAGAGAATGAAGGATCACTCACTGATTGCATGATAACCCAGTTTTGAAGGGTCACTGGTTGAGGGGACAGTCAAGGTCCGAATGTTGATAGTGTTCATTGAGGGAAGGGGGATTGTAAAAGACTTGTTATCATTGTATTGTGTATTTCCAAAATGTTTGGATGCAGGGCAGAACAAGAGAATGAAGGATCACTCATTGATTGCATGATAACCTAGTTTTGAAGGGTCATTGGTTGAGGGGACAATCAAGGTCCGGATGTTGGTAGTGTTCCTTGAGGGAAGGGGGATTGTGAAAGAATTTTTATCATTATATTGTGTATTTCAAATATGTTTGGATGTAGGGAAGACCAAGAGAATGAAGGATCACTCACTAATTGCATGATAACCCAGTTTTGAAGGGTCACTGGTTGAGGGGACCGTCAAGGTCTGGATGTTGATAGTGTTCCTTGAGGGAAGGGGGATTTTGAAAGACTTGTTATCATTGTATTGTGTATGTCCAATATATTTGGATGCAGGGAAGACCAAAAGAATGAAGGATCACTCATTGATTGCACGATAACCCAGTTTTGAAGGGTCATTGGTTGAGGGGATAGTCAAGGTCTAGATGTTGATAGTGTTCCTTGAGGGAAGGGGGATTGTGAAAGGCTTGTTATCATTGTATTGTGTATTTCCAATATGTTTGGATGTAGGGTAGACCAGGAGAATGAAGGATCACTCACTGATTGCATGATAACCTAGTTTTGAAGGGTCACTGGTTGAGGGGACAATCAAGGTCCAAATAACTGGGCCATTCAAGGACCCTATTTATTTGTATTAATTGCTTTTCAAATTGGATGCATGGATTTCTTGTGAATTATCAGCTGCTATGTATCCTGCAACTGCATCCGTAAATCTGCATATACTTCTCTAGGGTTGTAAGCCACTTAGGGATCAAAATAGAGAAACTAAATCAAAATCATTCTTTGTCCTATTTGCTTTTAAAAAAGTCTCAACTAGAAATGATATAAAAATACATTTTATGCCCTAAGATATCAATACAAATGGTGCCTAGCTAGAAGCTCACAGGTTGTCCATTTGATAACCATAGTGAACATTTCAAAAAAATGGATATCCTTGAGTAGAAGCACCAATAACATCAAATAATGGAGTTAAATCACTAAATCAAAATCATTCTTTGTCCTATTTCCTTTTAACAAAGTCTCAACTATCAATGATACAATACATTTGATACCCTAAGCTATCAATACAAATGGCGCCTAGCTAGAAGCTCACGGGCTGTCCATTTGATAACCCCAGTCAACATTTCAAAAAAATGGATATCCTTGAGCACAAGCACCAATAACATCAAATAATGGAGTTAAAGCACGGGCTAGGGCATGACACCAGTAACATCAAATAATAGAGATAAAGCACTGGCTAGGGTGTGACACTAGTAGAATGTGGTCATTTCATAGAGCATTCATGATCAAATAAAATGCAATGCATATGAAATTTGCAATTGAATATGATGCCAGAGGCTTGAAAGATGAAGAAATCACATACCTTCTCTCGCGCCCAGCTTTCTCCCACTCCTTTTCCTATGCCAATTGAAATAAAAATGATTTGGCACTTCACCTTTTTTTTTATGTATACCCAAAACTGTTAGAATTCTTATGGTCAATTTAAAACCCATTGGAATACTGACATCATCAGGGCCTATTTTTTTTTAAAATAAAAAATTCATTAAAAAAAATTTACCCATCAGAAGTATCTGTCGAAATTTGGCCCCAAATGTAGTACTGTGAGGTCCTTACCAAAGAGCTAAAGTGAAAATATCTTAGCGATTGGGGAAGTTTATGATCCATGGAATTTTATCAAAGAAAAATTGTTTGGAATCCTAATCGCATTTGAGATGAGGAAATTCAAAAAAGAAAAGAGTAGATTTGAGACATCCTTTAAAGTCACAAAGATAGAGGAAGACCTATATAATGAGTTCTTAGATGAGATGGAAGTGAACTTTGCAAGGAAGCTAAAGAGAGGTACTAGCAAATACAAAGATATATTACCCCTTAAATGCTTTAGATGTGGAAAGATTGGTCATTTGGATAATAGATGTCAAGAGAAAGATCAAAGGAAGAAGTTTATAAAGTTTAATAAGAAGAATTTCTATGTTAATGAAGGTACTAGTATATCTAATGATGAATAAAAAACAAAGGACTATTTATTCTATGCTAAAGAGGAAAAACCTAGATTTGATATTTGTAACATTTTCCTGGAACTTGATGATGATACTAAGACTGTAAGTTGTATGTTAGAAGAAACAAGAATGAATGGTTAATTGATAGTGGTTGTTCCAATTATATGAGTGGTGATAAAAAAAATTGTAACACTTGATAAATATGGTGGTGGTCATGTTAGATTTGGTTATGATAAGGTGGCATATATTGCTCGTAGAGGTTCTATTACTTTTGATGGAAAGAATAACACTAACAAGGTTTACTATGTGAAGGGTTTATGTCATAATTATGGTCATATTTAACAAGGTAACTAATAATTATTACATGTTATATAATTTACAAATTCATATGTAAGATATTCACTACAAATATTAAATATCAAATATCAAAACCTATATGGAATCACCAATGTTTTAACAAGTATAATCTCTCAAAGAAATTAGCAACCCTATCTTTGGCATATCCAAAAAGAAGAGATCGGTAAATTTTTCTAGCAATATGAATAATAGCATATATGGCTACCATTAGACTACACAATTTTGTATCACTTGCACTTACTTTCAGTCAATGAATATTTCTTGTATAATCAAATCTAAAGCAATAATGTTGAAAGAATATCTCCAAAATTAATTGATCAAATTGCATTGGTAGTCAAGATACATTCTACGTCAATGATCTACATAAAGAATTTGTCAAATAACAAGGAACAAAATGAAAAATACTACATTCAGATTCAGAACCAAAAACAACATGCATGTATACAATTTCTCAAAGTAAGGTATCATTCCTATTTGAATTCCCATAATCACGACATTGATAATGGAGTCTAGTTTTACAACGGAAAGTATAATTACAATCATTCATATTTTTAATGAAGCAGGTCTACTATTTAGGACTTGAAAATAAAATCCATGGGAAAAGTAGTGGTTACAAATAAGTAGTGACTACACATTGTGAAAAACATCATGGTTACAAATAAGCAGTGACTACACATTGTGAAAAACAACATAGTTACAAATAAGCAGTGACTACACATTATGAAAAACAACATGTTCCTCTACAAATAATTTTCCTTCCATAACTCATAAATGATGCATTTAATTCCCTAGAAGATGGAAAATGCGCTATGCAAAAAATATTGTAATCTCAAAATGACAATTACTTTCCCTTTATTTAGCTTCATACACACTCCAAATTTGACTGTGTAGACTTTTTTGACATAAACATTTCAGATCATAGTACATGATCCATCATTAGGATGCAACAGAGAAAAATGAACATAAGATCATCAACATCTTATTTTCCTCTTTCTCTCTTGCATCCTGATGATGGATCATGTAGTATGATCCAAAATGTTGATGATAGAAAATTATACACAATCGAATCTAGAAATTGATATAGAATTTGTATGGATTATGGAAATCTAATAGATTTGATTTATACACACTCTTTCAAGGATGATTGAGGTATTTTGGAGACAATAAATAAATATCAGCCCTACCACCATAATGCTAGAAAGTTTCTCTATTCGTGCCTCATAACCATTGATTGCATTTTGGGAAAAGTTTCCTTAGATAGACTGAAGAATATCAACATTGAGGATTGGAAATTTCTACACAATCTCTCTATCGTCTTTGGTGATGACTATGTTATGGAAGAAGGGAGATTCCACTCAAATATGGAAATTACTTCAGTATTTATGGCCTAGTGCTTGGAACTTTGTACAATTCCAAATATGAGAAGGTTGGTGACCAAGTGTATCCAGGATGAATGAAGTGGAAGCATGGAGTGTATTCTACATAGGGCTAGAACACGAGCGAGAGTAGTTCCAATGACATGGGATTAGATTTAGATTGGAGAGGTAGATGTTGGACTATGCATCCATTCTTAGTTTTGAATACTCACAATGATGTAGAGGTTCACATGGAAGTGGAAAGGACTGGTTTGAGAGCTATTAAACACTATCTAGTAGAAAAAGAGGCCACAACAAGAAGAGGGGAACCCATTTTAGACAAGCTAAGTCCAAAGAAATCAGGTGCGTGACTGCCACACAACAGCAAAAAGGGATGAATTGAAATAGTTGATAATGACCCACATCAAACCCTTTTTGCTTGATGAAGGTGGCCATCCATCTACACAATTTGGATTTTTAGTTTCTCTATTTTGCTACTCAATTCGACTATGATCGAGATGCTCCCACAAATTTTGACTTTGTAGGTTCTCTATTTTCTGAATCTTCCTATTTTAGAAGATGGTTACTCAGTTTGAGACTATATATTATAGATGAATTGTGATGAACAAGATTTTTAACCATTTTAATTTTTGATGCACATTATTAAAATTTGTCTAGGTATAATTATAGGAAACATAAACTCTATATTATGGCTAAGGAGATTCACATACATACTATTTATATGCATACATCCAGATAGCTTACATCCCTATTAAAAATAACTGCTCACGATATAACATTCTCACCAAGGCAAAGCTCCAACAATAACATGATGCAATCGACAACTGCTTGAAATCTTAAGCAATGTGAACGCAGAGATGTACAGGTTTTGATATTCCCCATCTAGCCCACTACAAATAATTAAAGACTGCACATTACCCACAACATATGCAAACATTCTAAAGCTAGTCGGCCAAATATAACATTACCTGTACCTATATACTTTCATAACACACTTCAAAATAATAACACATAATTTTCACTTTTCTCTATAAATGTTTTGTCAACCATACATAAACAACAACATTAAAAAAATAAAACCTATTGCTTACCTAGCATTATTCTTCACACTAATCTCAACCAACACAAAATAGCCCAACGTGCATACATTATTCCCATCCAATTCAACACAATCATTTTGATTATTTTCATACAAAGAAAGAATACATACAACCAAAGGATCCGACAATAAACTAATCATCTATTCTAACTTGGCAGCCCTTAGCTCTTTGACTCCTTCAAAGAACCCAAAAATATGCATACATACTCATTCTCTATATGAAAAAAAAACATCAATAAAAATCCAATACAACTAGAAGCTAAGCTGCAAAAATGTCATGCAGAGGAATGTACATCCACACTACTCACACTGATGTAGAGGTTCACATGGAAGTGGAAAGGACTAGTTTGAGAGCTATTAAACACTATCTAGTAGAAAACGAGGCCACAACAAGAAGAGGGGAACCCATTTTAGCCAAGCTAAGTCCAAAGAAATTAGGTGGGTGACTGCCACACAACACCAAAAAGGGATGAATTGAAATAGTTGATAATGACCCACATCAAACCCTTTTTTCTTGATGAAGGTGGCCATCCATCTACACAATTTGGATTTTTAGGTTCTCTACTTTTCTACCCAATTCAACTACAATCAAGATGCTCCCACAAATTTTGACTTTGCAGGTTCTCTATTTTATGAATCTTCCTATTTTAGAAGATGGTTACTTAGTTTGAGACTATATATTATAGATGAATTGTGATGAACAAGATTTTTAACCATTTTAATTTTTGATGCACATTATTGAAATTTGTTTAGGTATAATTATAGGAAACATAAACTCTCTATTATGGCTAAGAAGATTCACATACATACTATTTATATGCATACATCCAGGTAGCTTACATCCCTATTAAAAATAACTACTCATGCTACAAAAATCTCACCAAGGCAAAGCTCCAACAATAACATGATGCAATCAACAACTGCTTGAAATCTTAAGCAATGTGAACTTAGAGATGCACAGGTTTTGATATTCCCCATCTGGCCCACTACAAATACTTAAAGACTACACATTACCCACAACATATGAAAACATTCTAAAGCTAGTCAACCAAATATAATATTACCTGTACCTATATACTATCATATAACACACTTCAAAATAATAACATATAATTTTTACTTTTCTCTATAAATGTGTTGTCAACCATACATAAACAACAACATTAAAAAAAATAAAACCCATAGCTTACCTAACATTATTCTTCACACTAAGTTCAACCAACACAAAATATCCCAACATGCATACATTATTCCCATCCAATTCAACACAATCATTTTGATTGATTCTATGCAAAGAAATAATACATACGACCAATGGATTTGACAATAAACTAATCATTTATTCTAACTTGGTAGCCCTTAGCTCTTTGACTCCTTCAAAGAACCCAAAAATATGCATACATACTCATTATCTACATGAAAAAAAAACATCAATAAAACCCAATACAACTAGAAGCTAAGCTACAAAAATGTCATGTAGAGGAATGCACATTCACACTACCCACATCTTCCATAGAAGTTTACTTCTACCCACAAAATCTTATATAGACACAAGAAAACACAAAGAAAGTAAATGAGAATGAAACAAACTAAAAATTCATTCCTTTTAGCACTCAACCACCACCCATAACCAAGAACATCAAACATACACAATTTACCAACCACTAATTTAGCTCATCTCAACCAAAATTTTGTGCAAACTAACAACAAAGGAATAACTAGCAAAGACTAGAAATTGATAATAAACTCAAATAACTCTTCCTAGTTTTGAAAATGAAATGACAAAATGACACAATCAAATATCTTAATGAGTTTTACTTCTACAATAAATATAATTAAAGCACATATTATTTCCAATTGTACCATATTGGTGCAGGAGCGCCTAGGCTAACCTCCCAATCCTTCATCATTTTGGCTTGTATCTGGCCTTTGCCAAGTTAGAGAGTGTTTTTTTTGGACCTTAGAAGGTCTTGCAAGTGCGTGGCTAGGTGGATTGATAACTAGTATCTAATCCAACCTAGTTTTGTTAGCTATTTTTTAATGCTTAGTTTAATGTTTATTTTGGCTTGATTAGGGAAATGGGCTTAATTGTGTCCTAAGTCTTGGCATAGTTGTACGATGCCTTTTTAGGAATAAATAAAGTAATTTATTCAAACTAAGTGGTATAGAGGCCCTAGAATATAGATAACCTCATTATTGCAAAAGATGTTAAAAGTTGTCATGACAACATTTGCAACTTTGTGCAAATGTTGCATGCAACTCGACCACATTCGATCCCCACCATTCTAGGAGTGAGAATTGAATGCCAAGACCTAAAACATATGGAGAAAGTATCTTATTATACCATATGGCTCATTTTTTGAGGTAGATGTTATTGTAAGGAAGTTTTTGAGTTGAATAGAAGCTCTACAATTCTGTTTTGTGTGATATACCGAGCTTTGTGTGGAACAATGTGCTTTAATGGATTAAATGTTGTGAAATAACTTTGGATTTATGTTGGTAGGATACATTCAAGGCTTTTTCATTCTTTGTGCAGGTAGGTTAGAGATATTTTAAGGGTTTGAATAAATTGTTTAGTAACTTGGGTATTCACTATCCAGTTTAGAGTAGATTTGGTTTCCATGGCTCCCCCATGAAATCTAACCTAGGAACTTCCTAAGGGTGAATGAATGCTTTAGGGGAGAAATTATTCTATACATATGTAGAGGTAGGAGTCTGGGAGAGTCGATCTACTAATTTTAATGTCATGCCCTAGGTGAGCTTAGTGTGCCTGGTTAGAGGTGTGACAATGAAGGGATTGAAGATTGCATGCAGGAGAAGGAAGTACAGTACAAAAAAATCATAGTTATAGGAGGTATATGATCTGTACTTAAAATATTGGAGATTTTGGATGTTGATTAATCCATCTGATTGAGTTTCAAGAAAGAAAATAGAGAGGTCCTAGAAATTAGGCCTATTAGCCCTATTGGCCCTATATTGTAGGAAGCCTCTGTATGGATGTCCTAGGAACCCAAAACCTTTCGAATCCTTAACATCTTCCAAAAGGGTGTCTAAATATCTAATTAGTTTTTCAATTTATTTGGAAAGTTTTGGCAAGAAGTGGTGAAAGGACCCTGTGAAGGGCTACAAGGAAACTAGGCCTAATTAGGCCTCTACAAGGCTAGTTCTTGGATCTGATTGGAAAAAGCTTGGAGATCCATCAAAATGGATTCAAATGGGAACATATGGAATGTTTTCAAGATATTTGGTACCCTTGCAATCACTTTGGTAGTTTGTGTGAGAATGGCACTTGGAGTCTTCTAAGTGTAGGAAAGTTGTGAAACAAAACTTTAAGGTGAATGTCCTTCAAGGCTAAGCACAAGGAGATTAACTCTTAGAGTAAGAGTTTGGCAAGGTTTTAGGATGATCACCTAAGACTATTAAGATCCTAGAGGAGAGTAGGATCCTTGGAAGAAGACAAGCAAGGTCTTCATAGCACTTGTGTGAGCACACCAAGAAGCACATACACCATATTGGTATCAGAGCTTGTTTTGATCAGGCTTGTGCTTAATGTTGCAATCTACTGAGTCAGTAGGAGAGAATACATCATTTGATTTAGTGGAAGATAATGCAATGGTGACTAACGTTGAGTTAGCAAAGAAGGTGGAAGACCAAGAAGAGGAGAATAGAATACTCTGGGATAGATTGGCTCAGTTAAATCTAAAGATGGATGAAGTAGATGTAAAGGCTAAAGAAGATAATAATAAGATAGATGGAAAAAAAGGGAGATCCTTTTGGAGGATGAGGTCCCTGAACCAGACCCAATACTGGCTGAAGAACCATTGTGGAAGGCATTGAAAGCCTTGAGTGGAAAATCATTAGAAGGCATTCCTATCTTCAATGGGAATATGGAACCAGAGATAGTCCTAGATTGGATAGAAGGACTAGAGAACCACTTTGAGTGTGATAAAATCACAAAGGCCCAAAAGGTTAAAGTAGCCAAGGCTAGATTGAGAGGTCCTGCACTCACTTGGTGGAAGTTTCTACAAAATGAGAGGGAGAAAGAAGGTAAGAATCCAATTTCTACATGGAAGGAAATGGTAGCCAAAATCAGGGATGCATATGTTCTAGAGGATTATGATATCCAACTCCATAAGAAGAGGCAAATTCTTAGGCAAAAAGACTTGGATGTGAACTCATATACCAAGGAGTTCCAAAAACTTTGCATGAGATCTTGAGTTGCAAAGGATGAGAAGGTAAAGGTGGAAAGATATCTTAATGGGCTCGAGTGGAACATCCAAGATGAGATGAGTCTTATGACTCCTGACACCATTCAAAAATGTCATCAACTTGTTGTCAAGGTAGAGGAGAAGTTGAGAAAGAAGCAAGACTCTAGTACCTCAAGAGGTAGAGGTAGAGGAAGAGATAGTAGAGGGAAAAGAAGTGGATATGGTTGAAGGATTTTAGATCCAAGGACTCAAGGAGAAGTCAAATATATTGAGATATAAGAGGGAATCTCTAGTAGAGGTAGTAGAGAAAGAAGCTCTAACTTTAGAGGAAGAAGTGGTGGACAAGGAAGAGGCAACTATTTTTCCAACATGAAGTGTTACCATTGTAACCAAATGGGACACCCTGCCTATAGGTGTCCAGAGAAGGGTAGTACTTCTCGAGGAGGTGACAAGAGAATTAATTTTGTTCAAGAAGAGGAAAATGTAGGAGTCAAACCCCCTAAGGTACCACTAGCATCAGAGGAAGGTGAGAACCTCATGATGAGGAGAACATTGATCAAAGAGTCAGTTAAAGAGGAGCCAAGCCAGAGGAGGTCCCTATTTAGGACAAAATGTAAGATGATGGGAAAGGTGTGTAGAGTCATCATTGAATCAGGGTCTACTAACAACATTGTGTTAGAGGAAGCAGTGAGCAAGTTAAAAATGACAAGGATACCCCACACTAGTCCTTACAAGGTCACATGGCTGAATAAAGGACAGCATGTCTTAGTGAATGAGCAGGCTTGGGTTGAGTTCTTAGTTGGGAGGTATAAGGAAAAGTTACTATGTGATGTGTTACCTATGGATGCATGTCACTTGCTCCTAGGTAGACCATGGCAATTTGACCGCCAAGCTATGCATGATGGAGTGAAGATTAATTCATATACTTTCAAGAAGGATAATGTAACATTTAAGATTTAGTCACTATTAGAGGACACAGAGATGAAGTCAGTAGGTCCTAATGTACTCATCATTGGTGAGAAAGAGTTCTTAAAAGCCCTGGAAGAAGGAGAAGGAATTGGTTTGCACTGGTGTTAAGGCCAAGAGAGGCAAGTGATGACAAGGCGGCCAAGAAGCCAGAGTTACCTAAGGAGATACAAAGTATGTTGCAGACTTATGAAGGCATTGTAAGTGATGGACAACCATCAAAATTACACCCTAAAAGAGCTATAAGTCATAGGATAGACTTCATACTAGGAGCTAACCTTCCCAATAAGGTAGCCTATAAGATGATCCCACAACAAAATGAGGAAATTTCTAGACAAATCCAAGAGCGTTTAAGTCAAGGTCTTATAAGAAAGAGCATCAACCCATGTGTCATACCCACTATCCTAGCACCTAAAAAGGGAGGAACTTGGATGCTTTGTACTGATTCAAGGGCCTTAAATAGGATAACCATTAGGTATAGGTTCCCTATCACTAGAATTGAAGACCTAATGGATTGTCTAGGAGAAGCCAAGTACTTTACCAAGATAGACTTAAAGAGTGGTTATCACCAAATTAGGATACATGAGGGAGATGAGTGGTAAAAATACTTCAAAACCAATGAGGGTTTATATGAATGGCTTGTCATGCCATTTGGACTATCCAACACCCCCTCCACATTCATGAGGCTCATGAATGAAGTTCTTAAGGATTACATTGGAAAATTTGTAGTGGTATATCTTGATGATATACTAATTTATAGAAAGACAAAGGATTAGCATCTACAACACCTAGAGACTGTTATCAAGAGACTGCATGATGGAAGGTTGATGATAAATTTGGAGAAATGTGAATTCATGAGACATGAATTGGTATACCTTGGGTTTTTACTATCTCATGGAAATCTAAAAATGGACACTAGAAAAGTGGAAGCCATCCTCAATTGGACCACTCCAAGGATAGTAATAGAGGTAAGAATTTTTCATGGTCTTGCTCAATACTATATGAAGTTTATTAAACAATTCAGTTCTATTTGTGCTCCTATGTTGGACACCATGAAAGGAGGCATGAAGACTAAGTTTGTGTGGAATGAACAAGCTAACAATATTTTTGATTTTTTGAATAAAAAGATTGCTACTCAACCTATTCTGGTTTTGCCAAGCTTTGAGAAACTATTCACCATAGAGTGTGATGCAAGCAATGTGGCTATTGGAGTTTTTTTAAGCCAAGAGGGTAGACCAGTGGATTTCCATTCAGAGAAGTTGAGTGAAGCTAAGAATAACTATTCCTCTTATGACCTTGAGATGTATGCTCTAGTTTAGGCCTTAAGGAAATGGAGGCATTATTTGCTTCCAAAGGAGTTCATAGTCTATTCAAACAACCAAGCTCTAAGTTTCTTGAACTCTCAAGAGAAACTCAGTCATAAGCACATGAAGTGGGTTGAATACCTGCAAACATACACATTTAACATCAAGAACAAGAAGGGAGTACTAAAAAAGGTGGCAGATGCCTTGAGTAGAAGAGATCTCACTATCTAGGAGATACAATTAAAGAGCATGGGAATAGATAACTTCAAGGATCTCTATGTTGATGATGAAGACTTGCAGACATTTACAAGGTATGTGTTGAACATAATAACCACTTCCATAGTAAATATGTAGAATACACTTTGCAAAGAAACCTCTTATTTAAGGGAAGTCAGTTATGTGTCCCTAGAGGGTCTATAAGGGAGAACTTGATTTAGGAAAATCACAATGGTGCATTGAGTGGTCACTTTGGGATCATTAAGACACATGAACTTGTTCAAAGGTTCTATTTTTGGCCAAGAATGAACATTCATATTAGGAAGTATGTTGAGAGTTGTATTGTGTGTCAAAAGGCAAAAGGAACTTCTTCAAATGTTGGTTTATATCAACCACTACCCATCCCCACTAGACCATGGGAATGCTTGAGCATGGACTTTGTAGTTGGGTTACCCAAGACAAGACAAGGAATGGATAGTGTCTATGTAATTATGGATAGATTTAGTTATAAGATGGCTCATTTTGTGCCATGCAAGACAACCAATGATGCCAGCCAAATAGCTTCTCTATTCTTCAAAGAGATAGTCAGGATACATGGGTTACCTTTGAGCATAGTGTCAAACAAAGACACCAAGTTTATGAGTCACTTTTGGAAGACTCTTTGGAAAAGACTAGGCACCAATTTGTCCTTTGGATCTGCATACCATCCTCAAATAGATGGTCAAACCAAGGTGGTAAATAGGAGTCTTGGAAATCTCCTAAGATGCTTGACCAAGGAATATGGTCAACAATGGGATCAACTGATTGGACAGGCTAAATATGCATACAATGACACTATGAACAGGTCCACGGGTAAGATTCCCTTTGAAATTGTATATGGCCTACATCCTAGGGGAGTCTATGAACTAAGAGACTTAAAGGATGGAGTTAAAGGGAGTGGATATGCTAAAGATTTTGCTTATGCTATGCAAGAGATTCATGATACAGTCAGGAAAACATTAGCTGATAACACTATGAAACACAAGAGTAAGGTTGATGAGGTGACGCAAGATAAGGAGCAAGAGGGGCCAAGCAATGGCGCACCCTAATGATCCAAGCCTGCTCAAAACATGCAGAAGCAAACAAACACAAGAGTGAGAGAGAGAATGCAGAAACTTTAATATATTATCATCAATTGAATCATACATGTCAAGCTGTAAGGCCTTCCTAGTTATGGCCAGATATTACAATGAATCTTAGAAGTCCTCAAAAATGTGAGGATCTATTAAAAATCTCCAATCTAATGTCTACTATCTGTTAGGAATAGTCCCAAGAGATAACTGAGAGGGGGGGGGGGGGTGAATCAGTTATCTACAAGTTTCAATTCTTTATCCAATTAAGTATACTTAAACATATAGCATAAATATAATGAAAGAACACTTGAACACAATACAATATTTTGGTTACAGGGAAACCCAAATAGGTAAAAACCCCGGTGGGAATTGACACCCACTAATATTCTACACTAGTGTATAATGATCCTTGTTAGAAGATCCTTAACCCTGTTAGGAGTTTCTTTACAATATATTTAGTATAGTAGACCTGGTCAAGGGTCAGACTTTGTTAGGAGTCTTTTATAATTGTCCCTATTAGGGGAGAGGACGCAATGTCCAAGAGCTCACTGCTCAATGGAGCAAAGGCTACAACCTTCTGAATAACAAATACACACTATATCTAGATCTTGGTGAATTACGCTTTGACCTGTTGTCTGGATCAGTTCCAATGTATAGCACAAATACTTCACTTGGTCACATAGACCTTCTTTTGATGGCTCAACACTTCGCACACTCTGCTCTGCTCTTCTTAATCAACCATCAACCACACAATCAATCAAAAATGACTGCCTATAAATATCTTTCCTCTAAATGATATAATCAAGTTGTCTTATTAGAACCACCTTGAAATAATATTAGAGAAACCATAACAAACTCCAATAAAAATTTTGTCGGCTCTACTATGCATGCAACACATTCTGGGACCTGTCCAATAAGATAATTGCAGACGCACGCTACACACTGTTGGCTCTACCAAAAAAATTATATCTTTCTCCTCAAATTGAATTACTTCATGCACTCTTAACTGAACATCAATAACTCTCCTCTAAGCTTAACTCCAAGGGTGCATACCCCAAAGATACGTGCAACTCTAGAACTAATAAAATCTCTGCTGGTTCTTCTGAGCAAACACAAGAAACTACTACTGGCGAATAGTGATATCATAACTTCACTTCTACTAAATATCAGACTATGCATCCATGACTAAAACATCACTAACATGTATTCAACATATATCCAAGCACACAAGGCTTCATGATAACTGTATGGACAACCATACACAGAACACTATCTGTTACTCTATTAGGAACACTGTTGTCCCAAGCTTCTATATAACTATCTGTACTAACAATTAACCTCTGTGCCCATGATATCATGCTAATATCATGTCCATGCTACATATACTTAAATCTTACTACATAAAACTTCCACACATGCTACTTTCCATATGTTATCATCAATGATAAACATACAGTCAATACTGGCCTACTGGCAAATCTCCAACAATCTCCCCCTTTGGCATTGATGGCAACATGTGGAATGAAAAAAATACCACTAACCCAAATGAACATTTATTTTATAACATTCTCCATTTCCTAATCAAAACTCCCCCAAAGATGAATCCTCCATCTACTGTAATATTTTCTAATATTCTCCATTTCCTCAACTGTACTACTATCAAAACTGAATACTGCTCCCCCTTAGTATATTACTCCTCCTTTTTACTTCTATTTTTCATGATTCTGTATATTATTCCCCCTTTGATATCAAAGGCAAAGGGCGCCATTCATTTTAAGCACCATTACTACTCCTAAGGTAGAGTAGTCAACCTTCCATCAATCCCTGAGGACTGATGCATTTCCTTCTTTCTTCTAAGCAGAATCAAGGAAGGGAATTACTCCTAGCTTCTCCCTGAGATACTCAAAAGTATCCTTAGGCAAGGGCTTTGTGAATATATCTTCTAAGTGATCTTTAGTACTTACATAGTCCAACTTGACTTCTTTCTCTACCACTTTCTCTCTTAGGAAGTGATACTTGATCTCAATGTGCTTTGTCTTTGCATGCATCACGGGGTTCTTCGACATATTGATAGTGCTAGTGTTATCACAATGAATAACAATAGGATAATCAATCTGAATTCCAAAATCTTTTATCATCTGCTTGATCCAAACAATTGTAGAATAATTCAAGGCTATTGTAACATATTCCACTTCTGTTGTTGATTGAGAAATACAATTTTGTTTCTTGCTTGTCCAAGTGACAAGTCTATCACCAGGAAACACTGCTCCACCTGATGTACTTTTTCTATCATCAACGCATCCTACCCAATCTGTATTAGTGTACACATGAAGCTCAACATTTTCTGAATTAGGATACCATAGACCATAATCTATAGTGCCCTACAAGTATCTAAATATTCTCTTTACTGCCATGAGGTGACTTTTCTTAGGTTCTGCTACAAATCTTCCAACTATGCCAACTGCATTGGAAATATCAGGTCTATTCTGAGTAAGATATATGATTTTACCAATCATAGACTTGTACAATGTTGTATCCATTGCTAGTGAGTCATCTTCTTTTGTAAGCTTGCATCCAGTGATCATAGGGGTTCCTACTGGCTTGCAATCATGCATCTTGAATTTCTTTAATATTTCTTTCACATACTTGGACTGATTAATGAAAATACCCTTCTCTGTCTACTACACATTTAGTCCCAAAAAGTATTTGATAGGACCAATCATACTCATCTCAAACTCATTCTCCATTTCCTTGGCAAATTCAGCACTTAGTTTGTCATTACCTCCAAAGATAATGTCATCAACAAATATAGCTACAAGTAGTAGACCTTTAGATGTCTCTCTAATGAATAGATTACAATCTGCTACTCCTTTCTTGAATCCAATCTTTGATAAGTATCCATCAAGTCTCTCAAACCAGGCTCTAGGGGCTTGCTTAAGTCCATAGAGGGCCTTCTTCAATCTGCATACCATATCAGGTCTATCTGATAAGGTGAATCCTTCTGGCTTCTCAATGTATACTTCTTCTTTCAAATCTCCATTCAGAAATGTTGATTTGACATCCATCTGATATACTTTGAAGTTTTTGACTGTAGCATAAGCTAGAAATAACTTAATAGCTTCTAATATTCTCACAGGTGTAAATGTGTCTAAATAATTAGTGCCTTATCTTTGCGCATATCCTTTACATACTAATCTTTCTTTATTTCTTACTACTATACCATTTTCATTCATCTTGTTTCTGAATATCCACTTTGTTCCAATCACATTTTTATCACTAGGTCTTGGGACCAGTCCCAAGTGTCATTCTTAATAATTTGATCAAGTTCTTCTTTCATAGCATCATGCCAATATAAATCATTACAAGCATCTTCAACACTTAAGGGTTCAATCTGAGATAGTAACCATACCGCTTCACTTCTAGCTGAGTTCTTTTCTTGTGATCTCATCAAGACTTTGTCACTCTGATCTCCAATGATATCTTTCTTGGAATGATTTCTAGATGTAAACTTTGGAACTTTAGGTGATGCTGACTCATCAGCCTTAGGAGTACTTTCTTCACTTGTCTCAGGGTCATTGAATAACACATCAATACTGTCAAACATTTCCTCAATGACTATCTCACTAGTGGAGGGTCTAGGTTCTTCTTCAATCATGGGTGAGTAATCATGATATCTTTCTTGAACCATAAAATTTTCATCAATCTTAACATGAGTACTTTCAATGATCTTTTTCAATCTTAAATTGAAACATCTATAAGCCTTGCTTTTAGTAGAGTAGCTAAGGAAAATACCTTCATCACTTCTTGCATCAAACTTGCCTACTGCTTCATCCCTCTTGATGTAGCACTTTCTTCCAAAGATTTTGAAGTATTTTACTATGGGAACATTACCAAACCATAGCTCATATGGTGTTTTGTCAATGCCAAGCCTTACTTGAATTCTATTAATGGTATAAACTATTGTATTGACTGCATCTCTCCAATAGGTGTGTGAAACTTTTCCTTCTATCATAATGGTGTGCGCTATATCAAGGATGATCCTATTCCTTCTCTCTGTAATTCCATTCTGTTGAGGGGTTCTAGGTGCACTCAACTATCTCTTTATGCTATGTTCTTCACAGTACTCATAGAATCTATCAGAGGTGAATTCTCCTCCTCTATCCGATCTCAAACATTTTTTCTTTAGTCCAGATTCATTCTCAACATTAGCTTTGAATATTTTGAACTTCTCAAATGCTTCTAACTTATCTTTCAAGAATGCAACCCACATCATCCTAGTATAATCATCAAAAAACAAAATGAAATACCTTTCACCATAGTATGATCTTGTTTGAGTTGGACCACATAGATCTGTATGAATCAGATCCAACTTGTTCTCTGCTGAATTCTGCTTACTCCTGAAAGAATTTCTCACATGCTTCTCCATCACACATTCCCTGCATATAGTATCAACTGGCTTTGCTATGCTAGATAGATCTGTTACTACCTTTACATTTCTTATCTTTTCTATGTTATGAAAATTGATATGACATAGTCTTTTATGCCACAACCAACTATCATCAACTTTAGCCAAAAAAAAACTTGCTTCTGAATTGAGTTAAAAAACATTACCTCTTGTCTTTGAGCCTAATGCAATCATAACACCATCCTTGTTGCTAATGATTCATTTTTCATCTTTAAACTCCAACTGATAACCTTTTCCAAGTAACTGTCCAACACTGAGAAGGTTATGTTTCAAACCATCAACATAAAGAACATCATAAGTACTATTCTTTCCATCCAAGGTGATGGCTCCTCTACCAACTATTGGTTTAGGAGTGTTGTCTCCAAATCTAACCATCCCACCATTGTATTTATCTAGATGAACAAACCTTTCGTTATCACCTGTCATGTGATGTGAACAACCACTATCTATAATCCAATCTGTCCTTATGTCAGCTTGTGAAATCAATGCTAGCTCTTGGTTCTCTTTCTTATCTTCATGAACTATCTTATTATTCGTTTTGTCTACAATAGCAATGAATCCAATTTCTTCTTCACCTGATTCATTATTTGAAACTCCATCTCCAGCATAGTAGCATTCTTTAGAGTACTTAGGCTTGTAATCCTTTTTGAACTTTCTAGCTCTAGTAGGACACTTAGATGCAAAGTGACCGATCTTATTACATGAAAAGAACTTAAATGGTAATTGACCTTCATATTTTCCTTTTCCTTTCTTTTCTCTTTTGGAAATCATAGAAATGAAATCATCTAATGTTTTCTCTTCATCTTCATCATCATCATCAAAATTATTAGAAGTATTTGCAGATTTCTTACCATGAATTGTTGCTTTGAAGGTTGTCTCACTCTTTGGTTCTGTTTTCAATCTTAAAATCTCAAAAGCTGAGATTTTGTTGATCAAGGTCTCTCTCTTGAAATTAGATGTAAGCTACATGGTCTCATCAAGGATGTTGATCTTGCTTTTATTTTTAGGAGTGAGAGTAGTCATTAACTTGTCCATAATGTCCTCCTCTAAAATCTCCACCATTGTTTCTAATTCCAGCAATAGTTTCATTTATCCTTTGATTGTAAGGTCTGATATTTTCCTTAGGCAGCATCTCTAATGCATTGTATCTTTTCTTCCATGTCTTTCTGTGTGCATCCTTTTCTTGTTTGTCTCCTTAAAATATGTCTTCTAGGTGCTTCCATATTTTGTGGGTTGTATCTACCTTTTTTATTTCGAAAAACTCACCATCAAATAGGGCACTGATAAGAGCTTCTTTAGCTATAGCATTCTGATGAAATAATTCATTTTTCCTATCAGTAGAATCATCCTTTGCAAGGTCCTCTAAGGTGGGAACCTTGGCTTCTTTGATAGTTACATCAAAAACTTCAAAAGCAATGCACTGCAAATGGGTCACCATATTGTTCTTCCAATCAAGATAATTCTCTCCATCGAACTTAGGACTTTCTTTCCTGAAGTATGCCATCTGATCAACCTCAAGTTGTTAAAATTTCTCTCCTAGGCACTTGGCTCTGATACCCATTGTTAGGAATAGTCCCAAAAGATAACTGAGAGAGGGGGGGGGGTTGGGTGTGAATTAGTTATCTACAAGTTTCAATTCTTTATCCAATTAAGTATATTTAAACATATAGCATAAACACAATGAAAGAACACTTGAACACAATACAATATTTTGGTTATGGGGAAACCCAAATAGGTAAAAAACCTGGTAGGAATTGACACCCACTAATATTCTACACTAGTGTATAACGATCCTTGTTAGAAGATCCTTAACCCTGTTAGGAGTTGCTTTACAATATATTTAGTATAGTAGACCCAGTCAAGGTTTGGACCCTGTTAGGAGTCTTTTATAATTTTCCCTACTAGGGGAGAGGATGCACTATCTGAGAGCTCACTGCTCAAAGGGGTGAAGGGTACAACCTTCTGAATAACAGATACACACTATATCTGAATCTCGGTGAACTACGCTTTGACCTGCTATTTGGATCAATTCTAATGTATAACAAAAATACTTCACTTGGTCACATAGACCTTATTCTGATGGCTCAACACTTCACACACTCTACTCTGCTCTTCTTAATCAACCATCAACCACACACAAGCAATCACAAGGCTGCCTATAAATATCTTTCCTCTAAATGATATAATCAAGTCAGCCTGTTAGAACCACCTTGAAATCATATTAGAGAAACCATCACAAACTCCAATAAACATTCTATTGGTTCTACTATGCATGCAACACATTCTGGGACATGTCTAATAAGATAATTGCAGATGCACGCTACACACTGTCGGCTCTACCAAAACAATTGTATCTTTCTCCTTAAGCTGAATTACTTCATGCACTCTTAACCAAACGTCAATAACTCTCTTCTAAGTTTAACTCCAAGGGAACATACCCCAAAGATAGGTGCAACTCTAGAACTAATAAAATCTATGTCGGATCTTCTGAACAAACAGGAAACTTCTACTAGTGAATAGTGATATCATAACTTCACTTCTACTAAATATCAGACTATGCGTCCATGACTAAAACATCACTAACATGTCTTCAACATATATCCAAGTGTGCAAGGCTTCATGATAATTGTACGGACAACCATACACAAAACACTGCCTGTTACTCTATCAAGAACACTGTTGTCCCAAGCTGCTATATAACTGTCTGTACTAACAGTTAACTAGCACGCCCATGATATCATGTTGATATCATGTTCATGCTACATATACTAAAAAATTACTGCATAATATTTCCATGCATGCTACTTTAAATATGTTGTTATCAATGACAAATATACAGTCAATACTGGCCTGTTGGCAAATCTCCAACACTATCTTCTATCAAAAACTTACCCCCTAAACTACAACATGTATGCACCCTAAAATGGTCACATAGACTTTGGGCCCTCATTCATCAATTTATCAAATCCCTGAATCAATATTTTCAAAAATTAATATTTTATCAATTATATCAATTTTCTTGATCAAATCCTATTTTATCATTTTTGATTATTTGCCTTGGGCTAACCATTTTATCGTAAGTATTTATTTATTTAAAAATAATTTCCTCTCCTTTTAATAAATAAAAAGCCCCCACTTTTCCTCTTATCCTATGTTGCACAAATAAAGTATTATTCTTATTTTATAAAAAGAAAAAAACATTTTTTGTCTCATATGGACACAAAAGTCAACTCTTATTTTCCCATTGGAGGATATTTGTGCACATGGATTGCTCCTCTTTTAAGCTCCACCCTTGACTAAATCTTTTGCCTCTTAATCTTCATGGTCCATTCCTTTTCAATTCCTTTGAAAAGGAGAGCTCTCTTCTCATTTTAGAATCCCAACTTTTTATGCTAATCTTATGCTGCGGGATTTCTTGGAGACTTTGGAGCTTTTGGAGATCATTTCTTGAATTCTAGTTTCTTTCTTGCATCATAGCTTTCATGGAATCTAGCTTAGTTTCCTTTATGCTTTAGATTAGATCACATAGCATAATTAGCAAAGGTTTGTAATACTTTCTTTTCATAGCTTAGCTTGCATCTTGATTCATAGCTTAGCTTGCATTGCATTTTCATTGTTGATTCTTGAGGATATTGGCATTCTTTCCCTTGTCGCATTGAATCTCCCATTGTGTGGTTTACTAGCAAGGTTGCATACTTCAATAGCTCTAGCTGAGAGAAATATTCAAATAATCTTGTGACTCCATGCCTAGGGAGCTCTAGGTCGCTTTCTCAAGGTTTCCCATTCATGGATTCCCTTGGAAGTAATGACTTAGAGAAGTGCACTATTTAGTGTGTACATTTTTGGTGCACTTCACTAAGTCATTACTTCCAAGAGAATCCATGAATGGAAAACCTTGAGAAAGCAACCTAGAGCCCCCTAGGCATGGAGTCACAAGGATGTTGATGGTGCTCTTAGCTAGAGCTATTGAAGCATGCAACCTTGCTAGTAAACTACACAATGGGAGATTCAAAGAGACAAGGGAAAGAATGCCAATATCCTCAAAAATAAATGAGAATGCAATGCAATGCAAACTATGTTAAGAATAAAGATGCAAGCTAAGCTATGAAAGGAATGTATTACCAACCCTTGCTAATTAAGCTATGTGAGCTAATCTAAAGCATAAAGGAAACTAAGCTAGATGCCATGAAAGCTATGATGCAATAATGAAACTAGAATGCAAGAATGATCTCTAAAAGCTCCAAAGTCTCCAAGAAATTCTGCAGCATAAGATTAGCATTAAAAGTTGGGATCTAAGAATGAGAAAAGAGCTCTCCTTTTAAAGGAATTGAAAAGGAATGGACCATAGAGATTAAGAGGAAAAAGATTTAATCAAGGGTGGAGCTTGAAAGAGGAGCAATCCATGTGCACAAATATCCTCTAATGAGAAAATAAGAGTTGACTTTTCTGTCCATATGAGACAAAAAGTGCTTTTCTTCTTTTTATAAAATAAGAATAATGCTTTATTTGTGCAACTTAGGATAAGAGAAAAAGTGGAGGCTTTTTATTTATTAAAAGGGGAGGAAATTCCTTTTAAATAAATAAAGACTTTTAGGATAAAATGGTTAGCCCAAGGCAAATAATCGAAAATGATAAAATAGGATTTGATCAAGGAAATTGATATAATTTGAAAAATGTTGATTTTTGAAAATATTGATTCAGGAATTTGATAAATTGTTGAATGGGGACCCAAAGTCTAGGCGAGCATTTTAGGGTGCATACATTTTTGGAGCCTCCTATGTATTTAAGTTAACTGGCTGTGTAGGCTCAACAAGCACTAAAGACCTATCCTGAAAGTAACTTGGAAGATGATTAAGTACCTCATCCTTGGGTGCCTTAGAGAGGTTTTCACCCTTGGATACGTCCTTTATTTCTACTTTTTAAGGTTCTGACACCACCACATAGTCAGATACCTCATACTTGGTATATGCCTCTTTTTCCTATGTTGATAGAGACTGAGCTAAGTGCACAATTTGTGGAGCCTCTTGTGTATTCAAGTTAACTAGATGTGTAGGCTCAACAAGCACTAAAGACCTATCCTAAAAGTAACTTGGAAGATGATCAAGTACCTCATCCTTGGGTGCCTTGGAGAGGTTTTCACCCTTGGATACATCCTTTATTTTTAATTTTTTAGATTCTGACACCGCCACATAGTGGTTTTCGCCATCAGAACTCTTATTCTTTTTTTATTTTCTTTTTATTTTGTGACTAAGGTACTTGATATCTGGTTCTATCATGCTTGTAGTTGGTTCACTGGTGGAAGAGACTACAGGTTCAAGGGCATTTAGGTAACATGCTATCTCATAATCATTTTGAAAATTTAGGAGCTGAGGCTCTTGATAGCACTGAGACCAAGCAATTAAGTGAGGATTGGAAAGGGGTAGGTCAATGACTGGTTCAATATTGTGTATGCGAATGGTATCATCTTTGGTGCTTGTAGAGTTAGGATTCATCAAGTATCCCTCTAAGGTACCCAAATCAGGACTTATCATACCAAACGAAGCATCGTCCACTAAAGCAACTCATGGATTCCAATCCTCTAATCCTACACTAGACTCATTAGCCACCTCAGGTTGGGAATCATATGTATGGACAACATCAATGTCCATGTCAACTATAGAACAATTAGAAAGAGCCTCCCACTCATACTCATGTGATTCTGTTTCCGAATCCCGGCTGGGATGTTTACACCAAGCATGTTTAAACATCAATATTATAAGATTCATTCCTCTAAGAACATTCATGTTGAAAATAAAGATTACACTTTGGAGCAAGATCATGTTGATGATAGACCTTTGTCTTGTGATGGTTCCCTTCCATCCCCTACTTCCTCCAACAACCATACATTTCCTAAAGCTTCCAATTCTTTCAAGCCTTTCACAAATCCTTCATCCAATGAAGATCCTGATACTTTTCATGTGGTTCCCTATAGTTATCCTCAAGGATTCTCTCTTAAAGAAACTCAAGCTGACCTTCACTTGGCTACAAATACTTTCAATAATGCTAAACCTAAAGAGCCCGAGACTTTATGCACTATAATGCCTACTTCAGCTAGTCCTTCACTATCTCTTCCAAAGTCTTCCATACAATTTCAACATGCTTCCTTGTCCTTAGAAGTGGCTCCATGTCAAGAGGACTCTAAAAATGATAAAGAAAAGAACATAAAAAAAGATCAAGATCAAGAACCCTCCATGTCATCCAATCCTTTTCATGATGTCTCTCATCCATTTCATGGTTTTTTTGATCATGTACACCCTTCCTCATTCATTCCACCATGTCTTGAGTCTTCTCCTAAGCAAGATCAAGCTACTACTTACACCGTTGAGCTTATTGACAATCAAAATAACCTTACTACACTTGCGCTTTCCAAAGATGATACTTCCATTAAGGTTATTGGAAATAGTGTTGTTACTCCCAATGTTAAGCCTATTGAAAATCAAGAAAAAAATGATGCACGTATGCCATCCAAAGTAACTTGTCAAGATCAAAATCTTCCATCTTCTTGTTCTACCACCCCATGTTCACTTCCACTTTCTACTCTTTCTAAGTCTTTGCAAGCTCCGAACAATTCTATCAAAGAAGTTGCTCCTATTCAAGATGTTCATGATCCTATTGCAAATTCTAATGCTCATCTGAAAGATGATGATGTCCTTGGTTGTCATATGGATGCTGATGAGCTTATTGATTATCCTTTTGCATCTTCCACTTCCATCCTTGGACCTCTTCCACCACCATTAAGGGCTTCACATCTTCCTTCCATCTTGGGCCCTTATGTCCCTTCACTTTCCCCTCCTAAACCTCCTAATTCATCATCCATCTTGGGTCATTACGTCCCTCCATCTCCTATCTTTCCTCAAGATCAACATAGATGCATACCCTTGAATCCTTTTCATCCACCCACCCATCTAAACCAGTCATATCTTTCTTCTTCCACAAGTCCCAAGTCTTTTGGAAGTAACTTAAATGTTCAATACAAGAAAAAGAAGCAATACAAGAATGCATCAAAAAAAGAAGATCACCATGTCTCCTCTAATCGACATGGAGGCATAAAGTCAAAAGAGATATCTAAGAAGAAAACTACAAGACAAGTATGGGTTCCAAAATCTATCATTGAAGATATTCTCTCTAAATCATCAAAAAGAAATGAAAAGCCTACGGCTATATGGATTCCAAAATCTCTCTTGAAAGAGTCTAATATTGAACAAAAAGTGAAGTTGACATTCAAGCTTCCAAAAGCTTCCACTTCATCTTCTTCCAAAAAAATTCTTCCATTCCATGTGCCTGAACTGCAACCTCTACTAAACATTCACCATATTCCTTCTCGTATTCCTTCATTCACATTTCCTCCATCCTCTTGCCACCCTTCAAGGTATGTGTTGATGTTTATATTGCCTTCCTTTCCATCTACCTTGTCACAATCCTTCCATTCATTATCCTTCTACCTTCTATACTTTTTCCTCATTTGCCTATTCCTCCTATCTTCCAACCTCACTCTCTTTACATAAAACCTTATCCTCCATTTACTTCCATCTACCTTTCCCTATTAGCATCTTTGAGCATATCATTTTGAATCCTTGGCATATCATGGTTTATCCTTTCAAGGAGCATTATCTAAAAAGTTTTCCTTCTTCCAAAATAGAAAAAATGAAAAATTGAAAATGTGCCTTGGTGGAAACCTGGAAACAGGCACCTTGGTAGCAAAAATACAAAAAAATTGAAAAACTCAAAAAATCTCCAAGTGGTGAAAACCTGGAAACAGACACTACTTGAGGCCTTTGCACCCTTGTTTCTTAGCATACGTCCTTGACACTTAGCCTTTCTCCATCATGCCTTGACCTTGTTGCTTTGGTTTGGAATTGGTCTTTGTCTTTGTCTAGGGGGCATAACTATGTTAGCTTTGGTCTCTAGGATGCGTTGGTCTTTAGGACATCTTGCAAATGGTGTTTTTCAACACCAAACTCAAAATGTGTTTTTAACACTACCCTAGCGTCAAGTGTTTCTCAACACTTATCAGATATCTTACCTACAATCTAGCATGATATGGTATTTCTCACTCGCAGATGTGATACTCAAAGTTTGACTCTATGACCTACATACACACGCACTTAAACACTTGACTCGTTGAAGCTTGTTTGACTTTATTTCTTTGTGTTGTCTATGATGATTTCTTTGATGAGTGTTCTTTCCCTAAGAATTTTTTGATGATGCATAGCTAGAAGATTGAGGGCATGAGGACATGTCTTATTGCTTTTTCTGCTTGTGCGTATATTTTGTTGGTCCTAACTATCATTATCATTTATGTTTGTTCCACTTGACAATGGGATCTACGAGGTTTTATCCTTGACTGTCTTTGCAAGTGCATTCTTCTAGCCATCTTGACTTTTCTTGTGTCTCGATACAAGTATAACCTTTCTATATCAAACTTAGGTAATCTCACTGCACTAGTCATCTTGACCTATATGTCTTTGATTCCTAGGTGGGATTCCCACATATCTATTTGATATAGATGATATTCAGATCCACATAGTCATAATAGTGTGCATTGTACGATCTTGCGACACTACCAATAACGCTCGATGATGAATATTAGAGTCTAAAAGCTTTGTGACCTTGCAAGTAAACCACTTTTTCATAGTAGCTTGCATTTTTAGGTTCATATTAGTTTAGTTTTGCATCTTTCATATGGAGAGAGCTCTCCTTTTTCATCTTTCGTGGACCTGTCGATCAACTGCACTCACCTTTCCTTTTCTCGATCATGTCTTTCGGTCCTTGTCTTTCACATCATGTCCTATTCCTGTCATCATAAGGGGTTAATCTTATCATCATATCTATACCCTAAAAAAGCTCATTTTTAGAAACATGAGTCTATATCATAAACATGAGAACTAAAACATACATCTATGAGGGAGATTATACATGAGCATATATGACATACATTTTGAGCAAAATGACAAGACAATATAAAAACTAAAACATCCATCACAAGTGGGATAAGTACACAAGATATATCATCAATCCAGTAATCTCATATATATAAACAAATGTCATGATACAATATGGGATACAAAAATCTGGATCAAATCCCAGGATATGTCTCTATACATCTATCTAACCTAAACCTAGGACTCGCTACCACCATCATGTGGTGCTGGTGGTGGAGGAGGTGGTGCCATGTCTGGTACAATATCAGATCTCCAAACTATAGAAAAGTAGGGTGGTGCCCTCTGACCCTGTGGCATGGCCTGTATATAGAGCCCATAATAGTATGCGGCTTGCGTTGCCTCTCTCCGCGACTCTGCAGTAGCAACCTGTATAGTCCTATCCCACCACTCAAGCTCAGCTCTCAGATCCATCAACTACTGCTCTCTGACCACTATGGTGATGCATAACTACTGCATCTCCATCTCCAAAGCTTGGATCCTGGCTCTTAGGTCCTCTCATCCTGCAAGCTGATCCTGCCTAACATCCACTTGGTGGTGAGCTGGCCTCACCCCATCATCACCCTCATTTGTAGAACCCTACCCCCATGGCTATTTTTAGCCACCTGATCGAGAGCTCCATCTAGTCTCTCTCCCTCTCCCTCTCCCCCTCCATCTCCTCCATCTCCGTCATCCCCGTCATCTCCCTATGTTGTCGGCTATGCATCAGGTACAGTGAACCTAGGGAAGGGTTGCCTCTGCCGCTCTACCCTATAGGTCACATCAGCTCTTGCATCTACCATATCCAAGAGGTAGTCCCATGGCTCCTATCATATCATAGTTGTATCTTGAACTGCCTGCTGGTAATCCAGCATTGGCAGCCAACCCTAGCCCTCCTCATCCCTAACCCAAGTGTATGTGGTAGTCTCGGTGGGCACTCTCTGCTAGTGCCCGAACTATCTCTAGACATGTGTAATCACAAATCTATCCACAATATCTGAATGCCAACCTACCAGTGGCCGACTACATAGCATAAAATCTAACTCATCCCGGTCACCCCACTGCTCACATGCCCTATATGGTCTCCATTGGAATGAGTTGAGCTCATCCAGTACCTAGCGGTAATATGTGACATCTCCGCTATGTGGCTAAGAGAGGAACCCTATGTACCTATATATGTAGGGGTGTCTCCTCTCCCTAGGCTACACTCATGGTCACACTATAGCAATGTGCTCCCACGCCCATATCTAAGCAAGAACGGCTCCGCATGCCCAAGTTTTTGCTCTCCCAATAAACTATCTCATGGAGCTCATGGTACCTGTCTGCAAGGATGGCTGGCCCCCATGCCATCTGCTATGGGTGAGCAATCAAATGTGCTGCTAATCAACCCTAACCTAGTGGAAAACCCTTCTGACTCCTGTCAGTGATAAGGGCCCGTGCTATAATGGAACATACTATACATGGCACTGGAAAATCCCTACCAAACTCCTCAACTAATCGATCCCAGCTCAGATGCCTATCAATAATGGTGACATCTTGAAACATATCCTGCATGATCTACCTACCCTCTATCAGATCCTAATCATAGTACACCTATGCCAACAAACAATCATGTCAGTTTCTATCATATGGGAACTTTACATCTATGACTATCTATAAACATGATTATACTTACAGGATTCTCGTGGTTCAGAACTCGTAGGATTCGATAGACGTCCTCCAAGGTAATCGCTGCCTCTCCAATAGGCAGATGGAAGGTGTTGTGCTTGTTGTGCCATCTCTTAGCTAGCACAGTCAACAACCCATGATCAACTCAAATATGGGGCATCTGCAGCAAATAACCAAACCCCATCGCCCTTAGGTCCGCTCGCCCTAGATCATCAAGATCCCGAATGCATCGTAGCCTAGTCACTCGAGGTACTCTAATGAGCAATGATGGAAAGTGCTCCTGCAACCCATTAAACCCAAACCAGATGTTATAACATATCATGATAGATGTATAAAATCATTATAAAACATCTTAAAAAGGCAAACATTGTCAGGACCCATGTCATTTTTGCTCAAAAACATTAAACATGTCATTTTTTATACTGTGCGACACTATTTTTTTACTAAGTATCATGCAATACTTTCTTCAATACTAGTGCAATGATATCTTTTCCTACGATACTTTGCATAGTATCGCATGATATTTCATCTAGTATCGTGTGATCCTGGATTCAATAGCGGTGCAATGCTATTCTGACCCACGAAGTATCGCACGATAGAGATCTTCAAAGGGTGCGATACTTCTAAAGTGTCATACGACTTTTCGTACGAAGAAAATTTGACAAAGTTTAAAAACTTTAAAAATGTGTTTAAAATTGGCATTAATGCTCATAAATGACCAACAAAAGTGAGTTTTTCTGAAAACATATCGGGGCACCATACTGTGGAGGCCGGTTGTGCAACCGAGCGTGCTCAAATCGATGCCTGTGGACCAGGATCGCTGCTTGCTAGGCCATTTTCTCTCTCTAAGCTCTAAAGATTCTCAAATCACTAAAAGACAAATAATTTTGAAAATGACCTTTTTACCCCCTTTTATAGCATTTTGACTTTTTGACCTAATTTTCAAAACACCTCAGAATTGTGCAAAAATTACACCCCTAGCTAATTTCAACGTCCTGGATCCATTTTCGGGATTGAAATTGAAATCTAAGTTCATATTGATAGTCAAAATTGCCTTTCAAAATTTATCCCTCTTCTGTGTAGTTGGTTGACCATTTGAGGCCCGATCCTTCGATCTTCGCTGGGGCATCTTCATTTCTCCACTCCCCATCCCTTTCAAACTCCTAGTCTTTCATTCATCTTCATTCACTTCATCTCTCTGAGGTTTGACTTCATTTTTATCCTATATCTTTCTCAGTCAAACCTAGTCAAACTGGGGCATGTCTTCACTGCTTGATGGTTATCTTATCACGTTTCACCTTCGATTATGATTTCTAGTGACTTGATCAAGTCTATCAATTTTTTGTTCTCCTCTACCTGATTTCAATTTTGATTCCGAGGGGGCAGTACCTACCAGCATTAATCCTTGATTCAACTTATCAGCTTTTCTTGAGATTCTTATCTCTTATTTCAGACTTGACAATTACTTATATACAACGGTGATTGGCCTTGTCTTTTAGCTTATGCTTATCTTTGTCCTGATATGTTCCCATCTGTCGAACACATATCTGAGTTGTCTTGTGATCCCAAATCGATCTCATAGTTCAATTCTTCTTTGGCCACATGTGATCCCAAATCGATCTCACATCACCCAAAGAGGGGCAAATGTATGCACCCTAAAATGGTCACCTAGACTTTGGGCCCCCATTCAGCAATTTATCAAATCCCTGAATCAATATTTTCAAAAATCAATATTTTATCAATTATATCAATTTCCTTGATCAAATCCTATTTTATCATTTTTTATTATTTGCCTTGGGCTAACCATTTTATCCTAAGTCTTTATTTATTTAAAAGGAATTTCCTACCCTTTTAATAAATAAAAAGCCCCCACTTTTCCTCTTATCCTATGTTTGACAAATAAAGTATTATTCTTTTTTTATAAAAAAAAGAAAAGCACTTTTTGTCTCATATGGACACAAAAGTCAACTCTTATTTTCCCATTGGAAGATATTTGTGCACATGGATTGCTCCTCTTTTAAGCTCCACCCTTGATTAAATATTTTTCCTCTTAATCTCCATGGTCCATTCCTTATTAATTCCTTTAAAAAGGAGAGCTCTCTTCTCATTTTAGAATCCCAACTTTTTATGCTAATCTTATGCTGCAAGATTTCTTGGAGACTTTGGAGCTTTTGGAGATTATTTCTTGAATTCTAGTTTCTTTCTTGCATCATAGCTTTCATGGCATCTAGCTTAGTTTTCTTTATGCTTTAGATTAGATCACATAGCTTAATTAGCAAGGGTTTGTAATACTTTCCTTTCATAGCTTAGCTTGCATCTTCATTCATAGCTTAGCTTGCATTGCATTGCATTTTCATTGTTGATTCTTGAGGATATTGGCATTCTTGCCCTTGTCTCATTAAATCTCCCATTGTGTGGTTTACTAGAAAGGTTGCATGCTTCAATAGCTCTAGCTGAGAGCAATATTCAAACAATCTTGTGACTCCATGCCTAGGGAGCTCTAGGTTGCTTTCTCAAGGTTTCCCATTCATGGATTCCCTTGGAAGTAATGACTTAGAGAAGTGCACTATTTAGTGTGTACACAACCAAACAACTACATTCATACAAGAGGATATCAAATTGAGTCGGCCTTCAGATCCATAATTAACGAAAGTAATGGTCAGATCTAGGACCACACACTTCCCAATGATGGATACAAACATTAAATCCATGATCCAATATAAATGCTCAAGTCGGCAACAATAGGAACCAAAACTAAACCTGTCGGTAAGCATGATAACTGAGTAGCAAACAGACAATGTCGAGCACCAATGAAATAACTAACCGCCCAAGAGAGAACCAACCGCACTCGGTAACCAAAGGAAACCAACCAACTCGGTCAAAGCAAAAACCAAGCAACACAAACAAACTCCAAATTATTTTTGGTGACACAGGATTGCCAAGGACCTGAGATGCTCCTGCATTAGAAACCTGGGGTTATTTTTGAAATCATTCTCCAAATCATTTGGTATGCCTGGTCCAAGCTGCATCCAACTCAGACTGTGAAATCCATGAACCATCTTCCATCAGTCTATTCTTGCACTTAACCAAATATTCCATATATTGTTTTCCCCTTATGCTCTTGCCAACTCTTTCCTTCAAAATCTGTTCAACTTCATCATTCTACTTCTTAGGATATTCTGTCGGTACTGTCACTTCTTCATCAGGTTCATGATACTCATACAAATCAGCAATGTTGAAAATAGGTGATATATCCATGTCATCAAGTAACTCAATCTCATATGCATTTCCACTATCAAATTTCTTCAGAATCTTGCAAGGTCCAAACTTCTTCATCTTCAGCCTCCCATATGTTCCAACAAGAAATCGGCCTTTCTTCAAATGAACCATCACTTCATCACCAACATCAAAAGTTTTATGTCTCATTGATCTATCCACTCTGTCTTTGTATTTCTGATTACTGTCTTCTAGCTTCAGCTTCAAATCTTCATGCAATGTTTTTATGTACTTAGAAAACTTTACTCCTTCAGCACTTTTCTTATTCTCATCAGCAATGTCTCTCAAATCAGATATTCTTCTCAGTTGTGTGCCATTCACAATCTCAAATGGTGTCTTTCCAGTACTCCTATTCATTGAATTATTGTATGCAAACTCTTCTTGTGCTAACACAGAATCCCAATTACTTAGTGTGTCTCCAACTAAACATCTCAAAAGATTTCCCAAACTTCTGTTCACAACTTCAGTCTATCCATCAGTTTGTGTGATGTATGGGCATCCAAGGTTTAGGCAGGGGCATTCTATGTCCTCGGCAAACTGCATGGAGTGTTTGTGTTTTGTTTGATTTTTAGTTGGTTGCAGCTTTGATTGACGGTCTTGGTCATTGAAGGAAGCTCGGTCACTGAAGGAACTCGGTAGTCTTTGGCACTCGATAAAATTGTTGCTCGGTCATGCCTGCAGTGCTCAGTCGATATTGGTGCTCGGTGATGCCTGATGTGCTTGGTAATTTTCCTATTGCTCGGTAGTTTTGACTTACTGATTGGAGTTCTGTGTGATTTGTTGAGCCGACTTGGTGAATTAATTTTTGGTAGCCATTTTCTTGGGTTGACATGCAGAATTAAATGTTTGTTACATTTGTAAGCTAACTTATATGGCATTTAATTATTGTTTTATGGAGTTAAGGATTTCATCTAGCTGACTTGTGGCTGATGATTAGTATTTAAGGAGGGCTTGGGTAGATGTTTAAGGGGGACGAAGGAGAGGCAGAACTTAAAGGAGAAAGTTCATGACTTGGAAAACTTAGTGAGTCAGATCTGAAGTTCTAAAAGCTGAAGTTGGTGAAGTTGTGGAAAAGTTCTTGATGTTCTTCTAGATCAGGTTGCAATCTGATAGTCCTTTGTAGTAGAGCTAGGGGTTTGTATACTTGGGAACAAGGAGACTTCTTGGAGGCTTGCGAGCTCAAGTTTAGATCTGCCTTAGGGTTTCCATCAGCTTTTGATTGTCTTCAGAGCTGAACTAGCTGAAATTGTATTGGATATGGTTGTGGATCTTGCAGAATTATTTCATTTTATAATTGGCCCTAACTCAGAAGGCCTTACAATCGGGCATGTTAATGCAAATTACTTGAAACATTTATGGTGTTGTCTGTTGTGTTGAGTATTTTGCTGTGTAATTTTTTTGGCTACAAGGTTTGGACTGTCCTTCATTGGATCCACCATCCTTGACTGCATTAGGTGGTATCAAAGTGAAAGTTTGTTCCTGTTGGAGTGAAATTTGACCTTGTTGAAGCAGAAGTTTGACCTAGCAAGGTTGATCTTGTGAAGTTGATCTTATTGGAGCAAAGATTGTGGGCAATCTGGATTACAAATGCGAAGCACTGGACTTGTGAAATTGTGCCCTAGTTGTTTACAAGATTGCAGGTTGAGATCTAACTTGTTGCAACTTGGAAATTGTCACAAGGTGATCAGTGTAGGGTTTATGGTAGAGGGTTTCTCTTATCTTTAAGGATGCCTCCAAGAAGATTGGACCCTAGAGTTATTTTAGATCTTTGTGATACTGTTGAATCACGGATCACAGAGAAGGTGAAATTAGATTTCGGATCTGAGATGGAATTGATGAAGAATGATATGGTCACCGAGATCATGAGAACTATTGCTGGTATACCTTGGAATGTTGGTATTGAGGATGGCTATGAATAAGCTGCTGAAGAATTTAAAACTATTGGATCTAGTGGTGATGACTGGAGGAATAGATCTGGTGAAGACAGAACTGCTTGGTTGCCTAGACCTGTTGCTTAGTTTAGTAATTACTGAATGGAAGTTTCTACTTTCTCTGGTACTTTGAAGCTTGACAATCTGATTGATTGGATTGGTGAACTTGAAGATTTCTTTGAGCTAGAAGAGATTGAAGATCCTCTTCAAGTGAGATTAGCACAGACAAAGTTGAAAGGACATCTTGCTCTTTGGTGGAAGGAACTACAGAGAGACTGAGAAGATGAAGGTGAAACAAAGATCAATCGGTGGAGATTGATGGTGACTCAGTTGAAAGCTAAGTTCATACCGGCTGACTATGAGCTTGACTTGTTTAAGAAGTTGCAGAATCTGAAACAAAAGGATTTGTCTATCAAAGATTATACCGAGGAGTTCTACAAACTTACTATTCGGTTTGGACACCGAGAGCTTGGTGAGGAAAAGGTAGCTCGGTATGTGAATGGTTTGAGATTGAATATTCAGGACGAGCTTGGTATGATAAAGATTGATTTTGTTGAAGATGCTTATCAGTATGCTCTGAAGGCAGAAGATAAGTTGAAGAGGAAACAACCTAGTAACTCCTGAGGGAAAGAAAAGGTTGATCACTCGGTGAAGGATAAGTCGACTGATGCAGAAGATGAATAGAAACCTGTGGAACCAAAGAAGAAGATAGGTAGAGTTATCTTTAAGGGTACTTTCTATAACTGTGGAGAGGAAGGACACCGTTATTTTGAATGCACACAAAAGAAGGTTGACCGAAAAACTGCTGTGATGAATGAGAACTTTTAGAATGAACCTGAATCAGAGAACTTGTTGCTTCGGTGAACATTGCTTGGTACAAAGGATGAACCTTGTCAGAGGAGTAACTTGTTTAGGACCCGATGCAAGACTAAAGGTAAACTTTGTGATGTTATTTTTGATAGTGGTAGTACTGATAACCTTTTTGCTGAAGACCTTGTTCAGAAACTTGGTTTGAGTAGAATGAAACATCCTTGTCCTTATAGGATTGGCTGGTTACAAGATGTTCATGCTTTGGAAGTTAGAGAACAATACTTCATTGATGTTCAGATTGGCCAGTACAAGGATCTTGTGCTTTGTGACATTGTGAAGATGAATAGTTGTTATATATTGCTCGGTAGACCTTGGCAATATGATTGTAGAGCTATTTATGACTGTGTAAGAAATGTGTTTACTGTTGAGAAGAATGACAGGAAGTTTTCACTGATGCCTTTGATAGATACAATGCTCAGTAGGAGAAGCCTAAGTATTGGTAGCCGAGTTGATATTGTAGATCCTGAGAAGATGAATGATCAGTATGAAGAACCAACCTGTACATTGTCTAGAAAAGACTTGAAGAGAAAGAGGAAACTAAAGTGGAAGACTTTGCAAGAAGAAAAGGTGGATGACTTGTATGTGAGGAACCAATTCAAGATTTATGTGGTGAATCCTGAAAGATGTTCTTCTCACATATGAACATCTTTTGGAACTTGGGGTGTATGATGCAGGGGCATCCAAGGTTTAGGCAAGGGCATTATGTGTCCTCGGCAAACTACATGGAGTGTTTTTGTTTTGGTCGATTTTTACTCGGTTCCAGCCTTGACCGGTGCTCTCGGTCATTGAAGGAAGCTCGGTCACTGAAGGAACTCAATAGTCTTTGGCACTTGATTGCTCGGTCATGCTTGCGGTGCTCGATCAATACTAGTGCTCATGATGCCTGGCATGCTCGGTAATTTTCCTGTCGCTCGATAGTTCTGACTTATCGATTGGAGTTCTATGTAATTTGTTGAGCCGACTTGGTGAATTAATTTTTGGTAGCCATTGTCTTGGGCCGACATGTAGAATTAAATGTTTTTTACATTTGTAATCTGACTTAGATGGCATTTAATTATTGTTTTGGGGAGTTAAGGGTTTCATCCAACCAACTTGTGGCTGATGATTAGTATTTAAGGAGGGCTTGGGAAAATGTTTAAGGGGGATGGAGGAGAGGTAGAACTTAGAGGAGAAAGTTCATGACTTGGAAAACTTAGTGATTCAGATCTGAAGTTCTAAAAGCTGAAGTTGGCAAAGTTGTGGAAAAGTTCTTGATGTTCTTGCAGATTAGGTTGTAATCTGATAGTCCTTTGCAACAGAGCTAGGGGTTTGTATACTTGGGAACAAGGAGATTGCTTGGAGGCTTGTGACCTCAAGTTTAGATTTGCCTTAGGGTTTCCATCAGCTTCTGATTGTCTTCAAAGCTGAACTAGCTAAAATTGTATTGGATCTAGTTGTGGATCTTGCAAAATTGTTTCATTTTGTAATTGACCCTAACCCGAAAGGCCTTACAACTGGGCATGTTAATGCAAATTACTTGAAACATTTATGGTGTTGTCTGTTGTGTTGAGTATTCTATTGTGTATTTTTTTTGGTTGCAAGGTTTGGACTGTCCTTCATTGGATCCACCATCCTTGACTGCATTATTGTGGGTGAAATGTAGAACTATATTTCAACTCAGTGCCAAATTTCTTCCAAAAGGTCTTCCAAAAATATCCAACAAATTTATTGTCTCGGTCAGAGATAATACTCCTTGGTAATCTATGCAATCTAAAAATTTCTTTAAAGAAAAGATCTTCTATATGTACTACATCTGATGTCTTTCTACATGGTATAAAATGTGCCATTTTAGAAAATTTATCCATAACAACAAATATTGAATCATTACCTCTTACTGTCTTTAGTAAGCCAAGAACAGAGTCCATACTGATGTCAATCCAACGTTTCTCAGGAACAGCAATCGGTGTATACAATCCAGTATTATGACTTACTCCTTTTGCAACTTGACAAATTCCACAACTTTTCACAAATTTTTGAACATCTCTATACAACTACGGCCAATAGTATTTCTCCTTAAGCAAATTCCATGTTTTATTAATGCCAAAATGTCCAGCCAAACCACTACTATGTTTCTCCTTTATCAAATTAGATCTCATTACTCCTCTCGGTATACACAATTGAATACCTTTAAACAACATGCCTTCCTTAATAAAATATTCATCTCATTTAGTATCTTGTTGATCTTGAATAGGTGCTATGCACTTTCTCCATGGCTCAGAAAAATTAGAGTAATTTTCATACAAACCTTTCATCTCATCAAAACCAAGAACTTCAATTTTCATCTCGGTCATCAAAGATCTTCTTCTACTCAATGCATCAGCAACTCAGTTAGTAACTCCACTCTTATGCTTTATCACAAATGTCTAACTCTGCAAATACTCAACCCATTTCATATGTCTCTGATTCAACTTATTCTGACTACCCAAATATTGTAAATCCTTATGATTAGTATACAACACAAATTCACTTGGTATCAAATAATGTCTCCATTTCTTCAGTGCTTGAACAATAGCATAGAATTCTTGATCATACATAGAATATTTCCTTCTAGCATCATTCAACTTTTCACTAAAGAAAGCAATAGGTTTACCTTCTTGACTCAACAGAGCTCCAATTGCACTTCTAATTGCATCACATTCTACTTGAAATACTTTACTAAAATCAAGTAATGCCAAAACAAGTAATTCAACAACCTTCTACTTCAGAGCTTCAAAACTTTTGTCAGCTCCATGTGTCCACTTGAATTCTCTTTTGTCTCCTCTCATAGTCTTAGTCATAGCATTACAAATTGAACTAAAATTCCTTATGAACTTTCGGTAAAAACTTGCCAAACCATGAAATGATCTTACCTCACTAGCATTCATAGGTGTAGGCCAATTCAAAATAGCTTCAACCTTTTTAGGATCCATCTTCAAACCATCAGTCGAAATAAAAAATCCCATATACACAATCTCTTCTTTCATGAATGAACACTTTTTCAGATTTATTAGCAGCTTTTCCTCTTTCAACCTCTACAAAACTTGTGTAACATGCCAAAAATGTTCTTCTCTGGTCTTGCTAAATATCAGAATATCATAAAGATATACAATCACAAATTTACCCAAGAATTTCTTCAACCTCATAAACGTACTCGGTGCATTAGTTAAACCAAAAGGCATAACCAACCACTCATACAAACCTTCTTTTGTCTTAAAAGCAGTCTTCCGCTAATCACCTTCTCTGATTCTAATCTGATGATACCCAATTTTCAAATCAATCTTGGTAAAATACTTTTCTCCAATCAAACTGTCCATTATATCATCCATCCTCGTTATAGGAAACCTATACTTCACTGTTATCTTATTGATTACTCTAGAATCAGTACACATTCTCCATTCTCCATTCTTCTTTGGTACCAATACAACAGGTACTACACAAGGACTCAAACTTTCTCTGATCAAACCTCTCTCCAGCAACTCTTGAATCTGTCAGTTCAATTCCTGATTCTCGGTAGCTGCCAACCGATGAGGTGCCTTATTCGATAAACTAGCTCCAGGAATTAGATCCATACAATGATCAATGCTTCTTTTCGGTGGCAAACCATCAAGTACATTATCAGAAATGATATCATTGTACTCGGTGAACAACTTATCAATCTCCTCAAGGACATTATCCTCTATTTTCTTACTCAGTTTATTAGGGATTACAACAAAACATACATCATTCTTCTTCAATGAGTTAACAAACTTTCTTCCTTCTATCGAGAAAACTTTCACAGATGTGCAAACATTACTAACAGGTTCTTCCATCAATGGTAACACGATTTGTTTATTTCCATCAACCACAATAGTATATTTATGCAATCTCCCATCATATATAGCATGTCTATCATATTTCCAAGGTCTACCCAACAAAATATGACAACAATCCATAGGCATGATATCACATAACACCTTATCATAGTATTTTCCAATCTTCAAATTCACATAACACTGTTCACTTACCAGGAGTGTATGCTCAACTTTGATCCACGAAATCTGATAGGGCTTCGGATGTACCAACCTTTCCAACTGCAATTGTGTGACCATCTCTTCAGATGCCAGATTCTCTGAGCTACCACTGTCAATGATTACCTTCCAAATTTTGTTAGAAACTCTGCATTTGGTCTTGAACAAACTTTTCCTTACCGGATCTTCCTTCTTGCTTTCATTCCACAGTGCTATCCTTACCATCAAGTTATTTTCTTTCTCAGGTTCATTCAGTGACTCTTCTTGCACCAAAGCATTTCTACTACTACTAGCCTTCTTACTAGCTTGTGTACATTCAAAAGATCTATGTCCTTCTTCTCCACAATTATAACAAGTTCCTCAGAAACTTCCTCTACCATAACCACCTTGGTAGTTACTACCTCTACCTTTAGAACTTTCACCTTTCCACTCGGTCTTGCCTTTGTCTAGATTTGTCTTTTTAGATTTAGATCTACCATTTTCACCATTAGATCTACCTCTTCCTCTAGGGAATCTACCACCACAACCTTTCTATCTTTGCTCATGTCTTTTGTTCAATTTCTCCTCGGCCTTCAAAGAAAATTGATAAGCCTCTTCAATGTTCTCCAACTTGACCATACAAATTTCCTCTTAGATGGAAACTCTCAAACCATTCAGGTATCTGCCAATTCTTTCCACATCATCTTCATCATGTCCAGATCTGATATCCAATCTATAGAATTCCTCAGTATACTCTTTTATCGAGCTATCTTTCTACCTAAAACTTTGCATTCACCGAACTAGGTTAATCTGATAATCACAGGGTAAGAACTTTCTTTTCAATTTATTGACAATTTTACTCCATACCTTGATTTTGTCTTTCCCTTTCCTCTTCTAATCTAATTGTAGGTGTTCCCACCATAAGGATGCATGACTTTTCAACTTTTTGCTTGCATTCTTCACCTTCTTATCCTCAAGAATGTTTTCATATTCAAAATACTTTTCCATCTCGGTGATCCAGTCCACCAATTCATCAAAATCCAACTTTCCACCATACTCAGGAGGATTGAAATGTGGTGTTGACTTTAGACTTGTCAAAGCCTTCAAAAATCTTTCTTCACCTTGATCCATAATAGGTGCATGTTTTGCATTCGCCTGTTCTTCCTCAATTTCATCATCACTAACATCTTCAAGATGTCTACCTCTTTTCTAGGCTATCTCCACTGCTTCTAACCTAGCAACAATTTGCCTTAGCATATCTACCAATCCTGGATCTGCATCTCACCTCCCATGAACCATCTTGATAACCCTCTACAATTGCAGGTTAGATCACAATCTGCTACCCGCAACAATTCAAATAGGGATTTAAGAGGAACCTACAAACCTAGACCCGCAGAAATAGATCAAGATCTAACCTCACTCTGGTACCACTTGACACAAGACATGGAGCAAGAGGGGCCAAGCAATGGTGCACCCTGATGATCCAAGCCCGCTCAAAACATGCGGAAGAAAACAAACACAAGAGTGAGAGAGAGAATGCAGAAACTTTCATATATTATCATCAATTGAATCATACATGCCGGGTTGTAAGGCCTTCCCAGTTATGGCCAGATATTACAATGAATCTCAAAAGTCCTCAAACATGCGAGGATCTATTACCAATCTCCAATCTAATGTCTACTATCTTCTATCAAAAACTCACCCCCTAAACTACAACCAAACAACTACATTTATACAAGAGGATACCGAACTGAGTCAGCCTTCAGATCCATAATTAATAGAAGTAACAATTAGATCTAGGACCACATGCTTCCCAATGATGGATACAAACATTAAATCTATGATCCAATATAAATGCTCAAGTCGGCCACAACAGGAACCAAAACTAAACTTGCCGGTAAGCATGATAACCGAGCAGCAGACAAACAATGCCAAGTGCCAGTGAAATAACCAACCGGCCAAGAGAGAATCGACCACACTCGGTAACCAAAGGAAACTAACCAATTACCGACCCACTCAGTCAAAGAAAAAACCAAGCAACACAGATAAACTCCAAATTATTTTTGGTGACACAGGATTGCCAAGGACCCGAGATGCTCCTGCATCATGAGGGTAGAAGGGAAATCAAATTCAATATTGGAGATTTAGTAATGGTACATCTTAACAAAGCCAAATTATAGAAAGGATTCGTTCACAAATTACAAATGAGAAGGATTGGCCCATGTCCTATCTTAGTAAAATATGGAGCCAATGCTTATAAGGTGGAGCTACCAAAGGATAGTGGACTGTCCCCTATTTTTAATGTTGCAAACCTGGTTCCTTACAAAGGACCAACACCTGATCTTGATCAAAGCTTAATTGAAGTCATTCAAGATGTGGATGAACTCAGATTACCTTCTACATCAATCAAGAAGGCTGATAGCATCCTAGATTCAAGAGTTTACAAGAAGACTAGAACCAAGGAGTATAAGGAACACTTAGTCAAATGGAAAGGACAAACATATGTCGATGTAGCATGGGTCAAGGAATCAAAGTTTAAAAAGTTGGGCATTGACCTCAACTTACTCAATCCAAGGGTGGATTGAAAGCTTTCACTTAGGGAGGATGGTGCAGGAGCACCTAGGCTAACCTCCTAGTCCTTCATCATTTTGGCTTGTATCTGACCTTTGTCAAGTCAAAGAATGTTTGTTTTGGACCTTAGAAGGTCTTTCAAGTGTGTGGCTAGGTGGATTGATAACTAGTATCTAATCCAACCTAGTTTTGTTAGCTAGTACATTTTTAATGCTTAATTTAATATTTATTTTGGCTTGATTAGGGAAATGGGCTTAATTGTGTCCTAAGTCTTGGCATAGTTGTAAGATGCCTTTTTAGGCATAAATGAAGTTAGTTCTTCAAACTAAGTGGGATAGAGGCCCTAGAATATAGGTAACCTCATTATTGCAAAAGATGCTAAAAGTTGTCATGACAACATTTGCAACTTTGTGCAAATGTTGCATGCAACTCAACCACATTGGATCCCCACCATTCTAGGAGTGGGAATTGAATGCCAAGACCTAAAAAAGATGGAGAAAGTATATTATGATACCATATGGCTCATGTTTCAAGGTAGATGTTATTGTAAGGAAGTTTTTGAGTTGAATATAAGCTCTACAATTCTGTTTTGTGTGATATACTAAGCTTTGTGTGGAACGGTGTGCTTTAATGGATTACATGCTATGAAATAACTTTGGATTTGTGTTGGTGTGATAGATTCAAGGCTTTTTCATTCTTTGTGCAACTAGTTTAGAGATAGTTTAAGGGTTTGAATAAATTGTTTAGTAACTTGGGTATTCACTGTCTAGTTTAGAGTAGATTTGGTTTCCATGGCTCCCCCATGAAATCTAACCGTAGGAACTTCCTAAGGGTGGATGAATGCTTTAGGGGAGCCATTATTCTATACATATGTAGAGGTAGGAGTCTAGGAGAGTTGAGCTACTAAGTTTAATGCCATGCCCTAGGCGAGCTTAGTGTGCCCGGTTAGAGGTGTGACAGTGAAGGGATTGAAGATTGCATGTAGGAGAAGTACAGTATGGAACAATCATAGTTCCAGGAGGTATATGATTTGTACTTAACATATTGGAGATTTTGGATGTTGATTAATCCATCTGATTGAGTTTCAAGCAAGAAAACAGAGAGGTCCTAGAAATTAGGCCTATTAGCCCTATTGGCCCTATATTGTAGGAAGCCTGTGTAAGGATGCCCTAGGAACCCAAAACCTTTTGAATCCTTAACATCTTCCAAAAGGGTGTCTAAATATCTAATTAGTTTTGTAGGTTATTTGGAAATTTTTGGCAAGAAGTGGTGAAAGGACCCTATCAAGGTCTACAAGGAAACTAGGCCTAATTAGGCCTCTACAAGGCTAGTTCTTGGACCCGATTGGAAAAAGCTTGGAGATCCATCAAAATGGATTCAAATGGAAACATATGGAATGTTTTCAAGATATTTGGTACCCCTACAATCACTTTGGTTGTTTGTGTGAGAATGGCACTTGGAGTCTTCTAAGTGTAGGAAAGCATTGAAACAAAACTTTAAGGTGAATGTCCTTCAAGGCTAAGCACAAGGAGATTAACTCTTAGAGTAAGATTTTGGTAAGGTTTTAGGATGATCACCTAAGACTATTAAGATCCTAGAGGAGAGTAGGATCCTTGGAAGAAGACAAGCAAGGTCTTCATAGCACTTGTGTGAGCACACCAAGAAGCACATACACCACATATCCACCCACTTGCCCACTGAAAATGGACTCTTGAAAAAATTTCAGCCGCCATTGGCAACAAAAGTTGTCCAATTCCTGCTACCCACAAACCAAATGACCAAATTTGGGGATCAAAGCTCTTAATTAGCTCCTATTTGGCAAACAACATGTAGACATTGCTATTAAAGTGCACATATATTCATTCACCCATTGAGAAAATTATTGCCGCCAATGCAAAAAAAAAGAGAGGTATGGACGGGAAACACCACAATCGAACAACTCCAACTCTCTGGCATGAGATAACGTCTCGACATGAGACAACTCAATGTGAGACAATTCACAATGCTAAGCAACTCCAGGCAATCACACCATTCTCTTGGGGCTAGAAAGTTGTCCAATTCTGGTATGTGAAATTGGACAACTTTTTGACATGAGACAACATTCTGGGAGCAAAAGTTCAAACAAATAGTCTATTGGCTAAACAATTATGAGACAATTTTTAATATTAATATAATGATATAATAGAATTATTATGATACTATATTTGAATTCATCTTTTTTTTTATGCATAATTTTATTTTACACTACTCTTGATGACATCTTCTATGATGTTAGGTTTTTAAGTAAAATTTTGATTGTTATAAAATTTTGTAATTCAATATACTATAATCGAAATGAACAAACCAAACAAATATATTTATTAATAAGAGTGCTAATAAAAAATGAAATTGTCCAAGTCCAATTTCTATAATATTTGCATTGATTATAAGCATGCAATAAAATAGAAAAAAGTTATTCTATTACATCAATGAGGTTCCACTACAACTCTCCACAAGTGATGTCCCACTATACTTCAAAATATATATACTTATGAAAAAGACCTTTCTTTTAGATTAATATTTTATTAAAAATATATTAAATTTTATCTTTAGTAGAAAATAATATTTACATCGATTACAAACAAGCATACCAAATGATGTCGCACTCAACTGAAACAATGTAGAAAATACAATGTAATTGTGAAAGCTCATATCAATTCATAGACTATTATTCAATAGAATAATAAATAAAATAGTTTTAATTTTATACTTCTAGTTCTAATATTAATTTATTACCCAAAATTAAAATAGTCGATATACAACATTATAAAAGTACTACCTATGCCACAAATTCATCTATCCCAAACTTAAAGCAGATAAATCACGGGAGTTTTATTCAACGGTCCCTCACCAAATAAAACCCCTGAATTCAGTATGGCACTGCGGACAGTAATTGGACCCGCAGGTCTCGAGATCGATTCACGCAGCGGATACTGTAACACCAATGGCATCTACTACAGCAAGCGAAAACAAGTAACCATTCCGCAGGACGAATATCTGGACCTCCCGACCTTCATCTCTTCGCAGCCTCACACAACTCACACAGCTCTCGTTGACTCTGCCACAGGCAAAAAAATCTCCTATGCCGAATTATGGCAGAGTGTGAGATCTTTAGCTGCAGGCTTATCACAGATTGGTGTCAACAAAGGCGATGTAATTCTCATTCTTTCACCAAATTCAGTGCACTTCCCCATCATCTGCATGGCCATCATGTCTATTGGCGCAATTGTTAACACAACAAACCCTCTAAACACTGCAAAAGAAATAACAAAGCAGGCATCAGACTCCAACGCCATGCTAGCCTTCGTCACACCAGAACTAACCAGCAAGTTGAATGACGCCAATCTGCCATTAGTTCTTATATCAACCCAACATTTTTTTTCTCTGTCAGAATTCCATCAGTTGAAAACCCCCAAGAATGTGTCCATAAGGTTTTTATCAGAGCTTCTGGCCTCAGACACCAACCAAATGCCCACAGTAAAAATCCATCAAGATGACACTGCCACTCTGCTTTACTCTTCTGGTACCACTGGGCTCAGTAAAGGTGTGATTACAACCCACAGAAACCTCATAGCCATGGTGTCCATGGCACTGACACGTTTCCATTCTGTAAAAAAGGATACATTTCTGTGCACTGTGCCCATGTTTCATGTGTATGGTCTTGCTCGAATTGCGTGTGGGTTTCTTGCCTTGGGGTCAACTATTGTTGTGTTGTCTAAATTTGAGTTGGGTGAGATGCTTCGGGCTATTGAGAAGTATAAAGTGACCTTTTTGCCACTGGTGCCTGCAATTTTAGTGGTTCTGACAAAGTCAGAGATTGTCAACAAGTATGAGTTTGGGTCTCTGCGTACTGTCCAGTGTGGAGGATCCCCCCTCAGCAAGGAGATTATTGAAGAATTTATTTCCAGGTTTCCCAAAATTGTATTGTTGCAGGTGAGTAATATTAGTTGCATTTATTTTATTCATTCAGATTCTATTTTGTTACTTTTATCTAGACTTATCAGTCCCTACTCTCATAGTCCAAGAGACCCTGTTTCTAGAGTTTTACACGGTCCTTAACTAATATGAAATACGTTTGTGGGTTTTAAGGCTTGCATGATTATAGGAAGATTTTTTTGGACTGTAGAATAAAGTTCCTCATAAGACATGCTTGTCACAGTATTTTTAAGGCTCCTGTGATTACCGGAAGGTTTGGCAGTACATGATCCATCGGAATAAAAGAATTGTTTACATTCTAAAATTAAGCTCTCTGTAAGACATGCATGTCAGTATTCCTTTCTAATATATAAATACTTTTAAAAATATATCATCCTATTAATTACATTAATTCATGTACATAGTATTTTCTTTTCTTATTATTTGTTCTTATCATGGACTATAGAGTTTCTTTTAAAATGTTGACAACAAAAATTCTATATGATCTAAACTTAAAGATGAAAAAATACTGAAATCATTATAGACTCTGGAAAATTCATGAATTTGATTACTAAATTATGATTAAAATTCTTTGTATCAATGTGTTGGGACGCCCTATAATGATATCTAACCCAGATAAAAGATGCGATTGGACTGCGCATTAAAGCTATATAAAGATATATATTATGCAATCCATCATGTATTTGATGCTGGATTACCTAAATTGCTCAGAACTGTGGATGCAAATATATCTCAGTTCGTTATTCTTTTATTTGGTCAGATATAAGTACATATGCATCATCAACTTCTTCTCCACTATCGAGATCAGCAAAATGGCTGCTTCAATATAGTTTTGCAAAGTGATTGGCATTCAAATTCCATAGTCTCCTCTCCTATGCCAGCCTGCCAGGAAAGTTTAAACTGAGAACTCCTGTTTTGTTTTCAGGTGCATGTTTACATTTGCGAAACTGCAAGTACCATGATTCATGTTTAAATTTCTCAGTTGTGAGTTCTATGTCACTCACCCAATTGTGTGGATTCATCTCTTCAAGAAGTATGATTTCAGTTCAATTTCAGTTGTCCCCTGTTCTGAGATTTGTTGCTTTCTATAGACTGCTTGATACTACGAGTTTGCTTGGCTTGGTCTGGTTTTTGTGACTCCAGCATGTAATCGCATTCTGTCCAATTTATTTATTTTCAATGAACAGCCCGTACATTATTTCGGGGAGATTGTATAGACTTATTTTATAAAAAATGGATTGACTTTATTTTTCACCATTTATATCTTTACGAGAGGCAGGGCTCTGAAATGTTTATTTTTAATTTTTTACTTTGTTTTGGTAGAGTTATGGGATGACAGAAACAGCAGGAACGGGAGTATCTGCAGACACCCTAGAGGAAAGCAGGCGCTATGGATCAACCGGTCTGGTGTCCCCAAATATTGAAGCAAAGATAGTGGATCCTGATTCTGGCATTTCCCTTCCTCCAAACCAGAGAGGAGAGTTGTGGCTTCGTGGCCCAACAGTTATGAAAGGTATGGAACTTTTATGTGATTAATGTTTGGCAACCAAATCATGAAACATATGCAGACTAAATCTCAGCTGGTTTCTATCAAAGGGTGAAAAATAAAAATCTTTAGAGTAAACCAGATATGAGAAAAAAGAAAAGAAAAAGAAACCAGTGATTTAAATTATAAATGAGATAATATCACTTGTTCTCCTATAAAAGCTGTATTTGGCATTTGAAATAAGGTAATCTTCTCCGAATCCAGCCATTGATCATGACTGAGGTTCAAACCCAGATGGACACGTTTTAGGTTTTAATGCGGTTGCATTAATGCAGATGACCCTCAGTTAGGTCGGTTTAACTGGAATGTCTTAGGTGAGTTGTAATAGACCTGATAATTCAAAGATGTGGATATTAGCTTGATAATGCGATGTAGCAAGTAGACTGCCCATCAATTTCCACATAAAAGGTGAAGGTCAAGACACCTTCCTTAAGTTTCCTAAGCATTTAATCAAACTCAGAATTGAGATGCAATGTTCATTTGGTGCAATGAAAGTTTTACCAGGTAAAATTAGATCCTAGTGCAGGAGATGTCCCATATTTAAGATTGGAAGACTTCTACAGTACACATACTCCAAATATATGTAGAACAAACAAAATCATAAATAAAAAATCAGATGCAAAGTTGTAACTCATAACCCATTTTCTTGTAAATGAGTACAAGATATTTCAGGAGGATTTTGTAGACAGATGATTCAGTAACAAAAGATGCAACACATTTTCTGTGATAATATGACTCTTACATGTTGGTTAGGTTTTCCTTGGTAAGAGATTCTTTTCCGTTTTGTGAATGTTTTCTGTAAAACTTTGGATTTTATGTGTGGATTGGATTTTTTGCAAGCAAGTTCTATTGAGCTTCTCAAACGCTGTGAGAACTGCATAAATCTGGTCCTGAAATGTTTTGCAAATATAAAAAATGGATAAATATTCATTTTCTGTAATAGCCTATGATTTACAAGAGACTTGGATTAGATGATCGATAACCTATGGCATCAAATGGCAGGATACTTTAGCAATCCAGAAGCTACTACTTTAGCTGTCGACAAAAATGGCTGGCTGCGTACAGGAGATCTCTGTTATATTGATAGTGAAGGCTCTGTCTTCGTAGTAGACAGGCTGAAAGAGCTGATAAAATATAAAGGTTATCAGGTATGATCATCATTGTTTAGTATCTTACATGCACTGCAGTTTTTCAGCTAGCTTGATAAACATTTTCATTTTTATTTAGACTCATATGATGATTTAGTTATCCTCTGCACTACAGGTAGCTCCTGTCGAATTAGAAGCACTTCTAGTTGCTCATCCTGAAATTGCTGATGCTGCAGTGATACCGTAAGCTATGATGCACTTTGCAAGCTCAATTTTAGCTTGCAATTTCAACAATACCTACCTCTTGAAGGAGGAATTTTTCGTTGATACTTGAAACATTCCCTTCTAGGCCTATAAGTTGTATCAAGGAAGGACTTCTTTCAAACACAAAATATCATTTATCTGTGTCATACATGGGATACAAAATTGAAATTCTTGTGCATGGGTGCAGTTTTCCAGACAAAGAAGCAGGCCAAGTTCCAATGGCTTATGTAGTTAAGAAAGAGGGCAGCACACTCTCTGAAGTTAGTGTGATTGACTTTGTTGCCAAACAGGTCATTTTCTCTAAAAATATTGCACCCTTATCTCTATTAATTGACTTTTGATTATGCATTTGAATGTTTACGCCTTATTTTAAACTCTGCAACTGTGATAAGATTCTAAATATTTATGTTTCATTGCAGGTTGCACCCTACAAGAAAGTTAGAAGGGTGGCGTTTGTGGGTGGGATTCCAAGATCTACCGCAGGAAAGCTATTGAGAAAGGATCTGATTAAACTTTCCACATCAAGGCTTTAAAGCCTTCTAGGATGCAAGTGTAAGATTTGGAAGTAAACCCAATCAAGACTGTAGATGAATGAAATGAAAAGAAAAATAGAAAATAAATAAACTGTATTCCATTTTGCAAGAATGTAAGTATATAAGGAGTAATACATTCAAAGATGATCCCTCAAATGCAACTTAGGGTGAACAAAAGAGTAACACATTCAAAGATGATCCCTGATAATAAGGCCTAGTGAGACACTCATGTATAATTTAGATCTTTTTAGAATAGAAGAGAAGGAAAAATTGTAGAGGAAAAAATCTCCCTTCCATGAGAGAAAATGGCAAGAAGGCCCATGTGTATCTAGAACAATCATTAATGGAGGTGAGTAAGTAGTAGGTCTTGCTCAAAGACAGATGGAAAATGGATCCACCAAGTTAATTCAAAAGACTTTCAGAGCCCCCTAAATTATTTCTTTGTCAAATTAGTCATCAAGATGTTTTCCCAAGACACAACATAAACAAATGCCCTCAAAACATTGGTAGAAGGAAATCATATGATCATGTTTCCTTGGCTAAAATAGTAAAGGAAGTGGTAGTTGAGATGGTCAAACCACTTATGCCATAGTTTTTTGAAAGAGTCCAAATGGTTGAGCAATATTACAGTGGATCCATTATTACAAAGTGAGAGAAGGAAAATCGTTGAGAGTAATGATCAACCTTTCTTATTATACTAAGAGCATCACCTTCAAGATCCTTGATGGAAACAAAGTTTTGAGTGAATTTAAATTGCTTTCCATTTTAAAAATGAGTGATTTGGTAGAGAGAGGGAAGGTTGGTTGGCAAGTTACATGTACTAATGTCAACAATCACTAAACCCTTACTAGTGGCATGCACACGAAAATCATCCTAGATGAGACTATGGGACACAAGACAAGACTCTAACAAAGGAAATGTTCTTTGTTAGAAGTCATATGGTGTGAAACACTTGAATTAAAAATCAACTAGAAAAATTGTTTCCTCTTCATTTTATTTGGAAGGAATGCAAGGTTTTTTTGCAATAAGGAGGAAAATTTAATGTCGTTCTTTTGCAAAAGATGCTTTAACTCATCAATTTTTTTCTTATGACATGAATATTTCTCATGACCAACCTTAGAAGTTGCAAGTTGGTCTTTCCTTCATCTAATAATTTCCCTTGGATGAAGAGGATTTGGAGTTTGTTTTAATGTGGACATGGCGTCTTCTTGGACCTCTTATGGTTCTTGTCAAATTGACCTACCCCTATTTGTCCCTTCAATTGATGAGCCAAGAAAATATGAAACTAATATGGCTTTCGGAGACCCATGTAACATGCATCAACGTCTCAAAGAAGGAATTGAATAAAACTATGGTGTATGAGGAACCCAGTTTCTATCTACAAGTGTCAAATCTAAAAATGAGAAATGCATATCTAGGGCCCATTTTGTTGAGGGAACTAAATACCAATTTCAAATGTCATTTTTCTCAATCCCACATGTTTTACATTGTGTTCTAACATTATTGACCTTTGTGATCTAGACCTACATGTTAAAATATTTTGGATCAAGGCTCATCAAATCAACATTGATTTGATAGCCGCTAATTTCATCAATTTTATCATAGAGAGTTTTTAAGTTTTTTTCAAACATCATGTGAATTTGTATATGCTTTGATCTAGAACATAATATCAAGAGAAATAAAACTATGATTACATCTAAGTGCTATAAAGTGTTCAAGAATCAATTACACATTTTTTATTTTCTTTGGGTTCAACTGCCTTGTTTCAAACATATACAATGTATCCTTCGTTACATTTATGTGTTCTATGCATTTGTTTGCCATGGTGAGTAGTTCTATGGAGTTAGTAATGGAAATTTAAAGTGAACCACTTGGTGATGATAGTAAGAGATGAAGAATCGATAAGATTTGGATACTATGGCTTGAGATAATTTTTCAAGGTGGATTGGTGACAAACACATTGTAGTGCATAAAAATGTAAATAAAAGAACAAGCAATATAAGCAACTAAAGTCTATTCCTACATAATCATATACACCTCAAAAGATATGGAAAGTATGCAAGTGTGAAAAAATGAAAATGAGAAACAAGACTTAACTATTCAACACAAAAGCATGCAAACCTCAATATGACAAAGTGTTTGATGATTTTGTAGATGGGGTATGTGATTGCTCACTAAATTTGCAGCATAACAATGCATAAAAACATGATGTGTGGAATGAGGAGAAAGCTCTTAATATATAGACTTTTGAGACGAATGAACGGTTGAGATTTAATTGGAAATTGAGGGTCATGATGCATTTGGATCAATGATGTGTCAATGAGGTGAAGGTCAAATAAGCAAGGTTTGACCATTTAAAAAGGTGAGTTGTTACACAAACATGTGTGAGCAATTCTGAGGAGTCGGACAATAAATGCCAAGTGGGGGACAAGTGTAAGAGGTTAGAGGCTCAAGAAATCTCGCACATGTGTGATAAAGGGTTAAGAGAAAGTGAGACAAATGTGTAAGATTTGAGTGGTTCAAGGTAAGTACACATGTGGGGAGTGGCTCAAGATAAGTTTATTTAAATTTGAAATTTAAAATTAGGCCCACACTTGTGTGAGACAATTTTAAATTATGGTAAATTGCTAATTGGTGTAGGAATCAAGATTTAAGCTAGGTTAGTCTAGGGAAATGAGATAGTAAATTTATTCAATCAATGGTAAGGGATAAAGTAGATTTTAATTAAATAAATAAATTAAGAGTAGGATAAAGACTAGTTTTAATTAAATAAATGTAAATTTATTTAAATAAAGATAAGGTAAATATAAAGGATTAGTAAAATAATAAATATTTATTTAATTGGCTAAGATAAGATAAGGGTAATTATGTTCATATGGACATATTTTGATGTCTACATTTTACATTTTACATTATATGGAGTGATCGTTGAAGACAGTTGATTATGGCACCCTTTGCCATTGTTGTCAAAGGGGGAAAGAGACTATGTGAAAATCCTACGGGAAAGAGACTATGTGGTAAAGGTACTAGCAGAATACTTTTGGGTTGATGGATTTTCCCATATGTTGCCATCAATGCCAAAGGGGGAGATTGTTAGATATTTCTAATGTATTGGGGAGATTGTTGGATACATTTAATATGTTTAATCACTACATTGAGTGATGTTGGAGTTACTGTTGTTTTCATTCGTGTTTTGTCACTAATGTCAACATATGTTTCTATGAAGAGAACAGGTTGGTTATTACAGTGTATGGATACTGTATGGATGATTCAGAATGTGTGAAGTCAGTTGTGTGTACAGGAAGGTGTTGTGATCTTACATCTAAGATCGCATGATGTAATATTTCATATTGGTTGAGTTAGAGAAGATTTGGTGAAGACCGGTTACTGGACAGTGACAGTGGAAGATGACAAAGTAAGTCTCTGAGTTTTGGGTATATCTTACAAGCAATGAGGATTCAGTGTATGCGAGCTTAAGGGATGACATATATGGTATTGAAGAATGTTTGTTGATCTTAGCAAGGTATGGAAAGTAGGATGACGTCAGCTGTGGTGTGTGTTCTGGAGATGACCTATTTGGAAGCCGACTTCAGAGTTGTAGCGTGTATCATGAATGGCGAGCATGAATTATGGATGTCGGTCCTTAATTATTGAATTGCAATTATTGTATACTTATTTTAGATAATGTGTGTATCTTAGCAATGAGTTATGTAATTATTTGTATATTAGGAAAGCCTAATTGGCCGAACTGATTATTTATTTTGTAATAGGGTATATATGTAAGATCTTTTCTTTTGAAAAGATATGGCAGAATGGATGTGATGTAAAGGAAGATTATGGAAGCTGCAAGCTTGTGTCTGTTGGATGTAGAGTAGAGGATAACTTATGTACTTCATTGGAACTGATCAAGCAAAGATAGTTGCTATTAGACAGTTCAAAGATTGTGTATCTCTTTACATACACTTGTGTTGTGAACAATGAGTTATGAAGGCAGACTTAACCTTCTTTGGATAGTGAGCCTAGGCAGCGAGCCTACCTTATTCTTCTTGACTCCTAATAGGGTCTGCCCTCTAACAAGGACTGTGTACTGTAATGTTTTAATAAGCTCCTAACAGGGCTTGATCTTCTAACAAGGATACTATACTCTCAGTACATCATTAGTGGGTGTTAATTCCCACTGGGGTTTTACCTTTAATAGGGTTTCATCGAAAACAAATATTGTGTTATTGTGTTGGCATTCATTGTGTTCATTTGATTTGATATTGTTTCTATTCAAAGTTTAAAGTTTAATAATCTGTCATACAACTAAGTCACCCCCCCTCTCAGTTGTATTGGTGGACTGTTATTGTTGGTGTAGTTAAGTATTTACTAATTACACTTTACTTAAGTTTACTTAGGATAATACATTTGCATAATTAGTTATCTTTGAGACACCTAGGAGTTTGCATTTCTTTTTAGCACATGGTTAGGAGAATCTCCACTTTAGGTGTGATAGTTGTCATCACATACCTCTTTGTGTGTGAGATCCACCTTTAGTGCACTTATCACATTATCATCCTCTCATTGTTGCACATACTTTCATGTACAATGGAGGATGATCCACCTTTGGTGGACATGTGATTCCACCATGTCTAGTTGATATCTTATCACTTGCATAACTTCTAGTTATCATGCATTGCCTATATATTGAGGCATTTCTACATTGTATGTAATCAATCTATTATCCATCATTTGATCATTATTGAATTCTTCATTTGATCATATCGCCTTGTCTCTCTTGTTTGTGCTATCTCTTGAGCTTCTAGATCTTGGTTTCTATTATTTGCCTTAGGCAAATTCTTACATGGTATCAGAGCCAAATGAGTCTTCATTGGATAGCCATTGGAGAGCGATTCATTGCTTCAACTTTTAGAGGGCCACGAACCAAATTCAAAATCAGCATTTTATGAGAGCGTTTTGAGCAAGATCAGACCTCACCATTGCATCCGAGTGGCTGTTTCCATAAATTTTGACTATAAATTTGCCTATCTTGGGTAAAAGTCAAATCTGAGGCAAATTTTTTTTGCAAATCGGACCTCTAAGGCCCGAAATGCAAAATTGGGTAATTATTCTTGATCAATTTTATTTCAGATCTGAATTTTTATTTTCATTTCCATCAATTTAATCAGATCTGCAATTATATTAATTTTCGGATTGAAATATTATTTTATTTTTGGGGGTATATTTTATGTGTATATTCTTCGGTTAGGAGGGTATATTCTGTGGCAAAATTTTTTCCCTATTTGGTCTATTGTGTTAGACAGAACGCGCAGGTCAAACAAACCCAGTCAGTAATCAAACCGAGCTGAGGTCAACGGTCGTGCTTGGGTGTCAAGCGAGGGAGTGCTTCTTTGGTTTGTTTGGTATCGGGCGCTGCGGAGTTTAAAGATCTTTAAACATTCAAATGCAGTGAATGTGGGATAAATATCCCACATCCCCACCATCGCATTGACCACCTCACAGCGCCACCTCTGCTGGACTGCCTCCTCCACACGCAGCAACAGCCACCAAGCTCCATTGCCATGGGCTCTCTTTTCCATTGCTGACCCAGATCTCCGCCCGCTCAAGCTACGCCACCGCCCTGCGGAAAACCCTTGTGTAGCCACCGCCTCTCATGCCCACTCAAGCTGCACCACCACCTTACGCGTCCCCCGGCCTCCTCCGCTCCTCCGCGAACAACACAGAAGAGGGATACCACACCCTCGCGGGCCACGAGCTCCACCCTCAGCACCTCTGCTCACCGCACCAGCGCGGGCACTGGGCATCAAACCCCCGCTCATGGAAAGCACAGTCGCCACCACATGGGAAAGTCTCAGCTCCACCCTGCCAGCCCATGCGGGCCACAACCAGTCAACTGGAAACAAACACGTGGCAGGCCTAGAAAAAGGTTATTTTTTTAAAAAAAAATTCAAACTTTCGACATTTTCATTATGTTAACTTTGACGCCCGTTTGGACATCAACGGAGCGGTTTTTTTTCTTTTGTGGTGACGGTCTGTAGGACATCAAATTTAAGATCAGGATCGCGTCATCTTTTGCGAGGTATAATTTGACGGCCATTTGACCGTCAGAACTGGGCATTTTTCACTATCATGACGGTCATTTGAATGTCAAATTTAAGATAGTAAAATAGGTGCCGTCAACGTTTTTAAAAAATTTACAACCCTCACCAATTGCATTTTGGATTTGGCAGTCCGACTTTGGGAGGCCATAACTTGGTCATCCGAACTCCAAATTGAGTGCAATTTTTTTTTATTTTGGCTAAAATTTTCTGAACTTTTCAGTGGTGGTATTCTTTTCTGGTTTTGGATCATGGATTTTGCAGAAATTGCAGTTTTTTTGTGATTGTACCTGTCTGATCCCTATTTTTGCAACTTCAGAGGCTTCGTACGGGCTCATACGGACACATTTTCATGTGCAATTTTTTTTGAAAGTGCATGATTTTTTGTCTACTTTCCAGATCTGGTATTAGTTTGGAGAAATTTTGAGTAGACATATTACTTTCAGAATATGGTCTTTTTTGGCCTATTGTGGCACTTGTAATTGATCAAATCCTTAAGCAATCTTCTGTCCTATCTTCTTAAGTCTACAATAGCTTCACATTTGCAGTTGTAAACATCAAAATCAGAAGTCCACTTTGATCCATTTTGTCAAGTGGCAATTGTACATGCAATAGCTATAAAGTACCAAAATCATCATTTTTTTTTGGGGGGGGGTTCTTTGATTGAGTGAATTGGGGGGGTGTCTTGTGTGTTGGTGTCTCTCTTTCTTATGCTCTTTTCATTTCTGCATCATGGGTTCTATTGCAAAATTAACTCCACATAACTATGCTACATGGAAAGATAATGTATGGAGCAAGTTAATGGTTAAAGGTTTAAGTCCTTATGTGGATGGTACACTTAAAAAACCTACTGATGATGATACTGCTGCACTACAAAATTGGTCAAGTAAAAATTATAAAGCATTAGGAGTCTTAAGAGAGAATATGTCTCAGGCTATCATGTATCACATCAAAACCATAACCGATGCTAGAGATGCTTGGGATAAACTTGTAGAATTGTTTAGTAAAGTGGATGAAGAAATGGGATTCAAAATTGAGACTAGTTTGCTCAAATTAGATCCTAGGAACTTTGACACATTCCAAGATTATCTCAACAAAGTCAATGACTATAGAGCACAACTTGATGATTGCGGTAATCCCATGAAGGATGCGAAGTTGGTTAGTCATTTGTTGAATCATCTTCCTCTTGAATATGCAGCTTTTGTTTCAAGTTACAATACTCACAAGTTAACAATGGGTAGTGCCTTCACTAAGCCTTCATTTGAGTCATTTTCAGAAATGTTGGTCTTAGAACAAACAAAATTGATGCGTATGGGGATTCTCAACTCTTCAAAGTCTAAGGCATTGGTGGCTAATAATGGGAATCAAGGGAATCAAGATGGTAAAGGTTCCAACAAGAAGCAAAAGAATTGGAAGGCCAAATCACAATCAGACACTCAACAATCTTCCTCCTCACAACAAGGAAATTCTTCTCCCAACAACAACAACAACAACAACAAAAACAAGGGGGATAGTTCTAAGAAGGAGAAGAAAATTTGTGCATATTGCAAGAAGCCAAATCATGATGAGCATCAATGCCACAAGAAACAAATTGATGAGTTGACAAACATAATCAAGAATCATCACATTGATTTGTCAAATGCCTATAAGGGAAAGGATTCATCACCTTCCACTTCAAAGGGTAAAGGGCAAGCATTTGTGGCAAGTACAACTAATTCAGAGGAATGGATCTTTGATTCAAGTGCCACACATCATATGGGTGCAACAAAGGAGCAATTTTCTTCCTTAAAACCATCTACGGTACCTCACATCTATGTAGGAGATGATACTCAAGTGGAAGTTGAAGGGAAAGGGGAAGTTGAGATGGAAAATGGATCTTTCAAAGATGTTCTCTATGTTCCAAACCTTAGCACAAACCTCCTTTCAATTTACCAAATCACTCACCATGGAGGTGGAAAGAAAGTTGAATTCCTACCTGATTCAGTTGTAGTAAAAAATCTTAAGGATGATTCTATGGTGGCAATAGGAAAAGCAAATCATGACACAAGGCTTTACTCATTTTCTAATTTTGTACCTAAGACTCCTTCACATGCCTTTTTGACACACTCAAATTCACAAAGTAAACTTTGGCATGAAAGATTTGGACATCTCAACTATAGATATCTTCAACAGCTTAGCAGCAAGGATATGGTCAAAGGTCTACCTCAAGTCAAGTATTTAGAGGGTGTATGTTCAGGATGTGAAATGGGCAAACATCTTGAAGAGAAGTTTGATAAGGGGAAGTCTTGGAGAGAAACATTTGTTCTTGAGTTGGTTCATAGTGATGTAATGGGCCCATTTCTAGTGCCATCATTTGGCAAGGCTCATTATGTACTCACCTTCATTGATGACTTTTCACGCTACACTTGGGTCTACTTTCTTGGTCACAAGAGTGAAGTGTTTGATAAATTTCTCACCTTCAAGGCTCATGTAGAGAAGCAATCAAGTAAAGCCATCAAGATTCTTCGAACAAATAATGGAAGGGAATATGTGAACTCAAGGCTTATAGACTTTTGCACACTTGAGGGTATTGATCTTCAACATTCAGTTGCCTACACTCCACAACAAAATGGTGTTGCAGAAAGGAAAAATAGGACCCTTAAGGAGATGGCCACTTGTATGATTCATGCTAAGTCTCTTGATCAATCCTTTTGGGCTGAAGCTATATGGTGTGCCACTCACATACAAAATAGAACACCTCATAAAGCTTTGGATGGAGTTACTCCTTTTGAAGCTTTTTGTGAAAGAAAACCAGTTGTGAAACACTTTAGAGTCTTTGGTTGTCCAGCTTGGGCATGCATACCTCCATAGAAATGTAAGGCATTAGAACCACAAAGAAAGCCTTGCATATTTGTTGGTTATCCTGAGACTCTTGAGGCATACAAGCTTATGGATCCTGAGACACATGAGATCTTCTTTGAGAGGAGTGTTCACTTTGAAGAGAATTTTCCTAGCTTGGATTCTTCAACTCCTCCTACTTCCTCCATTTCAGATAATGATAGTGATGATAGTGACTTGGAAGATGAAACTCCTTCAACCTCAACTCGTAGGCCACCACCTTCGCAGGGTCAAGAAATAGTTGAGGACATTCCTTCATCATCTTCTTCCTCCACTAGACCTCGTTGGGCACAACAAACACTTGATTCAGCAGGTTCACTTGTGGGGAATCCTTCAGACACTAGGAGGACAAGGTCACAACACAATTCATTTCCACATGCTTATATTGCAATTACTTCCGATCCACAATCTTTCAAGGAAGCTTCAGGGATTCCTGAGTGGGACAAAGCTATGGAGGATGAGTATAACTCTTTGATGAGAAATAACACTTGGGACGTAGTTCATCTTCCTAAGGGAAGAAAATTGGTTCGATGTAAGTGGATCTATCAGACCAAGTTTGCAGCGGATGGAAGTGTGGATAAGTATAAGACAAGACTTGTTGCAAAAGGTTTCTCTCAAGTTCCTGGTATTGACTACACTAAGACCTTTGCACCTGTAGCCAAGATGAACTCCATTCATTTGACACTTGCTATTGCTGCAGCTCATGGTTGGGTTGTACATCAAATGGATGTTAAGAGTGCATTTCTACATGGGGATCTTCATGAGGAGATTTATATGGAGCAGCCATAGGGATTTATCCAGGATACTACTATGGTTTACAGGTTAAGGAAGTCTATCTATGGCCTCAAATAGGCTCCTAGGGCTTGGTATGCCAAGATGGATTCCTTCCTTCTCTCAGCAGGATTCACCAGGTGTCATTCAAATTTGAATGTCTACATTCTTCGACAGGATGACTCACACTTGATACTTGTACTTTATGTTGATGACTTGATCATTGCAGGGAGTACTTCATCCATCATTGCTAGTGTCAAGTCTTCTTTGTAGGATAGATTTTCTATGATAGACTTGGGTTTACTTCACTATTTTCTTGGTATTGAGATCACACAATCCTCAGCAGGGATCACACTTTCTCAGCCCAAGTATGCTCTTGATCTACTTGCTCGATTTCACATGAGTGATTGCAAGGCTGCACCCACTCCATTTCTATTAGGTGTCAAGTTAGAGGCTAAGTGTTCTACACCACTTGTTGATGATACTTTGTATAGACAACTTGTTGGAAGTCTCATCTACTTGACACATACATGCCCTGACATATCATATGTAGTTGGCATGGTTTCTCGCTTCATGCAAGAGCCACATGAGCTTCATTGGAAGGTAGCCAAGCGCATATTACACTACATACAGGGTACACATACACATGGGATTCACTATACAGTAGGTATAGGACTTTAGTTAGTTGGATATATAGACTCAGATTGGGCAGGCGATCTTGATGGTCGCAAGTCTACTTCAGGTTACATATTTCGCCTTGGTTCAGGCCCCATTTGTTGGCAGAGTAAGAAGCAGCATGCTATTGCTCTTTCTTCGACTAAGGCTGAGTATCGAGGGGCTGTTACTACAGCTATAGAGGTTATTTGGCTTCAGCATATCCTAAAGGAGTTTGGTTTTAGTATTCCACGACCTATAGTCATTCATTGTGATAATCAAGGTGCTATAGCGATCTCCAAACATCTGGTCCAACATCAGCGGACCAAACACATTGAGGTTCATATGCAATTCATTAGAGATTTGATACATGAGTAGGTCATTGAGATGCAGTATTGTCCTACAACATAGAAGGTTGCAGACATCTTCACCAAACCCTTCCCTGAGAGCAAGTTTCTTCAGTTGCGATCTCTCTTAGGGGTGCGGGCTATTCCATCAGGGGGGGTCACATGACTTCTCTATTCTATCTTATGGGGGGGATATTTTCCTCATATGAGGTCTTCTCTCTCATATTCTATTATTGTATTTATCTCTCTTTTTGGGGGAGGGTTTTTCCCATGAGGTTTTCCCTCTTTTTCCCCTTTATGAGAGATTGCATTGTTCTTGCATATTGTACATGGGTACCTAACATGGCCTAGTAGCCAGGACCCATCTTGCATTGTGAGCTTAAGTGCATTTCCCTAAGTTTCACTTAAGGGGGGGTGTTGGTGTAATTAAGTATTTACTAATTACAGTTTACTTAAATTTACTTAGGATAATGCATTTGCATAATTAGTTGTCTTTGAGACACCTAGGAGTTTGCATTTATTTTTAGCACATGGTTAGGAGAATCTCCACTTTAGGTGTGATAGTTGTCATCACATACCTCTTTGTGTGTGAGATCCACCTTTAGTACACTTATCACATTATCATCCTCTCATTGTTGCACATACTTTCATGTACGATGGAGGATGATCCACCTTTGGTGGACATGTGATTCCACCATGTCTAGTTGATATCTTATCACTTACATAACTTCTAGTTATCATACATTGCCTATATATTGAGGCATTTCTACATTGTATGTAATCAATCTATTATCCATCATTTGATCATTATTGAATTCTTCATTTGATCATATTTCCTTGTCTCTCTTGTTTGTGCTATCTCTCGAGCTTCTAGAGATAGCAAATTCTTTACCTTAGGCAAATTCTTATAGTTATTCCTAACATAAGTGATGCTATATCAAAGAAGAATAAAATATAGAGGATAAAAAGGGATAAGACTAGAGGTATGATACCCTAGTCACTGGAAGGATGACGAGGAGGTAGTGGTATGCCCCCTCAAGAGCACATGCAAGTTCGGAGAACATGGGTGTTCTCTAGAAATAGATAGGAGTGTGAAATGAAAGATGAAAGGGGAAAGGATAGGGATGATGAAGGAAGCATAGAGGAAAATCATGTTGTAGTGGTATGAGCAACCTAGGTTTGATATTTTACTTGATACTATGCACCAAGGTATGAGAAACCAAGATGACAATGTGTAGAGTACATGATAAAAAGGGGTCAAATACAACCATATGCCCTATGAAACCATGATAGGGAAGACCATGATGCCATGTGAAAATAGGATGCAAAGACCATGATAAATGCAAAAAATGCTAACACATACAAGCAATAAGAAAGCATGCACAAAAAGCCAAAAGAAAACTAAAATTTTGCCCCTAGTCAAGCTAAAAACCAATTGATGGATTGATTGATGATTGATGATTGATTGAGGATGGAAAAGTTAACGATAAGAACAATGCACATCCAAAGGATTAGGAAGGATACATCCCATGATGATGATTTGATTGAAAAATGATCAGTGGATTGTCAACTAATTTGGGTCATAATGATGGATTGATTAAAGATAGGTTTGTTAGATGACAAGATTGGATTGTATGGATTAGTATTGATTGCACTTGGTTGGACTGATTTTTGGACTTTTTTTGTCAAATTATAGGTTTTTTTTTAATGGGTGAATGGATTGGATGGAATGTGATTGGAGGATAAATGATTTAGATAAGATGAGAGGAGTATAGATGGATTAGGTATGGTAGGATTGAATGGATGAAATGGTTTGGATACGATGGGAGGAGGATAAAAGGATTAGACATGAGATGGAAAGGGAAAATGAATTGGATGGGATTGAATTGAAAGATGGATAATGGATAGAATGGATTTTGACCAATGACAAGGGAGAACCAAGTTATGATAAAGAATGGAAGGAGGGAGATATTTATTGAATGGGAGATGGATGGATGGAATAGATGGTCAATATGATATGGGGGATTCAAATATGGGGAATAGGTGGATGAGGATCCAAGAAATATGTTGCAAAGGACTTAAATGTCCTACACTAAAGGTAGGATAATGAACAATGGAAAGATGTAGGATAAATGCTATATGGAAGGATAGTGTGTAAAGGATGTGCATGGAGGGGATGAAGGCTTGTATTGTCCAAAGCATACATGGATATTTTATTGCCTCTATTTTTTATCAAGAGAAAATATATGAAAGTGGAAGGTGGATGGATAAGGGACATGAGATTGAGGGTATGAATAGGATAGGGGATATGTGTAATGACCCCTTTCCTATAACTAGACCTCTTTTCCATAAATTAGTGCAACTTAGGAATATTGGATTAGGGGATCATTCTTCTAACATATTACACCATATTGACCATCATTATTAAAAAATATTAAAGAAATCAAAATGATCAACTAATAGCTTAATGAACATAGTCTTGATTTAACATTCAAGGATCTCTTCATATAAATCATAGGAATTCCCTCTCTTTTTACTTACTAATCTCATCATAAGGTGGATAATTTATTGTGCCAAGGGCAGGTGAAATAAACTACAAATGGCCTCTCTCATGGCTTAATCCTAGTGTTGGGACAACTATCATGTGCTTGAAATTACTCTGACTCTCCCTTTCACAAACTCCCTACCCTAGGATACCTTAACAAGAGATAAGAGATAGTCTCCTATGATCTATAATTAGAGAATCTAAAACATATTTGTAATCTTACTTTTCATGTATCTACTTATGCATTTAAGATTCTAATCTAATCATGCACATGGCACACACACACACACACACACACACACACACACAAACACACACATATTTAGATTCATGTTATTTCCTAAGACATCAATATACTCTAATTATATATATGTTTCTCATAACGAGGTAATACCAAGATGTCAGCATTAAATGTTAATACTTTGAATGCATACCATGATTCATATTTAGTGGACTTGGCAAATTGTTATTTCCTTTTATTCTCTTTTAGGTTCGGTGATCGATGCCTATGGAACAGGGTGCTTAGTCCATTATATACCACCATATCCGTCATTTCACATTGTACGTGACTCTTGGTCACTAAACTTTGATAAGCATTCAGTCATTAAACAATATGTTAGTTGATACCAATTTATTATAATTGAGGTCTATTAATTTTATAAGGTATATGTATTATTATTAGTATTTGAGTGATATTTTTTTATTAAGGTAACAGTAGGTTTTGAAGGGGCCCCAAAACCCTTTAACAAATAAAACCTTAAGATAAAACATTAAAAGCTCCCAATGTGAATCAGACTAGCCAAAACAAAAGGTAGGACACTCAAACAACAAATCTAGGACACTACAAAAATAGGATCATTAGAAACAACAGTCTAAGGAAAAAAGCAACAAAACTATCTGGTATTCCCCTTTTTATGGGAATGAAGGGTCATGTCAAAAGAAGAGGAAGATTTCTTAGATTTTTTCCCTTTAACTGTGATCCAACCATCTTTGACTCTCGCAGCCTCATCCTGCAAGCACAACGAATTCAAGACAGAAGAACTAGCAGCCAACATCGGTTCTAAAACAAGGCCAGAATTAATCCTAGCAAGAGAGACATGAACACCAAAACCCTCAGAAATCAACACACTAGCAGGGCCGACAGGAACAACAACCATAGAACTGCCAACAGAGAACCTAAAATTTGCCAGCAAAGGAATAGAGGGTCCTTGCTCAACAGGGAGATTAGAAACAACATCAACATCAATCCCAGTAGGATCGACAGGGGGCAAAATAGGATTCAAGTCATTATCTTCAACAATAGGCTTTTGACAACCCGAGACAGTCCAAAAGATTCCTTTAAACTCTGAGGAGAACTTTTCAAGACTGTATAATGTTTGATGGAATCATCCTTCCACCAAGTATGAGAGACTTTCTTCTTTTTAAAACCAGAACTACAATGTGTAGCATGATGACCTATTTTAAAACATTTTTTGCACCTAAAGGGGATACCCTCATAATCCAGTTGTTGCATCCAAAAACATTTAGATGATTTAATTTTAATTTCAACTGGAAGACCCTGCGATAGATCAATATCTACCAGAATGAGGGCAAAGGTAGAATGGTGCATATTAGAAGAGTCATGATCAATAAGAATATTATTATTAATTTAACATAATAATAATATATTCAATATTTATTTAACAATATTATTATCATTGATATATAATTTATTAATATTATTTGGTAACATTTACATAATTATTTATCTGAAATATTGATTAATAAGAATAAGGAATTGAAACATTATCAATCGATTAATTATTGTTATTTCTAATAATAGTGTTAATTGTATATCGATTTGATATTGACAATCATGTTTAAGTAGGTAATCAAAATAATTTTATATATATATATATATATATATATATATATATATATATATATATATATATATATATATATATATATATATATATATATATATATATATATATATATATATATATATATATATATATAATATACATACATACATACATACATACATACATACATATATGTATGTATATGTATGTATGTATGTATATATGTATATATGTATACATATACATATCCATATATGTACACACACACACATATATATACATACATACATTTGACATAAGGTTGATACCTTGTTCGAAATTTTACGTTAAATTGACTAACCTTGATTTGGTGATTTTTCATTGCCACTTAAGGTCATAGCTTGTATACCATGATCCTGCACATACCCTTATTGAAAGTTATAAGTAGAATAGCTGTATTAGTGGAGACTCATCTAGGGAACATCCATACATGAAAATTTTGTTATCTTAGTTTGCATACATGATTGGATTCATCTAAACATTATAGAATTCATTATTTTACGCATTTTAAATACTAAAACAGATCAATATAAAAACTAGATATCCTTTGTTTGAATTTAGGCTTTTTAAACCAATCATAAAGAATTAACTTGAGAAATAAATGTCAATTATCTATAAAACATCTAAAGCATTTAATCATTTGAACAAATTGTGTCATCATATAATTTTTCTCCCTATCTATTTCTTCCCCCAAATCGCTCTGCCTTTTTTCTTCTTCTCATGTTATCTCTCTCTTCCCCCTTCCCCCTCCTCTTTCTCATCATCTCTCTATCTTTGTTCAGAAAAAAAACATTCAAATACTAATATAAAACTTTTCAAAATGTTTGTAAATATGAAATTAATCAATTTATAATCAGATTACAATATTATATTATATGAAAATATATAAATCAATTATAAGAATAAAACTAAAAAAATATAATAATTATATTTTTTATTAGGAGAAAAATGTTTTGCAAGGGCCTCAAAACCCTGTACAATCATATTTTGACGAGGATCTAGAACCCCAACAAGATGATTTGTTGCAACAAATAGAACATTACAGGAGAACAACCCAAATCTAGTAGACAGACGACACCATTACAACATAGAGAAATAAACATACAAGCTGCCCCAAACCCAACCCAAGGCCACCACCTTCAAATCATAGAAACAATCTCCCTATCAAGGAGATCCTTGGGCTTTTGAATGGCACACCAAACCATATCTTTGGGTTTTGTCATGGCTCCCAAAACCATAGTAGCAAACAACCTCACAAAATGAATCATCAGATTGCCAACTTAAACCATAGACTTTGGATTTAACATGTCTCCCAAAACCATCACAAAGGGTTTTAACATGGAACCCTAAATCATCGAACTAAAGGCATTGTAGATTTCCCAGAAGAACAAAGCCAGTCTCCCAACATAACTCCCCTCCACCTCCATAGAAGGGAATCCCACCTCAATAGGATCAATGAGAGAGAATGCAGTCCTCCACAAAACCCACATCCAATACCACCCCTCTTTCTAGTAGTCAATCGCGAGAGAGATCCTGTCCCAACCACAGTCATCTTCACCCTCAAAGCTCATCACCACCTCTATAGATGACGAGTCCACCTCAATAGGAGATGAGAGCATAAGAGAAAGCAAAACAAAGCATCCAACCCTCTAGTAGGCCATAGAAAGGAACCAAAATAGAGTCCTCCAAATGAACAGAAAAGAGAATCACGTGACTCCACCAAGGGACTGAGCGCCCCTAAAACTAGAAAAACTCCTAAACCAAAAACAACCAGTAGCCAAAGAGGGCCGTTGAAAATTATTAGCATCTATCATCTGACAATAACCAAAGAAACGAGCTAAGCTCACCTTAGCTAACAAAAAGAGGAGACCAACAAAAGGACAAGAGAGCAAGAAAGGAACAACTCCAATCATGGCAGGATCAAAACTGCTGGTGAAACAAAAAACACCCATGTGCAAGGGCAAGGTACAACTAGAAGAAACAAAGTCCACCAAGGGAGAAGAAACAAGCCAAGCAGAGGCCAGAGAAATGACTACAACTGCATAAGATAAAACATTGTAACTCCATGACCCAACAAACAATTTGAAACTTACCTCACCCCCCCACTAAGAAACCCCAACTAAAGGGCCGACCAAACCCTCATCATTTTGGTCATCCTCAAAAGAACCAACATCCAAATGAACAAACACAAGAAACCAAACACTTTTAGTAGGGCAACTGCGAATCGACACCTTGGAGACGACATATATGCGCTCATCGATCCAAGCTCCAACATAATCTTTAAAACTAGTCACAAGACTTGCCCAAGCTACATAACACCATAACTAAAGACCAGTTCGTAAAGATTCGACACCCTCCAAAGGTAGGTCTCCACCAAAGGGGAACAAAGAAAATTGGGGAACCAACCAACACAATCCCCCATCCACCTAAGCCCCCATCAGTCATCAACCAGGTTCGTTTCACAGAGGAACAACAAAACCCTAGCCACCAAAGACTGGTACAAAGCCTCAATAGCAAAGACCGAGCATCACCCAATAAAACCGCCACAAAAGCCATGTGCCAACAAAGACCACCCAGAGGCAAGGCCCAATGTAAAAATCCCTCCAAACAGCAGGGGAGACAAATCCCCATTCGCATCAGCGTCGTCATCGGCTTCCCCGTCTACAAAAACAAACATAGAATAGTTGCCCCAACTTGCATAAATCCTAGTTTTTGAATCTCTTAGTCTCCCACTGCTTGCCATGTTTTTTTCACAAACTATAATAATTATAGATCTTATTTATACAATCAATTTTATTTTATTCTCTACTCTATATTTATAATTTTTTACCAATTAATTTTTTTAAAAAAATTGCTTAACAATTCTGAAAGACACATTTCCTTCACTCATTTGCACTTTTGTCACTTATATTATTGAAAATTGTATTTTAGTTTTTTTTTATTAACAGCCCTCTTTTTTTTACATTGAAATAATACAATAAAAATGACAGACAATCAAATAAACAGTCAAAAGATAACAAACTGTTCAAAACAACAGACAAAAACTTTAAAAGTTATATCTATGATTTTTTACTATTCTTAGGCACGTTTCATGAAGTGGGGCATCAGACTTGGATGATCTTCTATAATATTTTTTTTGGGGGGGGGAGGCCACTACAGAAAATTTGCAGAAAGCTCTGATTACACAGAGAGAAAATACGAGGTTCTCCCTGTTCCTTTGGAATTCTTATGTGTATGAATGCGAATCGTTTTTAATTCCTCTTATTAAACGAATTTTGAATTCACAATCATTTGTTATATGGATCTTTTCCCGATCGAACTCATTTTGAGAAAAAGATCAAAGATATTGTTCTATTTCCTCCTCATAAAATTTCAACAAAAATACTTCAAAAGGTTTTTATAATTCTTCATTGAAAAATACTAGTCAGCAGATCTGTCATTTCTAAATTTTTTTGAAATTGCAACAAACCAGAAAAACATTTGATTATTTAATTCCGCATAAATCTATAACCCACCCCCAATAATTTCCTAAAAACAAACGGACAATCCATATTCTAAGCTTCTCAAATCGTAGATAGCCAGACCAGTCAGACACCACAAAATCATTGTATTCACCACACCCATCATCGTGTGCATACCACCATCTCAATGAATTAACTTTTTTTTGTCGTACAGAGGTAAAAAACAAGTCCATTGAACAGTCAGCTTTGATTCTCAGTCTTTTTCTTATTTCAAATGATAATAGTTTTAGTTTTTCAATTTCTTAATCTTTTTGTTAATGATTCTGTAAACGTTTCTGTCAAGTTATTGACAGACATGAAACTTCATAATAAAATGTTCTATTGATGCTTGATCTTTTCCAACTCCCCCAACAACAAAATACAAACAGTTAAAAAGCAAAACATCTATCAGATGCCTCAGCAATCCAGTTCACTTCTCAATTCTAGTGACTGAAAACATCAAACCAGGTGTTTACAGATTCTAGTGACTGAAAACATCAAACTAGGTGTTTACAGAAGATTTCTTTCTAAGATTAAGTTAAAAATTTATGGCACCAATGATAGTTGGATCTGGAGGTCTCAAGATCGATCCCAACAGCGGATACTGCAATACAAATTGCACCTACTACAGCAAACGAAAGCCGCTAACTTTTCCACAGGATGAATAGCTGGACCTCCCAACATTCATCTCTTCACAGAATCACTCTGGCCAAATAGCTTTTATTGACTTTGCCACAGGGGAAAAGATTTCCTATGCCGTACTATGGCACAATTTGAGATCATTAGCTGCAGGCTTGTCCCAGATTGGTGTCAACAAAGGCGATACAATTCTCATCCTTTCCCCAAATTCAGTCCACTTCCCCATCATCTGCATGGCCATCATGTCCATTGGCGCAATTGTTACCACAACCAATCCACTAAACACTGCAAGAGAAATTGCAAAGCAAGCAGCCGATTCAAAAGCCATGCTAGCTTTTGTGACACCTGAACTAAGAAGCAAATTAGCCCACACCAATCTGCCATTAGTTCTGATAGCAACAAAAGATCATGTGTTTCCTTCAGATGTTCAAAAGGGGACAAACTCCAAGAGTGTGAGCTTAAGGTACTTATCAGAGCTTATGGCTTCAAACACAGCCCAAATGCCCAAAGTAAAAATCCATCAAGAAGACACTGCTACGCTGCTTTACTCTTCTGGCACCACTGGCCTCAGTAAAGGTGTGATTACAACCCACAGAAATTTCATAGCCATGGTGTGCATTTTGCTGACACGTTTCAAAAAGGATACTTTTGTGTGCACTGTGCCCATGTTTCATATATACGGCTTTGGTGCCTTTGCTTGTGGGTTACTCGCCTCAGGATCTACTACAGTTGTTCTCTCTAAGTTTGGCTTAAGTGATATGCTTGCGGCTGTTGACAAGTATAGAGTGAACTGTTTACCACTCGTGCCTCCAATTTTAGTGGCCCTGACAAAAACAGATATTTCCAGCGACTATGATTTGGGGTCTTTGCATACTGTCTTCTGTGGAGGAGCTCCCTTAAGCAAAGAAGCTACTCAAGAATTCATTTCCAAGTTTCCCAACATTGCACTATTGCAGGTGCGTATTACTGATCGTCTTTCTTTTCACTTATTAAATCGTTCCACATATTGTTATTAGTTCTAGACTTATCACCCCCTACTTCCTAGACTTAGCAGCAAGATACCCTGCTATTAAGCCTTTCACAGTCAATAACTACTTGCAGGCAGGTTTCCTCAAAAACCGATGACACTACATTACCCATCGTACGGATAAATGATGTGTTTGGATTGAAGAATCAAGCTCTCCTTAAATGTGTCATTTTTGTCTCAGTTTTTTTCAGATATATTTCTTTTCCAAATATAAAAGCATATCCATTGCTAGTTCATGCCGCGATGCATACATTGCTAGTTAATCCTTAATGCGTTGATTTATGTTCATAGTATTAGTGATTTTCAATCAATTTGGCCTGCATTGCTAGCTTCTAATTTATCACCTCCAACTTTCAGATTGTAAATAGATTTATTCGACTCTACATTTTGGTTCACACAACACAGTCCATCATAAGGCTACACATACTACAGCTACATTTATAAAGAGTTCTATTATGCAATCTAAAGAAAATTTGTGTCTGATGATGGTTCATTTAACGTTTTAAAAAAAATATGGATTCAGATGATACAAATGCATATGCATCACCAACTTTTCTCCATAAACAATATCGGTAAAATGGCTGTTGTGTTACAGTTTAGGGTTTTCAGTAAGTGCAACATAGGATTCTATTGTCTCATTGTGTAGTATAAACACGTACCACAAGGTGAGTCTGGATCCCACGGTAGGCTGTTCTAGCCAGGAAACCTAAAAGCTGGCCGTCTAGTTTGATCTTTGGGCACAAATCAAAGTTTCAAGTAAAATGATTTGTATTCAAATTCCATAGTTTTCCTGTTCTATGCCAGACAAGCTTCAACTAAAGACTCTGATTCACTTTAGTTGTGGATTTATATTTATATATAATATATTTCATATTCAAATTCCACAGTGGTCACGTGGTGTGGTATATGTCCACCAATGGTGTGGAGTCACCTCTACAAATAAGATGAATCCGGTTCGGTTCTCAGGGTGCCCTGTAATAAGAGAACTATAGTTTCTTTATGTGGATTTTCATTTAAACCCACATGTTCAGTTCAAATTCCAAAATAGCCTATTCTTAGCGGGAAGTTTATATTTTTTGTGGGGATTCACGTTTAAACTCACCATGTTCTGTTCCAAGAGAGGTTTGGTATGTTAGTATGGACTTACATTTATAAGATGATTCAGACTCTAGAATTTTCTGCTCCTCTAGTTTCTTGTCTCATTCCAGTCTTTTATCACTTATTTGAAGGTGCACAAGTCACTGTCATTGTGTTCTCTTTGGGCCAGTTGATTATAAATCTGTACCAATTTTGTAGCAATTTGTTGGAGATCAATAGCCCCTGTGTTCATTTTGGATTAAGAAACTTTTCTTCAATGCAATTGGCCATACCTAGCAAATGTATATGAATATTGAAATTGAATCAATTTTAATTTTGTTCATGTCTATCTATGTGAGATGTAAGGCTCTCAAATGATCTTTTGTAAGTTCTGTTCTCCTATGCCAGGCTTTTGCAATGACAGAAACAACGGGAAAGGGAGCATCTGTAGACACTGTAGAGGAAAGCAGACACTATGGATCAGTTGGAATGATCTGCCCAAATACCGAGGCAAAGATTGTGGATCCTGAATCTGGCATTGCTCTTCCTCCAAACCATAGGGGAGAGTTGTGGCTTCGTGGCCCAACAATCATGAAAGGTATGGCTTTTTCTAGTCCTTTATTTCTGTCAAGCGGGTCATAAAACACAAGTAGATTGAAATTCGAGCAATATTAGAGACTAAAATATTACAGCAAAACAAGTTGTGAGAAAACTAAAACAACAAATGGATGCAAAATCTCTTGGTCTCCTAAATATACTGCATTAAGCTGTTGAATCAACTTAACTTTCTTTGACTCCGTCCCTTGATTGTGACTGAGGGTAGGTAGGCATGCTATCTGGAGTTAAAGGCAGCCGACTCTAAACACGGGTCTTGTGATTTTCAGTTTAATTAATAAATGAGAAAAAATTGTTTAATTGACGACATTTTATTAATGCTATCAGGTTTCCACAATCTATACTGAATTTTTATAATCTTTTGGATTAGATTGTGTCAAATTTTTACCATCAATGTTTTGAATCACATTCTGTGATTCATTATCAGGATGAAAAATTCAAAGAAGATGTCTTGAATCGCAACGTTTCAAAATCACATTACGGAATGATGAATCACAAAGTGTGGTTCAAAACCTTAATGGTAAAAATCTTGACACAATCTAATCCAATAGATTTGTTTTTTTCAAAAAAAATTACGGTGGAATTCTGTCAGCTTTAGGATAGGTGTAGCTTGTAAGCCTTAGTGAATTATGATAGAAATCCTTGATGTGGCTAAAAGCCTGATAGTGCAATGTGGCAAGTATACTGAATATCCGTTGTAGCTAAAAGGAGAAAGCACCTTTCCTCCAAACAAAAATTTGATCAGCTATGAATTTTCCTAAGCATTCATCAAACAGGGGAATTCGTAAAGGAATACGCAATCATGCTTCTGAAGAAAATCAGAACTGACTGAGACGGAATACTTGAATGCACAATTAAGACCAAGCATGGTACCAGAGTGGGTGCAGCCACAAATCAGATTCTTGTATGGCAGGGGTCCCGAATCTAGAATAAGAATATAAATATAAATATATATATATATATATATATATATATATATATTCTTAATAAATGCAAGCTCTAATTAGAGATTGAGATGCATAGCTGCAACAAATTCTAGAATCAGGATGGTCACAAGGGAATCCAGGGGGGTTTATCAGATAAGATACAACCAAAATAGTATTCTTATGGTAGTCTGGTTTGCTTAAGTCTTTGCAGCCTTATCCCCAGTAAGAGATTTCTTGCTGTCTCATGAGCTACTTCTGTTAAAGTCTTGGATTTTTATGTGTTGGCTGAGTTTCCTACATGGTCAAGCACTGCCAAGCTAATAAGCAAGTTCTAGTAAGCTTGATAGTATCAGGATTCAACTGTTTGATTTCTGAATTAAATTAATTCATGAGTAATGGTTCATATAAATTTATCTCTTGTAACTTAGCACTCATTATATTTAGGTGATGTTGACAGGACTGAAGCATTAGAACTTCTTGAAAAGTCATCTATCCTTATATTCCCCCAATCCAAGCACACCTATGAGAATCCTTGAACCATTGGGTTTCCCAAGATCAAACCATCTAAGTTGGAGAGTATAGGATAGATGACCTCCTAAGAAATCCCGCCTTACATTTATGAGAATCAATTAGATGTAGTGTTAAGTGGACCATTCATTCCGAAGAGAAATAAGATTTGTATAAATAGTTATTCATAAAATATGGATAAATAACTACACAGTTGAATTCTGATATAAAAAATCTTGATTCAGTGCAGAAATTACCTTGTACTTTGTCAATACCTGATATCAACTTAATTTGAACACTCAGAATTGCATCTTTTGAATACTGAAATGTTTTGCAAATATGAATTCTGGATAAATATTAAATATCATTTTCTATCATAGCCAAAGATATCCATGACGGTATGATCGCAATGAGCATAGCTCATGCTATTCATTGCAGGCTACTTCAGCAATCCAGAAGCTACTAGTTCAACTCTGGACAAGAATGGCTGGCTGCATACGGGAGATATCTTTTATATTAATACTGAAGGCTATGCCTTTGTAGTAGACAGGCTGAAAGAGCTAATAAAATACAAAGGTTATCAGGTATAAATTTCATTTGTTTAGTATCTTATATGCAATGTGAATTTTCAGTTAGCTTAATTAACAGATTTTTATCATATTCTAGTCTCATAAGATGATTTAGCTTTTCTCTGGATGACATTGTAGGTTGCTCCAACCGAATTAGAAGCAATTCTACTTTCTCATGCTGAAATTGCTGATGCCGCGGTGATACCGTAAGCTATAATACCTTTTGGAAGCTCAATTTTAGGATTTTACTGTCTACAATACCCGGCCCTTCAAAATGGCATTATTTGTATATATTTGAAACACTGTCTTCCATTCTAAAGATTCAACAGATTTTAAGGCTTATATCAACACCAGTTTTCACAAGGATAATAGATAGATAATTTATGAGGATATTATGTACTGTATGACATTGATATTTGAAATTCTTATGCGTGGGTGTACGAAGCAGGGCAAGTTCCAATGGCATATGTAGTTAGGAAACAGGGCAGCACACTCTCTGAAGCTGCTGTGATGGACTTTGTTGCCAAACAGGTCATTTGCTTTAGAAATATTTGAGACTTGAGTTTTGATTTCCCATTACTGGACTGGAATTTTAGGAATAAGCAGGGCAAGTTCCAATGGCATATGTAGTTAGGAAACAGGGCAGCACACTCTCTGAAGCTGCTGTGATGGACTTTGTTGCCAAACAGGTCATTTGCTTTAGAAATATTTGAGACTTGAGTTTTGATTTCCCATTACTGGACTGGAATTTTAGGAATAAGCAGGGCAAGTTCCAATGGCATATGTAGTTAGGAAACAGGGCAGCACACTCTCTGAAGCTGCTGTGATGGACTTTGTTGCCAAACAGGTCATTTGCTCTTAAAATAATGTTTGTTTTATGCATTTGAATACTCAATCTTGCTTTCAAACTCTGCAACTGTGATAAAATTCTAAATATGTATGTTTAATTGCAGGTTGCACCCTACAAGAAAGTTAGAAGGGTGGCTTTTGTGAATGGGATTCCAAAAACTCCAGTAGGAAAGATATTGAGAAAGGATTTGATTAAACTTTCCAAATCAAAGCTCTGAAACGTAGATATATGTACAAATGCAAAATTATGAGGCCATTTAATTGGTTGGAGACTACTATAAACTATCTGAACATGCCCAAGTGCAATAACCTCTCTTTTTACATCTCCCGAGCTCTACTACTTTGGCATTAAAAAATTGGATCCTATGCGTGAAAGGAAATATACAAGCATATAAACGACTTTATATAAGTATTTGGGTTAATTAATTATATTATATTTAGGTTAATTAAATAATATAATTAACTTAGATAAGTAAATTTGATTAAATATAGATATTGTAATAAATATCAGAATTAATTTAGAATCATATTAAAAAATTAAATTTCTTTTGAATTTTTTTCAGATAGATATATGTAGTTTTTGAGTCAAATTTATTGACCCATGTTTCAAGATTAGTGGTTCACAAGAATTTATTTTTTATGAGAAAGAATGGAAAACTTAACCTTCATTACATCTAGGTGATGTTCATAGAGATGAAGAATTAGGCCTTTAAGAAGTCACCCATTCCAATGCTACTCCAACTCAAGTGAGCTTAACCATGGAGTTTCCTTCAAGATTAAGCTCACTTAGCTTGCTACCCCATTGCAAAACTATCACATCCCCACTTCAGCCCAATCTGCCAAGGATCTTTAAGTAAACCAAATTTTAAAAAGAAGGATATTGAACAAATGACTAAAATTATGAAAGGAAGAAAAAGGACATGAATCAACCTATAGGGGACAAGGAACATTTATTAGGCATGGCAATGGAGTTTGTTTTTATAGAAATTGGGTTTGTTCCAAATCTACTCTACCTTTTCTCTTTTGTAGTCTTTAAAGGAGGTCACCATGTGTTGATTTTATGTTTGTTATGTGTTTGTGAAGCTTAACCCTTGACTTATAGAAATCTATGCATACACGTCTGAATTAACTGAATATGTTATACTTATCCATTTGTTTAGCACTGTGATTCCTATTATGTATAACCCCCACAAGTCTGAACCACTAGGATATTTAAGAAGAGATAGGAAGTAATTGTATTGTATCAATGATCAATGTTTGGGATACTGCAAGAGATTAGTCAATAGTCACCTCGTTCACAGAGGTGAAATTGCTAAGGCTACCCTAGATATGATGCGATAATAGATGGTAGGTTTTCATTGGACCATGCCAATGGTGATTGCCTATAGCTACTGTTGTATCTTTTGGATTAGCTAGCATTCCCCTGGGTCATAGAGGTGAATAATTTATAGGGCTATCTGAGATTTGATATGGTAACGATTGTATGGGTAGTTGCCTTACCATGTGTGCAATGATAACCAGAGCTAACTGTGGTATCAAGAGGGTTCATTGGTAGTCACGTATAGCATGGGCATGAACGATGTCAAGTGTTAGGTCCAACATTATTAAGGAGATAGCTGGCAATATTACTAAGGTCACCAAGTAGGTGTCAAAAGCTACTTCTTCTCGGTTGGACAGACTTGTCACCAATGCCCTATTGGTGATTGAAGTTAGAATCCACTAGGTTAGGTTGGTTCACTACTTGTGAAATCCTTGGTATTGAGGACAGATCCATAATGTAGTATGGGATGCACCAAATCCTCTTCTTGGTTGTTTGATGGCATACTTGACCCTATTGGGTTGTGGATGGACCACTAGTGTAATATGGGATGCACCAAATCCTCTTCCCAAGTATCTGCTTGTACAAAAGACCAAAGAAAGGAATGGGACCTATGGTGTAGTGTGCAATGCACTAACATTCATTCTCTCTGGAAAACACTATAGATGGGGATAGTTAGCCATTGCACATGAACCAATTTATTTGTGATGCCTATATGAGCCAATAAGTATTGTCTTTGTGATTCTTGCGTGAGTCAATCACTATGTTACTTGTGATGCTTGTATTCAATCCAGTCACTAATGCCTTTGTAATTCATTTATGAATTTGTCACTATATGATATCCCATTCCAGAAATGAAATTTAATATTAAATTATAATTAATCAATATAATATAAAGCAATAATACTATATTATTGCTAATCAATATACCATTAATGTTAATTAATATACAATTAATATTATTGTTAGAAGTAACAACAATAAAACATCGATTAAGATAGCATATAAATAAGACGGGAAAAAAATCAAATAAGACATAGGTACCCTCAAATAAGACAAAATTGTCTTATTCACTTTGTATTATTCACATTGTCTTATTCATAATAAATAAGGCATCAATAAGCATTTAGAAGGAAGAAATTAAAGACTAAAAGGCAACAACAACAATACATTAAGAAATAGTAATTAAGTTCAATGGCAATGTAGTAAGGCATGGACGTGACTATTCAAAACCATCTCTCTAAAAGATGCATCTCTTCATACAAACATGCAGATATAAAGAGAGAATGAAAAGAAAGATCAAAGGGGGAATCAGATAAGAAGTAATACAAAATAAAAATATTTACTAGTAGTTCAGCCGATAGTCCCAGATTGTTGGAAACTGTAATTGAAACAATTGTTGTATTGTCATTGATGTCAAAACCTTAACTGGTAAGACTGTTGCTACTTAGGAAAGTACTATATCTATTGAAGTGTTGTGAATAAGTGAAGCAAGGTTGGTAACAATAGCACCTAAGGAAAGGTTGAGTTATCTTGATACTGAAAAGTGTACTTGACTATGTTGCACAATGATGAGACAATATATTGTTTATCTTAGTGAGATTGAAGACTAAACTGGTAGGCTTAACCGAGCAAAAAATGGATAAAATCATGTTTAAGCCGAGTTATGTTAGTGTCGACCGAGTTAGTGGATGCCGAGCAATATCCTATGTCGACCGAGTATCAGTAAATTGCCGAGGAAGGCAGTGCATGCCAAGGAAACAGTTTTAGTAACGACTGAGCGTTCTACATGAAGACCGAGTGGATGATCATAGTATTGACCGAGCATCAACAATTTTATATTTGAAGAGAATTCTTTTTGGGGACGACATTGTTTGAATTCTTGGATTATGTAAAATGTGTTGACTTTATTTATTGATTGTATGGAGCATTTAATGCATTGTAAAATGTTTTATTGTAAATCTTTATGAGATTTGAGATGTTTCTAGAAAAGAAGGCGAAGAACAAAATGTGGGTAGATTCAATGAATCTGACCTAACCCTAAGATCTACGAATGAGATTAAGAAGCAAAAGATGAGTTAACCTAATTGAGGAAAGTATTAAGGGAACCTGAACATTGGATTAGAGGGATGAGAGTGGAAAAAAAAAGTTGATGTATTGGGGTGAAACCGAAATACTGGAAGAAAATTTTATTGACTGTATAAGCAAGAAGGTTGAAGGTGAAGTGTGGTGATCGCTTGAAGAAAAGTTTCGAGCAGATCAGAGATGAAGATGGCAAAGTTTCAAAGTTAGTAAACCAGTATTTTTGTATGGAATTGGATCTGATATTTGCAAAGTAAGTTGTATGTTTTTCAAATCAACACTGCTGCTACTTTCTAACCATTGTAACAGTCAAAATCCTTTTAATAGAGGTTGATCTAACAGTCATAAGTTAAATCCTTTGAACAAGGTTGCATTCTAATGGAATGTATGTAAGTCCTTTGACCAGGCTCACTTTTAACAGGGTGATTAAATCCTTTAACCGGGTCACACTTGACAGTGTGCTTTGTAACCTTTGACAGGGTTGGCTTTTAACCGAGCTCACTTCAGAAGAGTGAAAATAATAGTAGCATGTTACAAAGTGGTTTTTCCCATATTGGGTTTCCACTATAAATCCTGGTGTCATACTTGTGTGTGAATGTTTTGGTGTGAACATTTCTATGGTTTACAAGTTAGATATAGCTAGGTAGTGGACTGCATTGTTATATGTTTCTATTGATGAATCAGTGATGACCGAGTTTGTTTTGGTTGCTTGATCTGATTTAAAGTAAAGTTTTTAAGTTTGTCTTATACATCAGGACCTGAGAACAACTGATTCACCCCCCCTCTCTATTGTTCTAAATCATATTAACAATTGGTATCAGAGCTGTGTTGCTTATTGGTGTATACAGAAATCAAGTTTAAAGGGACTTGAAGCAAATTATCAAGATGTATAAGAAAGAGGTACTGAAGCTGAATAAGGAAAACTTCCCTGCATGGAAAAGCTTGATGAAGCTACACCTGGCCGGTATTGGTGATTCTGCAAAGTACTATATTGAGAATGACTATGTCTCACCTGCTGCACCTATGACTGCTGAAGAAATGAGAGCTAAGCAAGAACATAATCAGGCAATGCTGGAAATTGCATCTGCCCTAAGCTATGCAAAATTTGAAGACATTAAGGACTGCACAACTGCTAAGGAGATGTGGGACACTCTTGCAAAGATCTATGGTGGTGACTTATTCGTACTGAAAGCAAAAGCCGAGTCTCAGAGGTAAGTTTGATGAAATGAGAATGCAAGAAGGTGAAAACATTGCACAATATTGTGGTAGAATAAAAGAAGTTGTAAATGCTATTAGGGGAGCCAATGGAACTATTGATGAGAAAACCATTATTGGAAAAGTACTAAGAACTCTGCGTCCTATATATGCTATCAAGATCTCAGCTATTCAGGAATCTAGATGTAACTCTGCAAATGGTCTCACTTTGGAAGGTCTGATTGGTAAGCTGTCTGCTTTTGAACTCTCTAATTATGATAACTTCACTGTTGGAAGTATTGGAAATGTTGAATCTGCTTTTAAGTCACAATTAGTTTTGAACAAACCTAAGAAGGAAAAAGAAAGATGCACAAGTGAAAGTGAAAATGAAAGTGAAAGTGAAAGTGACAGTGACACTTTTGATGAAGAACTTGAAGATCTAGAAGCTCTTATGGCTAGAAGACTGAGAAGAGGAAAAGGAAAGTATAAAGGTAAACTCCCTATCATATGTTTTGCATGTAATAAGGTTGGTCATATAGCTACTAGATGTCCTGACAGAAAGGATAAAGATGATGAAAGGAAAAGCAAACACAAAGACAGAAGAGATGACAGAAGCTATCGAAGGAACAAAGACTACAAGGGAAAAGGTAAGAAATCTTGTTATATTGCTGAAGAAGGAACTGACACTGATGGTGATGATGTTGAAATTGAAGTTGTCTATGTTGCAATGAAAGATGAATCTGATGAGGATGAGAAAACTGCATTGATTTCCTATGTGAACAAAAATGATAAATGGATTATTGACAATGGTTGTTCACATCACATGACTGGTGATAAGGATACGTTTGAAACTTTATATCATTACAGAGGTAAAAGTGTAACATTTGGTAATGATGCACCATGTGCTATTAGAGGAAAAGGTTTGATTAAACTGACTGATAAGATATCTTGTGAAAATGCTTATTTGGTTGATGGTCTTAATTATAACTTGTTAAGTGTTGCTCAGTTAAACAAAACTGGTTACCAAGTAGAATTTCATCACAAGAAAGCTAAAATATTTGATGTCATTGGCGAACTGATTGGAAGTGGAGAGCAGACTAGAGGTAATTTGTTCTATCTTGACCTATTTGAAGAAACATGTTTAATTGCACAACTTGATGATATTTGGCTATGGCATAAGAGGCTGTGTCATGTGAATTTTGACAATTTGGTAGAGATAAGTAAGAAGAAGAAAGTAAGAGGTCTAGCTAGACTGAAGAAACTTGAGAATATAATGTGCAAGGAATGTTAGTTAGGAAAAATGACAAAGTCAAGTTTCAAGAGCAAATCCTTTACTTTTGAAAACATTTTAGATTTGGTTCATACTGACCTTTGTGGACCTATGGGTATACAAAGTTACTATGGTGCTAGATACTTTATCTTGTTTGTTGATGATCATACCAGGATGATGCATGTAATGTTTTTAAGAGAGAAATCTGATGCTTTTCAATTCTTTAAGTGGTACCTGGCTAAAGTTGAAAAGGAGATAGGTAGGAACCTGAAATGTCTTAGATCTGACCGAGGTGGAGAATTTACATCAAATGAATTTAATCTATTTTGTAATGAAAGAGGTATTAGAAGATAGATGTTTGCACCTACAACTCCTCCACAGAATGGTATAGCAGAAAGAAGAAACAGATCTATCTTGGACTGTGCAAGGACATTGATGATTGAAAAGAATGTGCCTCAGAAATATTGGAAAGAAGCTATAAGCACTGTTGTTTACACTCTTAACCAGGTACAAATCAGAAAAGGTACACATCTGACACCTTATGAATTATGGTATGGACATGCACCGAATGTTAAATACTTTAGAATCTTTGGAAGCAAATGCTATATACTAAAAGATACTAGGAATGGAAAGTTTGATGCTAAAAGTGAAGAAGGCATATTCCTAGGGTATTCCACGAAAAGTAAAGCTTATAAGTGTTTGAACTCTAACACTAACAAAATTGTGGAAAGTGTGAATGTAAGAATTGATGAGCATGCAGAAAGAAACAAAGCTGACAATAAAAGAGAACCAGAAGATTACAGATCTTTTGTGTACATTGAACAGGAAGAAGAGACAAGTAACAGACTTGCACCTGATGCTGAGTCTCGAGTAAGCAATGCTGAGCGACAGACAAGCAATGCCGAGCATTAGGAAAATAGTGTCGAGAAAGAACAAGAACATGTCGAGCTACAGAATGGTACTGCCGACTATCAGGAAGAGGTTGTCGAGCATTCAGAAGCTGAATTTGATAATCTTGTTGGGGAACCTGATGAAATAGAAGAGAAAAATGTTTAACCTATTTTGGCAAAATATGTAAGAAGACATCACAAGCCTGAACAAATAATTGGAGATAAAGATGCTGGAATTTAGACCAGAAGTAAGATCAAGGATCCGACATGCCTACTATGTGAATTTGAAACTAAAACAACAAGAGAAGCATTGGAGAATGAAGATTGGATACAAGCAATGAATGAAGAGATTGACCAGATTGAGAAAAATGATACTTGGACACTAGTGCCGAGACCTGAAAATAAGAATGTTATAGGAACAAAATGGGTATTTCGAAATAACCTAAACTCTTTAGCTAGACTGGAAGGAGTAAGAACTTTGCTTGCATATGCTGCCTGTAAAAATTTCAAGGTTTATCAAATGGATGTCAAGTCTGCATTTCTAAATGGTATATTGGAAGAAGAAGTTTCCATAGAACAACCAAAAGGTTTTATTGGTCCAAACAAAAGACACATGGTATGCAAACTGAACAAAGCATTATATGGATTGAAACAAGCTCCTAGAGCATGGTATGAGAAGTTGCATAACTATCTGATGCAGATTGGATTTTCAAGGACAAATGACACAAGCAATCTGTATATGAAAGATGAAGAAGGAAAAGGTATTTTGTTAGCAAAATTTTTTGTTGATGACATTATTTTTGGTGGACAAAATGATTTGTGTAAGAGATTTTCAAATGAAATGCAAACTGAATTTGAAATGAGTATGTTTGGAGAAATCAAATTCTTTGTTGGTTTACAAATATATCAGATGAAGAAAGGAATTTTCATTACACAGTCTAAGTATGTGAATGAAATACTGAAAACTTTTGGGATGGAAGATGCTAGACCAGTAGGAACTCCTATGGTTACTGGACAGAAGTTATCTAAAAATGATGATGCTGTTGAAGTGAATCAGACTTTGTATAGATCCATGATTGGAAAGTTGCAGTATGTTGTACATAGCAGACCAGATATTGCATTAGCTGTTGGGATTGTGGCAAGATTTTCTGCCAATCCTAAAGAAACACACATGATGGCTGTGAAGAGAATTATGAGATATTTGAAAGGAACTACTGACTATGGGCTGTATTATAAGAAGAATGACAGATTTGAACTGAAAGTTTATATTGATGTTGATTGGGCATGAAATGTAGATGACAGAAAAAGTACAAGTGGTGGAGCTTTCTTTCTTGGACAGAGATTAGTTTCCTGGACAAGCAAAAAATAAAATTGCATTTCCCAATCTATTGTCGAAGCTGAGTATCTTGCTACTGCAGTAAACTGTTCAAATCTGGTCTAGATAAAACAATTTTTGGTAGAATGAAGGAAGAAATCACTGAACCTGTTGTTATTTTCTGTGACAACACAAGTGTTATTAATATTTCTAAGAATCCACTAATGCATACAAAGACCAAACACATAGCAATCAAATATCACTACTTGAGAGAATTGGTACAAGACAAAGAAGTCTGACTGGAGTATGTGAATACAAATGAACAAATAGTAGATATATTCACTAAAGCTTTACCTAAAGAAGCTCATGGATATTTGGTTATGGCATAAGAGGCATATAATAGATGTCAAAAAGACTTTAGAAATGTTCAAGTAAATGTAATTGGAAAGAGTGTCAAAGGATGCAATGTGTGTTACCATGAGGGAAAAAATGAATAAAAAAAAAATGATACTTAACTTTATAGTGAAAAATGTTGGGTTTGAGTCACTACCCCAACCATAACAAAAATAATAATCATAAGGAAAGTTTGGACACACACACACACACACACACATATCTGTGTGTGTGTGTGTGTGTGTGTGTATATATATATATATATATATATACACATATACATATACATATACATATACATATATGTATGTATATGTATGTATATATATATATATATATATATATATATATATATATATATATATATATATATATATATATATATATATATATATATATATATATATGAAATTTTAATTTTAAAAACTTAATATATAACAATTGATTCTAATAAAACTTCTTGGACTCATTGCATTCAATTGAAGCATAAAGGTGGGTTAGGAATCATCAATCCCAATACTCAAGGCTTACACCTTGCTGCAAAATGGATTATCAGGGCAACCAAAGTGGATGAACCGTGTAAAATACTTGTTCATAACTAAGTTTTGCAAGATGGATTAAATAAAAAATGACAATATGTCAATTGACTCAAGATATAATGATTATGGCTCCCTTATTTAAAATGAATGCCTCTTTTCTCCTGCAATCCAATTAGAAGGCATGACAATATGTTTGTCATTTTTTAAAGTGGAATTATTCCTCCATGCAATTTATGGTTATAGCTTTCCACCTTCATCAATTCGATGGAATAATGAGTGTGGAATAAACTCATTAAGTATCATAAACAACCACTTGCTATTTGTTTTCCCAAGAATGCCTTCTATTTGTACAAGAAAGGTGTTCAACATTTTAAAGATATTTGAGATTTTAATGTTTTTGAATGGGTTTCATAGTTGAATATAAAATAGCAGTATGGATTTTAAATGAAAATAATAAATCATTTCTTATATTTTTTATTTCATTAATTCTACTTTCAATTGTTTACTAAAATTGGTACTCCAAAAGATTGTAATTTCTTTAAAGACTAAGTTGATTTGATCGTGGTGTCAGAGAGACTCCTTCTGATGCCCGCATCAACGTACCATATCCCAACTTTTCCATCGGTGATTGGGCTAAAAGAAATTGCATCTCACCGCTCACCGATACTGACATTGGTTTGACTTATCCTGATGTCCATGTTCGGTATGACCTCTGGCGATGTTCTCATCGATCGTCAGTCTGACTCAAAACAAGTTCCACCACTAATGCTTCAAAGGGTCGGTATCTCCTATGTCGATTATTCTGTCGGTCTAACCTTTCCCGATAATACCATCGGCCTTCACTCTGTCTCCAAATGCAGTTTTTCGCTAGGGTAAGCTAACCCGATGACTCCGAACAGGATATGTTGTGCCGACCATGGTATTGCTCAAGGCTATACCGATAGTCTAAAATTAAACCCCTATATACATTCTACTGTAAGTCAAAATTTTGCAAACCAAAATTTTGAGGCAAATTGGTTAACCCCTAGGTGCTCCTGCACCACTTTTTTTGTTACATTTTGTCCTAGATCTTTTTCCTTGATCGAGTCCTTACAGGTATCATATCGTCTGAACTATCAAATTTCTCCTGTTCTAATTGGGCAACGATACTAGGTTTTCTTACTGGTTCTTTCCTAGTTGAGCCCTTGAATCAATTTATCAATTATTATTAATATATATTAGTGGTTTTTCCACTTTTGTTTATATATATATATATATATATATATATATATATATATATATATATATATATATATATATATATATATATATATTATTCACAAAATTGAACTTTTTAACTAGGTCTTTTTTAAATTAAACAAATGTATTTAATTAATTCTCATTAATTAAATACCCTATATTAATATTTCAATATTTAATAGGGTTTCATTATCTAATCACTTAATTAATTTTAATTAAATTATTTATCTATTTTAACACAAAAATCACATCAAACCTACAAACATGCAAATATGAAGAACTGACTACATAAAAAATACTATAATCAAGCACAAAGGAGGGTCCACGAATTCACATTACCTTGATGAATTCGAAGGGTAGTAAAATAGATACTTGTCCACTATTTTAGGACAATTATTGGCTTAGGATTGGGATTTGGACCTGTTTGTTATCTCCTCTCTCTTACCATTGAGATTTTGCGATAGGACATTCTCATCCTGACAATTCAGAAAAGTTGATTCCCGATACCTAACATCCTGCATAAAAGACTAACATGTACATACATGTATAAATATATAATAGACAATGGCATGGATTATCCAATCATGTGGATCTCGCAAGCATGTAACTATGACTTTGTCCCTCAACCACATTAAGCTCATCAAACAAAAATATAAAACATACACGCCAACCATACACATACAAGTATGGGGTTAGTAAAACCATAAATATAAATAACATCATAACATGTAGAAAACCATCATGGAAATAATCATAAATGTAACTATAAACATATGATATCACACAACATCCAATGTCTCATATATCAAATCAAATATAAAGTCATACATCAATAACCTAAAAATCATAGAAATAACCAATGCACACATACAAGTGACCTAAAAGAGTTTGGCAATAAGAACGTAAAAAGAAAACTATAGGAGGGGTATTACATGATCGTCAAAGCTACTAGACCTACTACTAGATCTAGATCTACAATCATGAGTAGTGTGACCATACTTATTGCAGTTATAGCAATATCCATCAAAAGTGTTAGACCTATTTGCAGATCTACTCCTACACACATTTATAGTATGACCTACCTTGTGACAGTTGAAATATATATGCTTGTAGGATTTCTTACCAAAAATTCTTTGTGTTACCTTTGGTGGAGACTTTCCTTCTTGCTTGATCTCTTTTTCTCTGGAAGATTCACCAATTTCAAAATTAGTAAACCCGGTAAATCCTAGGCCTATGGTCTCTTTGCTTCTTCTTTGATTTTTGAGTTGTTCATCAATTTTTGCAATAATCTCATTGAAATTCTTTAGCAAATCATTTGCATTCTTTAGTTCTCCCTTTGATTTCTCATTCTCATTTCTCAAATTCTCATTCTCCCTTCGGACTTTTCCATTTTCTTCATTTGTGATGCAAGAGAATCTTGGGTTTATGGCAATCTTGTATCTCGATAGCTTGTTAGATGTGATCGGTAACTGCTTTAGAGTTCTCGGTGTCCATTGTTCTTATTTTTCACTGGCATGCTTTCTTACTTGTCTCTTCTCAGTTCCTTTCAGAAAGTGTTTTTGTTGTGTTTTTTCACCAAGTTGGTTCAGTGTGTTCGATGTTGCTCGGTGGTCTTGTTCACCGATGGATTTATTTTGATTGTTTTGGCTAGCCGAAATGTGTATTTAATTTTGGTCATGTTATTAATGTTGAGATCATTCATTGGGAAATGTGTGGACCTAAATCTGGGTCATTTATTTCTCCAATGATAGATCTAGAGGATTCTTTGGGCTGACCTATTCAATAGCCTCTAGTATAAATGTAATGTTTTGTTCTAGATTTAGGTAGGGATTTTGGTAGAAAAGTTAGAAGGAAAGCTTCAAATCGTGGATCTTGCATGCATGAGGATTGTAATATCTTTGTAACTGAATTCTATTGTATTGGTCGTAATTAGGAAGGCCTCACAGCCCAGCATGTATGAAGTTTGATGAATAAATGATATTGATCAGCATTCTCTAATTTTTTTCTATGTAATTTATTCCGTGTGGTGATTCAACAAGGTAGTTTGGTTCTTGGGAGAGCCTTTGACCCCATTTGTCACCCTCTCCTTGCATCAGGTGGTATCAAAGCGAGGGTTTGATCTAGGTTCCTTCTTGTAAACCCTAGTCATTTATTTATTATGGGGTAGCAGATTGCAATCTAACCTGCAATTGTAGAGGGTTTCAAGATGGTTTGTGAAGGAAGAAATGTAGATCCAAGCTTAGCTGATATGCTAAGATAAATTGTTTCTATATTAGAATTTGTTGAGACAGCCCAACATCGAGGAAGACATCTTGATGATGTTAGTGATGATGAAGCTGAAGAACCGTAGGAGGTAGTCGAAACTGCACCTATAATGGATCAAGGAGAAGAAAGATCCCAGAAAGCCTTGACAAGTTTGAAGGAGACATTGCAGTTTAACCCTCTTGAGTATAGTGGAAAGATGGATTTGGAAGAACTAATATTGGACTAGACCACCAAGATGGAGAAATATTTTGAGTATGAGAACATATCAGATGAGAAGAAGGTGATAATTACAAGCACAAAATTGAAAGGCCATGCATCCTTGTGGTTGGAGTATTTGTAATTAGACTAAAAGAAGAAAGGTAAAACCAAAATCAAGGTATGGGAAAAGATGGTAAATAAGTTGAAGGGAAAGTTTCTACCTTGTAATTATCATATTAACCTAGTTAGGAGAATGCAAAGTTTGAGGCAAAAAGATATCTCGGTAAAGGATTACATCGAGGAATTTTATAGGCTAGATATTAGATGTATACATATTGAAGATGAGGTGGAAAGAATTGAAAGGTACCTGAATGGGTTGAGGAATTTTATTCAAGAAGAGATTAGTTTGGTTAAAATGGAGAGTATTGAGGAGGCTTATCACTTTTCCCTAAAAGCTGAGGATAAATTGAATAAAAGGCATGAACAATGACAAAGAGTAAGAGGCGGTAGATTTCCTAGAGGAAGAGGTTGATCCTATGGTGAAAATAGTAGATCTGATTAGGAAAAGACAAAGAAAAGACCGAGTGGAAAGGTGAAAGTTCATCTTAAGAAAGAGGTAACTACTCCCGAGGTGGCTATGGTAGAGGAGGATTCCAAGGAACTTGTTACAATTGTGGTGAAGATGAACATAGATCATTTGAGTGTACACATGCAAACAAGAAGGTTTGTAGTAGCAGAAATGGTTTGGTGCATGAAGAATGACCGAATGAACCTAAGAAGGAAGGAAACTTGATGGTTAGAAGAGCATTGTGGAGTGAAAAGACTAAGGAAGATCTAGTAAGAAAGAGTTTTTTCAAGACTAGATGTAGAGTTGCAGACAAAGTTTGGAAAGTGATCATTGACAGTGGAAGCTCAGAGAATCTGGCATAAGAAGAAATGGTTACAAAGTTGCAGTTGGAAAGATTGAAGCACCCAAAACCCTATCAGATTTCTTGGATCAAGGATGAGCATACACTTATGATAAGTGAACAATGTTTTGTGAATCTAAAAATTGTAAAGAATTATGATAAGGTGTTGTGTGATATTATGCATATGGACTATTATCATATTTTGATGGGTAGACCTTGGAAATATGATAGACATGCTATATATGATGGAAGATTGCACAAATATACTATTTGGGATGATGGCAAGAGACAAATCTTGTTACCTTTGATTGAAAAATCAGTTGGTGAGATATGTACATCTATGAAAGTTTGTTTGATGGAAGGTAGACAATTTATTAAGGGTTTGAAGAAAAATGATGTATGTTATGTTGTGATTCCTAACAAACCGAGTGAGAAAATAGAAAATAAAGTTCCTAAAGAGGTTGCACCACCTCAACCAACAAGTTCAAGAGTTATTGAAGAAAGGTTTGATTAGAGAAAGTTTCAGCCCATGTGCAGTACCAGTTGTGTTGGAACCTAATAAGAATGGATAATGGTGAATGTGTACTGATTCTAGAGCTATCAACAAGATAACAGTCAAGTATCAGTCTCCTATGTACCGAGAATGGATGATATAATGGATTGTTTGAGTGGAGAAAAATATTTTACCAAGATTGATTTGAAGAGTGGATATCATCAAATCATAATCAGAGAAGGTGATGAATGGAAGACTACTTTCAAGACAAGAGAAGGTTTGTATGATTGGCTGGTTATTAATTATGGTTTAACTAATATACCGAGTACTTTTATGAGGTTAATGAATGATGCAGGGGCATTCTAGGGTACTCAATGAATCTGCATGGTGGTGTGTTGTTTTGGTTTTATGGTACTCGGTTGCAGCTTTAACCAATGGTCTCGGTTATTGAAGGAAGCTCAGTCACTCAAGGAACTCGGTGAAACCTGTTGCGCTTGGTGGAACTAGTACTCTGTGATGCCTGTGGTGCTCGGTTAACATGCTTGCTCAATGTTTCTTGGTGTGGTCGGTTGTTTCACTAGTGCTCATTTTTTTTTTCTGGTGCTCGGTAGTTTCTCTAGTGTTTGGTAGTTCTAGTTTATCAATTGGAGTTCTTGGAGATTTGGTTGGCCGAGTTGGTGCATTTATTATTGGTAGCTTTTGTTGTATTCTCCTATGTAGATCTTGAGGCTGACATGGGGAATTAAATGTTTATAAGGCTATTTATGAGCCAACCGTTGTTGCATTTAATATTTGTTTGTAATAGGAGCTGACTTGGCTTGGGAGTTAATTATTTCTTCCAGCCGACTTCTGGCTGAAGATTAGTATTTAAGGAGTGTTTGGGTAGTTGTTTAGGAGGGAGATGGAGGAGATTGGAAAGATAGAAGATTAGATCTAGATCCTATGAGATCTTGAAGATTAGATTGATATCTAATAGGTTGTACTAGTAGAGCTAGTGGTTTGCATGCTTGGAGACAAGGAGATTGCTTGGAGGCTTGCGAGCTCAAGTTTAGATCTACCTTAGTATTTTCCATTAGTTGATGATTGTTTCAGAGACGGACTAGTTGGAAGATAGCATAAATAATTTGATTATATTTGGCCCTAACCTGGAAGGCCTTATAGTTGGGCATGTTAATGAAAATTTAGTTGAAAATATTGTCTTGTTGTGTTATTCTGCATTGTGGTGTTTGGCTGCTTGTTTGGACTGTCCTTAATTGGATCCTCCTTACCTAACCTGCGTTAGGTGGTATTAGAGCTTGAAGATCTTGAGTGTGTAAACTGATCTCCAAATTGAGGTTGTTTGCACTAGGACCTTGGTTGGTGATTTATTAATTTGGGTTTTCAAAAATCTCGAAGGATGCCTCCGAGAAGATTGGACCCTAGAGCGATTGTAGATCTCTATGATGCTGTGGAATCAAAGATTACAGAGAAAGTTAAAGTTGATTTTAGATCTGAGATGGAACTGATGAAGAATGGCATGATTGCTGAGGTCATGAGAGCTATTGTTGGTATGCCGAGGAATCTTGGTACTAATGATGGTTATGAAGAAGCTGCTGAAGACTTTGAAGTTGGTAGATCTAGTGGAGATGACCGAAGAGATAGATTTGGTGAAGACATAACTAGTCAGTTATATAGATCTGGAGCTTAGTTAAGTACTAGTTACCAAATGTAATTTTATACTTTCTTTGGTACTTTGAGACTCGAGGAATTGATTGATTGGATTGGTGAATTAGAAGACTTCTTTGAGCTTGAAGAAATTAAAGATCCTCTTAGAGTAAGATTGACACAGATTAAGTTGAAAGGACATGCTTCTCTTTGGTGGAAAGAATTACAAAGAGATAGAGAAGATGAAGGTGAAATGAAGATCAATCAGTGGAGGTTGATGGTGACTAAATTGAAAGCTAAGTTCATACCTGCCAACTATGAGCTTGACTTGTTTAAGAAGTTGTAGAATCTAAAGCAAAAAGATTTGACTGTGGAGGACTATACCGAGGAGTTTTATAAGTTGACTATTCAGTCTGGACACAGAGAACTTGGAAAAGAAAAGGTAGCTCGGTATGTGAATGGTTTGAGATTTAATATTTAGGATGAGCTTGGTATGCTGAAGATTGATTCGGTTGAAGATACTTATCAGTATCCTCTAAAGATAGAAGATAAGTTGAAAAGGAGACAACATAGTAATCCCTAAGGGAAGAATAGAGTTGATCACTTGGCGAAGGATAAACTGACTGTTGAAGATGAATCGAAACTTGTGGAATCGAAAAAGAAGACAGGTAAAGTTATATTTAAGGGTACTTGTTATAACTGTGGTGAAGGACATCGATCTTTTGAGTGTACATAGAAGAAGTTTGGTGATCGAAGGAATGTTGTGGTAAATAAGAACATTCAGAATGAACCTCAATCTAAGAAATTTTTGGTTTGGAGAATATTTCTCAGTACAAAGGAGGAACCTTGTCAGAGGAGTAATTTGTTCAAAACTCGGTGCAAATATAGAGGTAAACTTTGTGATGTAATTGTTGATAGTGGTAGTACTAATAACCTTGTTGTTGAGGACATGGTTCAGAAACTTGGTTTAAAGAGAATGAAACATCCTCATCCTTATAGGATTGGTTGGTTACAAGATGTTCATGCTCTAGAAGTGAGGGAGTAGTGCTTTGTTGATTTTCAGATTGACCAGTATAAGGATCTAGTGTTGTGTGATATTCTAGAGTTGAATAGTTATCATATATTGCTCGGTAGAACTTAGAAATATGATTGCAGAGCTATGTATGATTGTGTCAAGAATGTGTTTACTATTGAGAAGAATGACAAGAAGCTTTCCCTGATGGCTTTGCTAGATACAACACTCAGTAGGAGAAATCTGAGCTTTGGTAGCTAAGATGAGTTGGGAAATTCTGAAAGGATGGATCAGTATGGAGAACAAGCCTATATGTTATCAAGGAAATACTTGAAGACACATAGGAAACAAAAGTGGAAGAGTATGCAAGGTGAAGAGTTGAAGGGATTGTATGTGAAGAACCAGTTCAGGGTTTAAGTGCTGAATCCCAGAAGATGTTCTTCCAACCTATGAGAACATATTTTTGAACCTAGGGTGTTTGATGTAGGGTTATTCTAGGGTACTGGGTGAATCTTCATGGTAGTGTGTTGTTTTGGTTCTATGGTACTTAGTTGCAGCTTTAATTGATGGTCTCAGTTATTGAAGGAAGCTCAGTAGCTAAAGAAACTCAGTGAAACCTCTTGCGCTCAGTGGAACTGGTACTCAGTGATTCCTATGGTGGTCGGTCAACATGCTTTCTCAGTGATGCTTATATTTTTTGGTGTTTCTTGGTGTGGTTGGTTGTTTCACTAGTGCTCACTTATTTCTCTGGCGCTCGATAGTTTTGGTTTACCGATTGGAGTTCTTGGAGATTTGGTTGGCCGACTTGGCATTTATTGGTTGTAGATTTTGTTGTATTCTCCTGTGTAGATCTTGAGGCCGACATGGGGAATTAAATGTTTGTAAGGCTATTTATGAGCCAACTATTGTTGCATTTAATATGTGTTTGTAATAGGAGCTAACTTGGCTTAGGAGTTAATTTTTTCTTCCAATCGACTTGTGGCTGAAGATTAGTATTTAAGGAGTGTTTGGGTAGTTGTTTAGGAGGGAGATGGAACATATTAGCAGATTGGGAAAGATAGAAGATTAGATTTAGATCTCGTGAGATCTTGAAGATCAGATTGTTATCTGATAGCTTGTAATAGTAGAGGTAGTGGTTTGCATGCTTGGAAACAAGGAGATTGCTTGGAGGCTTGTGAACTCATGTTCAGATCTACCTTAGTGTTTTCCATCAGTTGATAATTGTTTCAGAGCTAGACTAGCTAGAAGATTGCAAAAATACTTTGATTTTATTTGGACCTAACTTGGAGGGCCTTACAATCGGGCATGTTAATGAAAATTTAGTTGAAAACATTGTCTTTTTGTGTTATTCCACATTGTGGTGTTTGGATGCTTGTTTGGACTGTCCTTAATTGGATCCTCCTTACTTGTCCTGTGTCTATAAATGATGTTCTGAAAAAATTCTTGGGTAAATTTATGATTGTATATCTGGATGACATTCTGATATTCAGTAAAAATAAAGAAGATCATTTGTTGCACATTAGACAGGTATTGCAAAGATTGAAAGATGAAAAGTTGTTGATTAATCTAAAAAAGTGTTCCTTCATGAAAGAGGAGATTGTATATTTGGGATTTGTGATTTTGGCTGATGGTTTAAAAATGGATCTTGAGATGGTTGAAGCTATTCTTGATTGGCTTACACATGAGAATGTTAGTGAGGTAAGATCATTCCATGGTTTATCATTTTTTTCCTGAAATTTAATTAGAAATTTTTGTTTAATTTGCAATTATATGACCGAGATAACGAGAGGAGATAAAAGAGAATTCAAGTGGACACATGGAGCTGATAAGAGCTTTGATTTGAAATAGAAGGTTGTTGAATTGTCTATATTAGCTTTACCTAATTTCAATAAGGTATTCCAAGTTGAATGTGATGCAAGTGGCAGTGCAATAGGAGCTATGTTGAGTCAAGAAGGTAAACATATTGCTTTGTTTAGTGAGAAGTTGAATGATTCTAAAAGGAAATATTATGTGTATGATCAAGAATTTTATGCTATTGTTCAAGCCCTGAAGAAATGGAGACATTATTTGATGCTAAAGGAATTTTTGTTTTATACTGATCATAAGGCTTTATAGTATTTGGGTAGTCAGAATAAGTTGAATCATAGACATATGAAATGGGTTGAGTATTTGTAGAATTTCACATTTGTGATAAAACATAAGAGTGGAGTATCTAACTGAGTCATCGATGCATTGAGTAGAAGAAGATCTTGCTGACTAAAATGAGAATTGATGTTCTTGGTTTTGATAATATGAAGAATTTGTATGAAAATGACATGATTTTTCTGAGTTGTGGAGAATGTGTAGAGAACTTATTCCAGATCAATTGAGTAAGTGGGAAGACTATTTCATTCAAGAAGATATCTTGTTCAAAGTAATTCAGCTATGTATACCAAGAGGATCAATGAGAACTAATTTGATAAAGGAGAAGCATAGTAGTGTGTGCTAAAATGTTGTCACACTTCTATGAGTCATTAATGTTATCTCTATTGAGCATTTAAGGTTGTCATTAGTATCAAAGGTTATCAAAGATATCGGTCGATCACTTACATTGAGCAAATCGGTAACTAGAAGCAAGAGAGACTAGTTGGTAAAGCTTAGATATCGAGCACTACACAGTTTACCGAGCAACAACATCACCAACACCAACAGATAGTAAACACTGAGCGTCACAGTATACACCGAGCAGTTTATACAGTGTTTACCGAGGATCACAAAAAATGACATAGTAATCTAAAATGGCACATTCTTCTATGCAAATGGTTACAACAGATCATAAAATGTTTTACCAAGGTCAAGGAATATTTATTGTTATGATATTCATTAAATGCAATGTATATCTTATGTAATAGTTTGATCTAGGTCATTTTTGTACACCGTAGATCTTAGGGTTATGACTAAGTTGTGTAACCTAATTTTGTTAAAGCGGCAAAAGTTGATCACTATATAAATGTATGTTTACATCATTTTTGATGTGAACTGATGTGAGAATAGATATATGAATCAAGGAGCAACTTGAAGCATTTACCTAACTTCAAGTCTATCAGTTAACAAAGAATATTGCAGAGGATATCAGATTAAGCAGAATCAAAAAAGGCTACTGAGCGGTTCAGAGTAGAGATTCATCACAGTAAAGGTGATATTTTGTCAGAACTTATAGATTTGTATCAGACAATTGAGTTGTCAATTAGCAGATAATTTCCTATTGCTTTTTAACAATTGTAATAGAGTTTTTTGGATAAATCTCTTAGCAGACTAGACTTAACCATCTTATGTAAATCTCTTAACCGAGTGCACACTTCATTAGTGTTGTTAAAATCCTATAACTAGGTAGATCTAGCTGATCTAACATGTTACTCCTAACAAGGTAAGATCACCATAAGTGATCAAAACTTGTAGCCCTAATAGGAAAACCTTTTCTATCTATAGTAGCGAAGAATTTGTGGGTGTCATCCCCACCACAGTTTTTACCTTCTAACAAGGGTTTCTACGTTACCAAAATACTTGTGTTATGTGATTTCTATTTTGATTTCATATTGTTTACTTTCATAAGTTAAATGGATGATTGATACATGCAATTAGATACAAGTTATTTTGCAAGGTTATCACTGTTTACAGTCATAGATCTCAAAGGTTTACAAGTAAAGTTTTTGAAGGCACTGATTCACCCCTCCCCTCTCAGTACCTATCTCTCCTAATTCCAACAATTGGTATCAGAGCACAGTTCTCTTGTTGAATAGTTTAACCACTAAAGGGTAAAGATCTAAGTCATGGAGAGATATAAGCTTGATAAGACTATTGAGAATCAGAAGATACAGATGCAGATGTTTGTTGAACAATATAAACAAGCTAGAGAAGGACTGAAGAAATGAATGGTTGAAAGAAAGAACCTAGCTATTCTACAAAATGAGATCAATTACCATGAAGAATCTATTGATGAAATGTTCGAGCATATTGGATCTAGTTCTGGAAGCATCTCTAATGGATTTGAAAGCATAATCATTGATTTGTCTAAAAAGAATCTGCACTTACTTGATCAAGTAAAAGCACTACAAATCGGTCAAGAATCTCAGATGGTGAGAATGGTAGAAACAATGAACAATGATAGACAAGCCGAGCAAGAAAGGAATCTTTCTATTGATGACTGAAGATAGATGATTGAACAACTTCAAGCTAAAGAAAGTGAAATACAAAGACTCATTGATTGTCACTTCCATGTATCTAATCAAATGATGACTGTGAATCAAGAGGTAAACCGAGTGAATGGAGAATTGTCAAGAAGACTAGAAGATGTTGCAAGACTCACAGAGGAGACTGAGAAGCTGAGGAATGAAGTGAAAAATCAATAGCAACACAATGAAATCATGAAATTAGCTGAGGATAGTTCTGAGAATATTGATGACTTTCTAACTAATCAAAGAATATTTGGGAGTAAAGCTAGTCTAGGCTATATCGGCGAAGGAGAATCATCACAACAAGCTGAATAAGTCAACAAAAATCAAAATTATAAATCTAAAGCATTGACATGTTATCACTGTGGCAAACTGGGACATACATCTAATGTGTGTAGAAGCAAAGCACGAGGTAAACCTCCCGTGACTCCTAAGTTTAATGGATATTGTTATTACTGTGGTAAGTTTGGACACCAAGCTTATGAGTGTAGACCTAAACAAAATGATATTGCTAACAATGCTACTGTGGAGAAAATATGCTATACTTGTAATAAACATGGACACACTGCATGAGAGTGTAAGGCTAAGATGAAGCAAGTATGGACTCCTAAGCAGAAAACATAGTGAAAGCCTTATCAAACAAAGAGACAAGGTAATTCTTTTGTTTGGGATTATAACACTTGGGCTAACTATACTGCTTATGGTAGATATGGACACATTGCAACAAATTGTTATAGAAAGAGTCAGATTGGACAATCAAGAAGCTAGACAAGAACTGCAATGGCATGTATGCACTATCATAGGGTTAGTCATTTAAGCAAGAACTGTAGAGACCGAGTACCAGATGAAACTCATGTATTTGAGAGTGGACACACTATTGCAGATATCATGAAGATAAGGAACATGATGCGGAGAAAGGCATCTAATGAGAATGTTGAGTCAAGTAATGCTGTCATTGAAACCTCATCCATTGGATTGGGTGACATCAATACCTCCACTTAAGGTGATATAGGTATGTATGGAAATGACATTTCAAAATGATCACATTTTACATACAACTCCCTATATATGTTGTGCACATACCAAATCTGCATGAATAAAGATGCACTATGGTTTACATGTTTTGAGCTAACAAAGTTATACAGTCGGTAAAAGTTAGATCAAGAGCTGGTTACCCATCGGTAATCACTATTTAAGGTTAACTGAGGAAATGCTACAATCGACGAAGAAATTATGTGTTAACTGAGCAGATAAAATTTTTAGTTATCACCAAGCTGACAATTGTTATGAACTAAAAGTAGGTCAAGCATTTAATGTATGAAAGTTTGAGTGGGAATATCAAAAAGTCTATAAATACATGAGAAACAGAGTTCATTTTTACATTGCGATTTCGAAGAGCGAAGATTTCATAGAGAAGAGTTTGAGCTAGAAAGATTTTCAAAAGGATTCAAGGCTACTATAGATCTAATCGACATCACTCTTTGATGATTTTGAGTAAGTTCATTTTCTATCGAACACTTTATTTACCTATTGCTAGCCGAAACCCTAAATCAATTTATGGCATCTACATCATTTGCTAGCAAATCAAAAAGTGTTGAGGAAGAAGTTAATCTAATTGTAAGGGAAAATTTTGATGAACCTAAGTTCAAGCCACATGCCAAGGTCGCATCACAAACAGATTCAATGGGCACTTTCTCAATCAAACTAGATAGGGTTTTATTGAAAGAAGACATAAGAGCATATATTCATTGCAAAATTGGAGAAGTAGGAGACTACGAAACTATTGCAGCACATCAACTACTCTGTGGCACTGATGGAAAATTAAAACAAGAATACAAGAAGATTGAGGAATCAGGGTTATTGTGTGTCACTTACTATCTGCATTCATTTAAGATAGACTAGATCAGAATCGTATTGAGTAGGTATCACAATGGAAAATTCTGGCTGGATAAACCAATAGAGGTCACTAAGAAAATGATCAGTAGGGTTACTGGCCTCCCTACAACTGACAAGGCAAAAGCCTTCCATAGTTCATCATGACCTGATGTTGAGAAGAACACTGGAGCTCAATGGGATGGTCAGGCACTGAAAATTTCAACAATCAGAGACCCAATAATTAAGTTCATAGCACATGTAATTAGGTACAAGATATTTCAATCGAGTAGACTCAACAGTGTACCCTGTAGTGTAGTAGACATGGCATACAAAATTGTGGAGAAAGGTCACCAGGTTAATCTTGCCGAGGTACTGTTACATCAACTATAGGAAAACATGAAGACTATAAGGTCAAAGAAGTCAAACACATGTAAGTTTGGATCACTACTTGTTTGTATATTTTTCTATATATAGAAGTATGTACCTGGCATTGGTAAAGTAAATTGGACAATAGATAAACCAATAACTGCACAGATTACCGAGATGATAAGTAAGTTAGGAGATAAACTAAATATAGAATTTGATGCATACTTCAAATAATTTCAGACCAAATGCATCAAAGAAGTAGAATTCCAAGGGAATTAGTTGAAAAATTTGAGATAGACATTTGTTTTGTAGTAGACACAGATCATTCAATGATAAAAGCAGTTGAACCTAGATCAAAATGGTTGGCACCTATGGGTTATGAAATGAACCATGATTTCACATTGAAATCTATTAATGCACTGCTTGCATTACCAAAAGACCTCATTGCCACTAGGTTTGAAACATATGAAGAGGCCAAATCTAGAATCACTACGGGCATAGAGATTGGTAAAATGTCTAGAGGGAAAATAAGATGAGGAAAGATCATACTGCTAGATTTGGAGATGTCTCTGACTCATCTGAGGAGACACCGGTTGAGCAAGCAACTGAAGGTCAGTTAATGTTAGCTGACAAGCCATATGATAGTGAGGAAACTGAGTCTGAAGAAGAAAAAGATCCCACACCAGTTCCTCCTCCCAAAGTTCCTAAGAAGAAGTAGTTACCAGTATAAGAAGGTATAAGGACAAGATCATCAACTACAGCTTCACCACCATAGAAGAAGGAAGCAAAGAAGGTAATAAAATGAAAAGAAGCTACACCAACTAAGACTTATGCAAAGAAAGGATCCAAGGTTGCAGCTGAAGCACCAAAGAAAAGGAGAAGACTGATATGAGGTAGAGAAGACCTTGAGGACACTGAAAATGAGGATGACAACAATCAATTCAAGGTGGTCAGCAACAAGGTAAGGTCAATAGATGAAGTCATTGAAGATATAATTGAGAACAAAGACCTTGCTGATCCGAAAATAGGCATATTTGACAAAATGTCAAATGAGGATCAAACCAAGATAGAAGAGGCAATCATCTAAATAATGATAAAGTTTAAGAGAGTTCCATTGGAATTTTCATGTTCATTACCGAAGGAGTTGGATGATAGGATAAACCAAAAGTGGGGTTATGCACTTAAAACTAAGAAAAGAAAGAGAGAAAGATCTCTAGTTCGGGCTACTCCACATCTAAGCCTAATAGAACTTGATGAACTCATGGTTAATCATCAACCAAGATTTTCTATAAAGAACCGAGCTGTGATGATATTGGATGAGAACGAGGTAGATGTAGAGGAGACTGGCGATGCCCTATGGAGAGCAATCTTTAAAGCCAAAGAAAAAGTTGAGAAAAATGCATACTTAAATCTATCTAAAAAGAGACAAAATTCCAAAGGAAAAGGTATATACATTGATGATTCTACAGTAGAGAAGTCAAAGGATTCTAGTATATCAATTACCAAGGTAATTGATATCACTGAAGAAAAAAAAGACATAAATATCTCACAGGATGCATCGGATCAAGTAGAGATCCAAATGAAGAATAAAACTGATGATGATGTACTCATTGAGGACATCACAACTGGTGATCCTAATGACAAGGATGATGAGGGTGTAAATATTGCACCAGAAAACACTCAAGATGAAGCACAAGTCACTGAATGTTCATTCACATCACTATCGGGTGAGCTTCATGTACTTGCAGAAGTAGTAGAAATTCTTTCACAGGAACAACTTGACAGCTCAGACCCTGAGCAACACATAGACATCACAGGGGTACAAGAAACTTAGAAACTTGTAGAGATAGATGAGCCTAACAAAACAAAGGCACCTTCCACCGAGACAAAGGTATCAGATGAGACAAAGGGAACTGAGGTGATCCCATCTGACACCACACTTGAGGCTCCCACTCCATCAACTGAGAAAACAACTACCGAGGAGCAGAAGAAGGAAGAGAGTGTGTCAACTGGGAAGGATACTCCAATGACTGGAGACAAGTCTCTTGTTGTTATTGAAAAGAAATCACCATTAGTATCAGAGAAGAAGAAGAAAAGGACAAGAAAATGGCTGGTCACTCTAGATGAAGTGATAATTATTCTTGAGTGTGACCCAAGGACCCTGAGCCCCGAAGAACTAAGAAAATATGGGGAATTATGTTCAAGGAAGGTAGCTCAAGAGAAGCTGAAGCAAGAAACTAAAAGAAAATAAATTCTAGTAGATGTGAGGGATATCCTACAGTAGGTAGTACCTGAGGTAAATATTGATGAAGATAATCCCATCATAGATCAACTTGCTATATTAACAAAGAAGATCAATGCCCCAGATATTGATACAGACAAACGGATTGAAGAAAGGGCAGAGTCAAGGATACAAAATAAACTGGCAGAGAAAATTAGCCAAGAAGTGGCAATCAAGAAGGTCAACTTATCTGAGGTAATTACAGAGATAAAATCTATCACCCAGATAATTTTTCAATTCTTACTAAACCTTTGTACTATAGACACCTTCATTATTGAAGTCAATGAAAAGATAAAAGGACTGGAAGCAGAAATCAAAGTCAATACAGCTGTAGCTATAATTGAGCTCAATGCTTTTACAAAGCACATTCACCAAGTTTAAGAACTCCAGTGGTTGATAGTAGACTTAAAGAAACAAGAAGAGCACATAACTGATTAGGTCACTAAGTTACAGATAGAACTCCTGCCATACCTGAATATTTTTGAGGCACACATTGTCAAAGTAGAACAACTTGTTGTAACACCCAAGATTTCGGTGTTGGAGAACATCTTTGACATGCATGCACAAGTCGGTCTTGAGCATATTTCTCTCACCAACTTGAAAGAGGAATGGGAAAACCTCTTGGAGTCACTTAAGAAAACCCATCAGAACTCTATTGACAAAATGTGAGTATACAGTTTAATTTTTGTATTTGGCATTACTATCAAAAAGGGGGAAGGCAATGTATATGTCAATATGTCAAATATGTACATAGATGCTACGTATACTACATATTGTATGATGTAAAAATGACCACACTTCTATGAATCATTACATGAAAGGTTGCTCAACAATGAGGCCTCACAAAGTGACTCATAGCTCTCTATGCATGGAGTTGCAAGGGATTATGATAAACTTGCTCTCAGCTAGAGCTATAAACTAGTGACCTTGCTAGTCAACCATACAATGAGAGATTCAAGTGAAGACAAGGGAAAGAATGCCAATATCTCCAAGAATCACTATGAAATGCAATGCAATGCAACTAAAATGAGGATGCAAATATGCAAAGTATTCTATGAAAAGGAAAGAACAAGTGTTACAAATCCTTCCTATTTAGACTATGTGAGATTAATCTATTGCATAAAAGGAAATCTACACTAAGAATGCCATTATCATGCAACTATGAAAGAAAATATGAACTAGATGAAATGCAACAAAGATCTTCAAAGCTTGGATGCAAAAGTGTCTTCAAAGAAAGCTCCAAATGACCTAGAAAACCTGTAGCATAACATTAGCATGAAAGAGATGGATATGCAAATGAAGGAGAGAGCTCTCCTTTTATAAGAAATGAGGTGAAATGGACCATTGAGATTAAGAGGCAAAAGACTTAATCAATGGTGGAGAAAAATGGAAGCTTGATCCTTGTGCACAAATATCCTCCAATAGGAAAATAGGAGTTGACTTTATGTCCATATGAGACAAAAAGTGTTTTTTTCTTTTTATAAAATAGGAATAGTGCTTTATTTGTGCAACTTAGGATAAAATGAAAAGGTGGGGCTTTTTATTTAAATAAAAGGGGAAGAAATTCCTTTTAATTAAATAAAGGCTTAGGATAAATGGTTAGCCCAAGGATAAAAATCCAATATATGATTGAAATTAAGACTTGATCAAGAAATTGATAATGTTGAAAATATTGATTATTGATCAAAATGATTCAAGATTGATGAATCGAATAAATGGGGCCCAAAGTCTAGGTGACCATTTTTGGGTGCATACACATATTACCAGAAGCATGCACCGAGGGGGAGTACTTTAGAAATTTTGATAAGCACATATGTATATGGCGGAGATATAAGTTATATATGGAAAATTTTGTCTATATACATTCAAGTTTTGATACTAATGCCAAAGAGGGAGATTTTTATCTCTATTGAGCATTCAAGGTTGTCATTAGTATCAAAGGTTATCAAAGATATCGGTCTGTCACTTACATTGAGAAAATTGGTAACTAGAAGCAAGACAGACTAGTCGGTAAAGCTTACACACCGAGCACTACACAATTTATTGAGAAACAGCATCACCGACACTGAAAGATAGTAAACACTGAGCGTCACAGTATACACTGAGAAGTTTATACAATTTTTACCAAGGATCATAGAAAATAGCATAGTAATTTGAAATGGCACATTCTTCTATGCAAACGGTTACAACAGATTAAAAAATGTTTTACCAAGATCGAGGAATATTTATTGTTATGATATTCATTAAATGTAATGTATATCTTATGTAATAGTTTGATCTAGGTCATTTTTGTATACCGTAGATCTTAAGGTTATGACTAAGTTGTGTAACCTAATTTGTTAAAGCGGCAAAAGTTGATCGCTATATAAATGTATGTTTACATCATTTTTGATGTGAACTGATGTGAGAACAGATATATAAATCAAGGAGCAACTTGAAGCATTTGCCTAACTTCAAGTCTATCAGTTAACAAAGAAGATTGCAGAGGATATCAGATTAAGCAGAATCAGAAAAGGCTACCGAGAGGTTCAGAGCAGAGATTCATCACAGTAAAGGTGATATTTTGTCAGAACTTATAGATCTGTATCAGACAATTGAGTTGTCAATTAGTAGATAATTGCCTATTGCTTTCTAACAATTGTAATAGAGTTTTTTGAATAAATCTCTTAGCAGAGTAGGCTTAACCGTCTTATGTAAATCTCTTAACCGAGTGCACACTTCATTAGTGTTGTTAAAATCCTATAACTAGGTAGATCTAGCTGATCTAACATGTTACTCCTAACAGGGTAAGATCACCAGAAGTGATCAAAACTTGTAGCCCTAACAGGAAAACCCTTTCTATCTGCAGTAGTGAAAAATTTGTGGGTGTCATCCCCACCACAGTTTTTACCTTCTAACAAGGGTTTCTGCATTACCAAAATACTTGTGTTATGTGATTGCTATTTTGATTTCATATTGTTTAATTTCATAAGTTAAATGGATGATTGATACATGCAATTAGATATAAGTTATTTTGGAAGGTTATCACTATTTACAGTCATAGATCTAAAAGGTTTACAAGTAAATTTTTTGAAGGCACTGATTCACCCCTCCCCTCTCAGTACCTATCTCTCCTAATTCCAACAATTAAATCCAAGATTGCTCAAGAATGAGGTCTCAAATGGTGACTCATAGCTCTCTATTCATGGAGTGCAAGGGTTTGTAATGGAGGCCCTCAAATTAAACAATACTTGTGCCCATGCAAGTACACCATAAAATGAGAGATTCAATGAGGAAAAGCAAGAATGCTAGTCTCCATGGTCATCAAGTATGCATTGAAATGAAAATGAAAGCTATTCTAAATGATAATAATGCATGAAAGAAAATTAATCTATGAAAAGAAATGCTTATGCAAGATTATTCTATGAAAAGAAATATGAATCTAATCTAATATGCAAGTGCAATATTAATCTAAATGGATTTCCATGGGTGCATGATAGAAGAAGACAAGAAAAGAGAAGTTGCAATATCCAAGCTCAAGTGCTCAAGAATCTTCTCCAAAGTTGCTCTCCAAACCTACAGCATAACAATACAAAAACCTTCTATATGAAAAAGAGAAGGAGAGGGCTCCTTATAAAGGAAAGCAGACGGTCAAGATTAAGAGGCAAAAAGAAATGAGCAATGGTGGAGATTAAATCTTGGTTGATCCATGCACTCAAGATTCTTTAAGAGGAAAAAAGATGAAAGATGCCCACCACTTAAAAGTATGTGCATTCAAAGTGGAGAGAAAAAGGGGTTTTTATTTATTTTATTTCCTTTTTCAATACAAAGAGATATTTTAAGTGGGTATTTTATTAAAAGAGGAATTTTATTTTAATAAGATGATTTTATTTAATTAAAAGAGAAGTTTTCTTTTAATTAAATCAGACGTAGGATAAAATGATCAAACTTTAGGAAATATTGAAATAATTAAATTAATTACGATTTGATCAAGGAAATTGATTTGGATTGAAAATATTGCAAAACATTGATTCAGGAAATTGATAAAATGATAAATGGGGGCCCAAAGTCTAGGCGACCATTTTAGGGTGCATACATTTGCCGCTCTTTGACTAATGTGTGATCTTCATGGGAACACATGTAGTCAAAGAATCAAGTTGAAATGTGAGATCAATTTGGGATCACAAAACAACCCAGATGTGTGATCGACGGACAGGAACACATCAGGACAAAGATAAGCTAATTGAAAAAGACAAGGCCAACACCTCTGTAAATAGGTAATTGTCAAGTCTCAAGCAAGGTTGCCCCAAGCGAAGCAATTGATAGGATTGATAAAGTTGAATCAAGGATTGAAGTTTGATAGGTACTGCCCCCTCATGATCAAAATTGAAATGAGATAGAGGAGAAACAGTAAATTGATAAATTTGATCAAATCGAACTAAAGATAAGGTTCTTGATGTAAGATGAAAGATATAAGGATCACAGAGCCAAGGTAGATCATCAAGAAAGATTATGCCCCAAGGTTGAATTAGAAGAAAAGAAGTGGGGTGAAAGCGAATGGAAGATAGAAGTTTGCAAGAGGTGGGAAGAAATGGAGAGAACAAAGGGAATTTGCCTAAAAAAAAGGGAATGCCCCAAAATCAATCAATTGTTTAAGATAGGAAATTTTGATTGAGATCACAAAAGAAGATAAGGAAATGAAGATCAAAATGTGATCACATTTGATTAAAAGTCCAAAATAAAGATGAAGGAAAACCCTCTCAAACTCCTAATGCAGCCTAAAAATGCAAATTAACATGAAGTCTAACAATGCAAGCTACATGAAAATGCAAAGGTGTACTTGCAATAGAGCAACTGTAACATAGGATTTTGTGTTCATCATTCATTAGAGAATGTAAAGGAACTTATTTTCATCATTGGGCCATTATTAACGGACATTGAAAAATCACACAATCATTACTAGTCACAAGCGCAACTATGAAGATATGAATGTGATTTATATCAGATTGGAATGTGGAAAGATTATAACATAAGCATCAAAGACATAAAGGTCAAGATGACTTCGATGTTAGCTTACCCAATTTAATGTAGCAAAACCATGCTCGCATCAAGGCAAAGATACCAGGATGACGATAAGAATGATTGTGCAAAAATAGTCAAGGATGATGCCTCAAATCTCCTAAGTATTTCAAGGGAACAACAAGAGACACTCAAGAGTTTCAAGACCACAACCACAAGCAGAAAGCAAATAAAAATATGCCCCATGCCAAAAGTCCTCTAGCTATGCATCCCAAAGAGACTTATTAGACAAGGACACTCAACAAAAATCAATAACAGTCAGCACACAAAGAAAAGATCATGAAATATCTCAAGCATTAAGTGTTGCATTTAAAAATTTAAGTGTGTTAACTGATACTGAGTTCTGAGGATAAGGATCGAATGCTTGTAACCACGTAAGATCACATGACAAAATTGGGTAAGACCAAACTGATAAGAGTTGAAAAACACTCGATGTCAGGGGTTGTGTTGAAAAACAAAGTTGGGGTGGTGTTGAAAAACACCATTTACGAGGTGTCCTAAAGCCTAACGCTTCCAAGAGACCAAAGATAACATAGTTATGCCATGTAGACAAAGACAAAGACCAATTCCAAACCAAGACAACAAGGACAAGGCATGATGGAGAAAGGCTAAGTGTCGAGCATGCGTGTTGAGAAACAAGGGTGTAAAGGCCTCAAGTAGCGCTTGTTTCTAGGTTTTCACCACTTGGATTTTATTGCAAATTTTTTATTTTTTTCAGGACTTTTTATAATTTTTTAGTATTTTTGCTACCAAGGTGCTTGTTTCCAGGTTTTCACCAAGGCACTTTTTCTTCTTCTTCTTTTTTTTTTTTTTTTTGGAATATATATATATATATATATATATATTTGAGATACATCAAAGCACCTATTGCTAGGTTTTCACTAAGAATATCATTTTTTCAGGACATTTTCTGATTTTTAGAATTTTTAGACAATATACCTTTATTTTTATTTTTTTAGGATCAATAAGTATGTACAAAGGATGCCCCTAGACAGAATGGGCATCAAACTCCCAAGCAAGATCACATCGTGTAATCCCAATGTCTAGCAAGGTGGAGAAAAAGAGGGATTAGCAAGCTGGTGGAAGAGATGGAAGACAAGACAATGAAGGCGAATGAAGGGAAGAAATCCTCAAGGGAAAACTCCTCAAGAGTACCCAAGCCAGGAAAATTTTTTATGTAAAGCACATTTGGACAAGCAATGAAAGACCAGTATAGGATAAGTCACAAAAGTGTAATGAAAAAGAAGGAAAGGATGCAGTCCAAAGGAGTAGGCATGTCAAGAGGCTTCATAGATCGTGTTTTACTCTTTTTTATTAGATCAAGACCAAAGGGGGAAATGATAGCGAAAGGCTAGAATGAATGGAGGAAAATAAATATGAAGGCTAAACATGAATGAAATGACAGCAAGATCATCATAAGATAGCTCACAAGATAGCCAAATGTTCATGTATAAGTCAACATTGTCAAGATAAAAGAGAGAAGATGGAATGGATGAAATATGTAGAAGAACTACGCATGATGCCTGATTGCCAGGTTTTCATCAAGGTACTTATCCAAGGTGCCACAAGGGAGTGGTTTTCACCATAGGATGAATTTATGTCTCTTTACTTTTGCTACCAAGGCCCCTATTTCCAGGTTTCCACCAAGGCACATTTTCAATTTTTTCATTTTTTTAATGTTTTCTTTTTGAATTTTTGCATTTTTTGAATTTTCAATTTTTTTTGGAAGAAGGCAAGCTTTTTAGATAATGCTCCTTGACAGGATAAACCATGATATGTCTGTATATAGTTGAATGTGGACCTCTAATCCAACTACACACGCAACATGGTCATTACTCACATGATCGAATTACAAGAGAGAGTATGAATTACTCAATCTGAAATCCATCGTGAAGTGACCTGTTGCCTCCTATGTAGACGGGGTGTTTAATTACTCTCAAAATGAGAGCCAACAACCATAAGACCAGTTCTATAATAGAGGATTTTCAAAAGCTATAATGATAAGCAAAAACTAAAATTAAACTAGAATGAGTGCAATTTTAATCTAAGATGCTTTGAATGAAATATGATATTAATCTAGATAGCTTGGAAAGAAAATATGAAGTGCAGATTATTCTAAAGAACTTGGAATAGAATTAGATTAAGCTATGAGCAAATAAGCCAAACTAAAAATAATGAATATGCAATATTAAACTAAATGAAAATTACACTAAAATGCAATAAAATCTTGGAATTAATGAAATTGAGACACAAAAATACTATAGTTTGATTACTCTCAAAAATTGCTCCCCTTGAATGAAGAAAAGAGGTTCATTAAATAGACAAGCCTGGGAAGAGAATGAAGGGGTTCTTGATTTGAAACTCCTGACTCTTCATTCCCATTTGAGACAAAAAGACAAGAATTACTTAATTAAAAGAATGGAAAATGGCACACAGGGTGACGTTTCGAATATTGTGAATTATTAATTCAAAAAGGAGTGTCCATTCAAATAAAAAGTAATTATTAATTCCTTTTTATGTATATTAGCCAAATGGGGTGGGTTTAATTTCATTCCAAGCACTTAGGACTTTAGGATTAAATTAATTTATCATAGGGATAATTTAGCTAATAAAAGTTGAAGACTTTTAGGAATTATTTTTAATATTTGATTAATGCAATTTAGGATTTTTGTAATTGACATCAAGTCAAATTAAGTCAAGTAGGGGAGAGAAAAAATTGCCTAGGGAACTAGGACTTTGGAGACATAAAATTGATGAAAATGCACCAAAATTGATTGAATTTATTAGGTGCCAATTTTAGGGTATTACATTTTCCCCTCTTTGAATTGATGTGCGAACAATGCATTGATTCAAAGAATAGTCTGAAGTGACAGATGGAAAGAAATTTAGGAGTCTAGGTTAGGTTGCCAAGACACTAAAGAGATCAAAGCATAATTTTTTGAAGTCTAAGTTAGATTGCAAAGACAACGGTCTTGAGAGAAGACGAGAATTAGGGCTAGGTTGCCCCAATGCCCAAAATGAGATTCAGATGAAAACTTAGGACTGTCTCTAGAGTCAAGGTTAGATTGCCCCAATATGAAGCTCAGCCCTCCGAGACCCAGGTTAGATTGCCCAGATAACGGTCTAAGAGAGATTTTGAGAACCATCTCTAGAACGAAGCTTGAATCCCAGGAATTAGGGTTAGATTGCCCCAATACCTAAAAGATTTTGAGAACCATCTCCAGAATGAAGCTTGATTCCTGAGGATTCGAGTTATATTTCTTAGATACGTAAAAGATAGATGACCAGATAACAAGATGCGAGGAACCGAGATGCCCCTAGCAATGAGAACTGATGATTCGGATTAGAATGATTCAAGAGTTGTTTTGACAAGATTCAAATGATGCAATCATCCTACTCCCTCAGGAGTGAAATCAAAAGATGATATAAGAGGGATGATTGACAACAAGAGGTTGCAGAGAAGAAGAAAATAGACTAGATTCGAGAAGCTGCAGAAGCAAATCAGAGCAATGCATAGGTCCTGTTGACCAAGTTTGACCATGGTTGACCAAAGTTGACTTGAGTTGACTTTGATGAAAAGAGAAAAGATCTTGAGAACATGATGTAAAGATGAGGGTCTAGCAGGAAGATGACGCCAGAAGGTTGACTGCACAAGCGTCCGATCCCAAAAGGCTCCTAGAATTTAAAATGCAATTTTGAGCTATCTAGAGATGTCAGATTTTGATTTTGATCCCGAAAATGGATTTAGAGCAGTCGATTTAGCCAAGGGTGCAATTTTCATGCAAAATGGAGCACTTTCAAAAATTAGGTCAAAAGCTATATAAGGCCTAGAGGGGTCATTTTCAATTCATTATTCACCTTTGTCTTCATGTGATTTTGAGCTCTGAGAGAGAAATGGAGGGTCTTCCACTGCATATGCATCGATTTGAGCACTCCCAACAACACACCCAGACATTAGAGTATGATGCACCTGTAAGTAGTCGATAAACCTCCTTGCATTTCAATTTGTACCGCTTTTTAGGTCAATTTAGGATGATCTAGCATAGACTTAGGGTGTGTTCTTCCAATCTCGCCCGAGGAAGTAGTTTTCTCATGTCAGCCTAGGTCTCCCCTTGTGCGAGGAAGTAGTTTCCTCACATGAGTTAGGTCTTCTTCGTGCAGGCTCTGTCTGGAAGCTCGCGTGAGCTGAAAGATGGTCCCGCACAAGATTGTAATAGTTCACACAAGGTCAAGTCCTGTCTCACGTGAGGAAATAGTTTCCTCATGCGAAAAGTTGATGCAGAGTTTGAATTCTTTTGGTCAAATTTGTCAAATTAGCATAAAATCAGCCAAGTAGAGCGTCATAGAGTCATGTCTAGGATAGATGCCTTGTTACATTCACTATTGTTGTGTTGAAAACCATCATGTTAAGATACTAATCCAATGTCATCACTTGCTTTGTAGGTTGACTTCGCTGATGTTGCCTTCAGGACACACCATCCTGTTATCACCACATTAGTGTAGAGACTGAAAGATGCAAAGATTACTCACATTGAGGGACTTGGCTTGGGATACTTGCATGATGTACCCAACATTCGGGTAAATCATGGTCTTCTTGGTGCATTGGTAGAGCGTTTCCATTCGGAGATGAACACTTTTCACTTTTTGATGGGGGAGATGACTATGAATCCCGAGGACATATATAGGATTCTATGGATACTGGTCCATGGTGCTCTAGTGGAGTATGACACACAGCCACGACAGAGTATAGTAGCCTTGAGGACCATCTTCAGGGATGATCTAGTGATGGGCCAGGCCATCTCCTGGGAGGATCTGACATGAAAATATAGTGGTGCTCATTCGTTAGTCATTGTACTTGTGATGTTCTTGAGCTACTTCCTTGTTCCAGATCAAGGTCAGCATGGTCTAGAGTGCGGCTAGGGGACAATGCTACAGAGGATGCTGGCCAAACCGACAGTTAGATTCGGATGGGGTGAGTGCATGTTAGCCCATATGTATCATGAGATGCATGAGATAGTATATCATGGTGTGAGGACCATGGTGGCAGGTGTCTTCATCCTTCAGATTTGGGCTTGGGAGCATCTCCTTGTTTGTAGGCCTATTTTTCATGACACACGACAATATCTTTAGCCATATATTTACAGGTACACAGGTTCGATGACTCAGCCTTTGCTAGGTAAGATGGAGTAGTGGAGATGATAGCTTGATGACATGGCATCTGTAGTCTGGAGACCTTGGGCGGCTACTGAGCCATGGGATGATGCTTGGAGAGAGCTTTCACATATGTTTGTTTCACGTCCACTGATTGGATGGAGTGTCACCATTATTGAGAAATTCCTTGTTACCCACATCCTGCACCAGTTTGGTAGGTAGCTGGACATATCACATGAGTACTACCCCTATGCCCACTTCTCCGATGAGGAGAAGAAGGGGTGGCACACTAGACTGGATCTAGGGTGGTGTGTGATAGAGGCATGTATTCCAGTAGTATGATGGGATTATATGGTGGGTGTCACCAATGCAAGGGTGACACCTGTATACATGGACCAGTTGATTGCACGTCCACATCCAAGATTCATGGATTCGGTTGGTATGGGAGCATAACAGCAGCCTATGCAGCAGCAGCAAGTACCAGTTCAACAACCACCAACTCAGTTGCCACTAGCTTAGTAGCCACTAGTTCAGTAGCCTGCACAGCAATAGGTTGCACAACAGGGACAACAACAACAAAGAGTGTTGAGACCTTGATCAAGACAGACTATCATTCCTGCTAGGATGATGGGCTCAGATGCAGGAGCTGGAAGTAGTGGGGCCCAACAGAGGTCCACCAGGCAGTAGATAGGTGATGCATCACAACAGGCACCTGATGATGATACTGATATGCCTGACATTCCAGTAGGAGTAGGTACACCACAACTACAGGAGGCTCTCAGGAAGAGTTGTGAGAGGGTGTGACAGGTCCAGTGGGAGTGGGATGACTATCACACTTGAGTCATCAGGGAGGAGACCCGAGTAGCTAACAGGGATGCTGAGATCAGGCAGCTATGGGAGGAGCTAGCATGATCAAGGATTGAGACTAGATACGAGGTTTATCAGGAAACTTATTACTATGCAACTTACTGTAGGGTTGTTCCAGATCTGTCAGAGAAGGTACCACCCTTTGCTAATTATGCTGGAGCTCCCCAGGCACCACAGGCACCCCTACAGCAGGCAACTCCACAACGGCCGATGCCTCTCCCATAGAGACCATTGTCACCACCTCCTCCAAGTGGTGCCGGACCTAGCTAGCACATTTTGATATACTTGTATATTGTAGCCCATTTTTTATACTGTGCTCAAGTAGCACCTTCTCTTTTGTACATGACATTGTTCAAGATATATATATATATATATATATATATATATATATATATATATATATATATATATATATATATATATATATATATATATGAGATCGACAGTTTGATATCTTCATACTTGTTGCTATATCGCTTTGATATTGATGTTTATGAGATGTTTTTATATGCTTAGATGTATGGATAGAAATGTATGAAATGCACATGTTTCCTTTTATGAATATGAATATGCACATGGTTATTTTTATGATGATGCAATGTGGAATGCAGTGATAGATGGATAGAATGTATGCATATGTGTAATGTATGATTTGAGTTATGCTTATAGTGGATGCACATGTATATGTAGATGAAAATGAATTTATGGATGCAAATGAAAATGCAATGGATATGTAATGTATATGGTACTAATCATATCATGCAGGATTGTCACAATATATGATAGGTACTAATAAAAAAGATTATGTTTTGAAGATCAAGATCGAGGACCGGACACTTGTGTAGCCAAGATGGAACTGGGACAAAAGATGAGAACCTCCGATGAACAGAAAGCAATCAAGAGAGTAACAAGATATCATCTCAAATGCAAGCTTAGCATGAACATGCAATCCTAGAATGAAAATGCAAGCCCTAGGACTTGGTTGTTGGACTAGCCATATTTATCATCATCAAGTTCATTTAAGCATGAGACGATCGCAAGATGTCATACAATCCTCACTAACATTACAATTATGAGAATATGAATATGAAATAAGTCTTAAATTTGTCGGAATGAGGTGTAAGCATTAAGACATAAGAAGCTAGAATGACCTGAACACCTATTCCTTTTGATTTAGCAAGTTAACATAAGCATCAAAGCACAATTGCTAGAATGACCTGAATGTTGCTTGCGAAAAAAACACACCAGACACGCGAGAGTTCCTTCTTTTGCCAAAGAGTTCTCACAGTGACCCTTACATTCACTTAGTAGGATGAGCATTAGCAATTTTACTTGTAGCAGAAAGAAGTCACTCAAAATAGACAAGGAGAAGAACCAACCTCACCAAAGCGTCCATATAAAAGGAGCTGAGGTATGCATGGCCATCCAATATGAGATGAAGGATCTTACAGATGGACACCCCTCTTAGATCAAATTTTTGGATCATTGGAACTAAACCAACAAACATAAAGCAAAGGAAAGATCATGCCCCTAGTCTTCGCGTTTCTCAATCAAGAAAGACGTCTTAGATTCACTCGAGAGGAAATGATAAAGCAAACAAAAAAACAAGTAAAGGAAAAGCTCAGAATGCTTCAAAGGAACACAAAATCAGTTTTCAATTTCAGTTTATGTTTGTGTTCAAGCGGATTGAAGTCGAATAAGAAGCATACAAGGTTTGAAGTCTCGACGGGATAGTGATAGTAGGCAGACGCAATGAGAACCACTGGTGACCATCATGAGAGATGAAGTCTCAAGAAAATATTGGATCATGGACCAAGTATCAGTAGGCGAACACAGTGAGAACCACTGGTGATCGATACAAGGAAGATTCTTGAAAGAGATAATAAAACATGAGCGAAACATCAGCAGGCAGATTGAGTGAGAACCACTCGTGACTGATGTAAGGAAGAGATCCAAAAAAGAGAGAGGTTCGAATGAGAGCTAAGTATCAGTAGGCAGGCATAGTGAGAACCATTGGCAATTTTTAGAATTGTCTTATTAGAAGCCTCTGCTTGTCCATTACCCTGAGGATAATAGATAGATGACTAATGTTGAATAATTCTGAATTTGGTGCATAAGTTTGTCAAGTCCTTATTTTTGAATTGTCCCCCATTGTTAGTGATAATAGATGAGGGTATACCATATCTGCAAATGATATAGTTCAGTATGAACATAGCAATAGTCTTCCCATCAGCTATAGCTAGAGGCACTACCTCAACCCACTTGGTAAAGTAATCAGTAGTTGTGATGATAAACTTATGTCCTCTTGAAGAAGAAGGATGTATCTGATCAACCAAGTCAAAAGCCCATTGCTGAAATGGCCAAAAAATGATGAGAGGACTAAGTTCATGAGCAGGAGCATGAATCAGATTCCCACGAAATTGGCATTGTTTGCAAGTCTTGGCATATTGAACAACTTCTTTTTCCATGTCTGGCTAGTAATAACCAACTCTAATAAGTTTATGAGCTAATGTCAGACCACTAGAATGAGACCCACAGATACCTTCATGTACCTCAGCTAGCACACATTTGGACTCATCAGATTCTAAACACCTAGGGAGGGTACCATCTAGACCCCGTCTATACAAGTCATTTTCTACGAGGACATACCGTGAAGTAGTACAGATGAGGTGACATTTTTCATTCTGGGTATAAGTGTTAGGAATGATCTGGTCATGAAGGTAGGAAAAGATATGGTGGTAGTGGGATGAATCATGTCTAATGATGGAACAGATCACCCTGGATTCAGGAATATCATAGGCAGGGTAGTGTAATGCCTCCACTAGGAATTCATGTTTGAAGTTGTTTTCAGGCATTTGTAACATTGAAGCAAGAGTGTCCATAGCATCAACTGCTTTATTGTCTACCCTTGGAATCTGCTGGAAAGAAATGTGTGCAAAGTACTATTTGAGATCATCCACCATTCTTTTGTAAGGTATTAGCTTTTCATCCTTAGTTTGGTAGACATCGTTGACTTGATTGATGATTAAATGAGAATCCCCAAAGACCTTGAGCTCATCCACATGCCATTCAAGGGCTATCTTGATTCCATTAATGAGAGCTTCATATTCAGCTATGTTGTTTGTGTAGGGAAACAACATTTTATATGCTTTTGGCAATGAGTATCTTTGAGGTGTAACAAATAGAATGCCTACACCAGATCCTTACTGAGTGAATGATCCATCAAAGAACATGCTCCAAGATTGATGTGTGAGAAGCATGATGAATTCATCTAGAAATTCAATACTCAGAGGCTGATGATCTTTCAAAGGAGCTTCTGCCAACTGATTAGAAATTTCTTGTCCCTTAATAGCTTTTCTTTCCACATACTCAATGTCAAATTCACTAAGTATCATCACCCATTTCTCTAATCTACCTGTGAGGGCAGCCTTTCTCAATAAGTACTTCAGTGGATCAATTTTTGCAATAAGCTTTGTGGTGTGAGCTAGCATATAATGCTGCAACTTCTAAGAAGCAAATACCACTGCTAAACAAGCCTTCTCAATGATAGAATAATTCATTTCATAGGAAACCAATGTTCTACTGATATAGTATATGGCTCTCTCTTTGTTGTTGTGATCTTCTTGAGCTAGGAGAGCACCCAAAGATGTGTTTGTTGCTGAGATGTATAGTATAAGCAGCTTCCCATGAATAGGAGGTATCAAAATTGGTGGATTAGCAAGATACTATTTTATTTGAGTAAGTCCCTTGTGACATTCCTCATTCCATTCATAGGTCACATTCTTATGCAAAGTTTTAGTAAATAGCTATGACTTGTCGGCCAACTATGAAATGAAGTGCCAGATAGATTGTAGCCTTCCCTATAATCCTCTCATTTGACTGATATTCTTGGGTGGAGGCATGTCCATAATAGCTTGTACCTTTTTAGGGTCAAGTTCTATGCCTTTAGCCAAAATGATATAACCCAAGAGTTTCCCAGAAGTAACACTGAAAGCACATTTCTTTGGATTAAGTCTGAGACTAAATTGTTCCATGCCATCAAGGATGGAACCCAAATCTATGAGATGAGTTCTTCGCTACATGCTTTTGGCTAAAGTATCATCCACATAATCCTCCATCATTTTATGCATCATATCATGGAAAATAGTAGTAACAACTCTTTGATATGTTGCTCCAGCATTCTTAAGCCCAAAAGGCATGACATTCCAGCAAAAGGTGCCCCAGGCACATGTCAAAGTGGTCTTTTCTTGATCTTTTGGCACAATTTTTATTTGATTATAGCCAGAAAAGCCATCCATCAAGGAATACATCTCATATCCTATTGTCATATCTACTATAATATCAATATTAGGTAGTGGGAAGTCATCTTTTGGACATGCCTTATTTAGATCTCTGAAATCTGTACATACACGAATGGATTTGTCATGTTTAGTGATTGGAACAATATTTGAAATCCATTCTACATAATCAATAGTTCTTATGAAACCAGCCTTAAGAAGCTTTTCCAGCTCTGCTTTAACCAAAAGTGCTACATGTGGATGCATCTTTCTTAGCTTCTGTTTAATAGGTTTGATACCTAGTGCAATGGACAAATGATGCATGATTAGATTGGGGTCTAATCTAGGCATGTCAAAGTAGGTCCATGCAAAGTTTATTTTCTTTCTCTGAAAGAAGCTTGTGAACTCTTCTTTTTCTTTAATAGACAATGATTGTGCTAGATGAATAATCTATGGAGCAGCCTCTATACCCAAATTTACTGGCTGTGTCAGCTCAATTAATACTGATAGCCTCTCTTGAAAGTGGCTCAGAAGTATATCAAGTATCTCATCCTTGGGTGCGTCAGAGAGGTTTTCACCCTTGGATACATCTTCTATTTTTACTATTTTTGGCTCTGATACTGCCACAAAGTGGTTTTCACCATCAGAGCATCTATTTTTTCTTCTTTTAATTTTTTGACTAAGATACTTGATATCTACCTATGTCATGCTGACACTGCTTTTTCTAGTGGAGGACATCATAGGTTTGATAGCATGGAGGTAACAGGCTAGATCATAACCATTCTGGAACTTTAGGACTTCATTGGATTCGGAAGGGGAGTTCTAGTTTATTAGATTAGGATGGCAAAGTGAAAGGGGAGTAGTGATTGGTTCAACTGCATTCATGGTATAACCCTCAAAAGTGTTGACGAGCAAGTCAAGACCTAGAGTGATCTCATCCAAAGGAGTGTTCAAATCCCTATAAGACCTTACGTCAGAAGTAGAGGACACCTTAACACTAGTGGCATCTAATTCATGTGGCCTACTGCTAGACCCTTCACCTACTTCAAGCGTTCTTTCATACACATGAACAATATCTATGTCTACATCATAAGTAGCATGAGACAAAGAGTCAAACTCATATTCATGTGAGTCAGTGCTTGATGTGGGAATTTCATTAGTAGCATCATTAGACTCATTATTATCCCTTGTGGCATTAATAGCTTTCTGAAGTTGTTCTTGTTCAAAATACTTTTGAAAATGTGGTGGCCTATATCGTTCACCTTGAAAATTAGGATCATCATTTAGCGTTGCTTTCCATTCCTCATATGTGAATTGATATATTGAAGAATTTTTATTAGAATCATTATTAGTATTAGTATCTATCTCTACCATATGGACAAGTATGATAGGATCATCAGGTTCTGCAAAGAGTGCCGCAGGATCCAAAGGAATAGGATATGGAAATGTATCTTCATCAAAGCTGTCCTCTAGATTCACTTCTGGAGTGGCATCTTCAATTTCTTTTTCAGGTTCAGATTCAGGCTTAGGAGCTAACACAAATTTCTTGGTTCCCAAATGAAAGGGAGTCTTTTTAAAGCCTAAGCCACTAGTATCTTTTGTGTGGCGGCCTGTAGCTTCAATGGATTTTAGTAAGCCATTATCATTCTTTCCTATAGGACCACTCCCCTTATAACCAAAGCGCTTCATGATCTTGAAGGCCTCACTGTATGGTTCTTGCTCTAAATCTGGAGGTGGAGTGGTTGTTTCAGCTGTTTCTTTTCCTTTATAGATCCATGCTTTGATAGCTCTCTCTTCATCCTCATCTTCTAAAGGTTTAGAGGCCCTTACAAAGGTGCAATCATAAACTATTTGAGGAGGAGCATTAGAAAGTTTGTTGTCCTCAGATGGTCTCCCATAAGAGCATGGAGACAGAGCTAGAGCATCCAGTGATAGCACAGGTTCAATTCAGTATTCTCCCATGCCTGTATCCTTAAGTCTCAAAGTTTGTTCCATTTCCTTTAGCTTAGCATCATAAAACTCAGTGGATTCTCTATTTTCCAGAACAAAGCTATCTGCAGATTGCAAAAGAGTGTTGCAAGAGAAATTGGTATTAGCAGGCACAGTGACTTCCACCCCATGGAATGGGAACTTAATGCATTGATGGTACGTGGATGGAACAACTTGCATCTCATGAATCCAAGGCCTACCCAACAAAATATTGTAGGCAAGAGGAATATCGAGCACCTGGAAATTAAGATCTCTCTCAATAGGACCTACATGGATAGGTAGCACAACTAAGCCTTGGGACTTGTGTTCTTCCTCATCATAAGCTTTGATGGTAATCTTTTTGTGAGGGTCTATACAATTCTCATCATAACCTAGCTGAGTGAGCAGTTTAGCGAAATAGATATTAAGACTAGCACCATTGTCTATGAGCAATCAACGGATGCGCTTAGGACCTACCATGACCTCTATATGCAAGGGAGCATTATGCAGGTGACTCAAAGAGTGATCATCTTCTTCAGAGAAGGATAGATAGTGAGGTGAAGTCAAATGGCCCACCATAGATTGGAACCGGTTGAGATCGAGATCCTTGGGAATGTTTGCCTCGACAAGGGCCTTATCCAAAATCTGCCTGTGAGTAGGTGAGATCTTCAACAACTCAAACATGGTAATCTAAGAATTAGTTCACTGGAGTTGATCTAAGATACTATAACTAGCCAAGCTAGCTGTAGGAATAGATTTTATGTTCTTGTTGGTAGGGCCAACAACAGTCTTATCCGCAATTTTCTTCAGAGTGGATGTGGAAGTATCGGGCCTCTTATCCGTAGTTTGTTTCAGAGCAGATGTAGAAGTATCAGGACCTTTCAAAACAACTCTTCCTCATGATCAAGTGACTTCATTATCATAGTCTTGAGATTGTTCAGATTCATATGAACGAGACGTAGAACTATGCAAGATAAAAGGAGTCTTAGATTTGGGAGCATCACTGCTCCCTTTAGAAGTGATCATGTCACAATACTCTATCTCAACAAGTTTGATCATACCAATAACATTGTCATTATTAGTGTACGTGTAATTGACTTTAGCATTGGTATTCTTGGTGTTTGAAGATTCACCCTTCTCATGAGGAGGGAAGGGATCCTTAAAAGCTTGATGGTCCAAATTCTTATTATGGTTCTCCATAAGGATGTCACCATTTTCAATGAGATCTTGAACTTTATGCTTTAGTTGGAGACAAGTAGAAGTCTTATGACCAATGTTTTGGTGATAGTCACAGTAAGCATTATCATTCCACTAATGAGGTCATGGTTGTGGGTCATAAGTACACTTTTCCAAAGGGGTAAGAACCTGATTCTCTATAACAGTTTTATAGACCACATCAAGAGGCTCTCCCAAAGAGGTGAAATCACACTTGGGTCGAGAGGCCCAAGGTTTGTTCCTAGCAAATCTTAAAGTTTTATGATTATCCATTGTGGTCTTTTCGACAGCCTTATCCGCTTGTATACTAGAAGTAAGATTAAATGTAGGCTTTGAAGGCTTCGCAGTAACATTATCCACCACTCCATCATTTACTACATCTCTGTTCTTATTGATAGTCTTTCCTTTATCCTTTTTTGTGGAGAATCCTTGTTTATTGTCCTTATTCAAAGTTAATTCTCCCTTCTTGATCATAAAGGCCTCTATTTGCATTGCTTGTTTGATCATACTATCAAAAGTAAGAGGACCTTGCAATTGCACTTGGTATCCAAAGTATGGGACAAGATTTTCCAAGAAAATGTTGAGTCTCTCAGACTCTGGTAGCTTGTGAGGACACTCCATACATAATTGTCTCCACCTTTGGAGAAATGTTAGGAAAGATTGACCTTGTCACTGTTTTAAGTTGCAAAGATCCCGGATGTTGACCAGATGCTGAATATTATGCAAGTGGTGCTAGAGAAAAAGATTAGCCATTTCATCAAAAGTTTTAATGCCAATGGGCAATCTAGAGAACCATTCCATGGCTGGTCCACCCAAACTATGAGGAAACAAGCACATAAGATAGGTTTGATTGTGCATGAATTCCATAGACAATGTGCCAAACTCCCTTAAGTGATCTTGAGGATCAGTTGCACCCAAGTATTTGTCATATTTAGGGAGTTCTACACCTCTAGGAAAAGGTGGCATATGAAGACTTTTGTCAAAAGGGAAAGGACAAATACTTTCCATCATAAATTGTTGAGCGGGTTTGTCTTTATTCTTTGCAAGTTGACTAATCCGATCTTGCATTTCTCGCACCATCTTTTGCAACTTTGTGGTCTTAGTTTCTTCTTCCTTAGCTACAAGTGTTTCAACTTGATAGTCTCGGGGTAACTTGGCCTCTTGTTTAGATAGCTCAAGGAAGTACTTTTCTTTCTCCTCTAGGAGAAGGATGTCCATCATTTTAATAAGACCCTTATTAGCTTTGGCAGTGTCTATATCCTGTTGAGTTATCACTTCATTTTCATTCCCAAGAATCTCATAAATACTTGGAATTTGATCTTGTTGCTGATCATATTGGTTTTGATCGAACAGAGGAGGATGATAGAAATAGATGGGTTGTCGATTGCCTTGAGGTTTACTTCAAGATTGATCATCATTGTGGGACTGATTTTGGTCATGTTGAGATTGACCATGAGGTTTCTCATTCCGAGGTTGAGCATGACACGGGTCATTAGAGGATTGACCAAGATATTGATTGTTTTGAGATTGATCAAAGGTTTGAATATACTTGCCCGATTGGAAGTCAAACGGATCTCCCATCTTGTTGTAGTCTTGTGCAGTACATGAATTCTTAGTCAAATGATATGTCTAGTGCCGAAAGGGTGCGGCCATAGTAACCTTTGGTGAATGAACAGGATCAAAAGATTTAACAAATTCAAGCAAGAAGATATCATTGATAGTATCACTAGGTTCAATGATAGAACTATTCTCAGCAAGATCAATAGGTACAATAATAGGATTGGTCTGAGGAAGAGGTCTTCCAAAGTTGTGGAACAATGAGTTGTCTTGAAAGAACGAGTTGTCTTGCTCTTGAAATGAGAAACCAGGTTGCACTTCAAACAATGGATTAAAACACTCTTGAAACACTGGAGGTGATGGTTGAGACAGACTAACTTTCAAAGTATTCAATGAGGAAATCAAGGATATCTCACAAAGTTTAGATTTTGCAACAGATTCAGGAAGATCTATTTCTTGATTAGGAGGTTCACTTCTACCTTGATCAGTATTCTGAATGGGATAAGTCTTGCCACTTCTAGTCATGACAGTCATAGATGAAGATGAAATGAGAGAAGACTTGGGATAATGCTAGACTCTGTCTCAAAGAAAAATGCAAAGGAGATAAAGGCTAGAACAGCCAAGATGTGAGATGGACCTGGTACGAATCATCAAAAGAGGTGGCTAGAACATCCGAGATAAGACTATTGCAACATGAGATACAAAAGGCATAAAAAGATAAGGTAAACCAATGAGAGACAACATGATTCAAAGCAAAGATCGATTGATTCCTAACTCGAGACAACCAGTTTCTAATAGTGAATGATAGGGAAGTAGAAAAATAGACCTCAGACAAAAATCAGATCAGATAAAAAGTCAAATAGTCAATGGCAAACAAGTCTCTATTTTTGAAAACTGGCTACAGTCTCGCACGAGAGAGTACCAGGCCACGTGAGAGAACACCAACCTTTGCACGAGAGAACAAAGTCTCATGTGAGAAATTTCTCTAAAGAGTGAAACTTTGCATGGGAAAAGTGCAAAATCTGACAATCTGACATAGTTTTTGAGGTTAAAGTTGAATTTTGAGGTACAACCTGAATTGATGTCTGACAGAAAATCTAGTTTCTTGACAAGTTTGAAGAATAGTTTAATCAACAATCTCATTTTGGGATTTCAAGCATTCATTTAAAGACACAAAGGTTCAAATCAAGTAGTTGTGATATAAGAAGTATTCGTTAACAGACCTATCAAGGACAAAGCAACTTGATAGCATCAGTGGAGTCTTTGTTTGATAATGATTGGACAATGTTTAAGACTCGATAACAAACACATAGCTTAGTCCTACAAAAAAAATGGTGAGAAGACAAAACCTTTTCCCCATTGCTTATGCACATACATGCACCTCACACAGCCATGTCACCCCCTAGAGGGCACCCATATTTTTGGTGTTTCCAAGGACTCAATAGTGTACGTTCAAAGGTTACCCTTGTGTATTCCTTTGATGGGAATCTATGGGAGAGATTCTTCCCTTGTGTATTCCTTTGAAAGTATACAGGCCCGCATAAGAAAATGCCTTTGTCACGCACAGAAATGTTAATACTGTACACACTAAATTGTGCACTTCTCTAAGTCATTACTTCCAAGAGAATCCATGAATGGGAAACCTTGAGAAAGTGACCTAGAGCTCCCTAGGTATGGAGTCACAAGGATGTTGATGGTGCTCTTAGCTAGAGCTATTGAAGCATGCAACCTTGCTAGTAAACCACACAATGAGAGATTCAAAGAGACAAGGGCAAGAATGCCAATATCTTCAAGAATCAACAATGAAAATACAATGCAACTATGCTAAGAATGAAGATGCAAGATAAGCTATGAAAGGAAAGTATTACAAGCCTTGCTAATTAAGCTGTGTGAGCTAATCTAGAGCATAAATGAAACTAAGCTAGATGCCATGAAAGCTTAAGCTAAGAATGGAAGAATGAAAGCTAAATGCATGAAGATCTCTAAAGCTCCAAAGTCTCCAAGAACTCTTGCAGCATAAGATTAGTATTCAAAGTTGGGATCCTAGAATGAGAAAAGAGCTCTCCTTTTAAAGGAATTGAAAAGGAATGGACCATGGAGATTAAGAGGAAAAAGATTTAATCAAGGGTGGACCTTGAAAGAGGAGCAATCCATGTGTGCTAATCTCCTCTAATGAGAAAATAAGAGTTGACTTTTGTGTCCATATGAGACAAAAAGGCCTTTTCTTCTTTTTATAAAATAAGAATAATACTTTATTTGTGCAACTTAGGATAAGAGGAAAAGTGGGGGCTTTTTATTTAATAAAAGGGGAGGAAATTCCTTTTAAATAAATAAAGACTTAGGATAAAATGGTTAGCCCATAGGAAATAATCGAATAAATGATAGACATGGGATTTGATCAAGGAAATTGATATAATTTGAAAAATGTTGATTTTTGAAAATATTGATTTAGGGGTTTGATAAATTGCTAAATGGGGGCCCAAAGTCTAGGCGACCATTTTAGGGTGCATACATTTTCCCCTCTTTGAATAATGCGAGATCAATTTAGGATCACATGTGGTCAAAGAATGGAATTGAAATGTGAGATCAATTTGGGATCACAAAACAACCTAGACGTGTGTTCGATGGATGGGAACACATCAAGACAAAGAGAAGCATAAGCTAACAAAAATAAGCTGAAAGACAAGACCAACATACCTGTAAATAGGAAATTGTCAAGTCTCAAATAAGAGATAAGAATCTCAAGCAAGGTTTGATTGATAAAGTTGAATCAAGGATTAAAGTTGATAGGTACTGCCCCCTCAGAATCAAAATCAAAATCAGGTAGAGGAGAAACAACAAATTGATAAATCCGATCAAATCACTAGAAATCATAATCGAAGATGAAAGATGATAGGATAACCATCAAGTAGTGAAAACATGCCCCAGATTGACTAGGTCTGACTGAGAAAGATATAGGATAAAAATGAAGTCAAACCTCAAAGAGATGAATCGAATGAAAATGAATGAAAGACTAGAAGGTTGAAAGAGATGGGGATGAAGAAATGAAGGTGCCCCAGTGAAGATCAAAGGATCAGGCCTCAAATGGTTAGTCAACTGCGCAAAAGAAGGGAAAAGTTTGAAATGCAATTTTGACTATCAAGATGAACTTTGATTTTGATTTTGATCCCAAAAATGGATCCAGGACATCGAAATTAGCTAGGGGTGCAATTTTTGTCAAATTCTGAGATGTTTTGAAAATTGGTCAAAAAGTAAAAAATGCTATAAAAGGGGGTAAAAAGGTCATTTTCAAATTCATTTGTCTTATTGTGATTTGAGAACTTTTAGAGCTCAGAGAGAGAAAATGGCCTAGCAAGTAGTGATTCTAGTACACAAACATCGATTTGAGCATGCCCAGTTGCACAACTGGCTTCCTTAGTATGGTGCCCCGATAAGTTTTTAGAAAAACTCACCCTTTTGAGTCATTAATGAGAATTTATTGCATTTTAAAAAATGTTTTTAATTATTTTTTAATATTTCAAATTTCACTCATGCGAAAGTTCATGCAATACTGAAAAAGTATTGCACACCTTTGATATTATTTATCATACGATAGTTCGCGGGTCCAAAAAGTATCGCACTTGTGTTTAATCCAATATCGCACGATACAAGACAAAACATCATGCGATCCTATGTGAACTATCATACTCAAAAATATTATCACATTGCTATTGAGGAAAGTATCACACGATACTTTATCAAAAAATAGTATCGCACTAGTGTAAGAAATATTGCATGTTTTAAATTTTGAGCAATATGACATGGGTCTAGACAATGTTTGCATTTAAGATTATTTATACTGATTTTAGACATCCATCATGATATGTTTCAACATCTGGCTTGGGGTTATGGCTTGTAGGAGAACTTCCCAATGCTCCTCATTAGAGTGCCGAGAGTGATCGGGCTACGGTGCGTCAGAGATCTTGATACACCTAGACGAGATGATTTGATCGCTATGGGATTTGGGTTCTTACTAGATATGACTCATATTCAGGAAGACCATGGGCTACTGACAATGCTAGCTGAGAGGTGGCATAGTGAGCACAACACCTTTCATTTTCCTACTGGAGAGGCAACCATCACCCTAGAGGATGTCTATCGGATCCTCCGAGTATCTAGCCATGGTGATCCAGTGAGTATAATCATGTTTATAGATGTTCATAGATGTAAATTTTCCATATGATAGAAACTGACATGATTTTTTGTTAGCACATGTATACTATGATTAGGATCCGACCGAGGGATGACAGGCCATCTAGGACATGTTCTAGGATGTTACCATTATTGATAGACACCTCAGCTGGGATCGGTTGATGGAGGAGTTTGGAAGAGATTTCCAAGTTCCATGCATAGTATGTTCTATAATTGCATAGGCACTAATCATAGACAGGAGCTAGAGAGAGTTCCCACTGGGCTGGGGCAGATTGGTTGCAGACTTGATAGCACACCCTCGATGGATGGCATGGGGCCCAGCCATCCTAGAAAATATGTACCATGAGCTCCATGAGATCATCTATAGGGAGAGTAGGACATGGGCATGTGGTGTGGTCCTAGCATAGGTATGGGTGTGGGAGCACATCACCATTGTGCACCCACATGTGTAGCCTAGGGAGCGGAGATGCCCCTATATTTATAGGTACACATGATTCATTTCACAGCCACATTGCGGAGATGTGACATACTACATGAGGCTACTGGATGAGCTCACATCATTTCAGTGGAGACCATACAGGGCCTATGAGCTATGGAGTGATTGAGAGCGGCAGCTGGGATACATGCTATGTAGTTGGCCACTAGTAGGGTGACACTCTGAGATAGTTGAGTGCTTCGTGATCACTCGGGTCTAAGACAGTTTGGGCGGAAGCAGAGGGTGCCCACAAAGACCACTACATATGCCTGGGTTAGAGATGAGGAGGGACATGGATGGCTACCAATGCTAGACTACCAGTAGGTAGTATAGGGTACCATAGGTATACACAGGGAGCCATGGGACTATCTCCTAGACATGGTAGATGCAGGTGTAGATGCAACCTATAGGGCAGAGCGGCAGAGGAGTCCATTCCCATGGTTCATAGTTCCTGATGCACAGTCGGTGGCATAGGGTGGGTATGGGAGTGATGGAGATGGGGGAGATGGGGGAGATGGAGGGACGGTGAGAGAGAGAGAGGACATGGGTCTTGATCTAGTGGCTAGAAATGGTCACAGAGATAGGCTTCTGATGATGAGGGAGATGATGCAGTGAGATTAGTTCACCAACGGGTGGATGCTCGGCAGGATCAACCTATAGGGGGAGGAGGGGAGGATCTCAGGGCTAGGATCCAAGCTTTGGAGACTAAGATGGAGTAGCTGAGGATTACTGTTATTGTGAGAGATCAGTAGCTGATGGATCTGCTAGCCGAGATAGAGCGATGGGAGAGGGAAGCACAGGCTAACGCAATAGAGATTCAGAGGGAGGCAGCACGAGCTTCTTATTATCATGGTCTCTACATATAGGCTGTACCTGAGGGACAACAAGCACCACTCTACTTCGAGAGGGCTAGGAGATCCAACATGGTACCAGACAGAGCTGTAGCACCACCTCCACCACCACCACATGATGGGGAGAGTCAAACTTAGGTCTAGGGTGTTTAGATGTATAGAGACATATCTTGGGACATTATCTAGATTTTGGATCCCACATTGTATTTTGTATCATGACATTCATATATATATGAGATTTATTGGATTTATGATATATCTTGTGTATTTGTCCCACTTGTGATGGATGTTTCAGTTTTATATTATCTTGTCATATTGCTCAAAATGTATGATGTATATGCTCATGTATAATCTTTCTCATAGATGTATGTTTAGTTCTCATGTTATAATATAGACTCATGTTTTTAGAAATGATCTCTTTGTTGATATAGATATGATGATAAGATTAACCCCTTGTGATGACAGGAAAAGGATGTGATGTGAAAGACAAGGAGTGAAAGACATGATCGAGAAGGATTGAAAGGTGAGCATAGTTGACTAACAAGTCCACGAAAGATGAAAGGAGAGCTCTCTCCATATGCAATATGAAAAACTAAACTAACATGAACCTAAAAATGCAAGCAACTATGAAAACTAGTTTACTTGCAAGGTCACAAAGCTTTTAGACTCTAATATTCATCATCGAGCATTATTGGTAGCGTCGCAAGATCATAAAATCCACACTAGTATGACTATGTGAATCTGAATATGATCTATATCAGATAGAATGTGGGAATCCCACCTAGGCACCAAAGACATATAGGTCAAGATGACTAGTGCAGTGAGATTTCCTAAGTTTAATATGGCAAGATTATACTCGCATCGAGACACAAGGAAAGTCAAGATGGATATAAGTATGCATTTGCAAAAATAGTCAAGGATAATACTTTGTAGACCCCAATGTCAAGTGGAACAAGCATAAATGCTAATGATAGTTAAGACCAACAAAATATAACCACAAGCAGAAAAAGCAATAAAACATGTTCTCATGGCCCCAGTCTTCTAGCTCGACATCATCGAAAACTATTAGGGAGAGAACATTTATCAAAGAAATCATCATAGATAGCACACAAAGAAATAAAGTCAAACAAGTCTCAGTCAGTTGAGTGTTTAAGTGTGTGCATGTAGGTCATAGAGTCAAACTTTGATTATCACATCTACCAATGGAAAATATCATATCATGCTAGATTGTGGGTAAGATATTTGATAAGTGTTGAGAAACACTTGATGCTAGGGTAGTGTTAAAAAACTCAGTTGGGGTGGTGTTAAAAAACACCGTTTGCAAGATGTCCTAAAGGCCAATGCATCTTAGAGACCAAAGCTAACACAGTTAAGCCCCCTAGATAAAGACAAAGACAAATTCCAAACCAAGGCAACAAGGTCAAGGCATGATGAAGAAATGTTAAGTGTCGAGGACACATGCTAAGAAACAAGGGTGCAAAGGTCTCAAGTAGCCTCTATTTCCAGGTTTGCTCCACTTGAAGATTTTTTTTTTTTTTCAATTTTTTTGTATTTTTGCTACAAAGGAGCCTGTTTCCAGGTTTTCACCAAGGCACTTTTTCTATTTTTTTGAATTTTTTGACATTTTTTTAATTTAATTTTATTTTTTCAAGACTTTATATGCTTTTTAGGATTTTTTCAGCATCATATATGAATTTTTTTGGAATTTTTCAGGATCAATAAATATGTACAAAAGATGCCCCTAGATAGAATAGGCATCATGGATAGAACTTCTTCAGGTGCAAGAAATTAATAGGCTCAGGGAGCTACTCTCCCTCTTCAGTAGACAACAAATAAGCACCTGTCCCAAAAGCAATAGTAATGATGTATGGTCCAAGCCAATTAGGTTCGAATTTTCCCTTTTGATCTCTATGTTGTTGGTTCTTAGGGTTTTCTCGTAGGACAAGATCTCCCACTTGAAATTCTCTAGGGCAGACCTTCTTGTTGAATGCTTTGGACATATGCTTTTGGTAGACCCTCATGTGATCAACTGATGCTTTATGCTTTTCATCTAGAATTTCTAATTCTTGGAGCCTCATGGCATGGTCGTCTTCATCTATCACTAGACCTTTGAGAGAAACTCTAAGGGAAGGAATCTCCACCTCTAAAGGTAATACTGCTTCAGCACCATAAGTAAGGGCAAAAGGAGTAGCCCCTGTTGGAGTACAAATACTCATTTTATAGGCCCACAAGGCTGGATTTATCTGTAGATGCCAATCTCTACCATTCTTGTGAATTATTCTATGGATAATTTTAAGAATGGTTTTATTCAAAGGCTCTGCTTGTCCATTTCCTTGCGGGAAGTAAATGGAGGACCAATGTTGTTTTATCTTGAACTTCTTGCAGAGTTGTTTAAGGTCCTTGTTTTTGAGATGACCTCCATTGTCAGATATTATTTCAGAAGGCACTCCATACTGACATATGATATGGTTTAAAATAAATAGAGAAACTATCTTTCCTGAGGCAACAGAAAGTGGGATAGCTTCTACCCATTTGGTAAAGTAATTAGTAGTAGTGATGATTAATTTGTGTCCACCTGATGAGTTGAGATGAATCTTCCCAACAAGGTCAAAAGGCCCAGCACTAAAATGGCCAATGAGAAATAGAAGGAATAAGCTCCCTACCTGGAGCATGTATCAGGTTACCATGTTTCTGACACTTTTTGCATGATTTAGCAAAAACTACTACATCTGTCTACATGGTAGGCCAATAGCACCCAGCCCTAAGCAACCTTCGGGCCATGGAAACACCATTGGAATGTCCTCCACAAATGCCCTTGTGAATGTCAACTAACGCTTGGTCGGATTCATCCTTTTCCAAGCACCTAAGAAGTGTCCCATCTAAACCCTTCCTATACAGATCACCAGAGATAAGGGTGTGGTGAGAGGCATTTTGGGTTAAGCTTCTTCATTCAGAGCAGTTGAAGGTTTCGAGAATAATGCCATCATGGAGGTATGAGTAAATGGCACCATAGAAGGATGACTCATGGCCAACAAGGGTACAAACAACTTGGCTTTCTTGGGATTCATAGATAGGATAGCGTAGCTCTTCCACCAAGAATTCGAATTTGGACTCATGTTGTTCTAGCTGAAGAAGTGAAGCCAATGTAGCCATAGCATCAGCTGTTCTATTCTCTTCTCTAGGGATTTGTTGAAATGTAACAAAGGTGAAACATTGTCTCAATGAATCAACCATTTTCTTGTAGGGTACCAATTTTTCATCCTTTGTTTGGTATTCTTCATTAACTTGGTTGATTATTAATTATGAATCCCCATAAATATGTAGCTCTGTGGTTCTCCATTCTATTGCCATTTTTAGTCCATTTGTTAAGGCCTCATATTCAACAATGTTATTTGTACATGGGAACAATAGTTTGTAGGACTTAGGGATTGTGTACCCATGAGGAGAAACAAATAACACTCCTGCTTCTGAACCATTTTGCATGAAAGAGCCATCAAAGAACATCTTCCATTTTCTTGTAGTCATGTACATTATGTGCTCATCTAGAAATTCAACTTGAATAGGCATGCTGTGTTGAATTGGGAAATCAACCAATTGATCTGCAATGGCTTGTCCTTTTATAGCCTTATGCTCAACATACTCTATGTCAAATTCTGATAAGATCATCATCCACTTAGCAAGTCTACCTATGAGAGCAGCCTTTCTAAGCAAATATTTGAGAGGATCAATCTTTGCAATGAGGTGTATTGTATGCGCAAGCATGTAATGTCACAACTTTTGGGAAGCAAACACCACTGCAAGGCAAGATTTCTCAATACTAGTGTAATTAATCTCATATGACATGAGAGTACGACTGATGTAGTATATAGCTCTTTCTTTCCTAGTGTCATCAAGTTGAGCCAATAATGCCCCCAAGGAAGATTCTGTTGCTGAAACATACAATATGAGTGGTTTCCCTAGGATGGGAGGCATTAAGATTGGAGGATTAGTCAAGCACTACTTGATTTGGTCCATGTTTTTCTGACAATCTTCATTCCAGACACATTTAACCCCTTTGTGCAAAGTTTTATTAAAGGGTTGAGCTCTATCAGGCAGTTTTGAAATGAACCTCCTTATAGATTGAAGACATCCCTGAAGACTCCTCATTTGGCTAATATTTTTTGGAGGTGGCATATCCAAGATTTCTTGAACTTTCTTTGGGTCCACCTCTATTCCTTTGGCTGAAATGATAAATCCTAGGAGTTTTCTAGAGGTGACTCCAAATGCACACTTTTTTGGATTTAATCTTAATTGAAACTATTCCATACGATCTAGAATGACTTCCAAATCACCTAAGTGTGTATCCATTTTTTTACATTTTGCCAAGGTTTCATCCACATAATCTTCCATATTCTTATGGATCATGTCATGGAAGATAGTTGTCATAGCTCTTTGGTAAGTAGCTCCTGCATTTTTTAATCCAAATGGCATAAGGTTCCAGCAATAGGTTCCCCATGCACAAGTGAATGCAATGTTTTCCTGGTCTTCAGGAGCTATCTTGATTTGATTATACCCAGAAAAACCATCCATTAATGAATAGATCTCATAACCCGTGGTCATATCCACTATCATGTCTATGTTTGGAAGTGGAAAATCATCCTTTGGGCATGCTTTATTAAGATCTCTAAAATCTATGCAGACGCGAATGGACTTGTCATGTTTTGAAACTGGTACAATATTGGATATCCATTCGGCATAATCAATGGCTCTTATAAATCGTGCACTGAGGAGTTTTTCTAGTTCTACTTTGATGAGAAGAGCTATGTGAGGATGCATTTTCCTCAATTTCTATTTTACTGGTTTTATCCTTGGAGCTATGGACAATGCATAATGAGATTAGTGTCCAACCCTGGCATGTCTGAGTAAGTCCAAGAAAAATTAATCTTCTTGCTGTTTAGGAATTTGGTATATGCTTATTTTTCTTGTGTTGATAGAGACTGAACCAAATGCACTATTTGTGGAGCTTCTTGTGTACCCAAATTAACTGGCTGTGTAGGCTCAATGAGAAATGAAGATCTATCTTGAAAGTAACTTGGGAGATGATCAAGTACCTCATCCTTAGGTGCCTCAGAGAGGTTTTCACCCTTAGATACATCCTTTATTTTTACTTTTTTAGGTTCTGACACTGCCACATAGTGGTTTTCGCCATCAGAACTCTTTTAGTTTTTTTCTTTTCTTTTCATTTTGTGACTAAGGTACTTGATAGCTGGTTCTATCATGCTTGTAGTTGGTTCGCTAGTGGAAGAGACTACAGGCTCAAGGGAATTTAGGTAGCATGCTATCTCATAGTCATTTTGGAAAGTTAAAAGTCAAGGCTCTTGATAGCATTGAGACCAATCAATTAAGTGAGGATTGGCAAGGGGTAGGTCAATGATGGGTTCAATGTTGTGTATGTGAATGGTATCATCTCTGGTGATCGGAGAGTTAGGGTCTATCAAGTATCCCTCTAAGGTACCCAAATCAGGATTTATCCTACCAAGAGAAGCATCATCCACTAAAGTGACTTGCGGATTTGAATCCACTAATCCTACACTAAAATTGTTAGCTACCTCAGGTTGGGAACCATATGTATGGACAACATCAATGTCCATGTCAACTATAGAAGAATCAGAGAGAGATTCCCATTCATACTCATCTGAGTCCGTATCTGAATCTTGAATGGGATGTTTACACCAAGCATATTTACGATGTCTAGATGTGGAAGCTTTAATGTCACCAAGAGTAACACCTTCTTGAATGCCATTCGTGTATTGATTTTCTTGAATAGGATCCTCAACATGATCTTCAACAATGGATTCTTCTTGTTCTAGGCCTGAAACTGTTGGGTTGGCAATTAGAGTATCTGAATCTCCCCAAAGGAGATTAGTGGTAGGGACCCAATCTTCACACATGTCCTACTGGTTTGTCAAATTGGGTATGTAGTTTGATTCATCATCACTATCCATCGTAGCAAGGATAGGAACAGTTTTCTTGTCATGACTTTCAAAACCTAGGCCAACCATTTTTTTAGACCTGTGTCCAAAAAGAGCATGATCGAGTGGTTCAGCTCTAGCATCTAATTTGTGACTAAGAGGACCATGACCCAGATAGCCCATACTTTTGACAAGAGTGTATCCTCTTCCATATGTCTTAGGAGAGGGAGAGAAGTTCTCATTATGCATGTATTTTTCTTCTCTATAGATCTAGTCCTTGACAGCCACCTCTTCTTTTTCATCCTAGATGGGCGCTGAGGACTCTACAAATGTACCAAATAGAGTCATGGCTAAAGATGAAGGATGCATCTCTTGTGAAGGTTTTCCATAGGACCTAGGTGAGACCGATAGTTTTGTAAAGGAGTCAATTTTATACCCCCCCATACCAAGGTCTATGGACTTGAACTTATTCTTGCATTGTGCTAGAGTTGCATCAAAATCCTCTGCTTCCCTATTGAGAGGAACATGAGTCCCTGTTGAAATTGTATTTACAGATAATGTGATATCTCTAGGTATACAGACTTATACTCCATTATAGGGGAACTTAACACATTGGTGGCAGGTGGATGGCACCACTTTCATGTCATGGATCCAGGGTCTACCAAGTAGGATATTATATGCTAGAGGACTAGCATCAATAATTATATTATATTGATCAACAATTTGGAACAAAATGTCCTTTTCAACAGGACCAATTCTGACAAGAAGAATGGAAAAGCCTTTAGAACTTCTCTCTGACTCATCATAGGCTTTAATGATAATTTTCTTTTGGGTATCGATAACTTGCTCAAAATAACCCAGTATCTTCAACAGACTCAAAGAACAAATGTTGAGCCCAGCACCCCCATCAATCACCACACACCTGACATGGGTCTTGTGAATCATGACTTCGATATGAAGGGAAAGATTATGTGGATGGCTCAAAGCTTTGTTGTCTTCTTTTGAGAGTGTTAGGTAATGAGGGCTGGCAAGGTGGTTAACCATGTTCTGAATTGGTCAAGATCTATGTTGTTAGGAACATTTGTTGCACGCAAAGCATCCTCAAGGATACGCTTATGTCTTAGAGACAATTCCAAGACTTCAAAGATTGAGATTTGAGCTGGCGTTCTTTGTAACTGGTCAAAAAGATTATAGCTCATTTCAAGGTTGACTACTGATTTGGTGGTGACATTCTTAGATGCCACTTGCTTGGGTTTGTTGGACTGGTTGGAACTAGGACCTCTAATAACCACAGGACCTTGGCTTTGACTTCTTGTAACAGTGTTAAGAGCTTGGGATGACCATTGAGAGTGAGGACCCCTAAGCACCACCATTGGTTCTTCATAAAATATAGGAGGAGAGCCCACATCATAACCATAAGGATCTTTGTCTCTCATCATGTTGACACTTTCTTCCACAACCTCAAGCATATTGACCATATTTTTTGCACCTATGTAGGTATAGTTGATTTTGGCCTTGCCATTCATGGGTTTAGAGGTTTCCCCCTTTTCATATTTGGGCAAAGGATCCTTGAATGCCTTATGGTTTGCATTGGTATTCAACCCATCAATCTGAAGTTTTCCACTCTCAATAAGATCCCGAATAAGGTGCTTTAGTTTCTAGCAATGTTCGATGTCATGTCCAATGCCATTGTGGAATTTGCAAAAAGCTTTTTTATTCCACCAATGTGGCTTAATGTCAGGTATGTAGAAATTTTATGGATCTTGCAGTTGTGCAAGGTTATTGGCAATAAGTATCTTGAAAACATCCTCATAGGAGTCACCCAGTTTAGAAAATTGTTGCGTCTCCTTTTTAGGCTTATCCTGATACTTTGGTTTATGCTCTTGTTGGTTGGAGGATGTGTTGAGCTTCATAGCTTGGACTACACTAGACAAATGAAGGATTCCTTGATCCTTGGATTGGGAAGAGTCCACAACTCCGTTGTTGACTACTTGCTTGTTCTTGTTCTAGTGCGAGTGCTTGCCTTTGTCCTTATTAGCATTGTTAGTATTTTGACCATTGTTGTTATTGCTATGTTTGGTCAAAATGCCTTGCTCTTTCAAGACATCCTCAATTCGACATGCGGTTTTGACCATAGTGTCCAAGGAATCAAAGACCATCTTTCGAACCTCATACCGCATTTTAGGCACCAAATTGCTAACAATGATATCAATCCTTTCATGCTCAGAGATAGTCCTAGAATAGCAAGAGCACAATCATCTCCATCTTTGTAAGAAGGTAACAAAGGATTCCCCTTAGTTCTTTTTCAAATTGCACAAGTCTAACATAGTGACTGATCTTGACAAGTTGTATGCAAAATGTTGAACAAATATGTGGACAATTTCTTTGAAAGTTTTGACGGGAGGGGTTATGTTGGTAAACCACTCCATGGCTTGGCCCTTGAGACTCCTTGGAAATAATCTCATAAGATAGGATTCATCTTGGTGAAACTCAAAACTCATGATGTAGAACTGATGCACATGATCATGTGGGTCGCCATTGCCATCATACTTGTCATACTGGGGGATTTCAAATTTTCTAGGAAAATCCTTCATACTCACACTCCTGTTGAAAGGATTGGGACAAATAGAGTCAAGTGAAAAGGAACTTTTATGTGCCAACACCTTTTCCATCATACGCTTGAGTTGCTTGATCTCCTCTTCTTGAGAGGGTCCTTGTTTCTTGATTCTTCTATCCACATCAAAGTTGTAAGGGACTCTGGCACCCTTGTTAATCAAGCTTTCTAGGAACCTATCCTTGTTTTGATCAAGATACTTCTCCGCATATTGTTGGAATAGTGGCTCTTGTTGCATCCTCATAAAATCTTGATCATCAAAACTTGCACTACTTCCTCCATGTTGAGAGCCATGATGAGCTCGTTGGGAGGGTTGTCTCGAGTTCCTAGGAGTTGTTTGTCTCCTATGTTGTGAAATCCTCCTTCCTCTAGGACTAGGAGATCTTGAAGGGGTCCTTGACCACCTTCTACTTCTTGGGGTTCTTGAGGGAATAGATGGTGGAGAGTTGTTTCCATTGTTGGTACCCCTATTATTGAATTGGTCATTGAGTTGTTAGGCTAAAAGCCTATCTTGTTCTTCTTGAAATGATTTTTGTTTCAACTCTAACAAGGTTTGTTGCTCCACCTCTAGGATTCTAAACCTTTCTTCTTTAGTGGCTTGTTCATCCAAAAAGGCTTTCTTTTCGTGTTTGATTCTTTCAAGCCTTTCATTCGCATACCTTGAGGTTTTTTTAAGCAAAGAGTTGGGCCTTAAATGTTTGAACAAGTTGTTAGTAAATACTGCATTCACACGAGCATCACCAGATTCATTATTTTGGTCTTCATGTTCTGAACATGCATCTTGGTGAGCTCGCTCATAATGGCTTTCAACTCTTTGATGGGCGTCTAAATATCTTGAGTTGATAGGGGGTGATTCAGGTTGATTATCATCACCAAATAACATGTTATCCCTATGTTTTTGGAAAATGTCATCAAGATTTTGATCCATCACTTCTCTCTCCTTTCTAGTCATGGTGTAACTCATGTCCATATCTGATTGAGAAGGTGCTAAAGAGGTACTCAACTCACTAGGATTGCTCTTTGGGTCAAACCAAGCTTCAGACTCACTCCTAGGTGATTGATCAAAGACGGGTTCCTTTCCCTTTCACTTTTGACAAGTTTGGACTAAGGGTAACTGATCAAAGACAACTTGAGGTCATTTTCCTTGAATAACTTGGTACCTTATCATAACTGACATGAAAGAAAAAGACCCTTGGTGATAAGATGACCTTACGAAACATCAATACCAAACTAGGATAGTAAAATTTTTCAATTGTCCAAAAAGAGATGGTAAGATAGAAAATTGCAAGAGGTGTAAACCAACACCGCCACAGACGTGTATAATAAAAGGATGAGTATCCTAACACATATGGACCAGAAGGATGGATTTAACCAAATATATAATTGAAATTGAAATTTATTTTATATGGAAGTGGATTTGGACAAGAGACTACTAAAACTCTCCAAGTGTGTTACCAAAGAGTCTAAAGGTTTTCTTTTTCAACAAGGATGACTTCTAACTTATCAATTCCAAGCAAGATTACTTTGTAAAATCAAAAAATACTAATTCAAGGGGTCTAAACATAGGAACCCAAGGTACAAACAAGCTTCCAATGGTAGAGTAAGTCACCTACTAAAATTTGGTCTACCAAAGAAATACTGAAAATGTTATGAATCAGACAGACCACAAAGAGACTCTGTGCAATAGTTTCCAAGCTAACAGAATGATACAATCTGACCAAGCGATATTTCACACAAAGCAATGCGATAGTTTCTAGGCAGCCTATGCGATACTTTCCAGGCAAGTAGTGTAATAGTTTTGCAGCAATGAATTATTGCATGATAAATCTTAGTACGAAGTGCGATGAAGTTACAAAATTGTATGACTCTTGACCAGTGAATGTTTAAATTTTCAATTTTAAAGGCAATTCGGTCAAAGTTTTAGTCTAATGATTGGATTTTTTAATTTCAAGAACAGTACTAGTAGTAATTAGACAAGTTTTCAAATAGTAGGTGATCAAACATGTCATAAAACACTTGCACAAGGGCAAAAGCAACCTTGCCAAGACAAGCAATTGTGATATCAAAGCAATAAAATCTTATGAATGTTATCGTGATGTTTGATGTTTGAGAATGTTTACACAAGTAGATCACAACAAGAACACTTCAAGCACTTACTAGCCTAAAAAAACAATGGCTCAATACTTAACAACTTGTCCCACACTTGATGCTCCATTGCCTCACACAAAGTGGTTGCCCACAATAGATATTGGCTTTGTCATGGAAGTGCCAATGAAACAACCAAAGGAACACAAATGGTGAGTAATCTTGGGGTGATCCGGGTTAGTCCACTAGGATCAATCCTTGCACCAAAAAGATAAGTGGCAAAATAGGGTGGCTTCTATCTATGGTTCTTAGTAAGGGCTTTCGTTCGTAATACCCCTCTTGCTCCCCAAAGGGACTCCTTACCTTGCAACAAGTAACGGACCTCGCAGCCACAAGAATACCTTAAGCATTCTTGCTCAACATTATCCTCATGGTCACAATCCTATAAGTACTCACATCAAGCAAAGACAAGTACTACATCTACCAAATTTTTGTGTCCTTGATATCCTTGAGTTTATAGTGGGTCGGAAGAGCCGGCAAAAAACTTGTCCCTACTTGGGTCATTCCTCTTGATTGCTCAAGAGCAGGCCTGCTAAAGGATTCTAAAACTAAATCAACCTTTGAGTTTCAAAATTTCTGTTTCACCTCAAGGGTGAAGAGCATACTCCCCTAGCTCAAAAATTTCTCCCAAACACACCAAGCAAAGGTTCAATTACCCTTTTGTTTTCAAAATCCAAAGATGGGTCAAGATTTATGTTTCACCACAAGGGTGAAGAGCATACTCTCCTACCACCAAAAGATCCCTACAATAAGATATTAAGTGCCTATGAAAAGAAACAACTAGTATATGCCGCACTAAAAATGAAAGCAATTAAACAAGCACTTGATTGGTTTTTATGCTTTGGGCAACCTTGCAAAAATAATTAGTAGCCCTTGTGCATTTGGAGCTTTGACATGCATTCTTTTAAGAAAATATTCCAAGCAATGGGAGCACCTACAAGCACAACTTGTTAGCTCTACAAAGGATAGTACATCAAAACCAAATAAAATCTACAAATAAACCTTAGTTCTACCATAGCAAATCAGAAATTTGAAGCAAATAAATCAAATCTTGCAAAGAAATGACCAAAATTACTCATTGCTAGGCCCGGGCGATAGTTTTGTCAGGGAAAGAATCGTACAATACTTCTTAGTATACTGCTGCGATACTTCCTCTTTGTGCGATAGTTCATGATCCCTGCATGTGACAAAGAATAATATGACAGTGCGACAGAATCTGCAAGGGCGCGTGATACTTTAACTGGTAAAGTATCACACTGATATACAAGAAACTGTCGTATGACACTGGAAGACTGTCGCATGATAATTCTGTAAGAAAAACAAAGAGTCGAAACAACAAGCTAAAATGATGACAAAAAATTGATGAAAATGCATTAAAAAAAAGGATAAAACAAGAGTGTTCTACCCCATGGTGGGCGCAACAAATGTACACTCTAAATTGTGCACTTCTCTAAGTCATTACTTCCAAGAAAATCTATGAATCAGAAACCTTGAGATAGCGACCTAGAGCTCCCTAGGTATGGAGTCACAAGGATGTTGATGGTGCTCTTAGCTAAAGCTATTGAAGCGTGCAACCTTTCTAGTAAACCACACAATAGGAGATTCAAAAAGATAAGGGCAAGAATGCCAATATCCTCAAGAATCAACAATGAAAATGCAATGCAACTATGCTAAGAATGAAGATGCAAGATAAGCTATGAAAGGAAAGAATTACAAGCCTTGCTAATTAAGCTATGTGAGCTAATCTAGAGCATAAAGGAAACTAAGCTAGATGCAATGAAAGCTTAAGCTAAGAATGCAAGAATGAAAGCTAAATGCATGAAGATCTCCAAAGCTCCAAAGTCTCCAAGAAATCCTACAACATAAGATTAGTATTCAAAGTTGGGATCCTAGAATGAGAAAAAAGCTCTCCTTTTAAAGGAATTGAAAATGAATGGACCATGGAGATTAAGAGGCAAAAGATTTAGTCAAGGGCGAACCTTGAAAGAGGAGCAATCCATGTGCGCAAATTTCCTCTAATAAGAAAATAAGAGTTGACTTTTGTGTCCATATGAGACAAAAAAGTCTTTTCTTCTTTTTATAAAATAAGAATGATGCTTTATTTGTGCAACTCAGAAGAAGAGGAAAAGTGGGGGATTTTTATTTAATAAAAAGGGAGGAAATTTTTTTTAAATAAATAAAGACTTAGGATAAAATGGTTAGCCCATAGGAAATAATCGAATAAATGATAGACATGAGATTTGATCAAGGAAATTGATATAATTTGAAAAATGTTGATTTTTGAAAATATTGATTTAGGGGTTTGATAAATTACTAAATGGGGTCCCAAAGTCTAGGCGACCATTTTAGAGTGCATACAAATACCAGCAAAACTTCACACAATACAGTGAGAAACTTCACATGAAGATCCGTAACAAAGACGTACGGAAGTACGGATGGACAACGTACGAAAATAATCAGAAAAATAAAATAAAATAAAATGAGGCAAAAAATGCAATATTCTGCCCCACGATGGGCACCAAAAATGTGTGCTAAAATATTGCCATATTTTTATGAGTCATTAAATCCAAGATTTCTCAAGAATGAGGTCTCAAATGGCAACTCATAGCTCTCTATTCATGGAGTGCAAGGGTTTGTAATGGAGACCCTCAGATTAGACCTAGTTTGTGCCCATGCAAGTACACCATAAAATGAGAGATTCAAAGAGAAAAAAAAAGAATGCTAGTCTCCATGATCATCAACTATGTATGCAAATGAAAATGAAAGCTATTCTAAATGATAACAATGCATGAAAGCAAACTAATCTATAAAAAGAAATGCTTATGCAAGATTATTCTATGAAAGGAAATATGAATCTAATCTAATATGCAAGTGCAATATTAATCTAAATAGATTTTCATGGATGCATGATAAAAGAAGACAAGAAAATAGAAGTTGCAATATCCAAGCTCAAGTGCTTAAGAATCTTCTCCAAAGTTGCTCTCCAAACTTGCAACATAACAATACAAAAACCTTCTATATGAAAAAGAGAAGTAGATGACTCCTTATAAAGGAAAGTAGATGGTCAAGATTAAGAGACAAAAAGAAATGAGCAATGGTGGAGATTAAATCTTGGTTGATCCATGTGCTCAAGATTCTTTAAGAGGCAAAAAGATGAAAAAAGCCCGCCACTTAAAAGTATGTGCATTCAAAGTGGAGAGAAAAATAGATTTTGATGCAGGAGCATCTTGGGTGTAAGAGCAATCTTGCATCACCCAAAAATATTTCTGTTTGCTTTTCAATAAGGGCTACCTTGTGCAGAGCTGCTATTTATGGAAACTTACTATTTTTAGTAAGTTGGTCATATGATCTCGGAATGTTCTGATTTCACAGTTGGAGGTTCATCTCAATCATTTCAGCCTACCAGTTGAGTTTCATTGCCACATCATCAGTATTGGTGAAGTTATTGAGGTTTTTGGGTACAAAATCTTTCAGGTCAATTTTGAAGGCCTTAGAGGCTCCAGATCGCAATCGACCCCCAGCTGATTGGCACTAGCGCGTGTTGGGTGCTGTAGATCTCATCATGGCATTTTCAAAAAGTGGTTACAATAGAAAAATGGAGTTACGGTTAAAAAGTTATGGCCTCTAGAAGTTGGGTTACTTAAAATCATATTTTGTATTTCTTTTGAGCCGACCCTATTGTAATAATTGTGAAAAATAAATAATTCTATGTCTAGTCATCCTAAAGGGCTAAATTTTTGGAACCTTCTCGGGTGATGGAAATTGCCTATATAAGAAAGGTCTGTAGTGTTGTCTTAGGCAGTTCGGGATAGTTCTGGGTGGTAGTTCTGGGTAATAATTCGAAGCTTTGTCCTACAAAATATTGTAAGGGAATGCCCATGTGGCTTTGCATATTGTAATTCTGAAAGTTTGTAATTCCACATTTGTTGAGATAATAAGAAGCCAATTTTCTGTTCTTGCATATTGTTGTGGTTTCTCTATTTCTGTTATGTGTTTGTGGTATTAAGGGAAGCATCCTTCATCAGATTTTTATTTATTTATTTTATTTCCTTTTTCAATACAAAGAGATATTTTAAGTGGGGATTTTATTAAAAAAGGATTTTATTTTAATAAGATGATTTTATTTAATTAAAATAGAAGTTTTCTCTTAATTAAATGAGACTTAGGATAAAATGATCAAACCTAAGGAAATATTGAAATAATTAAATTAATTACGATTTGATCAAGGAAATTGATTTGAATTGAAAATATTGCAAAACATTGATTCAGGAAATTGATAAAATGATGAATGGGGGCCCAAAGTCTAGGCGACCATTTTAGGATGCATACAAGTAGTAGTTTGGCTAGACATTTTGGCATTGATAAGACATTGAGTTTGCTTAAGGAAAGGTATTTTTGGCCTCATTTGTATAAGGATGTTCAAAAATTTGTGAAGAATTGTGCAGTTTGTCAAGTTGCAAAAGGAGTAACTCAGAATACTAGATTGTATAAATCGATTTATGTTCCTGAGAAACCTTGGAGAGATATTAGCATGGATTTTGTTCTTGGCTTACTGAGGACAACAAGAGGTAATGATTCCATATTTGTTGTTATGGATAGATTTTTCAAGATGGCACATTTCATGGTACATGTAGGAAAACATCAGACATTGTGCATATAGAAGATCTTTTCTTCAAGGAGATTGTCAGATTGCATAGATTATCGAGGAGTATCATCTCTACATGAGAAAGTAAGTTCGTTGGCTATTTTTGGAAGACTCTATGAAAGAATTTGGACATCGAGTTGAAGTATAGTTCTACATTTCATCCATGGATTGATGGACAAAAAAAGGTTGTAAATAGAAGTTTGGGTAACCTATTGAGATGCTTAGTTGGAGACAAACTGAGTAATTGGGATTTAATGTTAGCACAAACAAGGTTTTCATATAATAATTTAGTGAATAGGACTACTAGAAAGATACCATTTCATATTGTTATTGGCATACAACCAAGAGATATATTAGACTTGAAAGACATTGTTGGAGAAGAGAAGAGGAGTGTTGAAGGGGAAGAATTTTTTGAATTTATGAAGTCATTGCATGAGGAAGTGAAACATAAGTTGGAGCACGGTAATAAAAAAATACAAGGATAATGCATATAGTTCAAGAAGACATAAGGTTTTTTAAGTTGGTGATGAGGTAGTTGCTCATTTGTGTAAGGAAACTCAGGTGCAGAAACAGCTTCCTACGCTAATCTCTATAGGAGAGTATTATGCAAATTCTTTTAAATCCTTACAATTTCAGATTCGTTAACTACTTTAACAAAGATATTGCAAACACATACCATACATATAGAAAAATAGAGAATGACACAATGATATAGCCTGGGGAAACCTTTCGGTAAAAACCCCAGCACTCCAAAACCTGCACAATGTATTGATCAAAACTATTACAGCTTACAATACACTTGCAATGCAAATTCTTTCAAAAGATTTCTAAACCCTTGAAGACAAATCACGGTAGCATAAAACGTTCCAACAATACACTCGCATCATATCTCTTCGCAACCCTAAAAAAGCTTATATCATGTGCTTCACTTTTTAGGGCTACTCCCAAAGATAACCGTATTAGGGTTTTACCATTCTCCGAGAAAATACAGTACTCAAATTTATTAGTTGCCACATGTCTTCACCTGTCATTGAATCTTCCTGACATAGCTCTTACGTGTCATAGGAACCCGTCATAACCATTTTAGCCATGATCTCCTTACACACAATTCAAGATGTTGACACATCAACATTATTTGCAAGAAATACATTTTACAAAACAAATAATAAGAATAGGAATTATCCAAGGTTGAGACACCTTATTCCTAACAATTTGAAGAAATGAATATTTCCTATTGGAAAATATGGTAAGTTGAGGATGAATAAATTTGGTCCCTGCAAGGTAATGAAGAAGCTTGACAGTAAAAATTCTCATGAAGTTGAATTACCTGATGACATGGATATATCACCAATATTCAACATTGCATATTTATATGAGTATCATGAGCTTGGTGAAGAAGTGACAGTACCGAGTGATTATCCTAAGAAGCAGATAGAAGAAATTGAACAGATTTTGGAACAAAGAGTTGCCAAAAGCACAAGAGGAAATGATTACATGGAATACTTGGTAAAGTGGAAGAATAAACCAATTGAAGACTCTACCTAGATTTCTCAATCTGAGTTGGATTCAGCTCAGTTTGTACCTCACTCATGATTTAGAGAACCATTTTTTTTCAACCTCGAGTGTCTGATGCAGGAGCATCTTAGGTTTATGGAAATCATGTATCTTTGTAGCTCGTTAGATGTGCTTAGTAACTACTTTGGATTTCTCAGTGGAGTGTTCTTGTTGTTCACCGATGAGCTCGATTACCTGTCTCTTCTCGGTTCCTTTCAACAAGTTGATTTAGTGTGTTCGGTGTTGCTCAATAGTCTTGTTCACCAATGAGTTTACTTTTATTGTTTTGGTTGGACAACATGTGTATTTAATTTTGGTCATGATATTAATATTGGGATCATTCATTTGGAAATGTGTGGACCTAAATTTGGGTTGTTTCTTTTTCCAATGATGGATCTAGAGGATTCTTTGGGTTGACTTGTTCGGTAGCCTCTAGTGTAAATGTAATGTTTTGTTCTATATTTAGGTAGGGAATTTAGTAGAGAAGTTAGAAGGAAGGCTACATATTTTGGATCTTGCATGCATGAGGATTGTAATATCTTTGTAATTAAATTCTATTGTATTGGCCATAATCAAGAAGGTCTCACAACTCGACATGTATGAAGTTTGATGAATAAATGATATTTTTCTGCATTCCCTTCTTTTTTTTTCTATAATTTCTTCTATGTGGTGATTCAACAAGGTGGTCTAGTACTTGGGAGAGCCTTTGGCCCCATTTATCACCCTCTCCTTGCATCAATTTGTATCATGCAGATGTTCATGCAATGTGCCAACCTCTTTTCTTATCTTGAAAAGTTCATCCTCTACAACTTTCAGTGCTTCATCATTGATCTTTAGGGCATCTTCTGCATTTTTCCTTGTACTATCTTCAGATCTCCTTGCTTCCATCTCTTCACACATTCTGATTGATTGGGATTCAATGTCTCTCTTAAATTTTTTTTTGTCTTTGTGTAATTGTTCTTTCTACTTATCCATGGATTTTAGGGCCACTTCAAATTCCTCATATCCACTTAATTAAGACAATTACTCAATGTAGCCTTTACTCTCTTTTAGTTGTTCAACATGCTCTTATTTCTTGGCAAAATATTTCTTCAACTGACCTTTCAATTTTTTGATAACCCTTTCAGCTTCATCAACTTGTCTCTTGTATCTCAAACCCTCCATATTTTCCATAAGGATATTCCCCAATTTGTTAGGCTTCTTCAAGGGCACAAGGATCTAATGCCAATTATTAGTATTATAAGGCACTAAGGGGGGTGGGGAGATAAATCAGTGCTTCCATAGATCTGAAAATTTTAATGATTTTCTTCCACAAGAACCAACATGAAAATGCTAATATAACAATGAAGCATAACATATAAAGCATTCACACACAATGAACACAAGACACAATATTTTTTCCTGTGGAAACCCTTTTTAGAGGGAGAAAACCATGTGTGGGGAAGATGCCCACAAATTTCACTAGTAAACTGATGAAATCTACCCTGTTAGGAGCAATTAAAAAACATTTATGAGGTTATACCCAGTTAAGAGTACTTATAGCCCAATTAAGAACTATAAAGGTCCTGTTAAATACTATCATGTCAAGGGATTTACAAATACTTTTGAGAGTTCACCTTGTGAGAGGATTTATGCTTTAGATCCTATTAAATATCCTACTCACCCTATTAGAAGTGACCTTGTTTAAGGATTTAGCTTGCTAGTGTGTTAGAATCAACAAGTAAAGAGTGATATGATGTTTCCACTTAATGCATGATAGATCCAATGTATTCTTGACCAAATGTGCTTCTCTAAAAACTTTACTACCTCTGTACTATCTTCAATAATCTTTTTCAGTCACCACATACCATCGCAATAACACACTTAACAATTTACATAATCACTTTTATAATTGTTCAAGGTCGGTACTAGAAACCTAAAACATTTTACAAGTCAGCCCTCAAATCCAACTTAACATATGAGTGAGCATTCTAAAATCAAAATTAAATATCCTTGATGTTAGATCAAGACATCAAATCTTGAAAAAATATCTTCCTACCACTTACATTTGATTGTAACACCAATCTAGCCAACTATACTAATTGGTACTCTTTACTTATTTCCAATGTCACTTCAATCCTCAATAACTCAGTCAAATCATCAAACTAATTGACGTGATTATAGAAGTAGTCACATATACCTCTATAGATAATGTATGTATGATTGTACACCTTAACTTGGTCTCTAACTCCAGATACAATCATCTGAATCCTATATATTGTCTTCTTACCAATTGAATAGACACTTAATCTCTTCTCCATTTTATCCTTTAATACCATCGGTAAACCTAATCTCTTAACATCAACATAACATGTTTCCAACAATGAAAATACCACAATACACTCAAGTGATCAAAACACATATCATCTTCATCAAACTCCAAAATTACTAAGACACATTAATGTGTCATATGACCCCTTAAGACACCTTAATATGTACTAGGACCCCTAAGATGTATTCTTAGGGTTCCTAAGGGGTCATAAGATGTCTTCAGGGGTCCTAGGACACATTAATGCACTCTAGAATCCCATGTGACCCCTCAAATCCTTAGGAAGCGTAAGAATATATCTTAGGGGCCGTAAGGGGACTTAAGTGGTCTAAGAAACAATAATGTGTCCTATGACCCCTTAAGACACCTTAATGTGTGATATGGCCCATAATATGTATTCATAGGGTTTCTAAGGGGTACTAATGTGTCTCAGGGGGTCCTCAGACCCATTAATGCATCTTATGACCCCTTATGAAACCTAAGAGTACATCTTAGGGGTCGTAAGGGGTCTTATGGGGTACTAAGACATGTTATTTTGTCCTATGACCCCTTAAGAAACCTTAATATGTATAAGGACCCATAAGATGTATTCTTAGGATTATTAAGGGGTTCTAATGTGTCTTAAGGGGTCCTAGGACACATTAATGTGTCCTACGACCCCTTAGAAAGTATAAGAGTACATCTTAGGGGTCATAAGGTTTCTTACGAGGTCTTAGGAACTATTAATGTTTCCTACAACCCCTTGTGACCCCTTACAACTCCTTAGGAAGGATAAGAGTACATCTTAGGGGTCGGAAGTGGTCTTATGGTGTCCTAAGATACATTAATGTGTCATATGACCCCTTAAGACACCTTAATGTGTATTATGACCCGTAAGATGTATTCTTAGGGTTCCTAAGGTGTTTTAAGGGGTCCTAGGACACATTAATGCATTCTACAACCCCTTATGACCCCTTGAAACCTTAGGAAGCCTAAGAATACATCTTAGGACTTGTAAGGGGTCTTAAGGGGACCTAAGACACAATAATGTGTCTTATAACTGCTTAAGACCCTGTAACATGTATGTAAGACCCCTTAATATGTATGAGAACCCCTAATATGTATTCTTAGGATTCCTAAGGGGTACTAAGGTGTCTTAAGGGGTCCTACAACCCCTTTTGACCCCTTCTAACCCCTTGGAAAGCCTAAGAGTACAACTTAACATTTGTAAGGGATTTCTTAGGACACATTAATGTATCCTATGACCCCTTATGACTTCTTAGGAAGTCTAAGAGTACATCTTAGGGGTAGTAAGGTGTCTTAAGGGGTCCTAGGACCCATTAATGCATCTTATGGCCCATTATGATCCCCTTAGACCCCTTAGGAAGTCTAAGATTACATCTTAGTGGTCATAAGGGGTCTTATTATTTCCTAAGACACATTAATGTGTCCTATGACCCCTTAAGACACCTTAATCTGTAATAGGACCCCTAAGATGTATTTGTAGGGTTCCTAGGGGGTCGTAAGGTGTCTTAAGGGGTCTTAGGACACATTAATGTATTCTATAACTCTGTATGACCTATTCAACCCTTAGGAAGCCTGAGAATACATCTTAGGGGTTATAAGGGGTCTTAAGGGGTCCTAAGACATAGTAATATGTCCTATGACCCCTTAAGACCCCTTAATGTGTACTAGGACCCATAATATGTATTCTTAGTATTCCTAAATAGTATTAAGGTGTCTTCATAGGTTCAAGGACTCATTAATGCATCATACTACCCCTTGCGACCCCTTTAGATCCCTTATGAATCCTAAGAGTACAAATTAGGGGTCATAAAGGGTCTTATGGGGTCCTAAGACACATTAATGTGTCCTATGACCACTTAAGACACCTTAATGTGGATCGAGACCCCTAAGATGTATTCTTAGGCTTCTTAAAGGGTTTTAAGGTGTCTTAAGGGGTCCTAAGACACATTAATGCATCCTACGACTCCTTATGACCCCTTACAACCCCTTAGGGGACCTAAGAGTACATCTTAGGGGTCGTAAGGTGTCCTATTAATGTGTCCTATGAAACCTTAGGAATCCTAAGAGTACATTTTAGGGGTTGTATAGTGTCCTAAGACACATTAATGTGTTCTATGACCCCTTAAGACACCTTAATGTGTACTAGGATCCCTAAGATTTATTCTTAGGGATCCTAAGGGGTTGTAAGGTGTCTTAAGGGGTTCTAGGATGCATTAATGTTTTCTATGACCCCTTATGACCCTTTAATCCCTTAAGAAGCATAAGAGTACATCTTAGGCATGATAAGGGGGCTAAAGGGGTCCTAAGACATAATAATATGTCCTATGACCCCTTAAGACCCCTTAATGTGTACTAGGACCCCTAATATGTATTCTTAGGGTTCCTAAGGGGTATTATGGTGTCTTAAGGGCTCATATGAACCATTAATGCATCCCAAAACCCCTTATGGTCCCTTAAAACCCCTTAAGAAGTCTAAGAGTACATCTTAGGGGTCTTATGGTGTCTTATGGGGTCCTAAGACACATTAATATGTCCTATGATCCCTTAAGACACCTTAATGTGTACTAGGACACCTAAGATGTACTCTTAGTGTTCTCAAGGGGTTGTAAGGTGTATTAAGGGGTCCTATGACACATTAATGCATCCTAAAACCCCTTATGACCCCTCAGGAAGCCTAAGAGTACATCTTAGGGGTCATACATTATCTTAAGGAGTCCCAAGGTCTATTAATACCTCTTACGACCCCTTATGACCCCTTACAACCCCTTAGGAAACCTAAGAGTTCATCTTAGGGGTTGTAAGGGGTCTTATGGTATCTTAAGACACATTAATGTGTCTTATGACCCCTTAAGACACTTTAATTTGTACTAGTACCCCTAAGATGTATTCTTAGAGATTCTAAGGGGTAGTAAGGTGTCTTAAGGGGTCCTAGGACACATTAATGTGTTCTATGATCCCTTATGAACCCTGGACCCCTTAGGAAGCCTAAGAATACATCTTAGGGGTCATAAGGGGTCCTAAGACACAATAATGTGTTGTACAACCCCTTAAGACCCCTTAAGATCCCTTAATGTGTACTAGGACCACTAATATGTATTCTTAGGGTTCCTAAGGGGTACTAGTGTGTCTTAAGGGGTCCTAGGACTCATTAATGCATCCTATGACCCCTTATGACCCCTTTCGACCTGTTAGGAATCCTAAGAGTATATATTAGGGGTTGTATGGGGTCTTAAGGGTTATTAAGACAAATTAATGTGTCCTATGACACAAACACAAACCTCTCTCTCTCTAGATCCCCTTCTCTATTTCTCTCTCATTATCCCAACTTGTCACATTCTCTCTCTCTCTCTATATATATATATATCCCCTTCTCTCTTTATCTCTATCTCTCTCTCTCTATATCTTCTCTCCCCCTCTCCCCCCTATGAAAGTAACAAAATATTTCTAGATTGGAAACCCTAATTGTGAAAGCTATGACAATCACAAAGAGATCCAAGTGGGCTTCTTTGTTGATGTTGTTGCAACTTCGCACATAGAAGAAAATCAAAATAGGTTTAATTTGTACTTCTTAAATACAAAATTAATTTTAAGCCATTTTTCTAAATTAAAATATTTAATCTACATAAAATTATAATATGTAATATATATTAAATACTATATTATAATATATTATATAGTATATATAATCTATTTAATATATTTTATATATATTATATAATATCATATAATATAAATTGTTGGAAACTACAATTGAAATGATTGTTATATTGTCATTGATATCAAACCCTAACTGGTAAGACAATTGCTACCTAGTGAGTACCATATCTTTTGATTGATGAAGAGGATTTGAAAAGAGGAGATAACAAGAGGACCTAAGGAAAGGTTGAGTTATGTGATACTTCAATGGGTACTTGAATAGTTGGAACATTAACAAGAGAATGTTTTATTTATCTTTAACACTAAGTAAAGAAGTCAATAGATTTGAATCATAGGCTTAACCGAGCAAAAGAGAATAAATTCAGTTTAAGCTATGCGATGCTAGTGTCGACTGTGTGCCAATATAAGCCAAGAAAATTTATTGCAAACCAAGCATCAGTAATTGTTGAGCATCAGACAATTAACCAAGTGAAGACAATGTTTTTTGAGAAGAATAGTTTTAGTGATGACCAAGATATCCAGTGATGACTATGTAGATGAACATAGTATTGACCAAGTTTCAGTAATTTATAGTTTGTGAAAGAATTGAGAATCCCATCTGACATAGTTGAATTCTTGGGATACGTGAAACATGTTGACATTAATAATGAATTATCTAGAGCATTTAATGCATGGTAAACCATTTTCTTATGGATTTAAGAAGATGTTTGGAGAAGTATCTACAAGGAAAAGGAGGAGAACAAAATGATGGAAGGATTCGATGAATTTGACCTAAACCTAAGATCTACGGAAGAGATTAAGCGGAAAAAGATTAATCTACTTGATCAAGGAGGTATAAGAATGACCTAATTGTGAGGTTATAAAGAGAGTGAAAAGAGGTTGATGTTATTGACCTATGAACCTAAGAAGAAGGCTAAGAAGAGTTGTGAAGAGTTGAATAGAGTTGAGGTGATTGCTTGAAGAGATTTATGAGAAGATCAAAGATGGAGATGGTAATGAAGGTTAGTCAATAAATCAACATATGAGCATAGTAGATCTGTATTTGCAAAGTGAGTTGTATATTTTAGCTTAGAACCTATTGTTACTTTCTAACCATTGTATCAGTCAAAATCCTTTAATCAAGGTTGACCTAACAGTTATTTTGTAAACCCTTTAATCAAGGTGATATTCTAATGGATTATTCTTAATCACTCTAATTGGGATACTCTTAACATGGTGATTAAATCCTTTAACAGGGTCACACCTAATAGTGTGTATTATAAACCTTTAACAAGGTTGACTTCTCATAGAGCTCACTTCAGAAGAGTGAAAATTAGTAGCATGTTACTGGTGGTTTTTCCCAAATTAGGTTTCCACGTTAAATCCTAGTGTTATACTTGTGTGAATGTTATTTGATGTGAATGTTTTTGAAAGTTTTATATTTTGCAAGTTGATTACTTTTGGACAGTGGACTACAAGTTTTATATTTCTTATTAGATCTAAGTTTTTTGAAGAGTTTAAAAGTTCTATTGGTACATTTGGACTTGACGATAACTGATTCACCCCCCTCTTAGTTATTCTAAAATCATTCTAGCAATTGGTATCATAGTTGTTGGTGCTTGTAAGGAGAAAGTTTAAAGGTATTTGAAGCTAATGATCAAGATGTACAAAAAGGAGGTACCAAAGTTAAACAAGGAGAACTTCCCTACATGGTAGATTTTGACAAAATTACACCTAGCTGATATTGGTGATCGATAAAATACTATGTGAAAATAGTTATGTACCATTTGTTGCACCTATGACAATAGAGTAGATGAAGGAAAAACAAGAACATAATCAAGGAATGTTGGAGATTGCATTAGCCCTAAGCTATCCTTAATTTCAAGACATCAAGGACTGGAATAATGCAAAGAAAATGTGGGACACACTAGCAGCTATCTATGGTGGGGACACAAATGTGTTGAGAGCCAAATCTGAAAGTTTGAGAGGCAAGTTTGATGAAATGAAAATGCAAGAAGGTGAAAACATTGTTTAGTATGGTGGTAGAGTTAAAGAGGTATTAAATGCTATTAGAGGAGCTAATGGAAAGATTGATGATGAAACTCTTATTAGTAAAGTGTTGAGAACCCTACTTCCCATCTATGCTATTAGAGTTTCTGCAATACAAGAATCAAGATGTACTCCTGGTAATGTCCTAACTTTGGAAGGTCTTGTTGGTAGGATTACTGCTTTTGAGTTGTCTAATTTTGATAACTTCACTACTCACAACATTTAATCCGCATTCAAGTCTTAAATGGTTCTTCATAAGACTAAGAAAGGACAAGAAATATGTATGAGTAGTGATAGTAACAATGAAAGTGATAGTGATACTTCTGATGATGATCTAGATGATCTTGAGGCACTTATGGCTAGTAGACTGCTGAGAGGAAAAGGAAAATTCAAAGGTAAATTTCCTATAATCTATTTTTCATGTAACAAAGTTTACCATATTGCAGCAAGATGCCCTGACATGAATGACAATGATGAAATAAGGGAAAGCAAGTATAAAAAAAAGAAATGACAAAGATTGTAGAAGGTACAAGGACTACAAAGATAAAGGTAAGAAATCTTGTTATATTATTGAAGAGGAAACTGGTCGTGAAACTAGTGAATCTGATGATTGTGATATAGAAGTTGTTTATGTTGCTATGAAAGATGATTATGATGAAGATGAGAAAACTATACTTATTGAACATATGTGAGTAAAGGTGATAAATGGATTATTGATAGTGGTTTCTCATATCACATGACTAGTGATAAAAGTAAGTTTGAAATCCTAAATCATTACAAAGGTAGAAGTGTTAAGTTTGGTAATGATGAACCATGTCTTGTGAAAGGAAAAGGATCAATAAGATTAACTGATAAGATCAGATGTGATAATTCTTATTGGGTTGAAGGACTTAACTATAATTTTTTGAGTGTTGCACAATTGAATAGTACTGGTTACCGAGTTGAATTTTATCACAAGAAGGCTAAAGTATTTGATGCCACTGGTGAACTAATTGGAAGTGGAGAACATACAAGAGGTAGTTTTTTCTATCTAGACCTATTTGAAGAAACATGTTTGTTTGCACAATTCGATGATGTATGGTTATGGCATAAAAGGTTGTGTCATGTGAAATTTGACAATTTGGTAAATATTAGTAAGATGAAGAAAGTTAGAGGTTTACCAAGATTGAAGAAACCTAATAATGTGATATGTAAACAATATCAATTGGGAAAACTGACAAAGTCTAGTTTCAAGAGAAAGACATATACTTCTGATAATATTTTGGAATTGGTTCATACTAACCTTTGTGGACCTATTGATGTATAAAGTTATTTTAGTGATAAATATTTTATTTTGTTTGTTGATGACTATTCTAGAATGATGACTGTGATGTTTCTAAAAGAGAAATATGATGCCTTTCAGTTGTTTAAGCGGTATTTGGAAAAAGTTGAGAAAGAAATAGGTAAAAGCTTGAAATATTTGAGATATGACAGAGGATGAGAGTTCATATCAAATGAGTTCAATATATTCTGCAATGATACAAGAATAAAGAGACAAATGTCTGCACCAAGGACACCTCCACATGATGGTATAACAAAAAGAAGAAACAGATCAACTATGGATTGTGCTAGAACACTGATGATAGAGAAGAATTTTGCGCAAAAGTATTGGAGAGAAGTTGTAAGTACAATTGTTTATACCTTGAACTAAGTACAAATCAAGAAAGGTACAAATGCTACACCTTTTGAATTATGGTATGGTTATGCACCTAATGTGAAATACTTTGAAGTTTTTGGAAGAAAATGTTATATACTGAAGGACAATAGGAATGGAAAGATTGATGCTAAACGTGATGAAGGCATATTCCTAGGATATTCCACTAAGAGAAAAGCTTACAAGTGTTTGAATTCTAACACTAACAAAGTTGTGGAAAGTGAAAATGTTAGAGTTGATGAATATGTAGAAAATAATGAAGTTGAGTACAAACAAGAACCTAAAGATTGCATATATTTTGTACAAATGGAAGAAGGAGAGGCTAGTAATGTATCTGAACTAGAAAACAAAGATGTCAAGAAACAACATGAACCTGTTGAGTCGCAATAAGAAAATTTTGAGCATCAGAAGGATGCTACCAAGAAATCAGGCGAGGAGCCAGAGAATCTACAAGATGAATCTAAAGATCAAGAACCAGTAGAAAGAAGATCCGAGCCTACATTAGCATAGTATGTGAGAAGACATCATAAGCTAGAAAAAATCGTTGGAGATAAATAATATGGAGTCATGACAATAAGTAAGTTGAAAGATAAAACATTCTTGTTATGTGAATTTGAGCCTAAGACAGTGAAAGATTATTTAGAGAATGAAGATTGGATTCAAGCGATGAATGAAGAAATAGAGCTGATAGAAAAGAGCAAAACCTGGACACTAGTGCCAAGACCAAAAGATAAGAATTTTATTGGAACAAAGTGGGTATTCATAAATAAGCTAAATGAACATGGAGAAGTCACTAGGAAAAAAGCAAGATTGGTATGCAATGGATATGCATAGGAAGAAGGCATTGACTATGGGGAGACATTTGCCCCAGTTGCAATATTGGAAGGAGTAAGAAGTCTACTTGCATATGCAACTTTTAAAGGATTCAAAGTGTATCAAATGGATGTCAAATCTGCATTTCTGAATAGAATACTGGAAGACATATACATTGAACAACTAGAAGGATTTGTTGACCCAAGCAAAAGGAACATGGTTTGTAAACTTCATAAGGCACTATATGGATTGAAACAAGCCCCTAGAGCATGATATGAGAGATTGCACAATTATTTGATAAAGATTGGATTTGTAAGGACAAATGGTAATAACAATCTATATTTGAAGACTGAAAAAGGCAAAGGGATATTGTTAGCTGAAATATTTGTTGATGATATTATATTTGGAGGACAAGATGCCCGATGTCAAACATTTTCAAATGAAATGAAAACTAAATTTGAAATGTCTATGTTTGGTGAGATAAAATTCTTTGTTGGTTTGCAAGTTTATCAGATGAAGAAAGGTATCTATATTACACAATCTAAGTATCTGATACACAGAGGGAGTTGACTAAAGTTGCTTCATTACATATTTGTTAGATTGTATGGTAGAGAATGTGGTGTTTCCATCAATGCCAAAGGAGAGATCGTTGGAAACTACAATTGAAATAATTGTTATATTATCATTGATGTTAAACCTTAACGGGTAAGACAGTTTCTACCTAGTGAGTACCATATCTTTTGATTAATGAAGAGGATTTGAAAAGAGGACATAACAAGAGGACCTAAGGAAAGGTTGAGTTATGTGATACTTCAATAGGTACTTGAATAGTTGGCATATTGACAAGGTAATGTGTTGTTTATCTTTAACACTAAGTAAAGAAGTCAATAGATTTGAAGCATAGGCTTAACCAGGCAAAATAGAAGAAATTCAGTTTAAGCCCAGTGATGCTAGTATCGACCGAGCACTAGTATAAGCCGAGCAAATTTAGTGTCGACTAAGCATCAGTAATTGTTGAGCATCAGACTATTAACCAAGCAAATATAGTGTTTGTCGAGAAGAACAGTTTTAGCGATGACTAAGATATCCAGTGATGACCGAGTAGATGAACACAATATTGACCGAGTGTCAGTAATTTACAGTTTGTGAAATAATTGAGAATCCCAGCCAACAAAGTTGAATTCTTAGGATATGTAAAACGTGTTTACATTAATAATGAATGATTTGGAGCATTTAATACATGGTAAACCATTTTCTTATGGATTCAAGGAGAAGTTTGGAGAATTATCTAGAAGGAAAAGGAGGAGAACAAAATGATGGAAGGATTTGATGAATCTGACCTAAACCCAAGATTTACAGAAGAGATTAAGTGGAAAAAGATTAATCTACCTGATCAAGAAGGTATAAGGATGACCTAATTGTGAGGTTATGAAGAGAGTGGAAAGAGGTTGATGTTATTGAAAGACAAACCTAAGCAGAAGGCTAAGAAGAGCTGTGAAGAGCTAAATAGAGTTGAGGTGATTTCTTGAAGAGATTTCTGAGCATATCAGAGATGGAGATGGTAATGAAGGCCAGTCAGTAAATTAGCATATGAGCGTAGTGGATCTGTATTTGCAAAGTGAGTTGTATATTTCAGATCAGAACCTACTGTTACTTTCTAACCATTATATTAGTCAAAATCCTTTAATCAAGGTTGACCTAAAAGTCAATTTCTATTCCCTTTAATCAAATTGACATTCTAATGGAATTTTCTTAAGCCCTCTAACCAGGCCTCTTAATAGAGTGATTAAATCCTTTAACAGGGTCACACCTAACAATGTGTATTGTAAACCTTTAACAGGGTTGGCTTCTCACAGAGCTCACTTCAGAAGAGTGAAAATTAGTAGCATGTTATTGGCATTTTTTCCAAAATTGGGTTTCCACATTAAATCCTAGTGTTATACTTGTGTGAATGTTATTTGATGTGAATGTTGTTGAAATTTTTATATTCTGCAAGTTGATTACTTTTGGACAGTGGACTACAAGTTTTATATTGCTAATTAGATCTAAGTTTGTTGAAGAGTTTAAAAGTTCTACTGGTATATCTGGACCTAAGGATAACTGTTTCAGCCCCCCTCTCAGTTATTCTAAAATCATTTTAACAATAAATAATATATATTACATATATTATATTATATTATATATTGTATTATATAATATATCACATATTATAATATATCATTAAATATAATATTATATAATATATCATATAATATAACATTAAATATATAATAACAAATCCCCAATGATAAGCTAGAGGCTTGAACAATCCATTTGGAAATCATAACCTTACTGTGAACAATGAGCTCCTAGAAGTCACTAAAACCCTCACAAAACCCTCATAGTTCAGATAGGGTATTGTATGAAAGCTTAGGAACCCAAGACCCACAAAATCTCTTAGGGTTTCCTAATTAACCAAAGAATACATGATTCTTTTGGGAGTTCCTTTAGGGGAAATTTGCAGGAAATCCTAAAATCCCAGATTAGGGGACCTAATTGGGGGCTCAAGGGCTAAAAGGCCAAAACAAAGACTTTAAAGAGATCAATAAGGAAGTATTGAGATCTTGATAAAACATGTCAATAATTGAATAAAGAAAAGAATTTTATTGCCTCCACACCCCTACAAGACTTATCACTTGCTTAGGAGGTAGAGTACACTTGGGAGGATGGAAGAAAGCTTGAGAAGAGAAGGTACACTTAAACATTGATAGGTCACCTAGGAGTTTGGGAATAGTTTATTATGTTTGAGGACATTGAGGAAGTCCTTAGGATACAAGGAGGCACCTTGTTGAAGCCCTAGTCAAGGAATTGGGGAGTTGGAGAGTTGGGAACCTAAGTGGTCCTGACAAGAGAGTTTAAAACCTAGTGTGATCCTATCAAAATATCTAAAACATTCACTTAATCATTTAGAACAAATTGTGTCATCATACAATTTCTCTCCCTATCTCTTTCTTCCCCCAAATCACTCTACCTTTATTTTCTTCTCATGTTTTCTCTCTCTCTCTCTCTCTCTCTCTCTTTCCCCTTCTCTTTCTCATCCTCTCTTTATCTTTGTTGAGAAAAAAATTCAAATACTAATATAAAACTTTTCAAAATGTTTGTAAATATGAAATTAATCAATTTATAATTAGATTACAATATAATATTATATAAAAATGTATAAATCAATTATAAGAATAAAACTAACAAACTATAATCATTATGTTTTTTATTAGGTGAAAAAAAAGTTTTGAATGGGCCCTGAAACCCTATACAATCAAATTTTGACGAGGATCTGGAACCCGAACAAGATGATTTGTTGCAACAAATAGAACATTACAGCACAACAACCCAAATCTAGCAAGAAGATGACAACATTACAACATAGAGCAATAAACATACAAGCTACCCCAAAGCCAACCCAAGACCAACACCTTTAAATTATAAAAATAGTCTCCCTTGTTGGCAATGGGCCAGCATCCCTTGCAGGGTTTGCAACATGGCTTAACCACCTCCTATGTCTTATGTAAGTCTAGTGGTTGTATCAAGCATTAATAGGTCAATCATTTGGGGAAACCACAATCACTACTTGTAACAAGTGGTATCAGAGCTTAGTCACAAGTTCGAATCCATGCAAGCCATGGAGAGTGACGTTGGGAGGGGGATTGTTAGCAGTGGGCCAACATCCCTCACAGGGTTCACGACATGGCTTAACCACCTCCTTTGTCCTCTATAAGTAAAGTGACTGTATCAGGCATTAATAGGTTGATCTTTTGGTGCAACGGAAACCACTACTTGTAAAATCCCTATTGAGGAGATCCTGGGGGTTTTGAATGGCACCCCAAACCATATATTTTGGTTTTGTCATGGCTTCCAAAACCATAGTAGCAAACAACCTCAAAAAATGAATCATCAAATGGGAAACAACCTCAATAAGATCAATAAGAGAGAAATCAGTCCTCCACAAAACCCACATGCGATACCACCCCTCGTTCTAGTAGCCAACTACGAGAGGGAGTTTGTCCCAGCCATAGTCATCTTCACCCTCAAAGCTCATCACCACCTCTATAGATGATGAGTCCACCTCAATAGGAGATGAGAGAAAAATATAAAGAAAAGAAATGCACCCAGTCGTCTAGAAAGTCGTGCAGAAAGGAACCACAATAGAGTCCTCCAAATGAACAGAAAAGAGAACCACATGAATCCACCAAGGGAATGAGCACCCCCAAAACTAGAAAACCTCCTAAACTAAAAACAAGCAGCAGCCAAACAGAGCCCTTAAAAATTTTCATCATCCACCATCTGGCAATAACCAAATAAATAGGCTAAGCACACCTTAGCCAACAAAAAGAGGAGACTAGAAAAAGGACTTGAGAGAAATAAAGTAACAACTCCAATTTGACAAGATCTACACTGCTAGTGAAATAAAAAAGTACCCATGTGCAAGGGCAAGGTACACCTAGAGAAACATAGTCCACCAAGGAATAAGAAGAAAACTAGACAGAGGCCAGACTAATGGATACAACTGCATAAGATAAAACATTGTAACTCCATGACCCAACAAACAATTTGAAACTTACCTCACTCCCCAACTAAGAAACCCCAACAAAAGGGAAGACCAAAACCTCATCATTCTGGTCGGCCCTAAAAGAACCAAGAGACGAATGAACAAATACAATAAACCAAACACTTTTGGTAGGGAAACTGAAAACCAACACCTCGGAGATGAAATAACCACACTCATCGATCTAAGCTCCAACATTATCTTTAAAACTAGTCACCAGACTTTCCCAAGTTGCAGAACTTGGCATGCCACAGTCAGCCATAACACCACCGCTAAAGGCCAATTCATAAAGATTCAACACCCTTCAAAGGTAGGTATCCACCAAAGGGGGAAAAAATAAAATTGGGGAACCAATTAGCACAATCCCTCATCCACCTAAGCCCCCACCAGCCAGGTTCGCATCACAAAGGAACAACAAAACCCTAGCCACCAAAGACTGGTACAAATCCTCAATAGCAAAAATTGAGTGTCACCAAATAACACTACCATAGAAGCCATGTGCCAAAAAAGACCATCCAGAGGCAAGCAATGTAAAAATCTCTCCAAAGAATAGGAGAGACAGATCCCCGTTCGCATCAGCCTTGTCATTTATTTCCTCGTCTGTAGAAATGGACACAGAAGAGTTGCCCTGACTTGCATAAATCCTAGTTTTTGAATCTCTTGGTCTCCTGTTACTCGGCATATTTTTTTGACAAACTAGATAATAATTATAGATCTTATATATAAAATCAATTTTATTTTATTCTCTACTCTATATTTATAAATTTTTACCAATTATTTTTGTAAAAGAATTTTCTTAACAATTCGTAAGGACACATTTCCTTCACTCATTTGCACTTTTGTCACTTATATTATTGAAAAATGTATTTTGTGTTTAATTTTTAACAGCTCTCTTTCTTTATATTTAAGCAGATAGGATTTTTTGTGGGCATAGCCCATTGATGGAAAATTATCAGCTGACGGAAAAGTGTCATATACTAAAAAAATATATGATCATTCTATCAAAAAAAAATGAAAGCCGACGAGATTTTGGAGGGTTCTCTTCCCTCCTTAACCCAGTTTTGGTGAGTTTTTGGCAGATGGGGCATCAAATTTTTGGATAAGCTCCTACATTTTGGGGGATAAGCTTGTGCATTATACTGGTGCATGACAAACACTTGTTTGTTTTTCTTTGGCATGCCGAATATCTGTCCTTGGGGATTCTTGACACAGAGAAGAGGTGCCTTTTTTATTGCAATGTCTTCTGATACCATGGGCTTTCCGCACATTGGGAGAAAAATCTAAAGGAAAATTCCTCATTCATAGGAGGCTGGTGAGGAGAACAATTGTGAAAGGGGGCAAAGGAATTATTAACCTTATGGCATGGACAATATACTAGTCTAGGTGACTCTCTTTCTGAGTATGGTCACTATGAAAGTATGATTTGGTAGACTCATTTGCATCCTCGTTAATGGCGGAGCCATCTCCTCATTCTACCTCAGATGAGATTAAAAGGGATGATGAGGAAGAGGAGGACCAAGATAGGGAGGTTAGAGTAGGGAAAGTTAACAAACTCATTCAATGATTATCCCATGAGAAAGTCCCTAAAAGCTAAAACAAAGACAAAGGACTCTGTGTTGGATTGCGAGTTAGAGAAACTAAGGAATGTGGGGATGTTGTAGAAATTGGTGCAGGCAATCATGTGTACTAATGGCCACTTCCACTGGTTGGGAATATTATAATTTTCCACCATCATTCTCAACGTCAATTCCCTTGATCATTTGAACATTGCTAATGTCATCATGTAGGTTGAAGAAGACGTTGGTCCTTTCATTGGTGACATTGACATTTTCTAAACCCTAATTGATTTATGCAAAATTTTAGTCTCACCTATGAAATAGAGAAGCATAGACATGGCACATGGACCATTGACAAAATGCCTCAAAGACTTTAGATCATGCATAATTAATCTTCTTCATAGAAATCAGCTTTCAAAAAAGACCACATCCTATTATTTGTAGTTTAGCCCAAAGAGTAAGGTTAATCTATAGTAATTGATTCAGTAGGAAATCCAGCACACGAGGTTGTGATGTATTTTCTCATTTTCCTCTTTCTTCACACCATTTTCAATAGTGACTAACTTTGTATAAGTTTTTGTAGATCGTTTAGTTTTCAAAGATTATGTCTCTGTGATATATTATCAATTACAGTAATAATTACGTAGGAAAAGATGTTTGAGATTAATGATTGTGGAGCCATGGAGAGTGACCTGAGACTCAATCAATGGAGATTTGTCATCTAAAACTTATTATAGTTTCCTGTAGTTAGCTTCTAATGTGGTTTATGGATTCATATTTTAAGAATTTATTTATTTGTGATTCTTTTTAGAGCTAACAACATACATTAATTCTTATAACAGAGCCGGAGCCAAATCTTCTTCTACAGGGTGTCAAGAGACTTTTGGGTTTCTACCAACTGTTGTTAGTAACCTATTTTTTATGGGTGTGTATAGATTCTTAATGTTCTAGGCATCTCCTTTTTGAGCGATGTAAGTGATCTTCTGTTGAACGTTTGTGCTTTCTTTCTTCCAATTCTTGGAGCTTTTCCTAATGCCCTTCTTATATTCGGTGAGGTTTATGCTTTTTCAGCTCTTGCAATATAAGATAGAACCCAGTTCTACAAAGGATTTTAGTCTAACTTGTTCACTATGATTGGATCATTCTTTAGTTTGAGTCTTGTAGTTTCAAATCAAGCAGCGTCGCAACAGCCCTGACAGAGCAGAAGATAGAAGGATAGTAGCCCTGACAAAGAAGAATATGAAAGGACAGTGGCCAAAAACAAACAACAAAATGCTTTGAATAACATAAAAGATGAAAAGAACTCAATACTGAAATAATAAGATGTTCCTTAACTCTGTTTAGAGGTAAAAGGTGTAGCAACGGTGAGACTACCATGAGTCCCTTAAAGTATGCGCTGCACGACAAACCAATAAACTTTCCTGCCAACACAGAAATAGGTGGGTGTTTGTGAATTGAGAAATCATCATTTTTATTGTCTATAAAACCAAGAAAAGCACCCATACCCTCTTGAAGGCTTGCAGTCAAGAAGATGCATTCTCAATGGTCTTAGAGGAGCATCGGTTATCATTCATGTTTTAATTAATTTTTTTAATTAAAAGTCTAAAAAAAAATTATTTAGTAGATTGATAGTCATCTATTTTCTTTAAAAAAAGTCAGTGATTAGAGAAATTGTGCAATTTAATTGGTACCAATAATGTATGATTACTATAATATTTGGGCATAAGTATTATATCGATTGTACTATTGTTTGGTTCTTAAAGTGAGTAATATGTTTCACTTTTTGACCCTTGGGTGCATAATTGATTCCACAATATTTATCTTTACTATCCAGAAGTTAAAAAATAGCTATAAACAATAACGTCACATATATAAACATCCACAAAAATATTGTCTAAATTTTGAATGGGTGGCATATTTGAGTAAGGATTATCTCATTTAAGTCTTAGAGAGCAGTTTTTTCCTCCAAGTGGTTGTGCTGACTCAAAGATCTCAAAAAACTAAAAAGAAAGAGCTGAACAAATATAAGGTAGAGTGGTCAATGAATTAATTGTGAATGGACTAGTTATTTTCTGTCCAACAAAAGCCTGATAAGCCTATATAACGACAAACAACCTGCCGATTGAAATTCATTGTTGAGCATGCTCACTTCACTCATGCAAAGGAGACATGGAAGGAACAGGTTGGTATGCTATTTATTCTTCTCATCTTGTCCCCTGTAAGGACTTATACATGAATTATTTTTTCTTGTGAGTTTGCAATAGATTTAAACATATTCCTTACCTATGCATATATTTATGGATCAATCGTGAGACAGAACAACAACATTAGTCAATCCGGCTACATCTAGAAATAAAGTATGAACAATATATATTCTATGGAAAGAAAAGGACAAGCATTGAAAATTGGCCTCTTGAAATTTGTCCAATTTTGGAACAATTTTTTAGAGCTAACAACAATATATTAAGGAAATAATAAGGGACAAAAAATACAAAAGGCAACTAAGAAATAGATCATAATTAATCCTCAAAATAAATTGTAGGCCTAATTAAATTGTAATCCTTATCACAGATAAACTATATAATTCCAAACTTTATTGTATAACTTTAGCCTCAGCTGAATTGCAACCCTAACTCTCTAGCTAATCATGTTGAAGCTTATAGCTAATCCTAATTGAACAGTAACCCTAATTTTTAAGTAAATAATAATTCCAATAAACTGATGATTACACTGATCCTTTTTTATTTGTGTTATTATTTTTACTTTATATGCTAAAAATATAAACACTTGAAGAGATCAATGTTGACATTCCATGCATTCAATATTACCCTTACCTGATTCCTTGGATATGTGTTGTGTTCTTTTCTTTATGTAAGTTCATGAATTAACTATTGGTGTTTCATGAATTAATTCTCGCATTTAGTTTTATTTTGATAGATATGTTTTTGATAGAAAAAGCAGCAAAAGGGTGCTGGCTCGAGGTACATAAGGACTAGAGGCACATTAACAGCATATTAATGGCACTAGTCATAAGCATTTCAACAATAGTTTAACAACAACAAAAATAAAGTCTAATCTACCTCTATAAAAAACAAACACAACAGTTCTTTTCAAAAAGATTAAACCAGAGTATCTAAAGTGAATAGTAGCAATTAAATTGAAAGTTATAAGCCATGCATGGCTATACCAAAGACTAGGCAAAATAACCTTAAAACAGGAACCCAAAAAGGAGAACTTAGGGCCATGCCCAAACAAAAATAAAAACCTCATGAGCACTAGCAGCTAATTTTTTCCACCCAGATGTTTAGACATCAGGGTCCTGGCCCACTCCTCTTGCAAGAACAAGAAGAGATCCTTATTGTCATCATTCGCTTCCAGTTTGCCACCCACCAATTTTTCCTACACAATGTAGAGGGTCATAGCTGAAGCATGCATGACCTTAAGAGAAAATTTGTTAGTCATCATAGTGTGATGCTTGAGTTCCTACATGTCCTGCTTGATGTCAGCAATCTCTTTGTCCAATTCAGAAAACCTCAGCTTGAGGGTGCCCTTAAGCCTATCATTGCCAGCCAGAACCCCGAGGTTGTGCTCAGCAGTGGGGGCCTTGGTCTGGTGATCATGAGGGGAAGCCATAGGTGGGGTAGGGCTACGGGGAGTCTCCATGGTTTACTGAGGGTTGAGAGGGGGAGTGTTTCCAGTCTTGTTCAGACTCATGTGATCATCAGAAGAGCCCTTCATGGACTCAGTGGAACGGGAGTCTTTTTCCGATAGGGACTTCTCTTTTGAAACCGTTTCCAAGATTCTAGTTTTACACTGCTCCTTCGCAATTCTGTTAGACCGACGGCGACCCAGGCCACCTAAGTCAACCTCCATCTTGACTTGGCTCTCCAAAAACCTCCATTTTTTGGGCTTTTGTTTAGTCTCAGGAGTACTGTCAAACTCCTGATCTTTAGTCTCTAAAGATTCAGAGACATAGGACTCCTCATGCTCCTCCCTCCTATTGAAAGGATTTTTCACACATTTTTTGTGGGTTCTACCATCATTAGGGACAAGATCCATCTCCTGGATAACTTGGATAGATTGGGAGGTGGAGTGAGTGGGATTGTCAGTTTTCGACGGGGAATCCTTTTGGGCTACCTCTTGGATGATGGGGGGGGGGGGGTGGGGGTGGTTGGTGCGAAGGGTAGATAGCCTTGTAGAAGTGGTAAATACAGAGCAGGAGACCCTAATGGAGAATAGGGATCGATTTATCGGGGTTTTCCCTAATATCCAAAATATTGCTTTCAATGGAATGTAGGAGGTAAAAGGGAATGGATATTAAGTCCCTATTTCTAATGTGATTAAGAAAAGGTAAGTGGTAATAGTAGAATACTGTAAATTTACCTTCTAGGGTGAAATACTTCATCACAATGAGACATAGCTTGGGCCAGAACTCCGGAAGCTCTTCACAGTTGAAACCCCTTGCCTTCTTGACAGGATTCTCTCCCTTTTTGAAGAATTGGCTGAGGTTGGTAGGGTCAGGCATCCGACTAGTTTTTTTATATTTTCTCCCTTCCATAGAGAGCCCCGTTGCCTTAACAATGACCTCCTCATTAATCTGGAAATGGATGCCCCCAACAGAAACTTTCCTATTGTTCCAGGACAAGACTAACTGTTTGGATATCCGCTCATCATGTTCCCCTTTCATGCGCTCCATAAAACCCCAAATACCGCTCTCTTTGCAATAGTGGGTCACCAGAGGGTCGGAGGTGAAGGCCTCATCAATCTTATCCGGTTCGATGCGTAGAGTGTTGCCTCCCATGTCGATACTCTCCTTCTCTTGCACCAGAATATCCTGAAAACCAAAGGGTCAAGCTTCTTGACAAAGAGTATAAAACCAGTTGTTTTGATTTAGCCGTTTCAAGAAATGATTATACTCAAAAGGCTGGCCTTGGGTGATATTTTGGGAGCCAGGCTCCGTACGATAATATCTAATGGATCTTCAAGTGCCATAATTAGCAATAACGTCAGGGCTGCACTTACTATCCTTGTTAGCCAAGAAAGCCCACTGATGCGGATAGCTATCTCTCCACATGCTTGAAAGGCATTTATGATTCTTTATGGGGTTTTGGGCATTCCTTTTCATAATCACAAAAATCACCAGCTTGCGCCGACACGTGATCAAGGTAGGATTCTTAATAAACATGAAAGCTTGGCTCATTTTAAATATCAACAATAACATTTATTTCCCCTCCGATAAGTTGTTGAGTCGCCTTAGGTAGTTAGCTGACCACCCTCCAATTGTTAAGTTTGGTTTGCCTGAGGCCAATAGAAACCATTGAATCTGCCACCGCATTTCCCTCCTTGTATGTGTGGGCAATAGTCATGCATTGGAAATTGTTGGGCAGCTCACGGATTTCTAGCATAATGGAGCTAACCCGCCACCCCACATTAGCTCTTCTTTTGATAGCCTCCACCACCACTTTGGAATCCCCCTCAATTTTCAGTAGTCTGATGCTCATTTGGATGGCAAATTTAATCCCCCATAGAAGAGTCATGACCTCCACTTGGTTAACAGTGCAATTGTTGAGTGGCCCTACATAAGCCAAGAGGCAAGTGCCATTATGGTCTTTTAGCACACCTCCCCCACCCCGAGTGAGGTTATTAGCTGCCCCATCAAATTTTAATTTGGTCCATCCTCTGAGCGGGGTAGCCCATCCGGTAGCTTTTCTAGCCATCGGCTTGGAATCGTCGAACTTGGAAAAACCAGCCAATAGGTTCCATTTGTCCGCTATTTTGACTTCCCAGGCAAAGGGGGGTGTTGAGGGAAGTTTCCACTTAGCTGCACTGATGTTCTCACAAAGGAGCTTGGTTCCAAGATAGAGACAAGTCTTAGACTGGTTACTAACCTCCCTGAATATCCTGTTGTTCCTTTCCTTCCAAATAGTCCAGCAGATGTGCAAGGGCAGCATTCGTCAAAGGAGTTGGAGAAGGGGATGATTGAAGGGGGATCTCCATTTTGTGAATTCGTGCACATCATTACCCAAAGCCCATGAGATTCCCAATTTGTCGATGACCTCTTGCCAGATGCTAGTGGCGTACTCACAGTGTATAAATAGGTGGTTCACTGTTTCCTCCTTTCTACATAGGATACACCTGTTCGCCATGGAGAAGCCCCTTTTTATAAGATTAGCTTGAGTTAGAACTTTACCATGCAAATGGTCCACCAGAAAAAATTGATTTTCGGTGTGAGCTGAGGGATCCACACCTTCGTCCAGTCCCTTGGATTATTATCTTCCTTCAAAAGCAGGTTGTAAGCAGTTTTGACCGAGAAGGTACCAGCTTGGGTAGGGGCCCAAACGATGGAGTCTTGGCCACCAAGACCCGGGATTTTGACATCTCTCAGGGTTTCCATGAGCTCATTAGCCAAATATTGAAGGTTTGGTCTATCTCTTACTAGATTAGGTATATCTCTCTAGTTCCTGCCTGCGATGTAGTTGGAGGTTTTGTTACCAAGGATAGGTCTGAGGTAGTCCATGAGAGGTTTGAATCTAAAGCCAAGGTTAGGGCAGTTCAGGATCCAATAGTCATTCCAAAATCTAATGGATCTCCCATTTCCAAGCTGCCAGAAAGCACCTTTAGACAGTAAGGTTTTGCATTTGCAGATGTTCACCCAGAGTTTGGAGCCATTGGGGAGGTCACTATTATGGTACATCCTCCCGTAGGGATGTCCTTGGAGGTACTTAGCTTCCATTATCTTACACCAATCCTCTTTTCCTTCTATGAGTTTCCAGGCCACTTCCGTGGTAAGGGCTCTATTCATCAAGCCAATTCTCCTTAGGCCCATGCCACCCATTCTTTTCGAGAGGTAGAGAATATCCCAATTGACCAGAGACATCCTCTTTTTTTCTTCAGAACCAGCCCACAAGAAAGTTCTCTGAATTCTTTCTAGTTTTTCTGCCATGTTTCTTTTAATCTTGAATAGGGATAGGAAGTAGACCGGGACCCCCTGGAGAGTTGAAGCCACCAGCTGAAGTTTACCAGCATTGCTTAGTATCTTCCCTTTCCATCTAGCAAGTTTCCTCTGGGTTCTTTCTAGGATGGAGTTCCAGAAATCCTGGGACACCTCTTTAACCATGAGGGGGAGGCCAAGGTAGGTAGAAGGGAGCGAAGTCGACAAACAACCCCTAATTTTAAGCACTCTATTTTGTATCTCCATGGGAGTATTGAAGAAGAACAATCAGCTTTTTTTATAGTTAATACACTATCCAGAAGCCCAGGCATAACTTTCAAGGATTTGTTTCCACTGTTTGGCCTCAATCATTGAAGAATACCCAAAGAGGAAGGTGTCATCCACAAACTGCTCCAGCACAACCTGATGAAGAGTAGAAGCAAGTTTGACGCCATTTATTCTTCCCATAGAGGACAACATAGTCAGATTCCTACTAAGAACTTCAGCCACCATAATAAAAAGGTAGGTTCTTATAGTATTTCCATTACTCACCATTGTTCACCACAAATACTGATGTTGCAATGTGTTTAAATTGTATCTAATACTATTTTTGTTTAAGAAAAACAACTTGAAGGAGGAGAAGGAGGACGAGGATGAGGAGATGAAGTTGAAGATGAAGGAGAGGAGGAAGAGGAGCAAGAAGAAACAAAGGAGGAAGAGGAGGAAAACGAAGACAATGAAGAAGAAGAAGGAAAGGAGGAAGATGAGGAAAAAGAAGATGATGAAGAAGAAGAAGAGGAAGAAAATGAGGAAGAAGAAGAAGAGGAAGGAGGAGGAGATGAAGGAGGAGGAGGAGGAGGAAGAAGAAGAAGACAAAGAACACAAGGAAGAAGAGTAGACGTAACAGGAAGACGAGGAGGGAGAAGAGGAGGATGAAGAAGACAAAGAACACGAGGAAGAAGAATAGGAGGAGGAGGAGGATTTCAACTCGCACAACACCATAGATCATTTACAGCTCAGCTCACCAACGATGGTTCTCGCTTTCCCAATGGAGTGTCTGAGGCTCATTCACTTATCTAATGAGGACTTGAGCTTGCTACAACATGACGCTCAATGGTTGCAGCTCGCAGAAACAACCTCCACATTATACAGGGGAAGTACTCTCTCGATGTGCGTCGGGTATATTGCCAAAGATCTCCATACCCATTCAAAACTTGCATCACTATAGAGGACCGTGGGATCGATTTGTTCCTTATTGAATCTGTTAATTACATCCATTAGATCATTATCCGTGATAGTCTTGGGCCGTTGCGCACTTAGAGTGATCTGTATACTTCTATTGTTTGCAAGCTCAACAGTGATCTGAACTCCCAACAAGAGTCTGAAATTTACAACCATTACAGCGTCCCCCACCCAATACGTCGTTACACCCCACTGTCAATGCATCCCCTAGGCCTGCAAAGATGTACAAGAGGATTCCACAATTACGTATTTCCACTTCGCAAAGCTCCATGATTCAAGGAACTCCAAAATCTTCTCCTTGTCATGCCAAATTCTCATTATTTTTTAACACAAAGCTTATTTATAACATTTCAATATTATTTATTAGTATAATATTTATAGCATATCTTGCTATCGGCATAACCATTGCACCTTATTGATACAAATGCTAGTGAAATAATACAATAAAAATTACAAACACTCGAAAGATCACAAACTGTTCAAAACTACATACAATAACTTTTAAAGTTCTATCTATGTTTTTTAACTATTCTTAGGCACGTTTCATGAAGTGGGGCATCAGACTTGGATGATATGTTGTAATATGTTGTAATTCTTCATTGAAAAATACTAGTCAGCAGATCTGTCATTTCTATTTTTTTTTCAAATTGCAACAAACCAGAAAAACGTTTGATTATTTAATTCCGCATAAATCTATATCCCACCCCCAATAATTTCCTAAAAACAAACCGACAATCCATATTCTAAGCTGTCAATCGTAGATAGCCAGACCAGTCAGACACCTCAAAATCATTGATCGTAAACTACAATCCCTTATAAATTTTACGTTTTAGTTTACGATTTATCCAATCCAATCCAATCCCCATCAGGTGCATACCACCATCTCAATGAATGAACAAACCATTTTTTGCCGTACAGAGGTAAAAAACAAGTCCATTGAACAGTCAAGTTATAATAGTTTTAGGTTTTCAATTTCTCAATCTTTTTCTTAATGATTCTATAAACGTTTTTGTCAAGTTATTGACAAACATGAAACTTCATAATAAAATGTTCTATTGATGCTTTATATTTTCCAACTCCCCAAACAACAAAATAGACAGTTAAAAAGCAAAGCATCTATCAGATGCCTCTGCAATCCAGTTTACAGAAGATTTCTTTCTAAGAGTAAGTTCAAAATTTATGGCACCAATGCTAGTTGGATCTGGAGGTCTGAAGATCGATCCCAACAGCGGATACTGCAATACAAATTGCACCTACTACAGCAAACGAAAGCCGCTAACTTTTCCAGAGGACGAATACCTGGACCTCCCAACATTCATCTCTTCACAGAATCACTCTGGCCAAATAGCTTTTATTGACTTTGCCACAGGGGAAAAGATCTCCTATGCCGAACTATGGCACAATGTGAGATCATTAGCTGCAGGCTTGTCACAGATTGGTGTCAACAAAGGCGATACAATTCTCATCCTTTCCCCAAATTCAGTCCACTTCCCCATCATCTGCATGGCCATCATGTCCATTGGCGCAATTGTTACCACAACCAATCCACTAAACACTGCAAGAGAAATTGCAAAGCAGGCAGCCGATTCAAAAGCCATGCTAGCTTTTGTGACACCTGAACTAAGAAGCAAATTAGCCCACACCAATCTGCCATTAGTTCTGATATCAACAAAAGATCATGTGTTTCCTTCAGATGTTCAAAAGGGGACAAACTCCAAGAGTGTGAGCTTAAGGTACTTATCAGAGCTTATGGCTTCAGACACAGCCCAAATGCCCAAAGTAAAAATCCATCAAGATGACACTGCTACGCTGCTTTACTCTTCTGGCACCACTGGCCTCAGTAAAGGTGTGATTACAACCCACAGAAATTTCATAGCCATGGTGTGCATTGCGCTGACACGTTTCAAAAAGGATACTTTTGTGTGCACAGTGCCCATGTTTCATATATACGGCTTTGGTGCCTTTGCTTGTGGGTTACTTGCCTCAGGATCTACAGCAGTTGTTCTCTCTAAGTTTGGCTTAAGTGATATGCTTGGGGCTGTTGACAAGTATAGAGTGAACTATTTACCACTGGTGCCTCCAATTTTAGTGGCTCTGACAAAAACAGATATTTCCAGCAACTATGATTTGGGGTCTTTGCATACTGTCCTCTGTGGAGGAGCTCCCTTAAGCAAAGAAACTACTCAAGAATTCATTTCCAAGTTTCCCAACATTGCACTATTGCAGGTGGGTATTACTGATCGTTTTTCTTTTCACTTGTTAAATCGTTCCACATATTGTTATTAGTTCTAGACTTATCACCCCCTACTTTCTAGACTTAGCAGCAAGATACCCTGCAATTAAGCCTTTCACGGTCCATAACTACTTGCAGGCAGGTTTTCTCAAAAACCGATGACACTACATTACCCATCATCAGGATAAATAATGTGTTTGGATTGAAGAATCAATCTCTTTTAAATGTGTCATTTTTTCTCAGTTTTTTTCAAAAATATTTCTTTTCCAAATATAAAAACATAACCATTGCTAGTTCATCCCTCGATGCAAACATTGCTAGTTAATCCTTAATGCGTTGATTTATGTGCATAGTATTAGTGATTTTCAATCAATTTGCCCTGCATTGCTAGCTTCTAATTTATCACCTCCAACTTTCAGATTGTAAATAGATTTATTCGACTCTACTTTTTGGTTCACACAACAGTCCATCATAAGGCTACACATACTACAGCTACATTTATAAAAAAGCTCTGTTGTGCAATCTAAGTACAATTTGTGTCTGATGATGGTTCATTTAACGCTTTAAAAAAATATGGATTCGGATGATACAAATGCATATGCATCACCAACTTTTCTCCATAAACAATATCGGTAAAATGGCTGTTGTGTTACAGTTTAGGGTTTTCAGTAAGTGCAACATAGGATTCTATTGTCTCATTGTGTAGTATAGACACGTACCACAATGTGAGTCTGGATCCCGCAGTAGGCTGTTCTAGCCAGGAAACCTAAAAGCTGGCCGTCGAGTTTGATCATAGTTTCAAGTAAAATGATTTGTATTCAAATTCCATAGTTTTCCTGTTCTATTCCAGACAAGTACCACATTGTGTAGTAATTGTGTAGATATAAATTAACAAGTACCACAATGTGAGTATGGATCGCATGATAGCCTGTTCTAGCCAGGAAACCTAAAAGTTGGCCAACGAGTCTGATCTTTGGGCACAAATCATAGTTTCAAGTAAAATGACTTGCATTCAAATTCCATAGTTTTGTGTTCTATGCCAGACAAGCTTCCACTAAAGACTCTGATCCGCTTCAGTTGTGGATTTATATTTGTATATAATATATTTCATATTCAAATTCTAAAGTGGTGTGGTCTATGTCCACCAATGGTGTGGAGTCACCTGTACAAATAAGATGAATCCAGTACGACTCTCAGGGTGCCCTGTAATAAGAGAACTGTAGTTTCTTTATGTGGATTTTCATTTAAACCCACATATTCAGTTCAAATTCCAAAATGGCCTATTCTAAGCGAAAAGTTTTTTTTTTTTTGTGGGGATTCACGTTTAAATTCACCATATTCTGTTCCAAGAGAGGTTTGGTATGTTGGTATGGACTTACATTTATAAGATGATTCAGAGTCTAGAATTTTCTGCTACTCTATATTCTAGTCTCATTCCAGTTTTTTATCACTTATCTGAAGGTGCACAAGTCACTGTCATTGTGTTCTCTTTGGGCCAGTTGATTATAAATCTGTACCAATTTTGTAGCAATTTGTTGGAGATCACTAGCTCCTGTGTTCATTTTGGATTAAGAAACTTTTCTTCAATGCAATTGGCCATACCTAGCAACAAATGGATATGAGTATTCAAATTGAATCAACTTTAATTTTGTTCATGTCTATCTATGTGAGATGTAAGGCTCTCAAATGATCTTTTGTAAGTTCTGTTCTCCTCTGCCAGGCTTTTGCAATGACAGAAACAACGGGAATGGGAGCATCTGTAGACACTGTAGAGGAAAGCAGACACTATGGATCAGTTGGAATGATCTGCCCAAATACTGAGGCAAAGATTGTGGATCCTGAATCTGGCATTGCTCTTCCTCCAAACCATAGGGGAGAGTTGTGGCTTCGTGGCCCAACAATCATGAAAGGTATGGCTTTTTCTAGTCCTTCATTTCTGTCAAGCAGGCCATAAAACACAAGTAGATTGAATTCGAGCAATATTAGAGACTACAATATTACAGCCAAACAAGTTGTGAGAAAAATTAAAACAACAAATCGATGCAAAATCTCTTGGTCTCCTCCATATATTGCATTAAGCTGTTGAATCAACTTAAGTTTCTTTGACTCCATCCCTTGATTGTGACTGAGGGTAGGTAGGCATGCTATCTGGAGTTAATGCAGCCGACTCTAAACAAGTGTCTTGTGATTTTCAATTTAATTAATAAATGAGAAAAAATTGTTTAATCGACAGAATTCTATTAACGGTTCCAGGTCTATGCTGTATAATCTTTTGGATTAGATTGTGTCAAAATTTCTACCATCTCAATGATGAAATGAAAAAGTTCAAAGGAGATGTCTTGAATCACAACATTTCAAAATCACACTATGGGATGATGAATCACAAGAGTGGTTCAAAACGTTGATGGTTGACGCAATCTAATCCAATAGATTATACAGCAAAAATTACGGTGGAACTCTGTCAGCTTTAGGATAGGTGTAGCTTGTAAGCCTTAGTGAATTATTATAGAAATCCTTGATTTGGCTAAAAGCCTGATAGTGTAATGTGGCAAGTATACTGAATATCCGTTGTAGCTAAAAGGAGAAAGCACCTTTCCTCCAAACAAAAATTTGATCAGCTATGAATTTTCCTCAGCATTCATCAAACAGGGGAATTCATAAAGGAATACGCAATCATGCTTCTGAAGAAAATTAAAATTGACTGAGACGGAATACTTGCATGCACAATTAAGACCAAGCATGGTACCAGAGTGGGTGCTGCCACAAATCAGATTCTTGTATGGCAGGGGTCCCGAATCTAGAATATATATATATGTGTTCTTAATAAATGCAAGTTCTAATTAGAGATTGAGATGCATAGTTGCAACACATTCTAGAATCAGGATGGTCACAAGCGATTATGTCAGGGGGATTTATCAGATAAGATACAACCAAAACAGCATTCTTATGGTAGTCTGGTTTGCTTAAGTCTTTGTAGCCTTATCCCAGTAAGAGATTTCTTGCTGTCTTATGAGCTATTTCTGTTAAAGTCTTGGATTTTTATGTGTTGGCTGAGTTTCCTACATGGTCAAGCACTGCCAAGCTAATAAGCAAGTTCTAGTAAGCTTGATAGTATCAGGATTCAACTGTTTGATCTCTGAGTTAAATTAATTCATGAATAATGGTTTACATGAATTTATCTCTTGTAATTTAGCTGTATTTAAGTGATGTTGGTTGGACTGAAGCATTAGAACTCCTATCCTTATACTCCCCCAATCCAAGCACACCTATGAGAATCCTTGAACCATTGGGTTTCCCAAGATCAAACTATCTAATTTGGAGAGTATAGGATAGATGACTTCCCAAGAAGTCTTGCCTCACACTTATGAGAATTAACTAGATGGAGTGCTAAGTGGACTATTCATTCTCGTGAGAGATAAGACTTGTATAAATAGCTATTCATAAAATACGAATTAGTAACTACACAGTTAAATTCTGATATAAAAAATCTTAATTTTGATTCAGGACAGAAATTACCTCGTGCTTGTCAATACCTGATATGGACTTAATTTGAACACTCAGAATTGCATCTTTTGAATACTGAAATGTTTTGCAAATATAAATTCTGTATAAATATTAAATAACATTTTCTATCATAGCCAAAGGTATCTATGAGGGTATGATCACAATGATCATAGCTTATGCTATTCAATTGCAGGCTACTTCAGCAATCCAGAAGCTACTGGTTCAACTCTGGACAAGAATGGCTGGCTGCATACGGGAGATATCTTTTATATTAATACTGAAGGCTACGCCTTTGTAGTAGACAGGCTGAAAGAGCTAATAAAATACAAAGGTTATCAGGTATAAATTTCATTTGTTTAGCATCTTATATGCAATGTGAATTTTCAGTTAGCTTAATTAACAAATTTTTATCATATTCTAGTCTCATAAGATGATTTAGCTTGTCTCTGGATCACATTGTAGGTTGCTCCAGCCGAATTAGAAGCAATTCTACTTTCTCATGCTGAGATTGCTGATGCCGTGGTGATACCGTAAGCTATAACACCTTTTGCAAGCTCAATTTTAGGATTTTACTGTCTTCCATTCTAAGGATTCAACAAATTTTAAGGCTTATATCAACACCAGTTTTCTCAAGAATAATATATAGATAATTTATGAGGATATTATGTACTGTATGACATTGATATTTGAAATTCTTATGCATCGGTGCAGGTTTCCGGACAGAGAAGCAGGGCAAGTTCCAATGGCATATGTAGTTAGGAAACAGGGCAGCACACTCTCTGAAGCTGCTGCAATTGACTTTGTTGCTAAACAGGTCATTTGCTCTTAAAATAATGTTTGTTTTATGCATTTGAATACTCAATCTTGCTTTCAAACTCTACAACTTCTATAAAATTCTAAATAGTTATGTCTCATTGCAGGTTGCACCCTACAAGAAAGTTAGAAGGGTGGCTTTTGTGAAAGGGATTCCAAAAACTGCAGTAGGAAAGATATTGAGAAAGGATTTAATTAAACTTTCCACATCAAAGCTCTGAAAGTTCCAAGAACAAACAAAGAATGAAAGTTTTTTATAATATATAAAGAAGTTACCTAATCAGCAACATAATTTAATTTGATGATGTGATGAGTGGACTACCCAAACTATGTTGAATGGAGTGAGATCAAGATAAAACCATAAGATAAGCCACGTAATAATAAAAATGAAAGTTATTTGAGACAGAGAACGTAGATATAAGTACAAATGCAAAATTATGAGGCCATTTAATTAGTTAGAGACTAATAAACTATCTGAACAAGCCCAAGTGCAATAATCTCATTTTAAATCTCCCGAGCTCTACTACTTTGGCATTAAAAAATTGGATCCTATGCTTGAAAGGAAAGATAGCGACGTTGTATAAGTATTTGGGTTTAATTAAATAATATAATTAATTTAGATAAATAAATTTTATCAATTATAAATATTATAACAAATATTTTTTATATTAATAATCGAGAGTTCAAAAGAGTTTATACGAAAATCATGGGAGGCATAGCCTCAACCATCAACCAGAATAGTCTGAGCCACTAATTTACTGAAAGTATGTACTCATCCATATACAAGAAAAGGAGCCAAAAAATAGTAGATTAAAAAACAGAACTTGAGACAAAGTTCACTAATTGAGAAATCAGCATAGAATTCTTCTATAGAATTCTTAATATAATAAATATTAAGATTAATGTAGAGTTAAATTAAAAAATGTAAAAACCTCAAACTTCTTTTGAATTTATTTTGTTCAGATCAAGGATATGTAGTTTTTGAGTCAAACTTATTGATCCATGTTTCCAGAGTAGTGGTTTACAAGAACTCATTTTTTATGAGAATGAATGGAACACTTAGCCCTCATTGCATCTAGGTGATGCTCGTAGAGGTGAAGCATTAGCCTCTTGAGAGGTCACCCATCCCAATACTACTCCAATTCAAGCAAGCTTAACCATGGAGTTTCCTTCCAGGTTAAGTTCACTTGCTTGCTACACCATTGCAAAACCTTCACTAAGTTTTGTGTCTTATAAACCATTTATTATAGAGTCCCTTTAGCTCATCAATTGATACGTAGGCAATATTTTTCAAAGCAAGTCAAATTGTGATATTACTATCAGGATTCAAATATGTAGTTTTGGAGTCAATCTTATTGGCCCATTTTTCATGGATAGTGGCTCACAAGAGCTTATCTCTCATAAGAACAAATGAAATACTTAACACTCATTGCATCTAAGTTCAATGCTAACAAAGGTGAAGCATTGGACCTTCCCAAGACATCACCCATACTAAAAGTGCTCCAACTCAACCACACTTAACCTTGGATTTTTTTCCAAGATTAATCTTCTCATTATCAATAATTAAATTAATTTTATTTATTTAATAATTTTAATTAATTAAACCAAAAAAATTTAACAATTAATTTGTATTCTTGCAAGATTATTTTCTCCTAGATTAGTTTATAATAAATTAACCTCACACATCATTTTTAAGGAAATCAATATTGTGTGCATCTTATTTACCTTTCTTTAAATAATGAGAATTGTGTATGGTATTCTTTTGTATTGTAAGATGATTTGAGGATGAAAAATGAATATTACTCATTTATTTTTTTATGTGTTGTGTTTTGTTGCTACTTAAACTATATATGTTATCTTGTTGTGTTTTGGGGAATTATTGAAGATCAATAATGGTTTATTTTACTTGTGTCACTCAAATATTGAGTGCATATGAGCTCTTCTATTAATGGTTTCATGATATTGGGAATTTAAAAAACTCAAAATTCTCATTTTTGTATTTGTTAGGTGGTCTTTTGTGAAGGCTTCGTTTTCAACAACATATGACGTGCATAAGAAAAATATGCAAGACAATGGAGTCGGTCAATTAAGTCAAGTGCTGAATTTTACATGTAGACAATACAAAATAATTTCCACTTTAATTCCATGTTAAAAAGTACAAAGTTCGACCAACTTGTCGAACAGAATAAGCAAATACACATGAGTCCATAAACAAATAAGAGGTACCAACCAAAACTATTGAGTAAACCTTCAGTATCAACATGAGATATTACACCAAAATCAATAACTATTTCAAAACACAATAAAAAACAAAAGCTAACAAACTATGAAGAGTTTCAACCAACTTATCGAAATACAACAGTTAACATATTGACAAGAGGTATTGACCAACTGGTCGAATACAAAAGTATAAATCAAGTAAAGAAGTCATCTACTAGACTCATATAAATATTTAGAATAGACCATTGGGTTGATTACATTGAAATCAAAATGTAGCAAACGAGAAGACATCCCTGACAAGAACTCCAGACACTTGTTACACAAAACATAAAAGGCAAGAATATTGTAGGAGTGCATTTTCACCCTACCACAAAGTAGTTACACTTCCCCATAATCTTTTTTAACATAAAAGATACCCATCCCAGCTTGAGGAAAGCTAACAATTTAACGATTGATAGGGATAATGGAATTGTGTGAATTCTCATACATACTACAATTTATGAAAATTGACATCATGATAATCAAGAAAATCTTACAATAACAATCCCTTTCACACCAATATAAACATTTCAAGTTCTCAATTTTCAACTCATGTAATACAATCGAAGATAGCTCAAGGAATACAACCATGCATTTGGTTTTAAAATAAGGAATTATCAAACTCTCTAATCATCGTAAATGCATCTATCCTTTGAGTATATATGTATATAAGAAAACTGAGAAACCAAAAATCTCCTTACATTTTTCCTTTGTCAGCAATAGAGATTTGCTAAAGTACATAGCCTCAAGCATACACTGAAATAAGATAATCTTAAGCCATTCTTACAAAATGGTCACACATAGTGAAGTTGAACATCTCTTCAACCTAATTAAATATGATTAGCATAATATTCTTCCTCAAGACAATCAAGTGATACTATGCATTATGATAATATCTTTTTTTTTTATGAATAGAGGCCTTTTCTATTAATAAAATATTAAAGTACAATATTCACAAAAAAAGGGTCGGGGGGAAAAGTCACCTCGCGAGAGTCAGACGGCAATTAAGCCGAAACCATACAACTATTCACCAAAAAAACATATAGAAAGAGAAACCCTCAAGCCGCAAGGGCAGTAGTAGAAGAGGGAGGAGGATCTCTGTCACTAGGATTGCCCCAAACTTTGGGCCCTGGGGTCAGGTCGGGAACCAATCAACCATCTTCAGCTTATTCTTTCTCCAGCTCTCCTTCCTCCTGTCAGGGTGAAATAGCAAGCGCCAGGTGGGGGACTTTGGACCAGAAGTGGCAGGAGGCCACATAGGAACACTAACCAAGGGCCGAGCAGAGGCAGAAGCAGTAGAAATAACCAAAGGAGGCCAACTGGCACCCGCATCCCTCCGAGGAGGAGGAGAGGCGGAGTGGCGACGCTATGGACGCAGAGTCCTGGAGTTCCTGGTAGAGGAACTCTGACTATGACGATGGCCCCTGGGCAGAGTGTGGTCATCTGAGAGAGAGTCTGGAGGCACCTGAGCAACAGTACAAGGGGCATTGCCCCAGTGCTGCAGCAACTCCTGTAAATGGGTGACCTCTAAGGCCACCTTGTCTGCTTGCACCTGAATCTGCATCATGACATTGTTACAAAGACATGCCTTAGCATAAAGAGAGATATCAATATCCAGAGAACTGTGAGAAAAAAGAACAGCATTTCGTTCTTTCCATAAAGTAAACAAGATCTCCATCCTGAAAGCATGCCATATCTGGGTATACCGGAAAGGCATTTCGTGAGGGTCACCGAGAGATAATATCTATTTATTTCAGTGACCAAAATTTTAATGAACATAACAACATTTGCAAGCAAGAATAGTTAACACTCTTCCATTTTAACTGCAATAAATCAATTCATGCATAATAAAGAAATTGACATATCTATAATTTAATCATCCATGATTAATACACATGTCAACCCTGATATCTCTCAATCAGGCAATGAAGATCACTTTATCAAATGTACTCAACATTTTAGCACTATAACATCATTTTCCCCAATATATCATATTAGTTCAAATCCAACAACTAATCATAGCAATGATATTTGCATACTCGTAAAACTTCTAAAACTATATTAGATTAAAAAACTGCCAAGAACACCACTAGTTGCAATAGTCGGAAAATTATAAAAGGGACTAATCAAGTATCCAATTTGTATGGCTTAGTAGGTTGAAAAAAATAAACATAGCTAATAGTAATATTCAGTCCTTATATTTAATCATCCAATTTTTCTTAAGAAGGATGATTAATGGCTCAACCTAACCTTGAAAAGATTGAATGGGTTAAATGCATCAAGCTTTCTTGAAATGAGAATGCTAGTCTCGTGGTTGAATTGGAGAGAAAATTTATAGAATTTAACCTATAAAAGTATTTTGAATAGAATAATGTCTCTGTAAGCTACTCTTGATCCAATTCAAGACCAAAAACCTAGGGTTCTCTAGCATGAATATGTATTTGTCCTCATACTCAAAAGCTTGGGAAGTATTTGATTTTTAACAGATTGAGTAGTTTGGAATTTTTTGTTTTTAGTAAACATTTTGCTTGATTTCATCTATGCCTACACAAATTTTCCTAGAATGCACAATTTAATGATGGGAGCAAGTAAGGATGCTATTAGGACTCCAAAACCAAAATGTAAGGTTTCAATTAAGACACAAATGGTCATTTTCAATAGAGATAAATGAAAGAAACAAAAAGAGGAGCATGGAAAATGATTTAATGCACATGTAATGTGAGACCACCTTTTTCCTTTTCAATTGAAACCCTATCTTTCAGAAAGAAAAAAAATATATGAAAACTCCTTAATACCCCATTTACTTGATTAAGAAAAAGTACTCTTGAGCACTATCATTAGTTTGATGAGAAATATTATATTGGATTCTCCAAAGGCCTTAGTTTGTATACAAATAATGTAAGAGCAACCATTTCTAAGGAGAGGGATAACACATAGTTTGTCAACCCTTCATCTGTTGTGCCATCAAGAAATAGATTTGCATTCTTTAATTTCATTGTTTTTTTCAAATCAGATTTGCTTTTTCCCCAAATTCTCATAATTCTCTAATCCTAGAAGAGATAGATAGAGGATGATATAAGGACTATATTCAAAGATAAGTCACTAATATTGTACATATATATATTGTTGGTTTGACCAAGGTTAAAAAAAAAGAAAAAAGTAGATCATTCATTCTATTTTAAAAATCTCGGGCTCCGATAATGCCAAAAGATTTGAATCCTCTACAATTATGATTATTGGGCATGTAAGTTGACCTTCTATTCATAGTGCCTTCAAATTTAGTGTGTTAGGATGCGATGAAAACTTCAATATAAGATTTAGAGGGGTGGTACGTCCAATAACATTTGGTTAATTCAAAATCTTTGAACCCATAAACAAAATCTACAAATGTTTCATTCATGACATCTTCTTGAGGGTTTTTGTGTCATATTTATCAATCATTGCTTGGGTTACCACATTCTATGAATATATTTATAGAGCATTCAAAATAAGATTGGTAATGTAATTTAATGTACACCCTATTTAATGTTAATAGACATAACTATATGTGGTTTCCTTAATCAAATCAGAATATCTATGCTTGAATGGGTTTCTCAATATCGAGCTTGGAAAAGAATAAAAAGAAGATGAAATTGTAACATTTTGTATTTTCTCAATGTTCTACATAATAACTAAATTAAAAAATTATGGTCTATCTCAAACATAAATTTAATCACATATAAATTGAACAAATTCATAGAAAGTACCATTCACAGAGTTTGAAAACTACATTACGTTTACAATGATAGACCTCATTCAATAAATCATGATTACTTTTAACAAAGCCTACAATGCTTTTAAGAGAAACATGGTATAAAAAGAACTTGTGTTATAGAGCTATCCATGTTATTAACTCCTCTTTTGCTCTCATGTTTCTTTCCTTCCTCCAAAATAAATTTCATGGTAATCCCAATTTGTGTATTCAACAATCCCCTTTTTTTAATATATTACTACTTTCTCGATAAGTTCCCAATTTCTCTACATAGTGTTTTTAGTCTCTGTACCTATAATTTATGTTTTTGTTTTTCCAAGAAAATGTTCCCCCGCATGAATACCATTTTACCTTATTTATTATCCACTTCCTTCATTGGTTCCAATCCTCCACTTCCTAAAATTTAGGAGTAGTTAGGGGATAGTGGATATTTTAAGTCTTTATCTTTATGAAGGTCTATTTAATTTAAAATTTGACAAAAAAATTTAAAATAAAAATTTAACTTCAAACTTAAGATTTATTACAATTAAATTTAGATGTTACAACATGGTATCAACTTTTGATCTAAAAAGATGGGTTGTGATATCCTTTCTCATTTAGAAAATGCATTGTCCTCGATGCCTCAACTAAAGATTAACATCAACCTAACCCAACTTAATGATTTTATATCATGCATAGTTAGTGTTTCTATTTTAAAATGTAATGAGTCATCAATTTCTCTTTTTCTTTTGCAACCACTCAAATAATACAACACACATAAGTCATTAAAACAATGATTCCAACCAATGTCACATTTAGCAGGCTTAGAAACTTTATCGATCCTAATGCATCTTAACTTCCTTTTTCAGACACATTCTTAAAAACAATGAAAAATGCAAATTCATTAAAACTATCTTTTCTAAAGATAGTTTAAACTCACATTTTGACACAAGAATAAGATAAAACAAACACATGCAATAATAACTTATTGAATAAGCTCTAAGTGAGTATGTATGAATTCTATTACTACCCTATAGTTTTACAAGGTTATACTACCTCTCTCCGACAATATTCCTCTTTGTTATGATGTGTCGTTTCATCTATGGGTATATGCAGGATCATGGTATACCAAACTATGGCCTTAAGTGGCAATGAAAAATCAGAAAATCAGGGTTAGTCAACTTGATGTAAAAAGTTGAACATCTTATCAACCTTATGTGAAAAATTTGTAAGAATAGAATCTGTAGGAAATTGAATGTAGTTTCTAAACTACTAGCCTTTGTCTGAAAAAAAAATAATCTAATTGTTCAAAATTTTAGATTTCAATGCAGTAGTATGAAAATTTTGGGGAAACGATAAAAAGTACATGTATGTCTGACCACCTTAATCGCAATCAAATGATGATATATTTTCTCAAGATTCTAGATATAAGTAGTAGACTCATGCCCAGATGTGAGACTTATTTTTTTGTAATTTTTTGCCAAATAAATAATTAATTATGAATTTTCTGCTACAAATTTTTCAGAATAAAAAAACTCTCATGTCTGACCACCTTAACTAATTCTAAACTTTACAAAATTGAAACCTTTTTTTTCTTATAGTAGCCGAAGCATAGAATGAGACACATGTTTCAAATTTCAAAAAGGCTAAATGGTTTGAAAGTTATAGTTGTTTTTCAATCAATATGTCAATTACGACTTTAAAGATAACTCAATTAAAAAATAAGCAATAATTACTTACTGAACTCGAAATATGACAGCAATTATATTAATGGAAAGCTGATAATGTCTTTAAGAAACCCTTTTCATTTCATCAATTTCAGGTGAAAAAATAATCGTCAACTACATGGTCGAAGTCACGAGATCAAAACTGTAGATCTCTATAGTTTTGTTGACCATTAGTGCTTCACACTTAGTCATATATCTAGGCAATGATGGTCGGTCATCACTGCGACCGAGTCATTTTGTAAAGGTTGAGTTATGTATTGTATACTTACCGAGCAGTAGTACTGCCCAGTAAAGTCATGGTCACTATGTGTTTGTATTATGTCGAGTATAGTTTTTGCCGAGTTACATATACAATGATTACCGAGCGATAGAGAAGATTAACAGATGCCGAGTACAGTTAATGCTGAGTACCAGGAATAACTTTTGCTGAGTTAGCCAGGAATGACATATAAGTTTGAGACCAAAATGCTCGAGAAAATATCTGCCGAGATAGCAGTGAAATAGGTTGAGCTATCTACTTTGGTAAAGGAGACCAAAGAGCTAGTTGTGAATGGACAGTCTCTGTTGGCCAAAATCTGTAATGTTGAACTGTTCATTGATGAGAATCAACGATTGCTTGATACTCTAAAATAAGAAATTAAGGCTACAAGTCAGTCCCTGAGCTTGGATGCAGACACCAGTGCAGCACATTATGTCAAAATCATACAAACCCAAGGTAAGTTAATTGAGCTGATGGCTAATGATGGCAAGATTCGTTCTCGCCTACTCTCTATCCAAATAGTTTTGACACCTCATCTAGAGGCCATACAGATAAATTTAGCAAAGGCTAAGGAATTAATGCAAAGTAATCCACATTTATCCACAGCTGAGAGCCTCATCAGTTTAGCTGTCGATCTAGAAGTGCAGACAGAAGTTTTAAACATTGCTTCAATAGCTTGGGCAAATGCACTCAACATGATCATGGTGCTGCATAAACCTTTTCTGGAGAAATTTTGTGAGCTACCTACTGATGAAGAGATTTTTCATGTCAAAAACAAGGGGGAATCATCATGACATGAGTAAGGACAAGGATAGAACAGGGACAGGTAACAAAATTTTTGAATGTATATATATCTCAGGGGGAGTATTAGGCTAGTACAAACATATTTTTGTAATTGTAAGTACAAATGTCATGACAAAGTGTTTTTGTCACTAATGTCAAAGGGGGAGATTGTAGATCTCTATAGTTTTGTTGACCATTAGTGCCTCACACTTAGTCATCTATCTAGGCAATGATGGTTGGTCATCACTGTGACTGAGTCATTTTGTAAAGGTCAAGTTATGTATTGTATACTTACCGAGTAGTAGTACTGTCGAGTAAAGTCATGGTCACTATGTGTTTGTATTATGCCGAGTATTGTTTTTTTCGAGTTACATATACAATGATTACTGAGTGATAGAGAAGATTAACAAATCTCAAGTACAGTTAATGTCGAGTACTAGGAATAACTTTTGCCGAGTTAGCCAGGAATGACATATAAGTTTGAAATGGCACAATGATCAAGGTAAATCATTTTTGGTGATAGTGGTGTTTTGTATTTTGTTTGTTAAGATAATTATGGAGGTAATTACGCATCCATCTTATAATCATTGATCCCTATGTAATACCTAGAGCCAATCAGAAAATTGTATAGCTTAAGCGGCAATAAAAATAAATCTGAAGCGTAGATCTTGAATCATTAAGATGTTTTGGTTATTATATAAGGACAAGATCTAAATCAAGAGAAGTGTGTGAATCAGAGAGAAAAAAAGATATTGAGATTGAATGAATACTATGAGTATGAGAGAATGATCAGAGAGGTATATTCAGAATAGTCAAGTATTCAGATAGAGTCCAGTGACCGAGCTAAGCAGTGAAAGGACAGAATCAAGAAAGATTAGATAGAAGAGATCACTAATATACAGTAAAGAGGAGATTTGTAATCTGCATACAAGTGCAAACTGAAAGATCAGGTACTGAGACATTTTAATGAGTGTATTAGGGTAAATCTCTTAACCGAGTAGTCTTAACAGACTTTATGTAATCTCTTTACCGAATGCTTACTTTGTTATAAGTTTATAAATCCTTTAACAAGGTAGACTGCATAAGTCTTTTAGCTTTTAAGAAAGCAAACCTTTCACAAGGTAGATCATGAATTGATCACATTTTGTAAGCCTTAACAGGCAAAACTTATTACTACAGTAGTGAAGATTTGTGGGTGTCATCCCCACCCCAGTTTTTCCTTTCAAGGGTTTCTGGGTTACCAAAATTATGGTGTTATGAGTGATTTCATGTAGGCTGCTTAATATGTTTAGTTGCTTACAATGATCAAGTTTTGTTTAGGTCATGCATAAAGTTTTATCAGAATGAAAAGGTTAAAGTAGGTAATATCTGATTCACCCCCCCCTCTCAGTATTACTTTCCCACTTATATTTCCAACCAAAACAAATCTGCTAAACACGCCTAATGGGTTGACCATTCATGTTTGGCATTGCCCAAGGCAAATACCAAGCCTAATCGGATATCTGATAAAATCAGATATCCAAAAATTTTGAATATCCGATAATATCAAATATCCAAAAATTCATTACTAATTCAAAATTTCATTTGGACTCATTTTTCCAATTTCAAGTTACATATTAAATTTTATTTTTTTATGTTAATTTATTAATTGAGTTGAGTATTTTTTTCAATTTTAAATTATATATTACAAATTATTATTTTTAATATTTATATTAAATAATAATAGCATAGCATTAGTATTATAATATAATTTTTTATATTAGTATTGTATTATATTATTATTATTCATTTCTCTATTGTATAATAGTATACTATTAACTTATTAAATATTTATATTATATGTTCAATATTATACCTAAGAGAGAGAAAGAGAGGGGGGAGAGAGAGAGGGAGAGAGTAGGAGAGAGATAAAGAGAAGGGGAAGGGGAGAGAGTAGGAGAGAGAGAGAGAGAGAGAGAGATTTTAGATATCCGATAATATTAAATAGCTGATACTTTCAGATATCTAACATTTTCTAATATCTGATTGTTTTTACTAGTGAAAAGTAAAAACTATATTCTCTGGGTCATTCTCAAGAGGCACATTTTTCTGTAGAGAATCACGAGACTAGAGTTGTAGCGAATCACGTTTTTCTTTAGAGAAGACAAAAATCCACTTTTTCCACTTCTTGGTTGGAATTTCTCTATTACCAAAGGTTTTTGCATCACCTTTTTGGTCTCACTATGGGGAGTAGTAGTCGTTGAAAGCATAAATTGGTGAAATGTGTCCAAAGTAAAATGGTGATTCCCTGGGGTGAAGGGTTAGTGTTGAAGGATTGCATCTTGGCACCAAATGGATTGTTCCATTAGCTCTAGTTGGGTGGGTAAACCCCTGTGACAACCTTGTTTCGATCACTGAGTCACTAGAACATTCGGGACCATGTCAGACTGAAGTGTCCCCAAGGTGCACTAAGCACGATTGGGTAGCGATCTTTCAAGGCTCGTATCTCAAACCCCATGAGAGGTATTAGAAAACTGTGAGATGCTACAAGACCATGTTTTTGAGGCCTACAATAACCTCTCTCTTTTATGAGAGATTCAAATTTGTTTAAATTTGGCATGCCAATCTCGCTTAATGCCAAAACTTACAGTGAGGGTCAGTTGAAAGTTGCACCACTGGGTTTCTTCCAAACCATTTGTCCTGGCACTGAATGGAGTGTGCCATTAGCTCTGTTTGGGTGGTTAAACACTAGTGACAACCTCGTTTCAACCACTAAGTCGGTAGAACGATCACGACCATGCTGGACCGAAGTGTCCCCATGAAGGTGCACTAAGCACGATTGGGCAACGATCTTTCGAGGCTCATTTATCAGACCCCGTGAGAGGTAGATGCTATAGGATTATGTTTATGAGGCCTACAATAACCTTTCTCCATTCTGGGAGATTTAAATTTGTTTGAATTTGGCATGTCAATCTCTCCTGATGCCAAAACTTGCAGTGAGGGTCACTTGAAAGTTGCACCATTGGGTTTCTTCCAAACCGTTCATCTTGGCACTAAATGGACTACACCATTAGCTACGGTTGGGTGGGTAAATGCTATTGACAACCCTGTTTCAACCATTGAGCTAGTAGAACATTCACGACCATGCTGGACCGAAGTGTCCCCAAGGTGCACTAAGCACGATTGGGTAGTGATCTTTTGAGGCTTGTATCTTGGACCCCATGAGAGGTATCGGTGAACCGTGAGATGCTATAGGGCCATGTTTCTAAGGTCTAAACTAAAATCTCTCTCCATTTTGGGAGATTTGAATTTGTTTAAATTTGGTACGCCAATCTCGCTTGGTGCCAAAACTTGTAGTGAAGGTCAGTTGAAAGTTGCACCACTAGGTTTCTTCCAAACCGTTCATCCTAGCACCGAATGGGCTACACCATTATCTCTGATTGGGTGGGTAAACTCTAGTGAAAACCTCATTTTGATCACTGAGTCAATAGAATATTCATGACCATGTTAGACCAAAGTCATGTCCCCAAGGTGCACTAAGCACAATTGGGCAGCGATCTTTCGAGGCTCGTATCTCAGACCCCGTGAGAGGTATCGGTGAACTGTGAGATGCTATAATACCATGTTTCTAAGGCCTATAATAACCTCTCTCCATTTTGGGAGATTCAAATTTGTTTGAATTTGGCACGCCAATCTCGCTTGATGCCAAAAGATGCAGTGAGGGTCAGTTGAAAGTTCCACCAGTAGGTTTCTTCCAAACCATTCATCCTGGCACCAAATGGACTATGCCATTAGCTCTGGTTGGGCAGTTAAATGCTAGTGACAACCCCATTTTGACCACTGAGTTAGTAGAATGTTCGCGACTATGCCAAACCGAAGTGTCCCCAAGGTGCACTAAGCACAATTGGGCAGCGATCTTTCGAGGCTCATATCTCAAACCTCGTGAGAGGTATCGAAAAACCATGAGATGATACAACACCATGTTTCTGAGGCCTAGAATAACCTCTCTCCATTCTAGGAGATTCAAATTTGTTTGAATTTGGCACGCCAATCTCACTTGATGCAAAAACTTGTAGTGAGGGTTAGTTGAAAGTTGTACTACTAATTTTCTTCCAAACCGTTCATCTTGGCACTGAATGGATTGTGCCATTAGCTCTGGTTGGGCAGGTAAATTCTAGTGACAACCCCATTTTGACCACTGAGTTAGTAGAACGTTCGCGACCATGCTGGACAGAAGTGTCCCAAAGATGCACTAAGCACGATTGGGCAAAGATCTTTTGAGGCTCGTATCTCAGACCCCATGAGAGGTATCAGTGAACCATGAGATACTTCAACACTATGTTTCTAAGGCCTATAATAACCTCTCTCTATTCTGGGAGATTTAATTTTTTTTTAATTTGGCATGCCAATCTCGCTTGATGCCAAAACTTGCAGTGAGGGTCAGTTGAACGTTGCACCACTAGATTTCTTCCAAACCTTTCGTCTAGCACTAAATGGTCTGTGCCATTAGCTCTCATTGGGTGGGTGGGTAAATAATTAATATTCTCAGCCAACATAATTGAATTATTGGGATATGTAAAATGTGTTGACATTACTAATGAATTGTATGGAGCATTTAATGCATGGTAAATAATTTTCTTATAGATTCAAAGTGAAGTTTGGAGATGTATCTAGAAGGAAGGATGAAGAACATAATGATGGAAGGATTCAATGAATCTGACCTAAACCTAAGATCTACAGAGGAGATTAAGAAGCAAAAGATTGATCTACCTAATCGAAGAGGTATAAAGGAAAACCTAATTGTGAGGTTATAGAGTATGAAGAAGAGGTTGATGTTATTGACTGATAAGTCTAAAAAGAAGGCTGGAGGTGAAATTACGAAGGATATGAATAGAGTTGTGATTGCTTGAAGTGAATTCTGAGAAGATCAGAGATGGAGATGGAAATGAAGATCAGTCAGTAAATCAACATATATGTGCAAAGTGGATTTGTATTTACAAAGTGAGTTGTATGTTTTTCAGATCAGAAACTACTGTTACTTTCTAACCATTGTATCAGTCTAAATCCTTTAATCAATGTTGACCTAATATTTATTATATAAATCCTTTAATCAAGGTGACATTCTAATGGGATGTTCTTGAGTCCTCTAACTAGGCCACTTTTGACAGAGTATTTTAAATCCTTTAATAGGGTCACACCTAATAGTGTGTTTGTAAAATTTTAACAGGGTTGGCTTTTCACAGAGCTCACTTTAGAAGAGTGAAAATCAGTAGCATGTTACAAAGTGGTTTTTCCAAAATTGGGTTTCCACTATAAATACTAGTGTTATACTTGTGTGAATGTTTTGATATAAATGTTGTTATATTCTGCAAGTTAAATACTTTTGGACAATGGACTGCATGTTATATGTTTCTATAGAGACTGAGTTGAATTGCTAATTAGATATGGGATTGTTGAAGTGCTATAAAGTTCAATTGGTACATCAGGACCTGAGGATAATTGATTCACCCCCCCCCCCCCCCTCTCAGTTATTCTAAATCATTCTAACAATACCAAAATAATAACTATGATCATCTGCCCCAGATCTCTCAAACTACTGACTATTGACCAATGACCACTACTCCCCCTAAGGAGAAGCCACCTTACATCAATCCAAGAAATAATAATGTCTATGTTAAGTACCTTGGACTTATGCAACTAAATGTATCTCAGTTTAGATCAAGAGGGGCTATCACCCCAAGCTTACCTTAGAGATACTCAAAAGTATCCTTTGGAAAGGGCTCTATGAATATATCTACAATCTATTCTTTAGTAGATACATATTCCATCTTGACTTCCTTCTCAGCTTCCTTTCCTCTCAAGAAATTATACTTGATAGATATATGTGTTTTCTTTGAATGAAACACTGGATTCTTAGAGATATTGATGAAACTTGAATTATCATGTAATAAATAGTAATAGGTTCATCAATACATATCCTTATATCTTTTATCATTTTCTTCATCTATACCACTTTTGTATATTTCACCTCAGGAGTATACTGTGGTATGAAATTTTGTTTCTTACTTTCCCATGAGATCAATCTCTTTCCCAAGAAGAATGCACCACCACTATTACCTTTCCTATCATCCACATTTACTTTCCAATTAGCATCAGTAAAAGAACACAATATAAAATCATAATCCTCAGGATACCATAAGCCATGATCAACTGTCCCTATCAAATATCTGAATATCCTCTTTACTACAACAACATGATATTCCTTCAGTTCTTCTTGAAATATATCTATCGTACATAGTCCACTCATTATGTCTAGTATTGTTTGTGTCAAGTACAGTAAGCCACCAATCATAGACCTATATCTTGTCTAATTTGTATTAGGAGTATCATCAATTTTTTTAAATTTACAACTAGTCACCATAGGATTTCCAATTGGTCTAGAATCTTCCATTCCAAACTTCTCTAACAATTCTTTCACATACTTAGAATGAGAAATGAAATTTGCTTTTCCAAATTATACAATTTTCAAAGTAAGAAAACATTTCATCTCACCTATCATAGACATCTCAAATTCACTTTGTGTTTCCTTAAAAAACTCTTTACTCAATTCTTCATTGCCTCCAAAAATGATATCATCAACAAAGACGTCAACAATCAAAATGTTATCCTAATTAATTTTGAAATACAAATTGCAATCTATAGTACCTTTATTGAAACCAAGTTTTAAAAGATATTTATCTAACCTTGCATACCATACTCTAGGGGTTTGTTTCAATCCATACAAAGCTTTCTTCAATTTACACACCATATTATCTTGATCTATCAAAGTGAAACTATTTGGTTTCTCTACATATACTTCTTCCAAATCACCTTTCAAAAATGCAGATTTACCATCCATCTGATATACTTTAAAATTCTTGTAAGTAGAATAAAAATTAAATAATCTTACCACTTCAATTCTAGCAACAAGGTTCATCATAATCAACACCTTCCATTTGTGAACATCCTTTGCAAACAAGTATGGCTTTATTCTTCACAACTTCTCCATCGTCATTCAATTTGTTCTTGAAACCCCATATAGTAGCAATTACATTCTTATTCTTAGGCCTAGGAACTAAGATCCATGTGTTATTCTTATGAATCTATTCTAGTTCTTCTTCCATTTATTTTATCCATCCTTTATCTTTTCATGCCTCATGTACATCCTTATGTTCAACTTTATAAATAAATAAAAATCTCATTTTTTACTTCTGCTAACCTTCTTCTAGTCTGAGCACCTTTATCCTTATCACATATGATCTGATTTTTAGAATGATTTAACCTTACATACCTCAAAGTCTTTAGATTTGGATGAATACCTGATTCTTGAGTATCCTCTTCAACATTTGCTGGCTCTTCTTTATCATCATGAACTCTAGGAACAATCTGAAGTGGATTTTGCATTCCCTGATTTCCATTGACATCTTCATCTTCTAAATCATAAGCATAATATATGAATTATTTTAGATTATATTCATCAACTCTCACATTAGCACTTTCAACTATCTTCCTCAACCTCTTGTTATGGCACTTGTATGCCTTACTCTTGGTAAAATAACCAAGAAATATACCTTCATCACTTCTAAGATCAAACTTTCCTAAGTCTTCATCCCTCTTAATGTAACATTTTCTTCCAAATATTCTAAAATATTTCACAGTAGGAGTGTTACCATACGAAATCTCATAAGGGGTCTTACCGGTTCCAACCTTGATTCAAAATCTATTCAATGTATACACTACTAGAAAAATTGATTCTCTCTAATAGATATGTGAAATATTACCTTCAATCATCATGGTCCTAGCAGTATCTAGGATTGATCTGTTCCTTCTTTCTACAATCTCATTCTGTTGTGGAGTCCTCAGAGAAGATGCATGTCTCTTAATTCTATTTTCTTCACAAAAAGCATATAACTCACCATATGTGAATTCACCACCTCTATCCAATCTTAGACATTTAATCTTTACACATGATTCATTCTCAATCATGGAATAGCTTTCAATATCCACGTCATCCTTGAGTAATCATCAAAAAATAGTATGAAATATCTATCTCCACTCAATACCTTCTAGTTCTACAAGGTCCATACAAATCTGTATGCACAAGATCTAACAAGCTTTTTATAGTAAAAGTTTTTCTCTTGAAAGTAGATCTACTCTTCTTGCCCATCAAGCATCCCTTACACATTGCATTATCAAGCTTTTTCAACTGTGGTATATCTCTTACTACATTAGTATCACTTATCTTCACAATGTTATCAAAATTAACATGAAACAACCTCTTATGCCATAACCAACTATCATCATTATGAGAAATCAAACACTTTCTTTCTGTACTATTCAAATGAAAGATGTTACCTTTTGATTTTGAACCTGATGCAATCCCATCTCCTAAACTTCCCAAGATTTCTCATTCACCATTCTTGAAATGTAATCCATATCCCTTATCAACTAGTTGTCCAACACTCAAAAGACTATTCTTTAGTCCTTCAACATATAAAACATCACTAGTATTAGTCTTACCATCAAGACTAATGGTTCCACTACCATAGATCAGCCAAGGAGTGTCATCACTAAATCTGAATACACCACCGTCATACCTTTCTAGCCTCACATATTTGATTTTGTATGTGAACAAACACTATCAATAATTTATCGACTCCTTTCCTCAACATGCGGTGACAAATCTCTCTCTTCATTCATAGGACTTGGATTTTCTTTTTTTATAGCAATGAAACCAAATTCTTCATGTCATTTTCAGAATCTTTATCAGATTTTTCATCAATCACACTATCATCAACAACATAATAATATTTCTTTGGATATTTAGGTTGATACTTCTTAGGTTTTTCCTTAGAAACTCTCTTCGGACATCTAGATTCAAAATGACCAATCTTATTGCAAGAAAAACATTTCAAAGGTAATTTTCCTTCATACTTACCATCCCCCTTTGGTACTCTCCTAGAAATCAATGCTTCAAGCTCTTCAAGACTCCTTTCTTCTTGAAGATCTTCTATCTCCTTAGCATAATTTGATGTACTTTCTCTAGGGTCATATATCTGCTTACTCTTAGATACAGTTTCTTTGAATTTAGTCTCAACTTTAGGAGGAGGATCATCAAATTCACTCAACTCAAATGTGGTTAACTTATCACTTGTAAAATGTATTTTGTCACTGTAGTCATAGTTCTGATTTCTTGTATAGTTTTAACCTTGTAGTTGTAAGGAGCTAAGGATCTCAACTTCATCATCATCAATTTTTCCACCAACACATCTCATTTTTCAAAAAGATCTGTAACCTTGTACATGTAAGCTCCAACATTCTCATCTTCACTCATCTTCAAAGCTTCAAACTTTCCCTGAAGTATCTTCAACTTCTCCATCTTCACCAAATGGTCTCCTTTATGTAGAATCCTTAATTTTTCCCAAATCTAGTTTTTTGTCTCCAACTCCGTGACATTAGAATATTTTAAATATGTTAAAGAACTCAACAAGGATTCCTTGGCTCTAATGTTGACATCAAATTCATTCTTCTCATCAGGAGTAGCATTCACAAGATCTACATGAGGATTGCAAATCTTCTTTGTTGTCTCCTAAATCCATGGTCTGTTCCATCAAATCTCAGACTTTCCTAAAATTTTCCATCCCAGAGCACCTCAAGCTATTAGACTTTTTAGAGAGGCACTAGCTTTGATACCAATTGATAGCAATATAGAAACACCACACAATTGAGAGGGGGGTGAATCAGTTGTGTCCTAATATATATTAGAAAGATAAACATGAATGCACTGAATCAAAACACCACATGAACACAATACCACCAAGATTTTGATGTGGAAACCATGTTAGGGGAAAAACCATAGTGGAGATCAAACCCACAATATTATGTACTCTATTAAAAGTACAATACCCTATTACTGGTACAAAGGAAATGCACATACATTCAGACACACTTTCTAGATCTCACTGCTTAATTACAACAAGGGAAGGACCATTTCTTTACAGATCAACTTGGACAACAATCCAATCTATGAACAACAATCTACTATTTACGAACTAATTGATAATATCTTTAATATACCAATATAGCTCTAATAAAGTACAATAAATCTGCCTCAATTTCATATTCCACTTATACCTTTTCACACAGTCACCAATATATCATGCTCGCACACATCCATCACATCGCACTTACAAATGTTTACATTATTTTATAAATTTCATCAGCCTTAAGGAAATAAAAAAAGGTTGACTCAACCTAAACACCTAATTAAAAATTAATATACAATGTGATCCTTTGAATGTTATCTTAAAGACCTAGAAATGATCCTCAAAATCATCCTTGAACATGCAAAAAATCTATAAATCACACCAAGATCTGTTGCAATACATTACACCAACCATGACAACCAAGAGTGTAAAGAACAATAAATGAAAAACTCTATCACATCAGCAACATTACTTATGATCCTCAAATCAATGAATAAATTATGTCAAGAACACACATCTAGATCCTAAACATGCCATAACATTTGAACATCATGAAATACTAACACACCAATCCAAATATTATCACATTATCTCTTCCTAAACACCAAAATACCAATCTCTAATAAATCACACATAATTTACTCAAATCATACTATGAACCTCTATAACTTTACAAGGATCAAGTACAGACATTGCTAAACACATCTGTAGGTTCACACCATATGATTTGAAACATAGTAGCCTCACCGATCCAATCAACTCATTGGACATTCCTACACTATCTCTACAACACTATAACAACAAATAAATATTTGACATCAATGACAACACATCTCTCAAATATGTGAAAGCAATCTCTAAAGCACATGTGTACAATGTCCCAACACCTAGAGTGGAACCTAGAGCTCTAATACAATATGTGAGGGTTGGTTTTTCAACAACATATGCCACATAAGAAAAATATGCAAGACAAGGAAGTCGATCAATTAAGTCAATTGTTAAATTTTACATATCGACAATACAAAACAATTTCCATTTTAATTCCACTAAAAAGTACAAAGTTCAACCAACTTGTTGAACAAAATAAAAAAATGCATGAGTTCATAAATAAATTAGAGGTACCAACCAAATCTATTGAATACACCTTCAATATCCACATGAGATATTATGCCAAAATCAATAAATATTTCGAAAAACAATAAAAAAAAATAGCAAATAGATTGTGAAGAGTTTCAACCAACCTGTCAAAATACAATAGTTAACATATTAACAAGAGGTATCGACCAACTGGTCAAATACAAAAGTATACATCAAGTAAAGAATCCATCTTCTAGACTCATATAAACATTTACAATAGGCAAATGGGTTGATTACATTGAAATCAAAATGTACCAAATGAGAAGACCTCCTTGACAGGAACTCTAGACACTTGTAACACACAAAATTTAAAAGGCGAGAATATTGTAGGAGTGCATTTCCACCCTACCACGAAGTAGTTACACTTCCCTAGAATCTTTCCTAACATGAAAGATACCCAATCCATCTTGTGGAATCCTAACAATGTAAAAATTGATAGGGGTAATGGAATTGTGCGAATTTTCATACATACTACAATTTATGACAATTGACATCATGATAATCAAGAAAATCGTACAATAAAAATCCCTTCCACACCAATATAAACATTTCAAGTTCTCAATTTTCAACTCATGTAATACGATCTGAAAAGATAGCTCAAGGAATATAGCCATGCATTTTGTTTTAGAATAAGGAATTATGAAACTCTCAAAGCATCGTAAATGCTTCTATCCTTTGAGTATATATGTATATAAGAAAGCTAAGAAACCAAACATCTCCTTACATTTTTCCTTTGTCAATGATAGAAATTTTCTAAAGTACATAACCTCAAGCATACACTGAAATAACATAATCTCAAGCCATTCTTGCAAAATGGTCACACATAGTGAAGTTGAACATCTCTTCAATCCAATTAAACATGATTAACATAATCTTCCTCTTCAAGACAATTCAACGATACTATGCATTTTGATAATATCTATTTATTTGAGAGACCAAAATTTTAATGAGCATAACAACATCTGCAAGCAAGGATAATTGAAACTCTTCCATTTTAACTACAATAAATCAATTCATTTATTAAAAAAATGACATATCTATAATTTAATCATCCATGATTAACACACATGTCAACCTTGATATCTCTCAATCAGGCAATGAAGATCACTTTATCAAATGTAATCAACATTTTAGCAAGTTATAACATCATTTTCCCCAATATATTATAGCAGTTTCAAATCTAACAAGCAATCGCTACAATGATCTTTGCATGCTTGTAAAACTTATAAAACTATATTAGACTAAAAAATTACCAAGAACACCACTGGTTGCAATAGTTGTAAAATTAGAAAAGTGACCAATCAAGTATCCATTTTTTATGGCTTAGCAGGTTGAAAACAATATACATAGCTAAGGCCCCATTTGGTTGAGGAATTAGAATTTGACTCAAAACCTGATTATCTCAAAATAAGGTTTTGAAATTCTGGTTTTGTGTATTCGAAAGATAGTTTGGACTGTTTGGTTGATCCGAAAGATGACTGAGAGAATCCATCTTCTGTGTTTGGTTGTCATTTTCAAAATTAGAATTGGAACTGAGAAATATGGATTTTGAAACACCTTTACTTTGCATATAACCGCAAATTTCTGATAAAAACATATGTATTTTAAAGGAAATTTGTCATATTTTAAAGGTAAAATCTTCAAATCCCATAGCTTCATCCTTGCCATAGCTACCAAAATCATTGATTAAGTGAAGCCCGCTTTTAATTTTGAATTGGCTAATAATTATGATAGAATAATATAGAAAGGAAAGGTCACAGAAAATCTAATTAATGTCACTCACATAGACATGGAGAGAAAAGCAAAATCTGCAAATTTAATGTTTCTGAAAATAATAATTGCAAATGAAAGGTATAATAGAAACGATCTTTCAAAATTGTCTCTGTGCCTAGAAATATCAATTACAAAAGATAAGGATATGAATAGACATTAAGAAAAATCATGATAATTTCTATTTAACGGTAAGACAAATAAAGAAATGGTTGAACAAACAAAGCGATATTAGTTGAGAGACGGTCACAGGACATGTGTATTTGTTCAATTCAATTTTATGGCCTTCGAATGAATTTGTTTCTCATATAATACCCCAATGTTGTGCAAGCAGGCCATAATCCTTCAATGTGGCTTGGCTACCTTTCACCTTTGCTCCAGATATGCGCCCCCATATTCTAAATGGATTAAGACTTGAGCCATTGAGGAGAGATTGGTAAACTTGACTTGCTAAAAGGATTGGTTCTGACCCCTCAAATTATATGGGCGATTCGACCCAGTTGTTCATACGTATTTTATGAATTATAGAAATCCTTGTCTCTAGCTTTAGCTTCTTGATTTATCACTAGATTCTCTGATTTGTGGGTATAAACTGTAGATACAAAAATCCCTTTCGCAATGCATTCACAAAAAATGGACCCGACCAAACAATTAAATGGGGTTCACAATTTTCTAAAACCTGCATTTGATTTTGAATTCCACCTATTGGGTGGGAAGATGGTGCCACCCATTTTAGGGCCTAAACCAAATTTTGTGTGAGGAAACCCGAATTGCAAATATGTGTTCCAAACAGTGGATTTGCTGAAAAATTGGAAGTCCCACCACTAATTCTGCCCCAATTCTAGCAAACAAATGGAGCCTAATAGTAATATTCATTCCTCATATTAAATCATCCAATTTTGCTTAAGAAGGATGATGAACTACGCAACCTAGCCTTGAAAATATTGAATGGGTTAAATGCATCAAACTTGCTTGAAATACAAATGATAGTCTCATGGTTGAATTTTTGATGTTTTGAAAGCCCTCTCATTTGTACGAAGCACACTCACTGCACACCTCCAATAGTAATTGTGTTGTATGGCTCCTCCTATCGCACAACTTCACACTCACTTCTTAAGCACACGCGTATGACAAGTCCATTCTCACTTCCCCTCACGTGACACCTGTATGGTCAAATCATAACTTTGTACACTGATAGTCTGTGATGCATGTGACAGTAGTGGCTATCCAGCAATGAAAATCTTTTTCTTTATATAGCTTTTTGAAACTTTTTGAAAAAAAAACTTAGTGTTTCCCCTATGTATGGTTAACAATTTGAGTTCTATCTTTATATAGATCGAATTGGGGAAATTGAAAATGATGAAGATTACTTTCCACGTACACTGTGAGTTCATCACAGATAAAATGGATGAGAATGACAGTATCAACATCTGAACAAAGAAATGCAAGGTGAAGGTTTGAGAAGACAAATCGGTTATTGTCGAATTATAATGTTATTTGTTGCCTCTCTTGACACGATCGAGCGAGGAACTTGTCTTTTGATCATAAGTATGTTGCCATTTTTGTTTTTCAAGTTTACAAGTTTAATTCTATCACTAATACACAATATTATAATTTGTACTTTCGTACCAAACGTAGATTTTGTTATACAGAGAGAAAAACCATTTGACATTTCATTGTAACAAAGTTTGTTTAGTTGTTTAATTTGTAATATGGCTTTTCTCTGCAGCCATTCTATGGTGTCATTTCCAATTTGAAATTGTAGAACTAAAGTTCTAATTCTAATTTTGAAATTGGCAACCAAATGCAGACAATCCATCTTCTGGGTCAACCAAACGGTCCAAACTATCTTCCGAATACACAAAACCAAAATTTCAAAACCTTATTTTGAGATAATCAGGTTTTGAATCAAATTCTAATTCCTCAACCAAACAGGGCCATAAGAAATTTATAGTTTTTGTATAATATAATTTACAATAAAAAATAAATATAATTATAATAATATATGAACAAATATATATTATAATATTATTATTAGTTTTCTTTCATATTTAGATATTTTTTAATCAATGATATTTTTCTTTTTTTTAATATCTATTGAATAAAATATAAATATTTATATTTTAAATTATTTTGAAAGTCTAATTCTACTTATTTTGAAAAGTTAAATAATAATGTTAATATATTTTTATACATCTTAAAATAACTTAATTATATATTATATATAAAAAATTAATAACATTGTCTATATGTATATTTTTAGTAGGTAAATAATATCATTACTAAAAAATTTACACAACATATTTCTTTATAATATAAATAATTATTAAAATAATAATTTTTTTAAAACTGTAAACATATAAATATTATTAATATATTATATTAATGATTTTATTAATATAAATTTTAAAATAGTAAAAAATAATAAATAAATAATTCAAAAAATAAAAATAAATTATTTTTCAAACTGAAAAAAAAATAAAATTTCCAATCGCCCTTAATAGAATCCACACTAAGTATAAAAAATTTAAAATTTAATTTTTATTTAAATAATCTTTCCTTAATTTAAAACTGTATCGTATTTGAATTGCACGTTACACCTGCGAAAATGTACAATTTATGCAGACAAACCTGCATCATTATGAAAACTTGTCAATTACCACATGCATAGCAATGCGAAGGGCATCCAACCATATCGAATGATATGGCTGGATAGTCATTTCCCAGTTTGGCACCTCTTTGTATGGTAGGGACCGTATAACTTTCACCCTTGTACACATGTGATTTCTCTGTTACACATACAGTCAAGAGATTTAATGTTGTCGTCGATGCCTCATTGATATCATAGATAAATAATCTAAGTATTATGAATTGATAATTATGAAATGGCCTTCAGAGAAATGATATTGACACCAATGTCAAAGCATAGAATGAATGGTTACCCATTTGAGACCGTATTCTCAGATTAAATCCTTATGCACAAATTTGTGTATTGGAAATATATTGGGAAAATGTGATTTTGAGAGGGGGGGGTGAATCAGATATCACTGATTTATCCATTTTGACATAAATGAAACCTTGCATAACATTAACATAAAACTCAACAATGTAATGGATCTGATAAGCTTAAAATCACCCATGAAAATAAACATAACACAATAATTTTGGTTACCCTCAAAACCCTTGAAAGGTAAAACTGGGGTGGGGATGACATCCGCAAATCTTCACTACTGCAGTATAAAGTTTCCCTCTTAGGGCTACAAATTTGATCACAAAATATGATATGTGAGGGGTTTGCCTTGTTAAGAGCTTTGAGATTTATACAATCTACCTTGCAAAAGGATTTAAGACTTACAACTAAGTAAGCACTCAGTTAAGAGATTTACTAAGGTTTGTCAAAACCACTATGTTAAGAGATTTACCCTGATACACTTGTTAAAATGTCTTAGTACTTGATCCTTTGGTTTGCACTATGATGCTAATTACAAATCTTCTCCTTCCAGTATAGATTTGATCTCATCTATCAAATATGTCTCTATTCTGTCCTTCACTACTTTTCTTTGTTCTACTCGGTCAATGAACTCTATTAGAATACTTCTTTGTTCTGAAGATGTTCTCTCTGTCACACTCTTTCTTCCACTCATTCTTCATTTTAGGGTTTAGACCACATCTTATATAGACAATTAACTTTCTCCAAGATTTACGATCTACGATCTAGATTATCTCATTTTGCCGCTTAACCTTTCCTTAATTTTGATTGGTTCCATGTATTACATAGGGATTAATGATTACAATATAAGAGCGTAATCACCTCTATGATTCCCTCAACAAATAAAAAATGAAATATAAATGTCGACCAAAATAGTTTACCTAGGTGTTTGTGCCATAACAAACACATATGTCAATTTTAGCTTGCTCGACATTGGATATCTCTGGCACTCGGCATTCATTGTTCTTTATACCCTAGTGCTTGGCATTGTCTTCTTTACATAACTTGGCAAAAGCTCACTTCGCTAATACAAAAGTACTCGGTGACCACTGTTTTACTCGACAGTGACTACTGCTCAGTAAATGTACATTATACATGACTCAGCCTATATATGATGACTCGGTCGTAGTGAGGACTAACCAACATTGCCTAGAAAATGACTAAGTGTAAGACACTAATAAACAACAAAACTTTAGGGTTCAACAATCTCCCCCTTTGACATTAGTGGCAAAAACACTTTGTCATGACATTTACAAGAGTACTTAGTACTAACAGAAGTATATACAAAACACTCCCCCTAAAACTTAACTCGGTCTTACAAAACAAAAAGATTTACATTTGTACCTATAAGACTTCCTTACTTCACATACACTCGAATACATATACGCATTTAAAAAACTTAGTATGTCATACCATTCATTTTTGTTTTCCTTTATGCTAATTCTGCTCTCTGAATCTGTTCCCTCTTTGTGACTTAACATGTCATGTCACTATATTATTTCCCCCTTGTTTTTGTCACTTGAAGTTCTTGAGGTGTAGGGAGCTTGAAATGTTTTTCCATAAATGGTTTATGAAGCTGCATGACCATGTACAATGTGTTGTCCCAACCGGATGTTGCAATATTCAAAACCTTAGACTTTACCTCTAGCTTGGTAGCTAGGTTGACTAGGCTCTCGACAGTAGAAAGATGGGGATCTTTCTATACTAATTCCTTTACCATAGCTAACTCTCTTTATATGGTCTCCATATGAGGTGTTAACATTCTTTGAATGGAGAGTAAGCGAGCCCTTATCTTACCATCATTAGCCATCAACTCGGCTATCCTCCCTTGAGTATGTAGAAGCCTGGCATAATGTATAGAGCTGGAACTTGCATCCATACTGAATGAGTGACTTGTAGATTTTATATCTAACTGTAGTTTATCTATCAGATCTTGGTTGTCCTTGGTAAATACTTCTACATCACAAGGTTCTTGTACAAAGATTGTACATTTAATACAACTTCTTCTGAACTCGATATTACGGTAGAAAGTTCTACCTGCTTCACTGTTATATCAGCAGAGACCTTATTAAGTACCTTGGTCTTGAATTTTCTTTCTGACCACTGCAAAAACTTATCATTTAGCTCGTTGTCATCATCAGTCACTTTCTTGACAATATGAACAAGTTGTTCCAGTATAGGGTTAGAGTCATTGACATTAGTCATTTCAAAAGCATCAATGAATATACCTTTTATTTCATGAAGTACTTTCTTTTGCTGATGTTCCCTTCTCATTTCTTCCTATTTTCTCTTATTCTTTAGTAGATCTTGCAAAATTTTCATCTGTTCATAGGTCAAGTTATCTGTGTCCCATTTAGGAATCACAATAACTTCTTCTAGTGTCACCAATGGGGTAGGAGATTTTACCTTCTTTTTCTATGAATTTTTCGTAGGTGTTGTTCCACTCGACATCTGTATAAGAGCTTTTATTGCCTCTTTCTCCTTAGGCTCTTGAGTGTCTATTGTTTCTTCTGTCTCCTTCTCTTCTGGTTCCTTTTCCTCCACATGAGGATTTACTATTACCAATGCAGACTATTTTGCTTTCCCTTTATTTGACTCCTCAACAGATGTAGACTGAGGTGTAGTTACCGACTTGTCTTGTTCCTCGGTAGTACTATGACCAGATAGGATATCAACTTTAGATTTGTGTGGACTAGTAGAGGTAACTTTATCAATTGATGTATCCTCAATCTATGGATAATCTATCACTTGTAATAATATAGGATTACTACTCGAAAAAGATGTATCTTTTGTTGCCTCAGCTTGAATTTCTTTCTTGGTCAATACATGAGTTTTCACTAGGGTATCCTCAGTGATGTAAACAATGGTTATTTCAGCTATCTTCTCACATTTATTGATCTTTGGAGCTACTTCCTCCTGAATATGAGGTTCACTAACATCCTCTTTATTATCTAACTCAACTCCCATAGATGTGCTAGCTTCCTATTGTGTGCTTTTGTCAATTAGGAGACCAAAAATGATCTTTCATACCTTTAGACTCTGTTGAACAACATCTTCAACCTTGTGTTGAAGGATAGAATATGCCCTAAGCTTGGGAATGAATATATTCCTGTACTACTCCATGAATTGTTGAATGTTAGTAGGGGATAGGTCTGGTGTGACTTGGGAAAGTGTTCTTTCCCTAATTTGCTTCTCAGTCATAAGGGCATATTCCCATTTTTGTGCTATACATTGGTATAACTCATAAGCAATCAAATTCCCTATTTGAAGTGGTATCATCTTGAATGTGCAGAGCATCTCAAGCATTACTTCTTCGACTTTTTCCTTGTCCTCTATACTCATCTTTTCAAATTTTACTTGCTTGAAGCCTGCTAGGCCAACATAGCTCTTGATGTTGTGGCATATTTCATCCACAACTAGTGTTTTTCTCTGTAGTGGTGCCTTTTTCTTTGTTTCCTCATTACTTTCATTTTCCTCATCATCTTTCTCCAAAATAAGTTTTCTTCTCAGCTTCTTCCTCAACTGGCTCGGCACTGCCTTAGGCTAAACAATTTTTCTCTTCCCTAATGTAGGGGTTTTCTTTTGAGGCTCGGCAACTACAGTTGTAGAGGCTGCCCTAGTTCTTAGCCTAAGTACTAGTGAGGAGATAGGCTTAGGTTTTTGCATTATTTTTCTCATAGGCTCGACAACTGGTGCCTTCTTGCCTTTCTTCTCTACTACTTTCTCCTCCTCTTCACTTTCACTAGACTCACTTGATTTATCTTCTCCTAATCCTTGAGTCAGTTCTAGAGGTGCATCTACCTCTCTTTCTCCTATCATCTTTTCTATGTTTTTCACTATCTTTTCCTCTTTCTCTCCATGGCAAAAGATTTTAGTCCCATGGTTATCTTAGCCTTCACTTCCTCATAGGTTCTAAAATAGGTAGCCTTCTTATCAACTTTCGCGGCTAACAAAGTTGTGATTTTTTTTGTAGCTTCATCAATGTTTACCTCATAAGGTAATGACATTAGCCATGATACCCTTGGTATTAAAACTTGAACATATGTGAGGTCAGTGTCAACTAGGAAGCATATGTCTTGTTTGTATTTCTCTACTAAGGATACAGGATTCCTACTTCTCTTCCTCATTTTATTCTTAAATTCTACAAAGTAATTTTCCATAATTCTTTCAAAGTTATCACCCATTTGACTAACAAACTCATTGATCTAAATTGTCACTGGCCTACTCTTATCCCATACTACTCCTCTAACAATAGGAAAATTTTTTTGAATTTAGAATAATAAACAAACAAGTAAGGAACCGAACTTACACATTGAATTATTTGCTTTGCAGATTGATGTAAGATTCTTGGCAAGTTGTGTTAGTTGGAGCTCGACAAGGTCGTATGTGTGATCCTTAATTATTTTCCAAGCTTGGTCCACTGCCATGCATGGGACACTATCCAACTGACTTGACTGATAGAATTTGTGTGTTATCACACTTACTGCAAACTCAATTTCCAAATCAGTGATAGTAGAAATAGTCATGCCGCGCTTATTCCATACTACTTATGTGTTTTCTTGAATTTCCTCTTTTCTTTGACATCTCATAGTTTTCTTCCCAGGGAGTTTAGGGTATCCAGTTACCCAGTGAATCATGTCTTTGGTGATTTGGGCTAGTCCATCCTCCAGTCATACTTTCATGTCATGTACTCTGCTCAGTACAATCTTAATCCATTCTACTTTGAAATTTTGTGGAAAGTCAAGGTCATGAACTAACCCTTGCTTGGAAACTTTCTAGTGTTCTAGCTTCAACACCCCATTGCTGCATAGTTTCTCGTATGCCTCTCTAAGTTCATAATCACCAATCTCTCCAATCTTGCACATGTAACATGACCAGATATCATTTATCATTAAAACATTCTTTAAAATTGATGACAGGGCTCCAGTCAGATCTCCCATGATCACACTTTTTGGAACGACCTGAAACTTCTGTGGCTTACACACCTCAGTCCTCACTAATTGAACATTAAAGACCTCCTTTCCTTGCTTCTTCATCACAACTGATGATGATGCCATGTCTCACAACTTAGGGTTTAAAGTATTAAAAATAGTTTACTCGGTAAAGTACCTTGCACAAGTGTTCTTCAGATGTTTTGTCAACAACACACTATAAAGATTTCTCCAATCTTTCACATGTAACACGACCGGATATCATTTATCATTAAAACATTCCTCAAAATTGATGGCAGGGCTCTAGTCAAATCTCCCATGATCACACTTTCTAGAATGACCTAAAACTTCTGTGGCTTACACGCCTCGTTCCTCACTAATTGAACATTAAAGACCTCCTTTCCTTGTTTCTTCATCACAGCTGATGATGATGCCATGTCTCACAACTTAGGGTTTAAAGTATTAAAAATATTTTACTCGGTAAAGTACCTTGCACAAGTGTTCTTCAGATGTTTTTGTCGACAACACACTGTGAAGATTTTTGAAATCATACTTAGCACTAATCACAATGGTTACTCGCTCTCTGAATCGCTCTTAGAAATTATTAATTCACTGGTGAAATGAAATAAATGGTAACTTCCCACTTTATAGACTTCAAATAGTCAGATTAGGGCTTCTTTAATGATATGTACACTTTCTAGGTGAGATACAGTTGTCTCAAAAATTTCATGTTAAACTCGGTCAACATAAGCTTGGTCGATTCAACCATTCGATTACAGCTCGGTGTACATCACATCTTAGCTACCACAAATACTCGGCAAACATTAGTGACTCGGTCACTATAGAATAAAATAATGATGCTCGACATGAAATATGAATTGTTTCACTTTGCTCAAATCTGTCCTAATGCATCTTAATCTATGCAGATATGGACTTTTTCTCAACATATGTTAGGAAATGATGTAAGATTAAAACATTATAGGACTCAGTTCCATACATACCTTCTTTGCTTAGTTCGAAGTGGTGTGATCACCTGATCTATTGGATTGGGTGATCTCAGGTGCTCCAGCTTCACTACTGCTTCCCTCTTCTTTCTTCTTACATGTTTTGTTCATTTGATTTCTCATTTTCTTAATGATTTCTTCATTCTTTCTTTGATCATTTCTCGGTATGGGTGTTCTACAATCTTTCTTTAGATGATCTATCTTATTGCATTTATAGCATACCATACTTCCATTCATCCAACTTTTGGATTTTCCCTTAAAATATGTCTTCAGACAATTTGCTCCAATGTGCCCATATTTTCCACTATAATGACAATTGTACCAAGTGTTGTAATCCCAATTGTATGTGTTACCCTTCTTAGGTGGCTTAGTCCATTGATTTGATGACCATTTGGGTTTTGATCTGCATTCAAATGCTCTATGTCCATATTTCTGATAGTTGAAATAGTGTCCTTGAAATTTTGGTGAGGTAGGTGGATTACGAACCTTTGTTCTACATTCTTGTGCATGATGTCCATGTTTCTTATAGTTAAAACAATGTCCATTGAATTTTGGTTTAGGATAAGACTTACCATGTTTGCTTCTACAAATGTTGGTTGTATGTCCTAGCTTTCCATAATGGTGCTATGTAGGCTTGTTATTCTTTGGCTTTGCACTCCTTTTCTCTCCACTCTTTGATGATTCTCCTTCCTCAGTGGATGATATTTGCTCATCATGTCCAAGTCTAGATGTATCACTAGAGCTTCTGGGTGACCTTAATAGTTCTTCAAAGTATCTTAAAACTTCATTTGGCTTGTTCATCCTTTCATTAACTTCCTTTTCAGATCTTAGTTCATTCCTCAGTTTATTGTTTTTTGATATGAGATTGGTGAGTTCCACATCTTTACTACCCAATTCTTGATTAACCAGTAGCAGTTGATTTACCTATCTAGTTGATTGTTTGTCAACCTTTGCATGTCATTTGTCTTTTCATCAAGTCTCATTGATATTTGTCTTTTATCTTCTTCGGCCATTGTCTTGTCTTCTTCAGCTTTCTTTTTCTGTTCAACTACTTCACAAAGTCTCACAGATTGAATTTCTTGTTCTCTCTTCAGATTTATGATGTCCTCATTCAGTATGTTGTTTTTCTCCAGTAGTTCTTTTATGACTTTGTCACTTTCTACAGAGTTCCCACTATCAAATAGTCCAGTAGTATCTTCTTCTTGATATTGTGTTTCATTTTGTTGAATAGCAATTTCTCTTCTTCTGCTTAAGGATTTCTTCAGTTCTTCTCTGGCTGCTTCAAGTTGTTGTAATGCAAGCTGAATGTCAATCTTCCGATTCTCTATAATTTTTCCCAACTTATAAACCTCCATCTCAAGATATTTATCTCACAAGTGGTTAGACTTCTATATGAGACCAATGCTCTGATACCAATTGTTGGAAATCTATTGGGAAAATGTGATACTGAGAGGGGGGGTGAATCATATATCACCGATTTATCCATTTTGACATAAATGAAACCTTGCATAGCATTAACATAAAACTCAACAATGTAATGGATCTAATAAGATAAACATCACCCATGAAAATAAACATAAAATAATGATTTTGGTTACCCAGAAACACTTGAAAGGTAAAACTAGGGTGGTGATGACACCCACAAATCTTCACTACTGCAGTATAAAATTTTCTTGTTAGGGCTACAAATTTGATCACAAAATATGATCTACCCTATGAGGGGTCTTCCCTGGTAAGAGCTTTGAGATTTATACAATCTACCTTGCAAAAGGATTTAAGACTTACGACTAAGTAAGCACTCGGTTAAGAGATTTACTAAGGTCTGTCAAAACCACTCTGTTAAGAGATTTACCCTGATACACTTGTTAAAATGTCTCAGTACCTGATCCTTCAGTTTTCACTATGATGTTGATTACAAATCTTCTCCTTCCAGTATAGATTTGATCTCATCTATCAAATATGTCTCTGTTCTACCCTTCACTGCTTTGCTTTGTTCTACTCGGTCACTGAACTCTATCAGAATACTTCTCTATTATGAAGATATTCTCTTTGTCACACTCTTTCTTCCACTCATTCATCATTTTAGGGTTTAGACCACATCTTATATAGACAATTAACTTTCTCCAAGATTTAAGATCTACGATCTAGATCATCTCATTTGTCACTTAACCTTTCCTTAATTCTGATTGGTTCCATGTATTAAATAGGGATTAATGATTACAATATAAGAGTGTAATCACCTCCATGGTTCCCTCAACAAACAACAAATGAAATATAAATGTCGGCCAAAATGGTTTACCTAGGTGTTTGTGCCATAACAAACACATATGTCAATTCTGGCATGCTTGGCATTGGATATCTCTGGCACTTGGCATTCACTGTTCTTTATACACTAGTGCTTGACATTTTCTTCTTTACATAACTCGAAAAAAGATGACTTGGCTAATAAAAAAGTACTCAGTGACCACTATTTTACTCGACAGTGACTACTGCTCAGTAAATGTACATTATACATGACTCGGCCTATATATGATGACTCGGTCACAGTGATGACTGACCAACATTGCCTAGAAAATGACTAAGTGTAAGACACTAATAGACAACAAAAATTTAGGGATCAACATTATCTTCATCAAAAGACTTCACAAATTTCAAAAATGAAGCATGCGTGAAATATCTGAGGCAGTATATCTCCAACAAAAGACTAGGGTAAGGAATGTCTCCCACCAAAACTGCAAATACAAAATAGGGAGGGTCTTCCACCTCTACAATTGTAACAGTGCCAAAATCCAAATGGAATTTATAGATACAAGAAAACATTAAATCCATGATATGCTACCTATTGACACCTGAAAATTTAGGTCCTAAATATGCAAAATATCAGGGAAGTATAATCTTTATTTTCATTTTCATGTTATTTCCCTATGTTAAAAATTTAAATGATTGAAAAGGCATAAATATTTGTCATCATTCTATATTCATGAAATGGGTTTTAGTTATTTTATTTCAATAAATTTAATGCATATATATATTTTGAAATAAAATAATTATAAAAATAATAAATAAAAAGGTGGCAAGAGGGAGTTGAACACTCAACCTCTCAAGCCAACCTTTTTTCCTACCTACCTACCCCCTAACCAATTTGTCTATTATTATTCTTTGAGAGGATTTGCAGGAGAAACTAATTTATTTACATTTCTATGTGCAGGTGAAAAATCAATACAAATTTCTCATTCAGGGAATATTTATTTCCTTAATAATTTTAAATTCAAAATGAAATATTCCTTTCCTATGTGTTATTCATTTTATTGATTTTAGGAAAAAAGAGTGGGGAGAGGGAGTTGAACACTCAACCTCTCGACCCACCCTTCTTCCTATCTTAACTACCTGACCCTACCCTAACCAATTGTCCTATGTTATTCCTTGAGAGTATGGGTAGGAAATAAGGGATAAATATTAGAGTGTTTTATTTCCTTTTAATAGTTTAGAAATAAATTATTAGGAGAATAAATGTATTATTTTTCTCCTGTATGTGTGTGTCAAAGAGATTTTACATTTCACGAGATTATTGTTTTTACTAATGTGATTGTTTTTAGGTTTCATTTTAGTCTACCCTAAAAACATTAAAGCGAAAAATGTAATATGGTAAATTATGTTGGTAAAGATTACTATGTTCATTAGGTTTGAAATAAATTTCAATTTTGCATAAATCTTTAATTTTCAAATACCTAAATGTAATCTTGTGATTTTACCCTATTGTAATTTTAATTTTAAAAAATTAACTTGTAGGGTAAAATGGGCATAATTGATTATATATTACCATGCGTGATTTTCTTTCATCTTTTTCATTTTAGGAAATATTAACTGGGTGATTTGAATGTATTCTCTTATTATTATTTTTCACTTTCATTTTATCAAATGATTTGTAAATATATGCATATTAAGGTTTTTGTTTGGAAAATGAAACTATTTTATTCCAAAGACCTAAATGCATTTTATTAAGTGGTTATAAGATTTTATTTTCACATTAATATTTCTTAAATGTTAGGGTTGTCACTTTTCTAAAAAGTTTTTATTTCACTTATCCTATGTGAGTTATAGGGTTGTAACTTTAAGGATCATATTGAAAATCTAAAACACTATAGAGTATAATAGCTTTAATTTTAAATTTTATTAAAAAGATTACCTAATGTCAGGTGTTTTTGTGCAGGCATTAAACATAAGGATTTGGATTTTCATACACGAACACCTGAAGATATAACAAATCAAGTTTGTTAAATAGGAAGTGTGTTTCCCTAAAAGCCATTTATATGGTTAATATGTAATTTTGGGGGTTAGTTTTAGGGATTAGGTTCTGTGAAAAGGTATGTCTTTTCACAAGAAACCTTTAACTATTATATTTATATTGAAACATTTCAAATAAAAAATAACATGACACACAATTGGGACAATACCTCCTGAACTATGGATTTGGACTGAATATTTCAATTTTTTCAAATGCTAATGTCAAATAAGTTGTTTTATACCTTTTGAGGTTATATATCTTTTATTTTCAATTAGTTTTTCAGATACTCCGGTAACAGGGTGTTCTACTGTGTTATTTTCCTTGATTTATTTGTTCAAAGTTAATTTATGCAATTCGAATAGTAGTTGTATGGTCTGAGAACCTACTGTTGTTCCTTTCAGCCTCTTAATTTGGGTTAAAATCCATAGGATTAATTGTATGAATTATTTTGAATTGTGATTCAACGGAAGCCTGTAGGATGATAGTCTTGCTTTATAGGAGTAATTTCTCTTAAAACTATCTCTGACTATACGTAGGATTGAAAATAACTGACTCTATACCCAAATTTGTATTAAGGCACTGATCTCATTTCGTTTGAAATTGTTATTTGGTTCTATTTTGTAGTTTACATTTTAATTCTGATTTCTCTCTTTACAAAGCATTCAATTAGGTTTTAGTGATAGTGCAGTTTTAGTGTAGATTTCATGCAATTTAGCTATTATGAGATTATATTATTTTCCTCCAAGGATTGTTTACCCCTTTGGAAGGAATTGCGTTTGTCTCTGCATGTGTTTGTGGAGCATAGGGCACTTGTGGATTCAAGCCTACCAACCTTGGCTCAATTGAGTCAGAGTTGCAAAGGCACTAGTGTGTGCAGTTGGCCTCAAAATGGTCCAGCATTTTTGAGCACCAACAAATTGGTGACTCTATTAGGGACGCTATCAGTGAAAGATACCTATAGAATCTTTGGTTACAATTTAGTCAGACTCTATTGGAGACAGAACTCAGAATCAGTTATATGATTTTATCCTTCTTATGAAGAAGGTGGCGACTCTATTGAACAAAGCATTTCAGTCAGTGACTCTACTGAGGGAGAAAACTCAAAAGGAGATAGGAAGATAGCCTAGAAGGGATGATAAATTTTCCTTTAATTAGTAATAGAAGATCTATTACATGATGTTTATAATTTTTTTCAAAAGGTTTTTGATTCACATTTATACCAAGCCTTTGGATCTTAGAAAGTTTCAATGCAGTTCTAATGAATTGTTTTCACAACTTTCACAGAGGGTTCCTGAATTTTATGGAGATTATGATGAATCAGATGTTGATCATTTGGATGCTTTTTGTTGGTGTAATTAAATATTCCTAATTACACTTAACTTAATCTTACTTAGGTTAATGCATTACATAGTAGTTAGTGATTGAGACACCTAGGAGTGTGCACCTCATTCAAGAACATGGTGTAGGAGGAATTCCACTTTTGGTGCTAGATCCACCTTTAGTGCTCTTATCACATTATCATCCTAATCCATTGCACATACTTTATTGCATAATGGAGGATGATCCACATTTGGTGGACATGTGATTACACCTAGCATAGGTGATAGCTTATCATCTCCTTATCATTGTCTCTTATTGCCTTTCCTATATAAGGAGGCCTATTATGTACATTTTAATCATGTCCATGATCAATAATATCATTCTTTCATCTCAATGCAATTGTCTTGCCAATCTCTTGTGGAAGTTATCTTGGTCTTGCATTCGATCCTAGGGGTGTTGTAGAGTCACCTAAAACTCTAACATGGTATTAGAGCTCTCAAGGTGTGAAGACCTCTTCTCAAGAAGTGCAATCTTGGCTTGATTCAATTGTGGGTGTAGAATAAAGACATTTGGACATCACCGTTGCATAGTCTATTTGGAGAAAATTTGGGGTTTTGTATTTTGTGACTTTCTATTGCAGGTCAATAGTGGTGCTTGTTGGTGTAAATCAAAGGTTGGCATCATATTAAGGAGGTCCAAAAACCCTTAAATCAAATTTTATTTCATCCAAATTGGACACCCAAGGCCAAATCTAGAGCTATTTGAATTTTGGAAGTGTGGCAATGGCAATTCAAAAAAAATAATTTTAGAGGCGATTTTCAAACAGCGATATCTCAATCATCTGGACTCCTTTTTTCGAGCAATGTTTTTTGTTTTGGGGTATAATTTTATGATCTACACAATGGTTCAGGTGGTTTCTGATCATTGTTCCTGAATGTTTCTAAAAATCGTAAATCTCAATTTTTACAACTTCCAAGGCCTCATTTGAGCTCATATGAACTCCTTTTTAGGTGCAATTTTTTTTAAAGTGCATAGTTTTTTCTGTATTTTCTAGATCTGGAATCAGATTTTAGTGACTATGACCAGAAACTATACTTTCAAAAATTGGCTTAGTTTTTTCATTTGTAATGCATAAGCCTTAGCTTGGTCTTTTGCATAATGATCTAAGTCTATTATAGCCTGATTTTGGAGTGTAATAATTTGTTGATCTCAATTTGTAATGAGAGAAGTGTATCATTAATGTAATCGTGGGTTATGAAACACATCTTGTAGTAGTACTTTTGACTAAGGATAATTATGAGTCAGGGGCAAAAGGAATCATCACACATTGTAGATGGCTTAATCTCTTGCCTCATCTTTATGGACTCATTCTTGAGCCAAAGTCACAGGGGAAGCAATATGTTTGGGGAGAAAAGAATGCTCATATTATAAATTTGATTATTGGTAGCATTAGTTTGTCTCTCTTCTATGAAATCTACCCCAAATTTAGAGGTGTTCAATGTCCACACATAATTTGGACAATCATTTGGGAGATTTTTGGTGATCCACATGTTCCTCCATTCCCAGATGATCTTGCTTTAGATTGCCTCATTCCTCTTGATGATGCAGATAATATTCCCTATGATGATTATACTTTAGATGCAATTGAATAATTTGCAGCAATTGAGAGTGAGGATGATCTAGTGGCTCCTCCTATAGCTCCTACTTCTCTAGTTGAGATCACACAATCATCTCTTGTTGGTGATTCTAGTGATTCATTGCAAGAGATATCTATTTGTCTTCCTGATTGTGATTCTTATTTGCCAGATATTGGTTCATTATTTGTGGAGTCTCATATTTCAAATTTGGGAGACATACTTGAGGGGGTTTCTCTTCTCTTTGATGACAGTTTCATCACAATTGGAGATACTTCTTCACATTCTTTGGAGATTGACATTCTTGATTCTTCTTCTTCACTTGGTTTGTCACATGATGTGATAGATTCTTTGAGATTGGAGAGGCCTATTTAGTCTTCAAAGATGCATATTTGGAGACCTTCTTTCTTCTTTCATTTGGATATGGATTGTTTCATGGCATCATCATCATACTTCATTTCGATTCCACTTCCTAGTTCCTATCCAGAATGGGAACCACACCTACATTTGTACTTGGTATATCTTCTTCCCAAGGGGAGAAATGTTGTTTGTAGTCATTGGAATATACTTTGTCTTCAAGCACTCACCATTTTTGTAGGAGATTCTACATTATGGGGGGGATATCATGTCTCCAACTATCCTTCTTATGGGGGAATAATTATTTGTATATACCTGATGTATGTAGTTCTTGGGGGGTCTTGAGCACTCCATCCATCCATGCATCTTGTTTTCTTCTCTCTTTTTGGGGGAGGGTTTTTCCCATGAGGTTTTCCCTCTTTCTCCACTTTATGAGAGTTATGCATTTCATGTATTGCATTTTGTACATGGGTACCTAACATGGCCTAGTAGCCGGGACCCATCTTGCATTGTGAGTTTAAGTGCATTCCCCTAAGTTGCACTTAAGGGGGGGTGTTGGTGTAATTAAATATTCTTAATTACACTTAACTTAATCTTACTTAGGTTAATGCATTACATAGTAGTTAGTGATTGAGACACCTAGGAGTGTGCACCTCATTCAAGAACATGGTGTAGGAGGAATTCCCCTTTTGGTGCTAGATCCACCTTTAGTGTTCTTATCACATTATCATCCTAATCCATTGCACATACTTTATTGCATAATGGAGGATGATCCACATTTGGTGGACATGTGATTACACCTAGCATAGGTGATAGCTTATCATCTCCTTATCATTGTCTCTTATTGCCTTTCCTATATAAGGAGGCCTATTATGTACATTTTAATCATGTCCATGATCAATAATATCATTCTTTCGTCTTAAAGCAATTGTCTTTCCAATCTCTTGTGGAAGTTATCTTGGTCTTGCATTCGATCCTGGGGGTGTTGTAGAGTCGCCTAAAAATCTAACACTTTTCATATATTCCTTGATAATTATGAGGTCCATACAAAAGATGATGCCATGAAGTTGTTTGCATGGTCATTAAAAAATAATGCACAAGAAGTATATGAATCATTACCCACACATTGTATCTCATCATGGAAAAAGTTTGAGAAATGGTTTCTTTATACATTTCATGATGCCAATGGTGAAGAAGACAACGTGTGCTATGAACGATATGAAGACCAAAGTTCCAGCATGGAGGAAGATCCAAATTACATTGTGGAAGCAGAATTGTACACGTCCCCTTTGGATACATTCTTCAATTTGGAATGATATGAAGGAGAATTTGCAATACATTTGTTCATGAGAATGATAAGGATTTATTGGAAAATACCTTCTGATATTAGACCTGATTTTTTAAATAAAATATACAGTTTAGGAGTAACTCATGATCAGGTAAAGCTTATTCTTAAAATTGCATACAAATATGTAATGGAAGAAAATGATAAAGTTACGAAAGGGGCACAAAAACCTAATGATATTCTAGATTCAGATGAACAAGAAAAGTCAAATCAGGTTGAAGAAGAATTTGTACATGGTAAGATTTGTATGGAGACAAGTATCAATGGCCATGATGGTGAGGAATAAAATCACCTCAGTACAGAAAAAATTTCAGATTTTTTGGATGTTGAATAGCATAAGTATGTTCAAAAGAATGGTTTAAGTTTTTCCTATAATCATCAGGATGGGCATGATCAGGTTATATTTGATACAATAAAATCTTGAAGGAGTGAAACATTTGATGAAGGAAATATGTTTATGAATGGTTTTGAAAAAGATGAAGAATTTTCTGGATATGGACCATGTGTTAATCCATTATGTGAAATAAATGAAATCTCTCCAGACTATGAAGGTGAATTGGATACAATATATGAGCATGAAGAATTTTTAATAGAGATAATTGATGAAGAATTTTTTCTTGAAATAGATGGTGATAATTTTTTGATTGAGCCTGATTTGGATACTATGCTAGAGGATATAAAAAATCTACAAGGAATTGATTATAAGAATGATTTAGCCATTTTTTTGCAAAATCAGAAAAATATGTTGCAAAATGAAGGGAAAAAATAGATTTATGGCATCCAGATTCTTGGTTAATGTGATGAAATCTGTAGTCTTTTTCAATCTCTATATGATACAAAAGGTGATTTTGATTATTCCTCAGAGGTAGTGAGGAATGATAAAATCTCAAATGAGCAGAGGATATACTGGACTAATACTTGTAGAATTGGTAATCTTCAAATCAGACATAAAGGGAGTTACAACAGTTTATTCCCAGTTCAAATGACACAGGAAGGTTTTGACCATGAAGGATGTTATGAACAGGTGGATCAAAATAGTAATCTGACCAATAATGATACATTTGGAATGATCTTGCTACTACTGGATCAAAACCAAGTATTTGATAGAGGAAAGCACCAGCATTCAGCTATTTGATTCTCTGTCATCCCGAATAGGGAGCTATTTCAGGGAGTTGTTTCTTCCTCTTTGTATCATTTTATTTAGAGTTATTTCATTTATTTTATTCAATATCATTAGTTCAGTTATTCTATTTTATGTTGTTTTATACCCTACATCAATGGTTCGATGTCAATTTTCAATCACGCAGAGAAGAAAATGAAAAATACAATATGAAGGATGGAATTATGCATACAAGTGATTTATGGAACCAATTGAGGATCTAAGAGGAAAAACATAATTACAGCCACATCACAAGTTCTAGAAGATTCGATTTTGACATCCTCCACTCTGCTGCATACTCATATAACAGTTTCCAGCTTGTTAACATGACATATAAAATGGACGAAGTATAATACATTATTCTTAAGTCGTGGGCCCTTAAGTTTTGAATGTTCTCATGGAGATCTGAGAATAAATATAGAGACATAATCATCAGAACCAAGCAATTTCTTCGGTAATGGATTAAAATATACACATCTAATATCTATAGCAGGAGAGTATTAAGCAGACTGTTTGGGAAATCAAGCAATGTACAATTGTTGATAGGGCAGCTGATCGGGGCTGTTACATAGATCAGAGCCAAAGTCTGAATATTCACATGGATTAGCCAAATTTTGGGAAGCTAACTTCACTGCATTTTTACACTTGGTCAAAGGGCCTAAAGAATGGAATATACTACTTATGGTCTAGGGCTGCTATAGATGTTATCAAGTTTACAGTGGACACTACCACTATAAAGGAAAATCCCAAGTCAGCAGATGAAGACATGGATTAAAAAAAAATTGTACAAATGGTATGTTCCTTGGAGAACAAGGATGAATGTCTGGCTTGTGGGAGCTAAAGCACTAATGGAGCCCACTTCTATTTGCGAAGTGTTAAACAATACATGGCTTTGTTGAATCAATTGAATGACATGGTGTGTAAGCCCATTTGAATTGGCTTGTGATCTCATTGATAGGTGTTGTAAATTTAGTTTCTATCTTGGCTAAAATTGTGATCTGGTTTGGATCTGAATTTATATCCCAATGGCCGATGAAAATTTTGGAATATATGGACTTTGCTAATGAAGGTTTGGGTCTCATTCTGTACCTAGGTATGGGTCTCGATCACTAAGAAGGTATGAAGATCTACTACGATCATGATGAGGAACGTAGGATTCAAGGGTCTCAATCACGTGGTTGGGATGCTTTGGGGTCTCAATTTGGAGCTACTGCATATGACCACCTTTTGCGTATGGAATGCCCAAGATGACATTTATAATGAGGAACATCTTTATTTAATGGGCATCTTTAAATATGGGCATCGATCACATGAAGACCGTGCCACCTTCGTAGATGGCGGGGGGGTGGGGGGGAAGAAGAAAAGGAGACAGTGTGGTCATGCAGAGAGAGAGAGAGAGGTGGAGACCAAGAAATATTAACATTGGCAGGCCTTCCCAGATTCTCACCCACTTTAGTGCATAGCAAGAGCCCATCTCCTATTGCTTCTTTGATTCTTCTCTCACAGTCCTCCATGTTCAGAGAAATGGTGAAAAAATAGGACTTTATTGGAGGGCACGAGGATGATGAGAAGAACAATGTTATCCATTCTTTCAACAAAGAAATGTCATTGAATAAGTCGATAGTAATGCCCTTGGCAACACCTCCTCATAAATATGAATTTATAGACGTGGAGCTCAGAAGGGATTCGATGCTTCCCTACAATTGGGATGCTCCACAACAACCAAAACAAGAACATGAAAGCTTGCACTAGTATGACACGAGATGGAAATGAACCAGCCAGCTAAATTGCATGGTCACATTTTTAAATGGATTAAGATGGGAGAAAAAGCAACGAGCTTCTACCAGAAACCATCGTAGGCTCTTGATGTGACAACGTGCAACCCTAACCCTAAATCTATAGGGTATCAGGATAGCTATTTTTTCATTTGCCCGATGAGTATTGCTACACCGATGAAGATTAAAGTGGGCCCAAGCATTTATGTGACATTTATTTTTTGCAAAGACCAAAGTAATATAAGGATGACTAAAGTTTAGACATGGTAAAGTGTTAGGACCGAAGATATTTCATTTTAAAACTATTGGAGCCCTAAGTGGACAAGGAGAAATTCTTATTTGGGAAAAAAATTTCACCTTGAGGAAAATTATTTTTGAGCAAAGTCAAAGGATCCATTCCAGGGAGTTTTTCTTCCTTGTATTATATTTATTTTTGTTTAAAAAATAATAAAAAATTAATTAATTCTTTATATTTTTCATTTTTAAATTATTATATTTTATGCTATTGTTTTACATTTTGTGTACAATGGTCTACTTTTCCAGAGATAACTGGACTCTCGCTGCATCTAGGCATGAATGCACGTCCCCAATAAGAGCCACCGTTGACACCTAAAAATTCATGTCCTAAAAATGCAAAATATCAGGGAAGTATAATCTTTATTTTCATTTTCATGTTATTTCCCTATGTTAAAAATTTAAATGATTGAAAAGGCATAAATATTTGTTATCATTCTATATTCATGAAATGGGTTTTAGTTATTTTATTTCAATAAATTTAATGCATATATATATTTTGAAATAAAATAATTATAAAAATAAAAAATAAAAAGGTGGCAAAAGAGAGTTGAACACTCAACCTCTCAAGCCAACCTTTTTCCTACCTACCTACCCCCTAACCAATTTGTCTATTATTATTCTTCAAGAGGATTTGGAGGAGAAACTAATTTATTTACATTTCTATGTGCAGGTGAAAAATCAACACAAATTTCTCATTCAGGGAGTATTTCTTTCCTTAATAATTTTAGATTCAAAATGAAATATTCATTTCCTATGTGTTATTCATTTTATTCATTTGAGGAAAAAAGATTGGGGAGAAGGAGTTGAACACTTGACCTCTCAACCCACCCTTCTTCCTATCTTAACTACCTAACCCTACCCTAACCAATTGTCCTATGTTATTCCTTGAGAGTATGGGTAGGAAAGAAGGGATAAATATTAGAGTGTTTTATTTCCTTTTAATAATTTAGAAATAAATTATTAGGAGAATAAATGTATTATTTTTCTCTTGTATGTGTGTTAAAGAGATTTTACATTTCACGAGATTATTGTTTTTACTAATGTGATTGTTTTTAGGTTTCATTTTAGTCTACCCTAAAAACATTAAAGTGAAAAATGTAATATGGTAAATTATGTTGGTAAAGATTACTATGTTCATTAGGTTTGAAATAAATTTCAATTTTGCATAAATCTTTAATTTTCAAATACCTAAATGTAATCTTGTGATTTTACCCTATTGTAATTTTAATTTTAAAAAATTAACTTGTAGGGTAAAATGGGCATAATTGATTATATATTACCATGTGTGATTTGTTTTCATCTTTTTCATTTTAGGAAATATTCAGTGGGTGATTTGAATGTATTCTCCTATTATTTTTCACTTTCATTTTATTAAATGATTTGTAAATATATGCATATTAAGGTTTTTGTTTGGAAAATGAAACTATTTTATTCCAAAGACCTAAATGCATTTTATTAAGTGGTTATAAGATTTTATTTCCACATTAATATTTCTTAAATGTTAGGGTTGTCACTTTTCTAAAAAAAATTTATTTCACTTACCCTATGTGAGTTATTTTAATAATACTATAATTTTAGGTGTTGATAACATTTTCATATGTTTTGATAACTAAAGTAAGTATCTATGATTAATGATTTAATTTTATTGGTATTTCTATTTTCTTTATCAAAATATTTGTGTGAGTTATATCATAATTTTATTAATGTTTTATTTGATATATTGTGAATTAATAAATGAGTAACTTTAAGGATCATTTTGAAAACCTAAAACACTATAGAGTATAATAACTTTAATTTTAAATTTTATTAAAAAGATTACCTAATGTCAGGTGTCTTTGTGCAAGCATTAAACATAAGGATTTGGATTTTCATACACGAACACCTGAAGATATAAAAAATCAAGTTTGTTATACAGGAAGTGTGTTTCCCTAAAAGCCACTTATATGGTTAATATGTAATTTTGGGGGTTAGTTTTAGGGATTAGGTTCTGTGAAAAGGTATGTCTTTTCATAAGAAACCTTTAACTATTATATTTATATTGAAACATTTCAAATAAAAAATAACACAACACACAATTGGGACAATACCTCCTGAACTACGGATTTGGACCGAATATTTCAATTTTTTCAAATGCTAATGTCAGATAAGTTGTTTTATACCTTTTGAGGTTATATATCTTTTATTTTGAATTAGTTTTTCAGATACTCTGGTAACAAGGTGTTCTACTGTGTTATTTTCCTTGATTTATTTGTTCAAAGTTAATTTATGCAATTCGAATAGCAGCTGTATGGTCTGAGAACCTACCGTTGTTCCTTTTGGCCTCTTAATTTGGGTTAAAATTGATAGGATTAATTGTATGAATTATTTTGAATTGTGATTCAACGGAAGCCTATAGGATGATAGTCTTGCTTTATAGGAGTAAGTTCTCTTAAAACTATCTCTGACTATATGTAGGATTGAAAGTAATTGACTCTATACCCAAATTTGTATTAAGGCACTGATCTCATTTCGTTTGAAATTGTTATTTGGTTCTATTTTGTAGTTTACATTTTAATTTTGATTTCTTCCTTTACAAAGCATTCAATTAGGTTTTAGTGATAGTGCATTTTTAGTGTAGATTTCATGCAATTTAGCTATTAGGAGATTATATTGTTTTCCTCCAAGGATTGTTTACCCCTTTGGAAGGAATTGCATTTGTCTATGCATGCATTTGTGCAACATAGGGCACTTGTGGATTCAGGCCTACCAGCCTTAGCTCAATCGAGTCAGAATTGCAGAGGTACTAGTGTGTGCATGTCAGTTGGCCTCAAAATGGTCCAGCATTTTTGAGCACCAACACTACCTACAATGCCATCCAACACCTTATAAAGGCCTCCAGGAAGTTTCCCAAAGGGATACAAAATAATCAACATACTTTATTTATTATTTTATTACGTGCCCCTCCTTTTATTAATTAAGTAAAGGTCCTTTATAATAATATTTAAATTTTGGGACCACTTAATTAATTAATTAAATTAAATTCCTTTATTAAAATTTGGCGACATCACAAATCCTCACCACCCAAAGATTTCTTTCTCTCAAGCAATCCGTCATCAAACAGTTTGCCCACTATGATGCTCCAAGATCCCAAACCATGAGAGGACGTCAATAGCCATAACTACTAAAATCTCTATGTCACAACATGAGCACGTGCACACACCTTCATGTAGGGGAGAAGAGTAACTCTTCATCAATATTTTGTTTATCCACTTTGATATAAATGTTTCCATGCATAGAGTTATCAGGATCCCAATGAAGCCAATCATCAAACACATCAATTTTGGATCCCAAGCTATTAGGGCATCATGCAAGAAAATCACTTCCCACAAATGATGCTATGGAATCTCAAAGTTCAAGTGCAATTTATTCTTCTCATGAGGAAGCCACTTACATGAAGAGATTGCAATCATGCACGTGTGATGCCCAGCCAAAGGTTAAGTTGCATATTCAACCAACTATAGAGATTTATCTTGGAAGGGATCATTTGTAGAGTCTACATCTTTATGAGGATGATCAATCACTGGTGAGCTTGCTCATTCAAAGGATCACTAATAGAGTTTTCATTTCCATCAAGTTGATCAACTAGTGTTGGCTTGATGAAATTTTTGTAAGCATCTTCTTCACCTTTGTGGATGTCTTGAAAGTTTAGGTGTTCTCCATTTGACAGACAATCATTGATTATTACTTTTCCATATATGCCTATTGTTGAAGTGGATCTATGAGAATTTATTTATCATCTTTAGGATTTAAAGTGTCATGTAGAATATTGTCAATATCTCACTTCAGCTCATTGTTAGTCTCTCACTTCACATTATTGTTGTAGATTGTATTGCCCTAGGAGAATGATGGATACTTCATTTTTAGTTCCATGTAGTCCTTGAGAGACATGTCTGTCTACTTTCCACCCTCAATCCAATATTGCTTTCATAATTGCTTTAGGGACTCAACCAAAGTGAGCAGATGCATTTCCAGCTACTCCATCCTCAGAGGGAAAATGGGTATCACCAGTCTTGTATTGGTCTAAGGTGTGCTCAACATGTTCATTATTACAATTTCCATGTACTTGAGTGTCTAGCCAATCTACTTCTATCCTCTTGCTAGGGTCTGGCAGAGCTTTTGCTAACTCCTTATCGCCCTCAATGCATCTTCCAATCCATCACTTGGTGCCATGATTCTCCCAATAGGCTGGTAGAATCACCAACTCTAATACCACTGTGATGTTTCAAAAGCCTTCTCAACCATATGATTCATACTCACTACACACCTCCAATAGTAATTATGTTGTACAACTTCTCCTTTCATACAACTTCACTATACAACCACTCACCCCTCAAGTACACACATATGAAAAGTCTGTACAAAACATTCTCACTTCCCCATACAGTATACCCATATGATCAATTGGCCCCACGATGCGTGTGATCAATCCTTTGACATATAATCAACTCAAAACTCTGTACAACTTATCAGTTTGGAACCTCTTCGTATGGTAGGGACCGTATAACTTCTATCCTTGTACATGTGTAGTTGCTCTATTACACGTACAGTCTTTTAATATTTTTGTCAATGCCTCAATGGTATCATAGATAAATAATATGAGTATTATGAATTGATAATTATGAAATGGCCTTCAGAGAAATGATATAGACACCAATGTCAAACCACATAATAAATGGCTACCAATTCAAGACTATATTCTTAGATTAAATACTTAAGAAGAAATTTGTCTTCGCATTAGAAGACTTCACAAATTTGAACAATGAAGCATGGCTGAAATATCTGAGGTGATATCTCCAACAGTAGACTAGGGTGAGGAATGGCTCACACCGAAACTGCAAATACAGAATAGGGAGGGTCTTCCACCTTCAAAACTACAACAGTGCCAAATTCCAACTAGAATTTGCAGATACAAGAAAATATTAAATCCATGACATGCTACCTACAATGTTAACCAACGCCTTATAAAGGCCTCTGAGAAGTTTGCCAAAGGGCTACAAAATAGATGACATACTTTATTTATTATTTTATTACTTGGGCCCCACCTTTTATTAATTAATTAAAGGTCCTTTATAATATTATTTAAATTTTGGGACCACTTAATTAATTAATTTAATTAAATTGCTTTATTAAAATTTAGGGAAATCACAAAATTAGAGAGAATATTTATAGAAGCTGACCTATAAAAGTATTTTGAATACAATAATGCCTCTATAGGCTACTTCTGATCCAACTAAAGACCAAAAACCTAAAGTTCTCATTTAGCATGAATGTTGATTTGTCCTCATGCTCAAAAGCTTGGGAACTATTCAATTTTTAATGGATTGAGCAGTTTGGAACTCTTTCATTTTCAGTAAATATTTTTCCCAATTTCATCTACACCTAAAACAAATTTCCTAAAATGCACAATTTAATGATGGGAGAAAGTAAGGATGCTATTATGACTCCCAAACCAAAATCTAAGGTTTCTATTAAGACCCAAATGGTCAATTTTTAACAGAGATAAATTGAATAAAATAAACAAAAAGAGCAATATGAAAAATGCTTTAATGTGCATGTAACATGAAACCACCTTTTTCCTTTTCAATTGAAACCCTATCTTTTGGAAAGAAAAGAAAATACAAAAACTTCTTAATCCCCCGTTTACTTGATTAAGAAAAAGGTACTCTCACAATCATTAGTTTCATGAGAAATATTATATTGGAATTTCCAATGACCTTGTTTTGTATACAAATACAGTAAGAGAAACCACTGCTAAGGAGAGGGCTAACACACAATCTGATTCAACCCTTCATAAGTTGTGCCATCAAGAAACAATTTTGCATTCTTTAATTTCATTGTTTTGTGTCATTTTGAATCAAATTTTCTTTTGCCCCCAAATTCTCATAATTATGTAATTGTAGAAAAGAAAGATAGAGGACGATATAAGGATTGCATTCAGAGATGGGTCACTAATATTGCACACACACACGCACACATCATTGATTTGACCAAGGTTAAAGAGAAAAAAGAAAAGTAGATCATTCGTTCTATTTTTAAAATCTTGGGCTCCAATAATGCCAAAAGATTTGAATCCTCTACACTTATGATTTTTGGGCACATAATTTTATCTACTATTCATGGTGCTTTCAAATTCAGTGTGTCAGGGTGTGATGAAAACTTCAATACAAGATTTAGAGGAATGGTACATCCAATAAGATTTGGTTAATTCAAAATCTTCAAACCCGTATATAAAATTTACAAATGTTTCATTCATGACATCTTCTTGAGGGTTTCTGTCTCATAGTTATCAAGCCTTGCTTAGGTTACCACATTCTATGCATATATTCATAGAGCATTCAAAATATGATTGGTAATGTAATTTGATGTACACCTTATTTAATGTTAATAGACATAAAGTATATGTGGTTTCCTTAATCAAATCAGAATATCTATGCCTGAATGGGTTTTTCAATATCGAGCTTGGAAAAGAATAAAAAGAAGATGAAATTGTAATATTTTGCATTTCCTTAGTGATATACATAGTGACTAAATTAAAAAATTATCATCTATCTCAAAGATAAATTTAATCACATTTAACTTAAAATTCACAGAAAGTACCATTCACAGAGTATGAAAACTATATTACTTTTATGATGGCAGACCTCATTCAATAAATCATGATTACTTTTAACAAAGCCTACAATGCTTTTAAGAGAAACACAGTATAAAAAGATTTCGTGTTACATAGCTATCCATGTTATTAACTCCTCTTTTTCTCTCATTTATCTACTTTCCCGATAACTTCCCAATTTCTCTACATAATTTTTTTTTATTTTTTTTATTTTTTCAGTCTTCGTACCTATACTTTGTGTTTTTCTTTCCAAGAAAATTCCCCCCTACATGAATATTTTTTTCCCTTATTTGTTATCCACTTCCTTCATCGGTTCCAATCCCACACATCTAAAATTTAGGAGTAATTAGGGGATAGTGAATTTTTTTAAAGTATTTATCTGTATAAAAGTTTGTTTAATTTAATTTTTGACTCAAACAATTTTAAATAAAAATTCAACTTCGAACTTAATATTTATTACAATTAGATTCAGATGTTACAACGTGTAATCAACTTTCGATCTAAAAAGATGGGTTGTAACATCTTTTGTTGACTTGGATTAGATTACTAATGTAAAATCCCAAACCTTGTGTGCAAACAAGGTATACAATGTTGAGGGATGAAACATCATTATTGGTTAATTGTCATTTATTTTCTGTATGATGTGAAGTGAGGTAATTTTGTTCACAATTATCCAATCCTAAGAAAATATCCCTTAGCCTGGGAAAGTTTTCATTTTTGGTGTAACCCCCATCTAAGAGGAATATTTAAACAAGAAGAGATTTTATTTTGATTAAACTCTTTACAAAATCTCCCTAATTTCATGGATTTGGGCTTGACTCACCTTTCGGCTATATAGATTACTTTGTTGAACTCCTACACACTTGGATATGAACCTTTTGTCAGTTGGTATTTGTGATTCACAATGAAGTGTTTATCCTCGGCATGATACAATTGTAAGTTTAGAAACTAAATATTAGGCTACATATTTTCTCATTTTGTGCCTTAAGGTGGTCCTAAGGATCAAATTTGGTTAGTTCCTTGAGAAAGCCATTCATATTATCTGTAACCAAGTCCAATCATATTTGTGGGTTTACATAATCAAACACTTCAATTGAATAGTTATGTTGTTGGTGTGTTTTCTATGTATTCTTATTTTATAATACCATTTGAAAATAAAAATAATATTATGAATAAACATAAAAAGTTTTAAAAATGAATAAATTCCAAACATGTCATGAAAAGTATTCTCCAAGGTCCAAAAATTTATCAAGTTACACTTCAATAATTGAATAATCTATCTTGAATCCAAATTTCAATCAAATCTAATGTCCATCATTTGTCATCCAAATTTGGCTTTATTCAAATCAATCCCAAAGGGCATCTTACCTTTAATTTTTATCAGATTGAAATTGTGCCATGATGACTATATTCCCACTATGTAAACATTTAAATTACATATAGATAATTTATATTATTATATAATTAGTTATATAATATTAGAACACATTTAAATTTGAAGTGTGTCATTATGACTATGTTCTCAATTATCCCGTGCATAATTTATATTATTATACAATATTGAAATATATTTAAATTTTATCTTTAATTTTCTATTACTTTATGTTATTCTCACAATATAAATATTTAAAATATTTATATAACTAATTATATTAAAAAAATACATTTAAATTTAACCTTTTCTTTTTTGCTAAAACAGTTTCTGAATTGAATTATGTAAAGTTTTTTACTATATTCGTAAAATATAAATATTTAACCAATCTATGACGTGATGGCGAATCAACAACTTTTCATAAAAATCATTGGATTGTTGCCAAATAGAACCGACCATACAAATTTTAGTATGTCAATTAACGGAATGGGCCTATTCAAGGAAGTTGAAACAATGGCATTGAACAATAGGACTGAGAATTTTGTAAGGTAGCAATCCAAATGTGCTGCAGTTCTATAAATTACTTTTACCTCTCTTCTTTCTGGCTGATAGAAATCAGAACAGGTAAGATCGGAAGAAAAACAAAAACGATCTTAATCTGCAAAATGATGATTTCCAGTCTTTCAGCAGTTACGAAAGCCCAGGCAAAAACAATTACCTTGTTTGAAATCTGTCATCAAACAGAAAACCAAAAAACATTAGAGAAAGAAGAGAAAGTGGACGGAATCGATGAATAGTAACTACTAACGAAAACATGAAAAGATTCTTTAAATTGATATTTTTCTATTTCGATTACTTCGTGATTAGAGAACATAAATATACCATTCTCTCCTTAATGATTGGGAGGCGTCTATTCGCTCAGTTTTTTCTAAAACTATCATGAATAAAATAAAGATTCTGATGGCTGGATAGAGGTTGCCACTAATTGCCCATTAAATAATATTATTACTAGTTTATTATTAATTATTTAAAATAAAATAAAATACAGACATATCTTATTAGAAAATTCTTATAAATATCACATTTCTATTTTTAAGAGTGAGTTTACTGGAGACGGGTACTTGAATTTTGATTTTTGAATGTTACTATTGGGTATGTACTATGTTACTATTACTATGTTGAATGTTCAATGGTTCTGGTGCATGTTACAATTTTGTTATGTTCAAGTATTTCAATTTGGTATGTTATGCTGAAACATTATTTCATAACTAGCATTTCAAGTTCTATATGTATAGTATACAACACCCCCTCTGTCTTTTGTCCCCTTCCCCCAAACTCCAACTCCTCCAAGTACCCAAGTGCCCCTGTTAGACTGATTTTTAATTTAAATCAATTAAAAAAGATAAATGATTTTTTTATATTTATTTAAAACATAATAAAGATTATAATGTTTTAGGTTTAAATTATTTAAATTATATGTGATGTTTAATTAAATTGATGAAAAAGCAATATATATATAGTATTGAAACCTTAACATAAATTTACAATATAATATTGCAACACAATAATTTATTATTATATGAAACTTTTATCTAAATTTACTCAGATTTCAAGCCGCCAAATCTCACATTCCTCCACCGCCATTGTTTTTTCTTCCTCGCCATTTCCCTATAAACATGAACATATAGTTGACTGGTATTGATTGGGCGCACAAATTTCGTTGAAGGATTAAGAGAGACCTTTTATTTTTGAAGCACCTAAATATGACATCCATAATGGATCTGCAGGTGGATCCTAGCAGTGGATACTGCAATAAAACTGGTATTTACTACAGCAAGCGAAAACCCCTTTATCTTCCCCAAGATGAGCACTTGAACCTCCCTGCTTTCCTCTCCCAGCAACCCCACACTGGAAAGATCGCCTTCATTGACTCTGCAACTGGTTTCCAAATCACCTTTCCACAGCTATGGCAGAGTGTCAGATCTTTAGCAGCAGGGTTAGGCGAAATGGGCATCAAGAAAGGCGATGTAACTCTCATCGTCTCGCCCAATTCAGTTTACTTCCCCATCATCTGCATGGCAATTATGTCTGTGGGTGCAATTGTCACAACCACCAATCCACTTAACACGGCTGCAGAGATCACCAAACAGGCCAGAGATTCATCTGCTGTAATGGCCTTCGTTACATCAGAACTAGTAAACAAATTGGCTGACGCTAACCTACCAATGGTTCTGATTTCCAAAATGCCAGCCTTCAGTCAGGAAACAGCCATCAATGGCGGTTCCTCTGTCATAAGGTCTTTGGGGGAGCTGATGGCAACAGATCCTGCAAAAGCCCCAAATGTGCGAATCAAGCAGGATGACACTGATACCTTGCTTTATTCCTCCGGCACCACAATAATGCTAGATTTCCCTCCGTCACAATAATGCAGGTAAAGTTGGCCCTCTTTGTTTTGGGTCTTTCGTGACCCACCTCAGTCTTGGTAGAAGAAAAGATTCTGAAAGAATTTGATAACTAAGGTTTGAAACCATCCATGTTTTGATTATATTTTATGATTCATGAAGTGCATTACAATTGCTAGGTGATATCAAATGTGAATGTGTTAAAAAATTATCATGACATCTCTTTCTAGAAGAGGTTTTATTTTTTGGTTTTAACCTTTTATCAGCACGGACATTGGAAGCCTGGTTTTTTTTCTCTGATTTCTCTGATTGGAGCCACAAGTTTTTCGCAGGGTTATGGGCTGACAGAAACAACAGCAGTAGGAGCATCCACGGACAGCCAAGAGGAGAGCAGACACTATGGAACAGCAGGCTTGCTGTCTCCAAGTACCCATGCAAAGATAGTCGATCCTCACTCTGGCCTTGCTTTCCCTCCAAATCAAAGGGAAGAATTATGGCTTCGGGGTCCAACAGTTATGAAAGGTGTGGATATTTTTTCTTCCTTCACTAGCTTTTTATTTTTCTTCCTCGCAGTAAGGTATGTATGCCCCTCAAGTCTCTGCGGAGTACTATGTTGTAGAGTTGTGAGCTACCCTATTGTCTAAACTCTACCCACATTTATATTTCAAAGATGGTAGGCGTCATAGACCTTACAATGGGCCTTTTTGTTTCTTTTTCTCTAAGATGATCATGAGACCTATAACCTGTGCTATTGAATTGCAGGCTACTTCAGCAATCCAGAAGCTACTGGTTCAGCTATGGATGAAAATGGGTGGCTGCGTACAGGCGACCTCTGCTACATTGATAATGAAGGCTATCTCTTTGTAGTAGACAGGCTCAAAGAACTCATAAAATACAAGGCTTGTCACGTATTCAAAAAGCTTCATTTGCTTCAATAGGATTGACTTGCTTGCAATGTACTCTTTTGGATACATTGAAAAACAAAATTAATCCATTACTAAGAGTCATGATGATTTGATATATCTGTCAAATCTATTAAGTTTCCACAATCTATACATATGAATATATTAGTTTTTGGATTCGATTGTGTAAAAAAATTTTCCATCAACGTTTCAGATCATACTACATGATCCATCATCAGGATGTCAAAGAGCAAGAGCAAAAGAACTTGAAATGGTAGAAAGCAGATCTAGAGGGAAATAAAAGGGGGAGAAGGGAGAAGGGAAAAGGAGAGAGAGAGGAGAGGTACACACTGGATGAAAAATAAAATTAATAAAGGTTTGACCTACACCTCAACACTAGAGGATAAAATTAATAAAAAGCCAACAACAAACCTTAAATTGATAAAAATAAAAGGAATGTGCATATGTATAAAAACATGCAAATGAATATGTACTCGCAAATCTGAATAAGCCAACATATATATATATAAGAGAGGAACAAAAAAGAAAGAAAAAAGGTATATCTTCCTTGGCCTTCTAGTGGGGCTTTTTATCCTCTAGTGTTGAGGTGTAGGTCAAACCTTTATTAATTTTATTTTTCATCCCTATGCACATCTCCTCTCTCTCTCCTTTTCCCTTCTCTGTTCTCCCCCTTTTATTTCCCTCTAGATCTGTCTTCTACCATTTCAAGTTCTCTTGCTCTTGCTCTTTGACATTCTAATGATGGATCATGTAGTATGATCCGAAACGTTGATGGAAAAAAATTCTACACAATCGAATTCAAAAACAAATATATTCATTGATATATCTGTTCATTGTCATATAAGTTGCTCCAACAGAATTAGAAGCACTTCTTGTTTCTCATCCTGAGATTTCTGATGTCACAGTGATACCGTAAGTAAGATTTGGTTTTGCATTAAACATCTCCAATACCCATCTCTTAGAAGTAGACTTAAATGATGATGCCTCAGTCAACTCTTATTCAAAGAACTCTTGAGCACTACATGGTAGTCATGAAATAGAATTTGTTATCCAGGTTTCCGAACAAAGAAGCAGGGCAAGTTCCAATGGCATATGTAGTAAGAAAACAGGGCAGCACACTCTCTGAAGCTGCTGTAATGGACTTTGTTGCCAAACAAGTCATTTGCTTTAGAAATATTGAGACTTTGAGTTTTGATTTCTCATTATTGGACTGGAACCTAAAATAACTATTAGTATGTCTAATTTTAGGTGGCACCTTACAAAAAGGTTCGAAGGGTGGCTTTTGTGAGTGGGATTCCAAAAACTGCAGCAGGGAAGACACTAAGAAAAGATTTGATCAAACTTTCCGTATCAAAACTTTGAAGGCAAAGGATTTCAGTATCCAGAATCTCTTAAAACATGCAAAGACAACCATTTTAGATAGAGGAAATTAGAGCATGGGAAGAAAACATCCAAATGTAGCAAATGCAAGTGGATATTATATAATGAAAAATACCAAAATTAGAGTGTTTTCATTTTGTGTGTGCTTATAGCATCCTAGCAGAATATAGATGAGACTTACTATTACTCCTGCTTGTTTGGAGTCTGGACAAAAAATTGTTGTCCCTAGCAAAGAAAATTGTACCCTGTCCCCTATATAAATATTAGAAATTGAGTTTGCGGGTGCATACGAACGTTCTGCTCAAATTTTGTGTAATGAATACAATGACAAGTTAGCAGAAGAAGTGTGAGATTAATTTTATGCAGGTAGCAATTTCAAATGGAAATTTGGATTTACTAGTTGAGGGATATTAGTTGGTAATTGGCTTTGGTTATTAATCAGATTTTTTAGTTAGGTAGGTCTTTTGATTCTGTCATTTTTACAGACATCTCTCTAGAGTGGAATGGTGTTACTGACTGTTTAGCTAAATGGACTTCAGAACATATGCAAGATTGGAGCATTATTATAGGACAAATGCATCCTAATTTATCTCATATCTTTGATAACTTGTTGATCTTGATAGGGTTACACAGAGCTGTCTTTTAAGGTATTTTTGTGTTGTAACTCTTTGTGTTTCAATGAATTTTTACTCCTCTTTTAATTTAAATGGAAATTTGGATTCACTAAATTTGTAGGGCAGTTGTAAATTTACAACTAATCTGGAGTAAACACTCTAATTGGATATTGCAACAACACACTTTTATGACAATGTTGTCTATTACATGAGGAATAGGTAAATGAGGAACATGTAAATAATGAAGATTTTTAAGAACGTGTCATCCAAATTTTTTTTGTCTACACCATAGATTTTGTCATTAAATAAAATTTATTTTAGCATAATCTAAACTCTTTCCAACATGTGATTTAAAGGTATGATATGCATATAATAGATGTCAAAAAGACTTTAGAAATGTTCAAGTAAATGTAATTGGCAAGAGTGTCAAAGGATGCAATGTGTGTTACCATGAGGAAAAAGATGAATATAAAAAAAATGATACTTAACTTTATAGTGAAAAATGTTGGGTTTGGGACCACCTTGTGTGTACAGTAATAAACTACTACAAAATTAATCTGCGAGAATGGCGACTGTTGCAAGCTTCTGCAAATACACTAACGGTTTCCATGAGGAGAAAAGATATCAGAGATGGAAGGGAAAATGACCCTCAGAAAGGAAGAAGGAAACAGACTAGAGAAGCTGCTGGACTCACATCCGGGAGAAGAATTGGAATGCAGACCGTGACAAATAGGAAATCTCTCAGGTACGTCACTCTCATCATTACACCAGGACTCAACCGCTCCAACATAATAAAACAGAGTTCCATCAACACAGGGGATCCCATACTAAAAACGGGTCTTTTTTTAAGTTTTCAAAAAATGGGTTCAACCCTGCATTAGGGAGAGATAATACTCTGAATCCCAACTTAATACCCATATTCCCAACATCTACAAGGGGCATTCTGATCAATCCTCCTCTGCCAAAAAAAGCTTGGACGGACACTTATTGCAAGATTCATAGAAGAAGACTTGCCCTGTTAGGGAACCTAAACCGGAATCCCCAGAGTTGGGAAACTCCTAAAAATCGGTTTCAGATTTGGAGACCAATCCACAAGGATGAAACCCGAAAGGGATTCAACGAAGCTCCATTGGGCCAGGGTGGGGAAGGCAATAAGGTAGACTCTTTACATATTACAATGGAGAAGCCAGTATCAACAAGGGACCAAACTCCTTTGATCACCTTCCCAGAGGAAATGCTAGCTGAGAGGAAGGCATACCTCTTCAAATATGCAATCATTTGCAAATTCTGGGAAATCAACATGGAATATGGTGTATTCCATAGTTGGGTATCTACAAACTGGTCGAATTTTGTCCAGATTTACTCTTTAGATAATGAACTAGGATATTTTCTAGTCATATTTGAGGATAAATTGTCTCGAGACAAGGTTTTCCAAAACAAAAATTGGTTCCACAAATCGCAGGGTCTACATATGCAATACTGGATGCCCAACTTCAACAGCAAGGAGAATGTCATCAGGTTCATACCCAAGTGGATCTCACTACAAAACTTACCTATGGAATATAGAGGAAAAGAGATCATTCAAATCCTGGCTAATAAAATAGGAATTTATCTCGACCATCACATAGACTGCTCTTCTGCTTCTGTGAAGATATGCTTGCTTGCAAGTCTAGATCGGGAATTCCCTGCTTCAATTAAAATTATTTCAAAACAAGGCAATTGGATCCAACTCATCACCCAAGGGATTGAGAATCTCCCCATATCTGAGGAAAGACACTAGGAGATGGAGGTGGATAAAATAATCAAGGAGCTCCATTTAGGTTTGGAAAGAGATCAAGAAGCTTATACCAATCTCTCTTTTTCTCATCAAGGAATGGAGATGGCCGGAGACTTTCATTCAGAAGTTTCAGAAGCTTCAGAACTATCGCGGAACCACAATGTTTGAGGAGACCATTCAAGCGGGGAAGAGTCATCGATTTTGGAGTCTTTTATATGATTGTTAGGTTGGGTCATGCACAGGTTTACAAAACATCCCCATCAACATGGTCTTGCAATAACTTACCCAAACAAGGCATCCAATAGTTGCCAGGATACTCTTTCGTTCGAGAGTCTTCAGGACTCAGTGCTGCCTCATATTTCTCCCTTGATTCTAGGTTTTCGATGTTTTCTCAAAGCATCTTCACTTTTTCCCTTGCATAAGACCATCTTCTTGAAGCCTTTCTGGTTCAATCCTTTAACTTTACAGCAAATCATTCTTCAATGGATATCGGAAGTCCAACTGGATCTGATAGAGGAAATAGCAGATCAAGTAATGAACGAGGAGGAATCTTCAGATCGACCCCTGCAGCCATTGGAGATGTTGTTGGAGAAGCCAACATCCTCAAATGATCTAGAAAAGGAAAACTTATATGCAGAAGAAGCAGTAGTAGAAGATGACATTCTTAAGATTAAGTTATGTGACCTCAAAGCCTCAACCAAAACAAAAAGTCCGGCCACAACATCTTCTTCACCAAACTTACAAGGGGTTAACCTTCAAACTCCTGATTCACCATCTTCTTCTTACTCGGGTCGAAGAACATCTTACAGAATGAGACTCAAAGAACAAAAAGAGATGACTAAGTTGCAAGCCCCTCAAATGGAGAAAACCTCATCCACATTTAGAGTCAAAGGAGGGTTAATTAATTTCAAACCATTAGAAGCAAATATGAATCACTTCAGTATTAATAATCTACAATCAGACAGAGGTGTACTTTCTCAAGAGTATGAGGAAACACAGATCCCCCCAAATCTTCAGGCAGTTTATGATCTTTTTGGTGATACAACATTAGAGCAACCAATCGGGGATTCTCAGAAGTTAGCATATGTGGAAAGGCTTCTAGATGAGGATTTTATTGAGGATGAAGAAAGTCTAATAGACATCTTAGTGCTCACCAATGAAGAATCAAAGGAAGACCACCGGCAAGATTATTCACCAAAATGCAACAGTCTAGGACTAGCGCAATCTATTCTAGATTGTCACATGGATTGTGGAAAGATCAGAAAGCAGGGGAGAGGAAGGAAATCTAATGCATCACTCGGGAAGGAATTTGGTGAGGAATCAGATCAAACCAAAATAACATCATACATTAATGTAGGGAAGGGGAAGTTCCTTCCCAAGTTGCAATGAGAATCATCTCTTGGAATGTTAGGGGACTTAATGCCCCTAACAAACAGCGTTTGGTCAAATGTTGTATCATAACATCTAAAGCAGAATTAGTTCTACTACAGGAAACAAAGATGGATAAAGAACAATTGGAAATCTTCGCCAATAATTTAGGAGATTGGAAGGTTCATAGTGTTGATGCAATAGGATCCTCAGGTGGCTTATCGGTTCTATGGAATCCCAAGTTTTCTTCTTTCATTCCAATGGATCAAGGACCAAATTGGATAGTTGGGAACCTAATTAGCACCAAATCCAATTTAAATATTCACATAGTGAATGTATATGGCCCCATCTCACACAAGAAGAAGGCAGAACTATGGACAGAAATCTCTAATTGCTTTGCTCAATGGCCAGAGGACAACTTTATAGTGGGGGGTGATTTCAATGCTATAGTTCATGCATCAGATAAATTAGGGGGATCTCTACGAACCTCTCAGTCACATAATGATTTCAGGGATTGGTTACAAAAAGAGAGTCTTATGGAGGTGGAACTGCAAAATGGCTCCTTCACATGGTCAAACCGAAGAATGGGCATATGCAACATCTTAGAAAAATTGGATCATTTTCTATTTAAAGGAGACCTTACAGAATTCCCTTTTGACTTAAAAGCCTCTATCACTCCAGTTTCGGGATCTGACCACTTCCCTATTCAGCTTAACATTCTCGAGGCCAACAGACCCTTAGGATGTCCTTTTAAATTTGAAAATATGTGGCTTAAAGAGGAGAATTTCTCAAAACTCATAGATGAATGGTGGAAGGACCTCAAAGTTGAAGGTTCTAAGTTATTCTGCTTTGTTTCCAAACTGAAATACATCAAGCAAAACCTTCTCATATGGAATAGAACTCATTTTCATGACATCTTTGCATCAAAATTGGAGATTGAACAAAAATTGGAGAATCTGAATCTAAAAATAATGCAATCGGGAATGGACCATGAAAGTTACTTAGAAGAAAAATCTCTCTTAAGGGATTGGGAAGATATCATAGCTAAAGAAGAAATATACTAGAAACAAAAATCTAGAGAGTCTTGGCTAGCTAAAGGAGATAAGAACACAAAAAAATTTCACTCAAGTACAAAACAAAGGAGATGCATTAATAGGATTTATCAACTCAAGGATGCTGCTGGATATATACTAGAGGATCAGAAGGAGATCATCAAAGAAATCACTAGATATCACTCTCAGCTTCTCAATTGTTCTATCTCATCTCCCTTGAGGATTCAACACGGGTTATTGGAAAACATCCCAAATATCATTACTGATGTAGATAATCAGATGTTATCCAGTCCCTTTCAGGAAGAAGAAATCAGGCATACTATCTCCCAAATGGCTCCAGACAAAGCTCTAGGACCGGATGGCTTTCCTGCAAGCTTCTTCCTTCATTGCTGGAGCATTTTGGGCAAAGACCTCACTGATGCTTTGGAGGCCGCAAGAGCTTCAGGTATATTTCTAACTAAAATCAACAATACTTTCATAGTGTTAATACCTAAAAAAGAACAAGTCATTAATTTGGATGATTTCAGACCAATTGCTCTTTGTAACACAATTTACAAAATTCTCTCTAAAGCTTTAGCAAATAGACTAAAAAAGGTCATAGTTAAACTAATTGGGGAGGAACAGACCGGTTTTGTCCCGGGTAGATCAATTCTAGATGGGATAATCATAGCCCAAGAAGCGATACATTCTATCCAGCATAATAAACAATCCAGCATGATTATTAAATTGGATATCAAGAAAGCCTATGACAAGGTAAATTGGAGATTCTTGATTAAATGTATGGAGAGATTTGGGTTTTCTAAAGCATGGATCAATTTGATATTTTATTGTATTTCAACTCCTAAATTCTCTGTCTTGGTGAATGGTTCGTCACAAGGCTTCTTTGAAGGCTCTAATGGCATCAGACAAGGAGATCCATTATCACCCTTTTTATACATAATTATGGCTGAGGCATTAGGGAGAAGTATGATCAGTTTGCAGGATCAAAATCTAATCAATGGCATTACAATATCCTCATCCATTCGACCAGTTACTCATCAACAATTTGTAGATGACATTATTCTCATGGGTCAGGGGAGCATCCAGGAAGCTAAGCAGATTTCCAAGATACTAGATCACTATGGACAAGCTTCAAGGCAACTAGTTAATAAAGAGAAATCAGTGGTCTTCTTATTCCACACAAAAAAGAAAATCCAACAAAAAATTGTAAAAATTCTGGAATGTAAATTAGGCTCTCTCCCATGTCCATACCTGGGCATCCCGATTGACAAATCCCTTAGAACAGCATTAGTTTGGAAACCTCTCAATGAAAATATGGACAGGAAGATGGATAATTGGAAAACCAGATGGTTATCTTGGGCTGGGAGATTAGTCATGATCAAGGCAACATTATCAGCAATTCCAATATACCTAATGTCTTGCCTTTCACTTACCATAGAGGGATATATGGATATGGTGAAGAAACTTAGGAATTTTTTTTGGCAGGGTACAGATACCAAGAGGAAATTTGCTTTAATCTCATGGGATAAAATTTGTAAACTGAAATCTTCAGGTGGCACTGGCATTAAAAATCAATTATGGTAGAACCAAGCTCTAGGTGCAAAGCTTTATTGGAAATTAGTGAATAATCAGGATCTCAAATGGGCTAGAATTCTCAGAGCTAAATATTTCGGCAACTTTAATAAGGAAGATATAGTCAGAATTAAAGAGTTCCCAAGAGGCTCGAGAATTTGGAACTTCATAGCTAAGTCAAGACATATTATCGACAATAACTTATCTTGGAATATCAAAGGTGGAAAGGAAGCGAGATTCTGGGAAGACTCTTGGGATGGACATCCAACCATCAACTCACAGTTAGGCCCCAATCAGATCAGTCATATTTGTACTTCATCCTGGGGACCATTTCTCAGTGACTATATCATCCCTTCATCCTCTGCTGCTATAGATGGCTCTTGGGAGTGGAAAGACTTCTCATCACTTCAATTAGATACAAGAGAGGTAGATAAGCTCAAAACATTGATCAAAGATAGGCCCTTTCTTCTCAAACAAGGAAAAGATGAAATCATCTGGAATGGGGCAAAATTAGGATCCTACAGTGTCAAAGAGGGTTACAATCTAATAGCCAAATCATTCACAACCAAAATTGAAGAGATCCCAGCACAATTATGTTGGAACAAGGTTGGACTCCCAAAAGCTAGGTTATTCATGTGGGCGGCATCCCAGGGTAGAATATTAACTGCAAATAAATTTATTAAGATGGGATATCAGGGCCCATCCAGATGCATTATGTGTTTCAAGAATGAAGAGGACATAAATCATCTTTTATTATCCTATCCCTTTGCTAAAGATTGTTGGTACTGGCTTTATTCAAGATTGGGATGGTCATCAGCCCCTCCAAATAATTTACTCCAACTTTTGATATCATGGCCACAAATTATGGGAGGAAGTTTATTCAGTAATCTATGGATGATCTCTCCATCAATTTTGATTTGGGAGATTTGGAAAGAAAGGAATAGAAGATTATTCCAGGATAAATTTTTGAAATATGAATATATAATTAACAAATTGGAGGCAGCCATAGTTGAGGTAATGAATTCTCGGATCCAAACTCAATCAGCACAACACAAATTCTTTTCCAGCTGGGATGATCATATGAAAAAAATTTGGTTTGGGTTAAAAACTCCAATCACCATAGGCAGAGGAAACAGAAGAAATCAAGAACTAAGGAAGGCTTGTGTCTGGAAACCCCCCCCAATTGGATGGTACAAATTAAATTTTGATGGAGCTTCTAAAGGTAACCTAGGCCCCTCAGGAGCGGGATGCATCATACATTCTACAATTGGGAATGTGATTGCCAAACAAGCCATCCCATTACCCAAAGATACCAACAATATGGCAGAATTTAAAGCACTATTGTCTAGACTGATACTAGCCCGGGAAGTAGGGATTTCTAAGCTTGAAATTGAGGGCGACTCGCTGATTACCATCAATGCAATCAAAGTCAGATCAACCCCAAATTGGCATCTTATGGCAGTTTTAGAGGTAATCTTACAGTTAATGGATAATTTTGAATCGAAAACCATTAACCATACTTTCAGAGAAGGTAACACTGAAGCGGATGAGCTGGCGGACCTGGCAGCTAGAGGTACAAATTTGAAAATTCTATCTGATGTTAGCGGAGTTTCAACGGGGCTCTGTGAATCTAACCAATAAATCAAAAGGTCAAATCAGGTCCGGATATATTTTTGCCTTAGAAGTTGACAGAACGGCTCCTTATGGTGATAAGATGGGCGTCTTTTCTCATTGCACATAGCGAGTGTAGGAGTTGAGATCATTAATTGAGGATTTGGATCAGGACAAGAAGAGCAGATACCTATTGTACAGCGAAGAGCGTCGGTGTCCAGACATGAGTTATCTTCTAGCATCGAAAACCTTGGCTGATTTCGGTCGGTTGCCTCTACGCAGTTAAATCTCTAACTCCAGCAAATCCTATGTGTGATGCTGCGATTGTGTGGGGCCTAATTTTTATCATGTTAGTCATCGCTAAGCCAGGGAATGAATAAAGTCTATCCAGCGAATGGGAGTTTGCCTTTACTACCAAAGCTCAAGGGCGGGGCCTGGTTTTCGGATAAGTCAGACGGTCTTCACATGTCAAAGCATCAACGGTGGTCGCTAAAGTGCATGGGATTTTTCAGAGCTATGCGAAATCATGCCGGCCATTGATTCTTCTTTGCGGTGCAGGGTTTAAAACTGTGGGGCCATGGTGATATGTATGCATAAATGGCGCATCCATATTGGTCGAAGGAAATAAAGAGGTGGAGTGTTGTCAGCGGGGCTTGAGTTAGAGATCTTGATCGACGACTGGTGTGTGATCACATGGAATATTCTCTCCCCATGTGATCATGCACCCTTCGTCCGATTAGATGTCGTTGGAGTTATCTTCCAGTGTCAGAAACCTTGGTTGTTTTCGGTCGCTCGTCTCTGCGCAGTTGAATCTCTGTCATCAGCAATTCCTATGTGCAATGCTGCGAATGTGTGGGGCCCAATTTTTTATCATGCTAGCCGTCGCTAGGTCAGGGAATGTAGAAAGTCTACCCAGCGAATGGGAGTTTGCCTTTACTGCCAAAGCTCAAGGGTGGGGCCTGACTTTTGGATAAGTTAGAAGGTCTTCATATGGCAGAGAATCAACGGTGGTAGCTAAAGCGCAAGGGATTGGTGAGAGCTTTGTGAAATCATACCGGCCGTTGATTCCTCTTTGCGGGGTAGGGTTTCAAACTTTGGGTCTAGGATGACATGTATGCATAAATGGAGCATCCCTATTGGATGAAGGAAATAAAGAGGTGGAGTGTGGCTAGCAGGGCTTGCGTAGAGATTCTGATCGACGGCTGGTGTGAGATTGCATGGAATATTCTCTCCCCATGTGATCATGCGCCCTCCGTCCGATTAGATGCCGATGCAATTATCTTCTAGTGTCGAAAACCTTGGTTGTTTTCGGCCGTTTGCCACTGCGCAATTAAATCTCTGACATCAGCAATTCCTAGGTGCGCTACTGCAATTGTGTGGGGCCCAATTTCTTATCTTGTTAGGTGTTGCTAAGTCAGGGAATGAAGAAAGTCTATCCTGGGAATGGGAGTTTTCCTCTACTGTCAAAGCTCAAGGGTGGGGCCTGGTTTCCGGGTTAGTCAGATGGTATTCACACTTTAGAGCATCAACGGTGGTCGCTAAAGCGCAAGAGATTTGTCAGAGCTATGCGAAATCACATCGGCCGTTGATTTTTCTTTGCAGTATTGGGTTTCAAACTATGGGTCCATGGTGATATGTATGCATAAATGGAGCCCCTCTATTGGCCGAAGGAAATTAAGTGGTGGAGTGTTGCCAGCGGGGCTAGCATTAGAGATTCTGATCAGTGGTTGGTGTGTGATCGCATGGAATATTTTCTCCCCTTGCGATCATGCGCCCACTGTCTGATTAGATGCCGTTGGCATGTCAGCATTGGGACCAAGAGATGATTCATCATCGAGGTGTTAGGTGGGGATTGGCTAAGCTGGTAGGGGAGTGTCGTGCCCACCGTCCGAACAGGATAATTCATGGTGGAGTGTTGTTAGCGGGATTGGGGTAGAGATTTTGATCGACGATAGGCGTGTGATCGCATGGAATATTCTCTCTCCATGCGATCATGCACCCTCCATCCGATTAGATGCCATTGGTTTGTCTGCAGTGGGGCCACATGATGTTTCTCTGTTGAGGCGTCAGGTTTGGATTGGCTGAGCAGTTATATGTGAAGATGTATCGACTGTCGATCTTTCGGATGCGGGTACAGTCAAAGTTCTCACCAGTTCATGGATAAAGTGGGCACTAAGGTTGGGTTGAGGGCTAGTGGCTTGTCGCATGTTCACATGAGCCAGTCTTGTGTTATGTGATCATGCGACAAGCCCATTGTGGAAACTTTATGCGATGGCGGTTAACGGTACTAAAGGGTTTCAGTGTGTCGCATGTTCACATAGCCCTTTTCTTGGCTATGCGATCATGTGACAACTGATGAAAGTCATTGGTGCGGATTTAAAGGTGGGTCAGTGTGCCAGGTCTTGTCGACGTGTCATTTTCTTACTGACCAGTAAATACTGAGAGGGATATACATTGCGGGTCCCATAGCCAAGGGCAGGTTGCGGTGGTGAAGGCTGGGGGGTGTCGCATGTTCGCATAAGTCATTTTCAAACTATGCAATCATGCGACAAACATCAAGGAAATGTTGTGAGAATTTTGAATTTCTATAGCTTGATCTATGCTCTGGTATACTTTACTATTTTAATATAATATTTGGCCTTGGCCCCTTATCGATAAAAAAAAAAAATGTTGGGTTTGAGTCACTACCCCAACCATAACAAAAATAATAATTATAGGGAGAGTAAGGATATATATATATATATATATATATATATATATATATATATATATATATATATATATATATATATATATATATATATATATATATATATATATACACTAAAGTCATATTAAGTTTGTGAGATATGGATTTTTTAATACGAAATGAATAAAGAATCTCATTAGAATATTTAAAAATGAATATAAGAAATTTTAATTTTAAAAACTTAATATATAAAAACTGATTCTAATAATAAACTTCTTGGACTCATTGCATTCAATTGAAGCATAAAGGTAGGTTAGGAATCATCAATCCCAAAACTCAAGGCTTACACCTTCGGGGCAACCAAATGGATGAACCGTGTAAAATACCCGTTCATAATTGAGTTTTGCAAGATGGATTAAATAAAAAATGACAATATGGCAATTGACTCAAGATATCCAATTAGAAGGCATGACAATATGTTTGTCATTTTTTAAAGTGGAATTATTCCTCCATGTAATTGATGGTTTCAGCTTTGCATCTTCATCAATTCGGTGGAATAATGAGTGTGGAATAAATTCATTAAGTATCATAAACAACCACTTGCTATTTGTCTTCCCAAGAATGCCTTCTATTTGTACAAGAAAGGTGTTCAACATTTTAAAGATATTTGAGATTTTAATATTTTTGAGCGGGCTTCATAGTTGATTATAAAATTTAGCAGTATGGATTTTAAATGAAAAGGATAAATCATTTCTTATACTTTTTATTTCATTAATTCTACTTTTAGTTGTTTACTAAAATTGGTACTCCAAAAGATTGCAATTTCTTAAAAGACTAAGTTGATCTGATCGTGGTGTTGAAGAGACTCCTTCTAATGCCTGCATCGGCATACCATACCCCAACTTTTCCATTGGTGATTGGGCTAATAGAAACTGCATCTCACCGCTCACTGATACTGACATCGTTTTGACTTGTCTCGATGTCCATGTCTATATGACCTCTGGCGATGTTCTCATCAACCGTCAGTCTGACTCAAAATAAGTTCCACCACTAATGCTTCAAAGGGTCGATATCTCCTATGTTGATTATTTTGTCGGCCTAACCTTGCCCAATAATACCATCGGCCTTCACTCTGTCTCCAAATGCAGTTTGTCGCTAGGGTAAGCTACCCCAATGACTCCGATCGGGATGTTTTGTGCCGACCATGGTATCGCTCAAGGCTATACTGATAGTCTAAAATTAAACCCCTATATACATTCTACTATAAGTCAAAATTTTGCAAACCAAAATTTTGGGGCAAATTGGTTAACCCCTAGGTGCTCCTGCACCACTTTTTTGTTACATTTTGTCCTAGATCTTTTTCCTTGATCGAGTCCTTACAAGTATCGGATCATCTGAACTATCAAATTTCTCCTATTGTAATTGGGCAACGATACTAGGTTTTCTTACTAGTTCTTTCCCAGTTGAGCCCTTGAATCAGTTTATCAATTATTAATAATATATATTAGTGGTTTTCTCACTTTCATTTATATATATATATATATATATTATTCACAAAATTAAACTTTTTAACTAAGACTTTTTTAAATTAAACAAATGTATTTAATTAATTCTCATTAATTAAATACCCTATATTAATATTTCAATATTTAATAGGGTTTCATTATTTAATCACTTAATTAATTTTAATTAAATTATTTATCTATTTTAACACAAAAATCACATCAAACCTACAAACATGCAAATCTGAAGAACTGACTACATAAAAAATACTATAATCAAGCACAAAGGAGGGTCCACGAATTCACGTTACCTTGATGAATTCGAAGGGTAGTAAAACATATACTTGTCCACTATTTTAGGACAATTATTGGCTTAGGATTGGGATTTGGACCTGTTTGTTATCTCCTCTCTTACCATTGAGATTTTGTGATAGGACATGCTCATCCTGACAATTCAAAAAAGTCGATGCCCAATACCTGACATCTTGCATAAAAGACAAACATGTACATACATGTATAAATATATAACAGACAATGGCATGGATTATCCAATCATACATAACTATGACTTTGTCCCTCAACCACATTAAGCTCATCAAACAAAAATATAAAAAATACACGCCAATCATACACATACAAGTATGGGGTTAGTAAAACCATAAATATAAATAACATCATAACATGTAGAAAACCATCATGAAAATAATCATAAATGTAACTATAAACATATGATATCACACAACATCCAATGTCTCATATATCAAATCAAATATAAAGTCATACATCAATAACCTAAAAATCATAGAAATAACCAATGCACACATACAAGTGACCTAAAAGAGTTTGGCAATAAGAATGTAAAAAGAAAACTATAGGAGGGGTATTACATGATCATTAAAGCTACTAGACCTACTACTAGATCTAGATCTACAATCATGAGTAGTGTGACCATACTTATTGCAGTTATAGCAATATCCATCAAAAGTGTTAGACCTATTTGCAGATCTACTCCTACACACATTTATAGTATGACCTACCTTGTGACAGTTGAAATATACATGCTTGTAGGATTTCTTACCAAAAATTCTTTGTGTTACCTTTGGTGGAGACTTTCCTTCTTGCTTGATCTCTTTTTCTTTGGAAGATTCACCAATTTCAAAATTAGTAAAACCGGTAAATCCTAGGCCTATGGTCTCTTTGCTTCTTCTTTGATTTTTGAGTTGTTCATCAATTTTTGCAGTAATCTCATTGAAATTCTTCAGGAAATCATTTGCATTCTTCAGTTCTCCCTTTGATTTCTCATTCTCATTTCTCAGATTCTCATTCTCCCTTTGGACTTTTCTATTTTCTTCATTTGTGATGCAAGAGAATCTTGGGTTTATGGCAATCTTGTATCTCAATAGCTTGTTAGATGTGATCGGTAACTGCTTTGGAGTTCTCGGTGTCCATTGTTCTTATTTTTAACTGGCATTCTCGCTTACCTGTCTCTTCTCGGTTCCTTTCACAAAGTGTTTTTGTTGTGTTCTTTCACCGAGTTGGTTCAGTGTGTTCGATGTTGCTCGGTGGTCTTGTTCACCAATGGATTTATTTTGATTGTTTTGGCTAGCTGACACGTGTATTTAATTTTGGTCATGTTATTAATGTTGAGATCATTCATTGGGAAATGTGTGGACCTAAATATGGGTCATTTATTTCTCCAATGATAGATCTAGACGATTCTTTGGGCCGACCTATTCAATAGCCTCTAGTATAAATGTAATGTTTTGTTCTAGATTTAGGTAGGGATTTTGGTAGAAAAGTTAGAAGGAAAGCTTCAAATCGTGGATCTTGCATGCATGAGGATTGTAATATATTTGTAATTGAATTCTATTGTATTGGTCGTAATTAGGAAGGCCTCACAACCCAGCATGTATGAAGTTTGATGAATAAATGATATTGATCAACATTCTCTAATTTGTTTCTATGTAATTTATTCCGTGTGGTGATTCAGCAAGGTGGTTTGGTACTTGGGAGAGCCTTTGACCCCATTTGTCACCCTCTCCTTGCATCAGGTGGTATCAAAGCGAGGGTTTGATCTAGGTTCCTTCTTGTAAACCCTAGTCATTTATTTATTATGGGGTAGCAGATTGTGATCTGACCTGCAATTGTAGAGGGTTTCAAGATGGTTTGTGAAGGAAGAAATGCAGATCCAAGCTTAGCTGATATGCTAAGATAAATTGTTTCTATATTAGAAGTTGTTGAGACAACCCAATGTCGAGGAAGACATCTTGATGATGTTAGTGATGATGAAGTTGAAGAATCGTAGGAGGTAGTTGAACCTGCACCTATAATGGATCAAGGAGAAGAAAGATTCCTGAAAGCCTTGACAAGTTTGAAGGAGACACTATAGTTTAACCCTCCTGAGTATAGTGGAAAGATGGATTCGAAAGAACTAATATTGGAATAGATCACCAAGATGGAGAAATATTTTGAGTATGAGAACATATCAGATGAGAAGAAGGTGATAATTACAAGCACAAAATTGAAAGGCCATGCATCCTTGTGGTTGGAGTATTTGTAATTAGACCGAAAGAAGAAAGGTAAACCAAAATCAAGGTATGGGAAAAGATGGTAAATAAGTTGAAGGGAAAGTTTCTACCTTGTAATTATCATATTAACCTAGTTAGGAGAATGCAAAGTTTGAGGCAGAAAAATATCTTGGTAAAGGATTACACCGAGGGATTTTATAGGCTAGATATTAGATGTATACATATTGAAGATGTGGTGGAAAGAATTGCAAGGTACCTGAATGGGTTGAGGAATTTTATTCAAGAAGAGATTAGTTTGGTTAAAATGGAGAGTATTGAGGAGGGTTATCACTTTTCCCTAAAAGCTGAGGAGAAATTGAATAAAATGCATAAGCAATGACAAAGAGTAAGAGGTGGTAGATTTCCTAGAGGAAGAGGTTGATCCTATGGTGAAAATAGTAGATCTAGTTAGGAAAAGACAAAGAGAAGACCGAGTGGAAAGGTGAAAGTTCATCTCGAGGAAGAGGTAACTACTCCTGAGGTGGCTATGGTAGAGGAGGATTCCAAGGAACTTGTTACAATTGTGGTGAAGATGGACATAGATCATTTGAGTGTACACATGCAAACAAGAAGGTCTATAGTAGCATAAATGGTTTGGTGCATGAAAAATGACCGAATGAACCTAAGAAGGAAGGAAACCTGATGGTCAGAAGAGCATTGTGGAGTGAAAAGACTAAGGAAGATCCAATAAGAAAGATTTTTTTCAAGACCAGATGCAAAGTTGCAGACAAAGTTTGGAAAGTGATCATTGACAGTGGAAGCTCAGAGAATTTGGCATCAAAATAAATGGTTACAAAGTTGCAGTTGGAAAGATTGAAGCACCCAAAACCCTATTATATTTCTTGGATCAAGGATGAGCATACAGTTATGATAAGTGAACAATGTTTTGTGAATCTAAAAATTATAAAGTATTATGATAAGGTGTTGTGTGATATTATGCATATGGACTATTATCATATTTTGATGGGTAGACCTTGGCAATATGATAGACATGCTATATATGATGGAAGACTGCACAAATATACTATTTGGGATGATGACAAGAGACAAATCTTGTTACCTTTAATTGAAAAATCAATTGGTGAGATATGTACATCTATGAAAGTTTGTTTGATGGAAGGTAGACAATTTATTAAGGGTTTGAAGAAAAATGATGTATGTTATGTTGTGATTCCTAGAAAACCGAGTGAGAAAATAGAAGATAAAGTTCCTAAAGAGGTTGACAAGTTTCTCACAAAGTACAAGGAGATCATTTCAGATAATGTACCTGATGGTTTTCCACCAATGAGAAGTATTAGTCATTGTATGGATCTAAATCCTACAACTAGTTTGCTGAATAAGGCACCACACCACCTCAACCAACAAGTTCAAGAGTTATTGCAGAAAGGTTTGATTAGAGAAAGTTTGAGCCCATGTGCAGTACCAATTGTGTTGGAACCTAATAAGAATGGATAATGGTGAATGTGTACTGATTCTAGAACTATCAACAAGATAACTATCAAGTATCAGTTTCCTATGTACCAAGAATGGATGATATAATGGATTGTTTGAGTGGAGAAAAATATTTTACCAAGATTGATTTGAAGAGTGGATATCATTAGATCATAATCAGAGAAGGTGATGAATGGAAGACTATTTTCAAGACAAGAGAAAGTTTGTATGATTGGCTGGTTATTAATTTTGGTTTAACTAATATACCAAGTACTTTTATGAGGTTAATGAATGATGCAGGGGCGTTCTAGGGTACTCAGTGAATCTGCATGGTGGTGTGTTGTTTTGGTTCTGTGGTACTCGGTTCCAGCTTTAACCAATGGTCTCAGTTATTGAAGGAAGCTCAGTTGCTCAAGGAACTTGGTGAAACCTCTTGCACTTGGTGGAACTGGTACTCTACGATGCCTGTGGTGCTCGGTTGACATGCTTGCTCGGTGTTTCTTGGCGTGGTCAGTTGTTTCACTGGTGCTCGGTTGTTTCTCTGGTGCTCAGTAGTTTCTCTGGCGCTTGGTAGTTCTGGTTTACCGATTGGAGTTCTTGGAGATTTGGTTGGCCGAGTTGGTGCATTTATTGTTGGTAGCTTTTGTTGTATTCTCCTATGTAGATCTTGAGGATGACATGGGGAATTAAATGTTTATAAGGCTATTTATGAGCTGACTGTTGTTGCATTTAATATTTGTTTGTAATAGGAGCCAACTTGGCTTGGGAGTTAATTGTTTCTTCCAGCTGACTTCTGGCTAAAGATTAGTATTTAAGGAGTGTTTGGGTAGTTGTTTAGGAGGGAGATGGAACAAATTGGGAAAGATAGAAGATTAGATCTAGATCCTGTGAGATCTTGAAGATTAGATTGTTATCTGATAGCTTGTACTAGCAGAGCTAGTGGTTTGCATGCTTGGAGACAAGGAGATTGCGTGGAGGCTTGCGAGCTAAAGTTTAGATCTACCTTAGTGTTTTCCATTAGTTGATGATTGTTTCAGAGCTGGACTAGCTGGAAGATAGCATAAATAATTTGATTGTATTTGGCCCTAACCCGGAAGGCCTTACAGCTGGGCATGTTAATGAAAATTCAATTGAAAACATTGTCTTGTTGTGTTATTCTGCATTGTGATGTTTGGTTGCTTGTTTGGACTGTCCTTAATTGGATCCTCCTTACCTATCCTGCGTTAGGTGGTATCAGAGCTTGAAGATCTTGAGTGTGTAAATTGATCTCCGAATTGAGGTTGTTTGCACCAGGACCTTCGTTGGTGATTTATTAATTTGGGTTTTCAAAAATCTTGAAGGATTCCTCTGAGAATATTGGACCCTAGAGCGATTGTAGATCTCTATGATGTTGTGGAATCGAAGATTACAGAGAAAGTTGAAGTTGATTTTAGATCTGAGATGGAACTGATGAAGAATGACATGATCACTGAGGTCATGAGAGCTATTGTTGGTATGCCAAGGAATCTTGGTACTAATGATGGTTATGAAGAAGCTATTGAAGACTTTGAAGTTGCTAGATCTAGTGGAGATGACTGAAGAGACAGATCTGGTGAAGACATAACTAGTCAGTTATATAGATCTGGAGCTCAGTTAAGTACTAGTTACCGAATGTAATTTTTTACTTTCTTTGGTACTTTGAGACCTGAGGAATTGATTGATTGGATTGGTGAATTAGAAGACTTCTTTGAGCTTGAAGAAATTAAAGATCCTCTTAGAGTAAGATTGGCACAGACTAAGTTGAAAGGACATGCTTCTCTTTGGTGGAAAGAATTACAAAGAGATAGAGAAGATGAAGGTGAAATGAAGATTAATCAGTGGAGGTTGATGGTGACTAAATTGAAAGCTAAGTTCATACCTGTTGTAATACCCCAAAAATGGGCTATAGGTTCATTAATCTCTTACATCAACACATCGAACGAAATTGACATAAAAGTCCTAACCTAAGGTACATCTAAACATCATCAAATCCTAATTGATTATCATAAATTCTGCATTAGAGAATATTCCTAGTAATATTCCTAATTATCATAATTATCTTTGATTTAATGATTATTTGGTGATAAATCCTATTTATCCTAAAGTTTGATTAATTGAATATTTTCAATATTTAATTAATTAGATTTAATTCTGCCACTTAATGGTTTAATTGAAGTTAATTATATTTATTCCTAAATTGTATTATTTAATTTTGACAATAAATCCAAAATCCTATGAATAATTGATTAAATTCTTATTTAATTAATTAAAGCAAGTTGTCAATTTTTAATAATATTGTTTTTGAATAAAAGTTTGAAAAATAATTGATCAACCCATAAATCAATTGTTTTATTTTTCAAAATCAGTTAAGTTGGAAATAAATCACTCTATTATTAATTAATTCATAAATAAAACATGCACAATCAAGAAAAGCAGGCAACTACCAATTATCAATTAAATCAAAAACTCTATTTTGAGTTCAACTCTGCTTTTTGCATGTTTTTGTGAGTTAAATATCCTTTATTTAAAAATAACTCAAAAATCAACCTGAGTTATTTGAGTGATTTATGGCTTTTCTCATGCACCTCCAAAGCCCTGGATTTCTCTAAAATCAAGGCTTAGCTCTTCACATCTCATCTCATATTTTTGCATCGTCACGTTGGCCAATTGGAGACTGAAGAATTATCTTTGTGAATCCAAGCTATTGTGAGATCATTCTTATTTTTGAGTATTGCATATCATTTAGAATTCAACTTAGATCAATTCATTGCATATCAATTTCATCTTATATTCTAGATTCATATCAGTTTTCATCATATCATTGCATAGAAAATAAAAAAAAGATAGATTAATTGCATTGATTCATATCTAGATTTTGCATTCAAATCCTTCATTTAGGTGTTGTCAAGGTCACTGATCTCGAATAACAATCTGAGAACATCATACTCGCACCTATTAGAAGGCAGTAAATCGCCTGGTTAGTTTAGCTTTCATTTATGGCACGATTTCAATTTCAACTAACCTCTAATGTTTTACTGAAGTGTTGTGTTTACAGATCAAGTACAAAATTCACACACACATTTTTGGCGCCCACCGTGGGGCCCTGAAACGGGTTTCCAATTCAATTCTATCTTTTCTTCTCGATTTTTGAGCCAAAACTATGATTTTTAAATTCTGTTCGTACAATTTTTGTATGAGTTTCTGACAAAAGTTGTTTCAGACTATACCCATTTTCGTACGACAATCTATCAGATCGAGAGTCATGCCAGACTCTACACACTGTCATTTCAAAGTTCAACTATCATATCATCATACACCAAGTGTCATACGAGCTTCTGGACTGTCATCTAGAAGCAGACCCAGTGTTGTACGAGTTTTGGCACCAGGTTTTCATTGTCGTTTCATTTTTCAGGGCAGTTTGTCATATTTGGTTTTCAGATTTCGACTAACGGCTAATCTTAACAATTGAAATTCTCTATTTTTTATTGACTCTTGCTGGTTTTGATTGGAAAAAGTGCAAAAAATGCTAAAAATAGGTAAAAATCTACTAAGCGTGTTGCGAGGAATTCAGGTAATCTTCTCAGCTAATAAGACTTCGATTTTGGATCTAAAACAAACATCTCATGTGTCTAGCTTGAGTGACTTTATTGCTTTCCTATCACAGACTTCATTTGGGCTATAAAAATGAACATAGTTTGCTTTCAGCATCTTTGTTACACATAGTAATTAGGCCCCATGAACACTATTTGTGGATCTTGAGAGAGTGGGTTTCTAGCGAAACTCTTCTCAACAAAGGATCCCTTGTAGGTGGGGAGGATACTGAGGGAGTCTCATATTCCACTAGATCCGTGTGTTTTCAACTTTTGATCGAGGCATTCTCTCTCTGGAGAGGTTGATAGATCATAAGGGGTTGACGTCATAGATCTTTGTGAGATAATCTTGGTCTTAGCATGTCGGATTAATCTGTCTGCTTTGTTTGGGTTAAAAGTGAAAAGGCTAGGGGATTATGCTCTACTTCCTTTTTGGATAGTACCAAAAATGCAAATCCTTGAATCTGGAACCAGTCTCCATGTGGTATATCTTGTGAGTCACCTTTAGAGAGAGTTAACCATAGTGGACATTCTCTTAATTGGGTCAACCACGTTAACGAAACCTCAAGCAGTAATAGCCATTTTCATTGTGGTAGTGACAACCGCTATATAAATATCCTGTTGGAAGAAATCTCCACAGGTGTGGTCTCTTGTTGGGCTGTCAGATCTCCCTAGCAGATCCTAAAGATTAAGTTCTCAGACTGTGTCAAAACCCCGGTGCACCTAGATTAGAGTTCGCCCTCTTGGATCATAAAAGTTGCAGAGTCAAACCATTACTAAAAACCCTAGTGAGGCCAAATTTTCATTTTCTAGGACTATGTGCGTTAATGCAAAACTTTTTGGAACATACAGAATTAGCACTTCTAAGGATTAGCACAAATAAGTCATTTGATTATTCATGCACAAGGTTGCTTTTGCCCTTGTTCATTGTTTTCAGACATGCTTGAAATCACTTGTTTGCTATTTTGCATGCTTGTTTATCTATTTGGTTACTGAAAACGAACAAATCTGTTACAATCCTCGAATCTGGACATTGAAATTTGCAAACAATTTGAAACTGAAAACCCTAAATTTGTAAAATTTGAAGTGAAATTCCTTTCTAGAGTCAGAAGTCATCTCAGGAGGTCAGAAAGTCATACGAGTTTTTATCAAATGTCGTTTCATTACTGCCCAATTGTCGTATGGTAAAGTACCCAGTGTCGTACAAGTCTTTCTGCTAGTCAAATTCAAAAAAATCAAATCCTGCTAGCAACTATCGTGCGAGTTTTGCAACTGTCGTACGAGCTTTTCAACTATCGTTTCATAGCATACCCACTGTTGTACGAACTGCAGTGTCATTTGGGAAAATTTTGAAAATTGTCAGAAAATTGTCAGAATTGCCAGATACTTAGCTTTTTCAGCCTATTTCCAGAATCTGTCGAACAAATCACTATGTCAGGAATAGAGCAACAACTACTGAGAATCCAATCATTTTCCTAATTGGCCTTTTGAATTTGATTTAGCCTTCTGTTTAATCGATTTGAGTCTTTATCATCTTGTGTCAAAACCTTGTCATAACTATCAATCTTCAATCAATCATCAAAACAACTAAGTGTTGTGATATCTTGTCCACTATCTTTTGGGAATCTACCCATACATCTAGGGCACAGTATCCTTCACCCACATCTAATCGAATCTTCAAACCAATCAAACCTTGACAAGGTTGCATCATTTGGTCATCTTGATTCAATTCATTCTTCAGTTGTCTTCATCTTATTCTTTTGCTTCACCCAAGGTTAATGGTGGAAACTAGAGCTTCCTCCCACAAGAAATCTAGGGAAATATCTCATACTTTACCTTTGACTCACATAGGTCCAACTTTTGAGCAACTCCATGATTCTGGTCTTTACAAAGACGACGGTGTTGGCAACCTTTGATTAAAAACTAGTTACATTCCTCCTTCATCAACTCACGGAGGTACCCAACAAACCCCACATCAATCTATTCCAGGGAGTCCACAAACTCCTACCATGTCTTAAGCAGGGACAAACTTTGGCTCTCAAAGAGCTCAATCTCAACACAGTGCAAATTAGGAACCCACACTTGAAGAAATTGCTCAATATCAAAATGATGATAACTTCAAACGAATGATGAAGCATTTCTTGAAAGAAGATAGAGAGGCATACTTTTTACAATTAGCTCATCAAGGAGCTAAACTTCCTCCCAACTTTAATGTTGAAGATATCATTACGCATGAGGAAGAAACTCCACTCACATCTATGACGAAACAAATTCATGCCATGCAAGTCAAACTTAACAACCTTGAAAAAGAAAAGGAACCCAGGGAGTTCTCCATGGAGGCCCTATGTCCTTTTCCATTCGACAAAGACTTGTACATGCCACCATTCCTAAAAAGAGTGGAGATGCCTAAGTATGATAAGTATGATGGACACTCAGATCCTCAAGATCATGTCAAAGAATTTTTTACACAATATATGGAGATCATGCACGAGCCAACCTATCTGATGCGTCTCTTCCCTCGATCTCTAGGGGGAGCAGCTGTCCACTGGTTCTCTAGATTGCCTTCTACTATCAAAACTTTTGAGGAGTTGATCAAATTGTTTTATCAGCAATACTCCTACAATATTCAACATCCAGTCACCATGATTGATATCTGTAATCTCAAGCAATATCCAGGGGAACCATTCCTAACATTTCTCAAGTGATGGAGGAAGAAGTTCTCTCTATATGCCAGGCCTATTCTAGAAATAAAAAAATTAGAAATCTTCATCTATAACCTTGTTCCAGAAATTAATTATCCTCTACAAATGCAAGATCATACATCTTTTGATAAGATGGTGGACAATGCTATCAAAATAAAAAAAGTGCTTGTGAAAAAAAGAGAAATCACACTTCAAAAAGATAGGTACGAATCAGGATCCAGTTTTAAAGACAAGAACAAAAACTGGAACAAGAATAAAGGCATCGTCATAGATGATGTTGTTGACACTATCCATGCCCCATCAAAGGCACCAGCCTACAACCTAACTCTTGGTTCCCAAGCCATTAAAGCTTCAGAACAAAAGTCATCTTAACCATTCCAAAAGAAGCCAGAATACAAATCTTGGGATAAAAAGCGAAAGTTCACTCCTCTTGGAGAATCTTTAGAATCAGCTATGAGAACTCTATTGGCTGATAACATCATCACTTTGCCAGCAATCCGACAATCTGATCCAGACCCTAAGCCACATTGGTGGAAAGAAAATGGATTATCTGATTTCCATCGAGGTAAAGGTCACAAAACTAATAACTGCTTACGATTGAAACACACCATTCAAGATCTGATCAATAGTGGAGACATCACAGTTGACAATCCTAAGAGCAATAATGATCATACGGCATTTACAGAACCATTTCCGCAACATGGTGAAAGAGTTTCAACTTCTCAGCCCAATATGGGGGCAAAAGTCAACTATGCCTACCCTGGAAATAATGTTGTCATCAATATGGTTGAACCATGTCTCTTCGAAAGTTGCAATGTCATCACAATTGTACGAAGAGAAAGAGATCATTCCTCAGCTAATGCAGTTACTTGATCACAAGCTTAGGCACATCTGAAAAGACAAATCCCAGATTCATCTAATGTGCCTAAGATGCCCTTCAATCTTTCTTCTGCTTCCAAACAAAAGGCTATTTCTAAATCTTCCAATTGTAAAGATGCAAGGCCTACATCTTATAGCATTGTCCAACAACTCCAACGCACTAATGCAAAAATCTCCATGTTTGAGTTACTTCGGATCTCTCCAGCTCATAGAGCTATACTAGACAAAGCTTTGCTCGGTTCCAATGTTCCTGATGACCTTGATTTAAACAGGTTCCAGACTATGGTTGGACATCTTACATCTCCGCAATATATCTCCTTTTTAGAAGAAGATGACAACTCCTTGAGTCACCCACATAATCAGCCTTTGCATATAGAAGTCTTGATTCAGAACCATATAGTCAAGCGTGTGTTGATAGATGGAGGCGCGGGCCTAAACATTTGTTCTTACAACTTGATCACACAATTGAGATTTTCAGAATTGGCTATTGATCCTAGAAAGAAAATAACTATCAAAGCCTATGATGAATAAGAAAGATCTTCTAAAGGCACCATTGTCTTACCTATCAGAGCAGGTCCAGTTATCAGAGATACTATATGTCAAGTTCTTGACCTACCTTTGACTTACAACATCCTCCTAGGGAGACCATGGATACATGAAATGCAAGTTATTCCTTCTACATACCATCAATGTTTGAAGTTTTCTTATGAAGGAGTAGAGGTTACTATCCCCGTAGATTTGAATACAACTTGCAATACATTGAAGGAAAGTGTAGATAAGCTTGTGCCTAATAACAGAGAATCTTCCATTGAATCAACTAAAGAGGCATCCACATCTAAAATGGAAGATCTTGCAAAAGAGGTTAATATCAAAGAAAATAGTATGGGAGAATATACTATGGAGCCAGTCTTATCTTTGACATCTCTCCCTATCTCACCTAAGTCTTATGGACAATCTTTGAAACAATCCAAGCCTGAACCTAAGGAACCTCTTGAAGAATATAAAAAGAATTTTGTAGCAGAACAAGTATCCAAGCAAGAGTTTGAAGAGGATGAAGCTGTATTATCATCGCTATACAAAGATGAACCCGAATCCCCAGTTGTCCAAACTCGTGATTCTACAGTATCCAAAGATTCTTCTAAGTCATATGGCCCAGGAGATAAATTAATAGCTAAGATGGGATATTTAGGTAAAGGACCTCTAGGAGTCCGAGGAAAAGGTCTTGAGGTACCTCTCCCACATACTGGTAGAGCAAATAAAGACAAAGTTGGCTTAGGATATGAAAAGAAACCCTTCCACCTCAAAGGTAATTGTTCTCATGTCATAGAGTAGATCACACCAGGAGAACCTCTTCTTAAGAAAGAAGAAACAGAACCATTAGATAGTGATTCAGATAGCTCAGAACTCATCCCCTATGAAAAATTTCCTAAAGAGATCAAAGACCTTCTTGATGATAAAGATGATCCAATCAAAGTAATTAATGTAGTAGAAACACAAGAACCAACTAATCTCGAAAACAATCAAGAAGAGGGAAGTGGTAGTGATTCTGAGATAGATTCCCATGAGTATGAATTCAAATCTGAATCTGAGGGTAACCCTTCTTGGGGTATTCACCCTGACTTTACTCATGTTCTAAGATTTCCTAGAGATCCTGAATCAGAAGCTGGATCAAATGACTATGAATGGGGAGCCATTCTAGAACCAGATGAGCTTATTACAGAGAAATATGTTGATGTTATTCACCAATATGCACCTGAACCCAATGTAAGTCTAAAGCGAAATGATGAACCTATCAAGTCTGATCCACCTATGGCGGAATTGGACTCCCACAATGACATTGAGCCTATTCACAAATTGAATGTCTTAAGTTGTAATATCACCTTTGAACTCGAGTGTCGGGTTAGGACCAATAATGATAGATCCATATCTGTAAACACTATCTCCCAATCTTTCCCCACTTTGACTATCCAACATCCATAACTTATTGATCAAACCTCCACAAATCCGAGCCATGGTGTTTACACCTTTCCCAATGACTATGCCCTTGCTTGCTACCTCAATGCAGTTCGGCCTATGAGTACTTCCATCAGTGAACTGAGCGTTAGCATGACGGAGTCGGACATCAAATATCTTAGTCAGAAAAATAAGAATAAGAATAAAAAGAAAATGAGTTCTGAGGGTGAAAACCACTTTGTGGTAGTATCAGAACCTACAAAAGTAAAAATAAAAGACGTATCCGAAGGTGAAAACCTCTCTGAGGCGCCTAAGGATGAGGTATTTGATGTCCTTCCAAGTCATTTATAGGACAGATCTCCAGTTCTAATTGAGCCCACTCAATCTATCAATTTGGGTACAAGAGAGGAACCACAATTGGTACATGTAGCACAATCTTTATCAGAAGAAGAGAAGAAAAAATTTACAACATTCCTAACAGAGAAGAAGATCAACTTTGCATGGAAATACTCAGATATGCCAGAGTTGGATCCTAATCTTATCGTGCACCATTTATCTATAGCTCCTAATATAAAACCTATCAAGCAAAAATTGAGAAAGATGCATCCTCATGTTGCACTCTTGGTAAAAGCTGAATTGGAGAAGCTACTAAAAGTCGGGTTCATCCGTGTCATAGATTGCTGAATGGATCTCTAATATTGTATCTGTTTCTAAACCAGATGGTTCAATCAGAGTGTGCACAGACTTTAGAGATGTGAATAGAGCGTGCCCTAAGGATGATTTTCCATTACCTAACATTGATATGATAGTGGACATGACTGCGGGATTTGAGATGTATTCTTTAATAGATGGTTTTTCTGGATATAATCAAATAAAAAATTGCTCCAGAAGATCAGGAGCAAACTGCTTTTACATGTGCATGGGGCACCTTTTGTTGGAATGTCATGCCATTTGGGCTTAAAAATGCTGGTGCTACATATCAACGAGCCATGACTTCTATTTTTCATGACATGATGCATCGAACTATGGAAGATTATGTTGATGATACTTTAGCAAAATCTATGATTAGAACTGAACATCTAAAGGACTTGAGCATGATCCTAGACAGAATGGAAAAGTTTAGTCTTCGACTAAATCCTAAGAAGTGTGCTTTTGGTGTCACTTTTGGAAAGCTCTTAGGATACATAGTTTCAAAGAAGGGCATTGAAGTTGATCCAGCTAAAGTCAAGGCTATAATGGAGCTGCAACCTCACAAGAATATCAGTCAAATGAGAACCTTACAAGGGAGAGTACAATCTATCAGAAGATTTATATCACAGCTTGTTGATATATCACAACCTTTTACAAAAACATTACATAAAGGTGTGACCTTTGCATGGAATGAAGAATGTGAAAAGAACTTTGACCATATCAAGAAATATCTATCAAATCCTCCTATCTTGATGCCTTCTATTCATGGGAAGCCATTGATCTTATATGTCTCCGCAACAGATACATCATTGGGGGCATTGCTAGCACAACAAGATGGGAACAAAAAGGAAAGAGCTATATACTATATCAGTAGAACATTGGTTGCATATGAGAAGAACTATTCAATGATTGAGAAAGCTTGTCTAGATGTGATCTTTGCATCATAGACACTGAGACATTACATGTTAGCTCATACCACACATTTGGTAGCTAAGATTGATCCACTCAAGTACCTTCTAAGCAAAGCTGCCCTCACAGGTAGATTAGCCAAATGGGCCATGCTCTTAAGTGAATTTGACATTGAATATGTGGAATGAAAAGTTATCAAAGGACAGGTTATTGCTGATTAATTAGTAGATGCACCTATGATTGATGATACACCAATGCAAATGAAATTTTCAGATTCCTCTATCATGACTCTTTCTTCTAGAGAATGGCAGTTATTCTTTGATGGCTCCTATACACAAAATGGATCTGGAGCAGGCATATTGTTCATAACTCCTCAAGGATACTCAATCCCAAAAGCATTCAGATTAAAGTTCCCTTGCACGAACAATATTGCTGAATATGAAGCCCTTTTGAATGGTATGAAAATAGCAATTGAATGGAGAGTAACAGAGCTACACATTCATGGAGACTCTCAACTTGTTATTCATCGGGTCAATGATGTGTACCAAACTAAAGATGAAAAGCTCCTTCCTTACAAGAGAATGGTAGATGATCTAATCACATTTGAAAAAATTCCTAGAACGGAGAACAAGGCTGCCGATGCAATGACAACACTATCTACTTTATTACAGCAGCTCGAACATGAGCTACACTACGAGTTCCTGGTGGAAGGACTATCTTATCCTGCATATGATTCCCCCGAAACCATTTTTTGCCATACATAGGTAAAAAACAAGTCCATTGAACAGTCGAGTTATAATAGTTTTAGTTTTTCAATTTCTCAATCTTTTTCTTAATGATTCTATAAACGTTTCTGTAAGTTATTGACAAACATGAAACTTCATAATAAAATGTTCTATTGATGCTTTATATTTTCCAACTCCCCAAACAACAAAATAGACAGATAAAAAGCAAAGCATCTATCAGATGCCTCTGCAATCCAGTTTACAGAAGATTTCTTTCTAAGAGTAAGTTCAAAATTTAGGGCACCAATGCTAGTTGGATCTGGAGGTCTCAAGATCGATCCCAACAGCGGATACTGCAATACAAATTGCACCTACTACAGCAAATGAAAGCCACTAACTTTTCCACAGGTTGAATACCTGGACCTCCCAACATTCATCTCTTCACAGAATCACTCTGGCCAAATAGCTTTTATTGACTTTGCCACAGGAGAAAAGATCTCCTACGCCGAACTATGGCACAATGTGAGATCATTAGCTGCAGACTTGTCACAGATCGGTGTCAACAAAGGCGATACAATTCTCATCCTTTCCCCAAATTCAGTCCACTTCCCCATCATCTGCATGGCCATCATGTCCATTGGCGCAATTGTTACCACAACCAATCCACTAAACACTGCAAGAGAAATTGCAAAGCAGGCAGCCGATTCAAAAGCCATGCTAGCTTTTGTGACACCTGAACTAAGAAGCAAATTAGCCCACACCAATCTGCCATTAGTTCTGATATCAACAAAAGATCATGTGTTTCCTTCAGATGGTCAAAAGGGGACAAACTCCAAGAGTGTGAGCTTAAGGTACTTATCAGAGCTTATGGCTTCAGACACAGCCCAAATGCCCAAAGTAAAAATCCATCAAGATGACACTGCTACGCTGCTTTACTCTTCTGGCACCACTGGCCTCAGTAAAGGTGTGATTACAACCCACAGAAATTTCATAGCCATGGTGTGCATTGCGCTGACACGTTTCAGAAAGGATACTTTTGTGTGCACAGTGCCCATGTTTCATATATACGGCTTTGGTGCCTTTGCTTGTGGGTTACTTGCCTCAGGATCTACTGCAGTTGTTCTCTCTAAGTTTGGCTTAAGTGATATGCTTGGGGCTGTTGACAAGTATAGAGTGAACTATTTACCACTGGTGCCTCCAATTTTAGTGGCTCTGACAAAAACAGATATTTCCAGCAACTATGATTTGGGGTCTTTGCATACTGTCCTCTGTGGAGGAGCTCCCTTAAGCAAAGAAACTACTCAAGAATTCATTTCCAAGTTTCCCAACATTGCACTATTGCAGGTGGGTATTACTGATCGTTTTTCTTTTCATTTGTTAAGTCGTTCCAAATATTGTTATTAGTTCTAGACTTATCACCCCCTACTTTCTAGACTTAGCAGCAAGATACCCTGCTATTAAGCCTTTCACAGCCCATAACTACTTGCTGGCAGGTTTTCTCAAAAACCGATGACACTACATTATCCATCATCGGGATAAATAATGTGTTTGGATTGAAGAATCAAGCTCTCCTTAAATGTGTCATTTTTGTCTCAGTTTTTTTCAGAAATATTTCTTTTCCAAATATAAAAGCATATCCATTGCTAGTTCATCCCTCGATGTATACATTGCTAGTTAATCCTTAATGCGTGGATTTATGTGCATAGTATTAGTGATTTTCAATCAATTTGCCCTGCATTGCTAGCTTCTAATTTATCACCTCTAACTTTCAGATTGTAAATAGATTTATTCGACTCTACTTTTTGGTTCACACAACAGTCCATCATAAGGCTACACATACTACAGCTACATTTATAAAGAGCTCTGTTGTGCAATCTAAATACAATTTGTGTCTGATGATGGTTCATTTAACGTTTAAAAAAAATATGGATTCAGATGATACAAATGCATATGCATCACCAACTTTTCTCCATAAACAATATCGGTAAAATGGCTGTTGTGTTACAGTTTAGGGTTTTCAGTAATTGTAACATAGGATTCTATTGTCTCATTGTGTAGATGTAAATTAACACGTACCACAATGTGAGTCTGGATCCCATGATAGGCTGTTCTAGCCTGGAAACCCAAAAGCTGGCCATCGAGTTTGTTCTTTGGGCACAAATCATAGTTTCAAGTAAAATGATTTGTATTCAAATTCCTTAGTTTTCTGTTCTATGCCAGACAAGCTTCAACTAAAGACTCTCATTCACTTTAGTTGTGGATTTATATTTATATATAATATATTTCATATTCAAATTCCACAGTGGTCACGTAGTGTGGTCTATGTCCACCAATGGTGTGGAGTCACCTCTACAAATAAGATGAATCCAGTTCGATTCTCAGGGTGCCCTGTAATAAGAGGACTATAGTTTCTTTATGTGGATTTTCATTTAAACCCATATGTTCAGTTCAAATTCCAAAATGGTCTATTCTAAGCGAAAAGTAAATTATATTTTTTGTGGAGATTCACGTTTAAACTCACCATGTTCTGTTCCAAGAGAGGTTTGGTATGTTGGTATAGACTTACATTTATAAGATGATTCAGAGTCTAGAATTTTCTGCTACTCTTTCTTTTTGACCCATTCCAGTTTTTTATCACTTATTTGAAGGTGCACAAGTCACTGCCATTGTGTTCTCTTTGGGCCGGTTGATTATAAATCTGTACCAATTTTGTAGCAATTTGTTGGAGATCACTAGCCTCTGTGTTCATTTTGGATTAAGAAACATTTTCTTCAATGCAATTGGCCATACCTAGCAACAAATGGATATGAGTATTGAAATTGAATCAACTTTAATTTTGTTCATGTCTATCTATGTGAGATGTAAGGCTCTCAAATGATCTTTTATAAGTTCTGTTCTCCTCTGCCAGGCTTTTGCAATGACAGAAACAACGGGAATGGGAGCATCTGTAGACACTGTAGAGGAAAGCAGACACAATGGATCAGTTGGAATGATCTGCCCAAATACTGAGGCAAAGATTGTGGATCCTGAATCTGGCATTGCTCTTCCTCCAAACCATAGGGGAGAGTTGTGGCTTCGTGGCCCAACAATCATGAAAGGTATGGCTTTTTCTAGTCCCCCATTTCAGTCAAGCAGGTCATAAAACACAAGTAGATTGAAGTTCGAGCAATATTAGAGACTAAAATATAACAGCAAAACAAGTTGTGAGAAAAACTAAAAACAACAAATGGATGCAAAATCTCTTGGTCTCCTGCATATACTACATTAAGCTGTTGAATCAACTTAACTTTCTTTGACTCCGTCCCTTGATTGTGACTGAGGGTAGGTAGGCATCCTATCTGGAGTAAATGTAGCCGACCCTAAACAAGTGTCTTGTGATTTTCAATTTAATTAATAAATGAGAAAAATTTGTTTAATCGACGAAATTCTATTAATGCTATTATGTTTCTACAATCTATGCTGAATATTTTGCTGTATAATCTTTTGGATTAGATTGTGTCAAGATTTTTACCATCAACGCTTTGAATCACACTCGTGATTCATCATCAGGATGAAAAAGTTGAAAGGAGATGTCTTGAATCACAATGTTTTGGAATCACACTACGGAATTATGAATCATAAAGTGTGGTTCAAAACGTTGATGGTAAAAATTTTTACACAATCTAATCCAATAGATTATACAGCAAAAACTACGATGGAATTCTGTCAGCTTTAGGATAGTGTAGCTTGTAAGCCTTAGTGAATTATGATAGAAATCCTTGATGTGGCTAAAAGCCTGACAGTGTAATTGTTGAAAGTAAATTGCAGACCCAAAACTAATTAAAGAACCGGAAACAGAACAGAAAATAAAAGATCAAAATGCACAGACAAGAGACACAATGTTTATAGTGGTTCATCCAGCTATTCTAGATTACATCCACTTTCAAGCAAGGCAGATATCTCTATTGAAAATAATGTCTGTTACAATACAGCAGCAACTCTCAGCTCATAGCATTTTAACATTGCATGGTCAAGCTTCTGCGGAAGTCAGAGAATAAGTGGTTACAACAGCAGGTGAAGATTGGGCTTCACACATTGCCGTAGCCGTTACATGGCAGAGGCGTTACAATCTCCCACTTGAAGTCCAATCAATGCTACGAGACGAGCTGCTCAGAGATATCCCCCACTTGGTGCTTATGGCTATGTCATCACGATGCCGAGAGAAGTCCTACAGAATTCGAACTTCTCTCGCGGTACAACCTTGGTGAACGCATTAGCTGGATTGACCTTTGTATCAATCTTCTCTAACTGTAATCTTCCCTCTTCAAGAGCATGACAGATGAAATGAAATCTGGTTTCAATGTGCTTTGTGCGACTATGAAAAGCTGAATTTTTGGCCAAATGAATGGCGTTGTTGCTATCAGAGAATAGAGTAAATGTGGATTGTTTAAATCCCAACTCTCCAAACAATCGCTGTAACCATATCAGCTCTTTAGCTCCCTTAGCGAGAGCAATGTATTCAGCCTCAATGGAGGAAAGAGCAACCACTTGTTGCTTCCGAGAATTCCAGCTAATCGCTGCCCCGGTAAAAGTAAACACATAGCCTGTTGTTGACCTCCTTGTATCTAAATCTCCAGCCATATCAGAATCAACATATCCGCAAATATAAGGGGCCTTACTGTTAAAACATAAAACATGAGAGGAAATGCCTCTCAAATACCGAAGAGTCCATTGAATTGCTTGCCAATGAGTTTTACCAGGATTACTCATAAAACCACTCACAATTCCCATTGCTTGAGCAATATCCGGACGTGTGCTTACCATGGCATACATTAAACTCCCAACTGCTGAAGAATAAGGAATACCAGCCATCTCTTGTTTCTCTTCTTGAGTAGGACACATTTTTGAAGACAATCAGAAATGATCAACCAATGGAGTGGCAACCGATTTTGCATTTGTCATATTAAATTTCTCTAAAACTTTAAGAATGTATTTTTCTTGAGATAACTTTATTTCTCTCCTATGTCTATCTCGGATTATATCCATCCCAAGGATCCTCTTCGCTGCCCCTAAATCTTTCATGGCAAAACGAAGAGACAAATGTGTCTTCAGCTCATGAATGACTCTCATACTGTTACCAGTAGTCAACATATCATCGACATACAATAGCAAGATCACAAACTCACCAGTCGGAAGCCTTTTGAAGTATACACATGGGTCTGATTCGCAGCGAGTAAAACCTTGCTGAGTCATGAAATTATCAAACTTTAAATACCATTGACGAGGGGCTTGCTTCAGCCCATATAAACTCCTCTTTAACCTACAAAATAAATGCTCCTGCCCTTGTTTGACGAAGCCTTCCGGTTGTTCCATATATAGCTCTTCATCAATGTCCCCCTGTAAAAATGTTGTTTTGACATCGAGTTGCTCAAGCTCGAGGTCCCATGCTGCTGCCATGCCAAGTACCAAACAAATGGTCTGCATTTTAACCACTGGAGAAAAAATCTCATTAAAATCTACACCTTTTTGTTGAGCAAATTCCTTCACTACCAATCTGGCCCTGTATCTCTTTCGTCCTCTGTCTTCCTCTTTTATGCGATAGACCCATTTGTTTTTCAGAGCTTTACGGTTTGGTGGAAGTGGAACTAAATCCCAAGTCTGATTCGTGTTTAAAGACTCCATTTCATCATTCATGGCAAATAGCAATTCATAATCATCATATTTTCTGGGACACTTTCTTTCTCGAGTGGACCTCCGTAGATGAATATTTTGATCAATTTCGGTAGTTTGAAGAGGACCAACAGCCTCTGTGTTTTGAGTGCCATATGTCTGACTGACGTCAAGTGGTTCTGGTAATCCGAATGCAATGGGAGGCTGACTGGAGGAGCATTGTATTGTGGAATTTGGGTGCAATTCCATGCTGGGTTGAATTTGTGCCACGTATGGAGGAGCCAAGTCCATGCGTGACATGGTCGAACGCGGGGAGGAAGCAGCTAGAGGCACAGACTACTCTCCGGCTTCCCGCGGCTGACAGTCTCGGGCAGAGGGGCTTTGGGGATGCAGCGTGGGGTTTCCAGCATCGCACGTAGCAGGGGGTGCTGTGAAGACAGCCGTGGCGGGTGTGAAGGGAGGCACGAGGAAAGGAGTTCGCAGGGGTTGAAGAGCAGACTGCCCTACGGCATAGGGAATTTGTCATGCAACGACTTCATTTTCCAGTGGTGAGATTCCTACACGCGTGGGTAGGAGAGGGGGGGTATTGTGAAACAAAGTTTGGGGCAATTCACAAGTTATGGTACCCTACGATTTGGGGATGCTTGGCATTGACGTGGGATTTGTCAGTATAGGTGTAATTTCTGGGGTGTTGTTAAACAGAGAACATGGCATTGAACTGGTGATAGAAGAGGATATAACAGGAGTGTTGGGAGTCACAACAATGGTAGAGGGATGGAATGTAACTCGCGGAGTTCACTGTACATTGGTGCCATTGTTAAACAGATCAAATTTGATAAAATCATCAAAAGAAGAGTTATGATTGTGCAAACCTGAGAATGATTTCTCATTAAAGACAACATCCCGACTCTGTATCACTTTCTTGGTGATTGAATCCCATAGACGATAACCCAATTCATCCTCACCATACCCCAAAAATATGCATCTTTTGGATTTGAAATCCAACTTCGTTCTCTGCTCCTTATTAATGTGAGCATATGCGTCACATCCAAAAACACGCAAATGAGAGAATGAAATCCTTTTACCAGCCCACCTTTCTTCTGGAATATCAAAATCCAGATGGGAAGAAGGAGCTCGGTTTATTAAATAAACCGCTGTATTACATGCCTCTGCCCAGAATTCCTTCTCCAAACCAGCATTAGACAACATACACCGAGCTCTCTCCAAAATAGTTCGATTCAACCTCTTAGCTGCACCATTTTCTTGAGGTGTATACGGGACTTTTTTAATCCTCCAAATACCACGATCTGCACAAAATTGGTCAAACTCCGAAGAGCAAAACTCACCACCATTGTCCGTTAGTAAACATTTTATCTTTCTACCAATCTGATTTTCCACCTTAGCCTTAAAGCTTTTAAATTTTGAAAAAACTTCTGATTTCTTATTCAGCATATAAACCCAAACTTTGCGAGTGCAATCATCAAGAAATGTGACAAAATAATTAGCACCACCGATAGAAGTTACCTTCGTAGGACCGAAAACATCGGAATGAATGAGCTCTAATGGAGATGATTTCTTCTCATGACCCGTCCTTACGAAGCTGGTGCGATTTTGTTTGCCATAAAGGCAATGCTCACACAATGTCAAATCAACCGATTTTAGACCTGGAAGTTGGTCTCTTCGAAGCATAACTTCAAGACCTGTTTTGCTCATATGATCGAGCCTCTTATGCCAAAGTTCGGCATTGCTATCCGCAACCGCCATGGCTGCTCCCACTTCACCATTACACTCTAATGTGTATAAACTTTTAGTTTTCTGCCCTTTTGCTAAAATTAATTGACCTTTGGACACTTTCCAAGAAGCTAAATCAAAACTAACATTGCAACCTTGTGTATATAACTGACTAATAGAAATCAGATTATGCTTAAGTGTAGGAACATGCCTAACATCTTTTAAAATCCATTTGCTTCCATTTTTCAGCAAAAATAAAATATCCCCTTTGCCGACTATATCACATTCTTTATTATCCCCAAGAAAAACTTTTCCAAACATACCTTCATGGTAATTTGTGAAAGCACTCTGACATGGAGTTGCATGAAATGAGGCACCGGAATCGAGAACCCACGAGCTTGAATCTGTATCACCGGCTGCAAGTACCAAAGCTCCATCAGTTGTAGCATTAACCCCGGCATTGATAACATTATTTTGAGCCCTTTTATAGTTCCAGCATTGCTTCTTTGTGTGCCCAGATTTTCCACAAAACCAGCATGTGCCATTTCTTCCTCTCGATTTCGAGTGATGACTCGATCTGCCTCTTCCATTGTTATTGCTATTATTTCTTCCTCTCTCATGACTTCTACCTCTATTGCTTGTGCTCACAGCTGTTAGAACATCACCAGAAGAGGGTTCTTGATGTTTTCTTTGCATGTCTTCACTAAGTAATGTGGCTGCGACTTCATCGAATTTCAGCTTGCTCTTGGCTGGAACTGAAGTGCTCACAGCCATTACAACTCCTTCCCAGCTGTTCGGAAGTGAGCATAATAATAAGATTGCCTTTATCTCATCATCTAATGTGATGCCAACTGAAATCAGCTGAGTAACTAAAATATTGAACTCGTTGAGATGATTCGATATCACTCCTCCTTTCATTTTCAGATTATATAATTTCTTGATGATGAATACTTTGTTCGATGCTGAAGCTATCTCATATAATGAGGATAACTTATCCCACAGCTCTTTCGTTGTCGGCTCTGTCGAAACGTTGAAGAGCACGTTGCTTGATAAAGATAAAAAAATCGTTGCCTTTGCTTTCTGATCGATCTTCTTCCAATCTTCATCCGACGTTGAACCCTTTCCTTTTGTTTTTCCAAGTAACGCTAGTTGCAAATCCTGCTTGACAAGCAGAGATTCAATCTGTACTTTCCATAATCCAAAGTTCTGCCCTGAAAACTTTTCAATCTTCCATTTATCTGCTTCATTCATGGCGCCTGCAAAACTTCACCAATTTTCAAAAAATCGAACGAGCTTAACCAACTCTGATACCAATTGTTGAAAGTAAATTGCAGACCCAAAACTAATTAAAGAATCGAAAATAGAACAGAAAATAAAAGATAAAAAATGCACAGACAAGAGACACAATGTTTATAGTGGTTCATCCAGCTATTCTGGATTACATCCACTTTCAAGCAGGGCAGATATCTCTATTGAAAATAATGTCTGTTACAATACAGCAGCAACTCTCAGCTCATAGCATTTTAACATTGCATGGTCAAGCTTCTGCGGAAGTCAGAGAATAAGCAGTTACAACAGCAGGTGAAGATTGGGCTTCACACATTGCCGTAGACGTTACATGGCAGAGGCGTTACAGTAATGTGGCAAGTATACTGAATATCAGTTGTAGCTAAAAGGAGAAAGCACCTTTCCTCCAAACAAAAAATTGATCAGCTATGAATTTTCCTAAGCATTCATCAAACAGGGGAATTCATAAAGGATTACGCAATCATGCTTCTGAAGAAAATCAGAACTGACTGAGACGGAATACTTGAATGCACAATTAAGACCAAGCATGGTACCAGAGTGGGTGCAGCCACAAATCAGATTCTTGTATGGCAGGGGTCCGGAATCTAGAATATATATATCTATATGTTCTTAATAAATGCAAGTTCTAATTAGAGATTGAGATGCATTGTTGCAACACATTCTAGAATCAGGATGGTCACAAGGGATTATGTCAGGGGGATTTATAAGATAAGATACAACCAAAATAGCATTCTTATGGTAGTCTGGTTTGCTTAAGTCTTTGTAGCCTTATCCCAGTAAGAGATTTCTTGCTGTCTCATGAGCTTCTTCCTACATGGTCAAGCACTACCAAGCTAATAAGCAAGTTCTAGTAAGCTTGATAGTATCAGAATTCAACTGTTTGATCTCTGAGTTAAATTAATTCATGAGAAATAGTTCACATGAATTTATCTCTTGTAACTTAGCACTCATTGTATTTAGGTGATGTTAGCACGACTGAAGCATTAGAACTTCTTGAGAAATCATCTATCCTTATACTCCCCCAATCCAAGCACACCTATGAGAATCCTTGAACCATTGGGTTTCCCCAAGATCAAACCATCTAAGTTGGAAAGTATAGGATAGATGACCTCCTAAGAAGTCCTGCCTCATGCCTATGAGAATCAACTAGATGGAGTGCTAAGTGGACCATTCATTCCCAAGAGAGATAAGACTTGTATAAATAGCTATTCATAAAATATGGATAAATAACCACACAATTAAATTCTGATATCAAACATCTTAATTTTGATTCAGTGCAGAAATTACCTCGTTCTTGTCAATACCTGACATCAACTTAATTTGAACACTCAGAATTGCATCTTTTGAATACTGAAATGTTTTGCAAATTGCATTCTCTTATATGTTTTTTTGATGAATAGTTGCCTTAAGTGCCGGGGTGATTTTTTCCCCGACCCCTTTTTATGAATACTGTACTTTTATATTATTAATAAAAAAGACCTCTATTCATCAAAAAATGTTTTGCAAATATGAATTCTGGATAAATATTAAATATCATTTTCTATCATAGCCAAAGATATCCATGAGGGTATAATCACAATGATCATAGCTCATGCTATTCAATTGCAGGCTACTTCAGCAATCCAGATGCTACTAGTTCAACTCTGGACAAGAATGGCTGGCTGCATACGGGAGATATCTTTTATATTAATACTGAAGGCTATGCCTTTGTAGTAGACAGGCTGAAAGAGCTAATAAAATACAAAGGTTATCTGGTATAAATTTCATTTGTTTAGCATCTTATATGCAATGTGAATTTTCAGTTAGCTTAATTAACAAATTTTTATCATATTCTAGTCTCATAAGATGATTTAGCTTGTCTCTGGATCACATTGTAGGTTGCTCCAGCCGAATTAGAAGCAATTCTACTTTCTCATGCTGAGATTGCTGATGCCGTGGTGATACCGTAAGCTATAACACCTTTTGCAAGCTCAATTTTAGGATTTTACTGTCTTCCATTCTAAGGATTCAACAAATTTTAAGGCTTATATCAACACCAGTTTTCTCAAGAATAATATATAGATAATTTATGAGGATATTATGTACTGTATGACATTGATATTTGAAATTCTTATGCATCGGTGCAGGTTTCCGGACAGAGAAGCAGGGCAAGTTCCAATGGCATATGTAGTTAGGAAACAGGGCAGCACACTCTCTGAAGCTGCTGCAATTGACTTTGTTGCTAAACAGGTCATTTGCTCTTAAAATAATGTTTGTTTTATGCATTTGAATACTCAATCTTGCTTTCAAACTCTACAACTTCTATAAAATTCTAAATAGTTATGTCTCATTGCAGGTTGCACCCTACAAGAAAGTTAGAAGGGTGGCTTTTGTGAATGGGATTCCAAAAACTGCAGTAGGAAAGATATTGAGAAAGGATTTAATTAAACTTTCCACATCAAAGCTCTGAAAGTTCCAAGAACAAACAAAGAATGAAATGGATTGGAAGAGCAATATGCTGTGAACTTGTGACTGAAGCCATTGCAAGCAGGTTACTCTCCTGCATATGTGAATTGTTTTTTATAATATATAAAGAAGTTACCTAATCAGCAACATAATTTAATTTGATGATGTGATGAGTGGACTACCCAAACTATGTTGAATGGAGTGAGATCAAGATAAAACCATAAGATAAGCCACGTAATAATAAAAATGAAAGTTATTTGAGACAGAGAACGTAGATATAAGTACAAATGCAAAATTATGAGGCCATTTAATTAGTTAGAGACTAATAAACTATCTGAACAAGCCCAAGTGCAATAATCTCATTTTACATCTCCCGAGCTCTACTACTTTGGCATTAAAAAATTGGATCCTATGCTTGAAAGGAAAGACAGCGACTTTGTATAAGTATTTGGGTTAATTAAATAATATAATTAATTTAGATAAATAAATTTCATCAATTATAAATATTATAATAAATATTTTTTATATTAATAATCGAGAGTTCAAAAGAGTTTATACGAAGATCATGGGAGGCATAGCCTCAACCATCAACCAGAATAGTCTGAGCCACTAATTTACTGAAAGTATGTACTCATCCATATACAAGAAAAGGAGCCAAAAAATAGTAGATTAAAAAACAGAACTTGAGACAAAGTTCACTAATTGAGAAATCAGCATAGAATTCTTAATATAATAAATATTAAGATTAATGTAGAGTTAAATTAAAAAATGTAAAAACCTCAAATTTCTTTTGAATTTATTTTGTTCAGATCAAGGATATGTAGTTTTTGAGTCAAACTTATTGATCCATGTTTCCAGAGTAGTGGTTTACAAGAACTCATTTTTTATGAGAATGAATGGAACACTTAGCCCTCATTGCATCTAGGTGATGCTCGTAGAGGTGAAGCATTAGCCTCTTGAGAGGTCACCCATCCCAATACTACTCCAACTCAAGCAAGCTTAACCATGGAGTTTCCTTCCAGGTTAAGTTCACTTGCTTGCTACACCATTGCAAAACCTTCACTAAGTTTTGTGTCTTATAAACCATTTATTATAGAGTCCCTTTAGCTCATCAATTGATACGTATGCAATATTTTTCAAAGCAAGTCAAATTGTGATATTACTATCAGGATTCAAATATGTAGTTTTGGAGTCAATCTTATTGGCCCATTTTTCATGGATAGTGGCTCACAAGAGCTTATCTCTCATAAGAACAAATGAAATACTTAACACTCGTTGCATCTAAGTTCAATGCTAACAAAGGTGAAGCATTGGACCTTCCCAAGACATCACCCATACTAAAAGTGCTCCAACTCAACCACACTTAACCTTGGATTTTTTTCCAAGATTAATCTTCTCATTATCAATAATTAAATTAATTTTATTTATTTAATAATTTTAATTAATTAAACCAAAAAAATTTAACAATTAATTTGTATTCTTGCAAGATTATTTTCTCCTAGATTAGTTTATAATAAATTAACCTCACACATCATTTTTAAGGAAATCAATATTGTGTGCATCTTATTTACCTTTCTTTAAATAATGAGAATTGTGTATGGTATTCTTTTGTATTGTAAGATGATTTGAGGATGAAAAATGAATATTACTCATTTATTTTTTTATGTGTTGTGTTTTGTTGCTACTTAAACTACATATGTTATCTTGTTGTGTTTTGGGGAATTATTGAAGATCAATAATGGTTTATTTTACTTGTGTCACTCAAATATTGAGTGCATATGAGCTCTTCTATTAATGGTTTCATGATATTGGGAATTCAAAAAACTCAAAATTCTCATTTTTGTATTTGTTAGGTGGTCTTTTGTGAAGGCTTCTTTTTCAACAACATATGACGTGCATAAGAAAAATATGCAAGACAATGGAGGCGGTCAATTAAGTCAAGTGCTGAATTTTACATGTAGACAATACAAAATAATTTCCACTTTAATTCCATGTTAAAAAGTACAAAGTTCGACCAACTTGTCGAACAGAATAAGCAAATACACATGAGTCCATAAACAAATAAGAGGTACCAACCAAAACTATTGAGTACACCTTCAGTATCAACATGAGATATTACACCAAAATCAATAACTATTTCAAAACACAATAAAAAAACAAAAGCTAACAAACTATGAAGAGTTTCAACCAACTTATTGAAATACAACAGTTAACATATTGACAAGAGGTATTGACCAACTGGTAGAATACAAAAGTATAAATCAAGTAAAGAAGTCATATGCTAGACTCATATAAACATTTACAATAGACCATTGGGTCGATTACATTGAAATCAAAATGTAGCAAATGAGAAGACATCCCTGACAGGAACTCCAGACACTTGTTACACACAAAACATAAAAGGCAAGAATATTGTAGGAGTGCATTTTCACCCTACCACAAAGTAGTTACACTTCCCCATAATCTTTTTTAACATAAAAGATACCCATCCCAGCTTGAGGAAAGCTAACAATTTAACGATTGATAGGGATAATGGAATTGTGTGAATTCTCATACATACTACAATTTATGAAAATTGACATCATGATAATCAAGAAAATCTTACAATAACAATCCCTTTCACACCAATATAAACATTTCAAGTTCTCAATTTTCAACTCATGCAATACAATCGAAGATAGCTCAAGGAATACAACCATGCATTTGGTTTTAAAATAAGGAATTATCAAACTCTCTAATCATCGTAAATGCATCTATCCTTTGAGTATATATGTATATAAGAAAACTGAGAAACCAAAAATCTCCTTACATTTTTCCTTTGTGAGCAATAGAGATTTGCTAAAGTACATAGCCTCAAGCATACACTGAAATAAGATAATCTTAAGCCATTCTTGCAAAATGGTCACACATAGTGAAGTTGAACATCTCTTCAACCTAATTAAATATGATTAGCATAATATTCTTCCTCAAGACAATCAAGTGATACTATGCATTATGATAATATCTTTTTTTTTTATGAATAGAGGCTTTTTCTATTAATAAAATATTAAAGTACAATATTCACAAAAAAAGGGTCGGGGGGAAAAGTCACCTCGCGAGAGTCAGACGGTAATTAAGCCGAAACCATACAACTATTCACCAAAAAAATATATAGAAAGAGAAACCCTCAAGCTGCAAGGGCAATAGCAGAAGAGGGAGGAGGATCTCTGTCACTAGGATTGCCCCAAACATTGGGCCCTGGGGTCAGGTCAGGAACCAATCAACCATCTTCAGCTTATTCTTTCTCCAGCTCTCCTTCCTCCCGCCGGGGTGAAATAGCAAGCGCTAGGTGGGGGACTTTGTCAGAAGTGGTAGGAGGCCACGTAGGAACATCAACCAAGGGCCGAACAGAGGCAGCAGCAGTAGAAATAACCAAAGGAGGCCAACTGGCACTCGCATCCCTCCGAGGAGGAGGAGAGGCAGAGCGGCGATGCTATGGGCGCGGAGTCTTGGAGTTCTTGGTAGAGGAACTCTAACTACGATGATGGCCCCTGGGCGGAGTGTAGTCAGCCAAGAGAGAGTCTGGAGGCACCTGAGCAACAGTACAAGGGGCATTGCCCCAGTGCTCCAGCAACTCCTGTAAATGGGTGACCTCCAAGGCCACCTTGTCTGCTTGCACCTGAATTTGCATCATGACATTGTTACAAAGACATGCCTTAGCATAAAGAGAGATATCAATATCTAGAGAACTGTGAGAAAAAAGAACTGCATTTTGTTCTTTCCATAAAGTAAACAAGATCTCCATCCTGAAAGCATGACATATCTGGGTATACTGGAAAGGCATTCCATGAGGGTCACCGAGAGATAATATCTATTTATTTCAATGACCAAAATTTTAATGAACATAACAACATTTGCAAGAAAGAATAGTTAACACTCTTCCATTTTAACTGCAATAAATCAATTCATGCATAATAAAGAAACTGACATATCTATAATTTAATCATCCATGATTAATACACATGTCAACCCTGATATCTCTCAATCAGGCAATGAAGATCACTTTATCAAATGTACTCAACATTTTAGCACTATAACATCATTTTCCCCAATATTTCATATTAGTTCAAATCCAACAACTAATCGTAGCAATGATATTTGCATACTCGTAAAACTTCTAAAACTATATTAGATTCAAAAACTGCTAAGAACACCACTAGTTGCAATAGTCGGAAAATTATAAAAGGGACTAATCAAGTATCCAATTTGTATGGCTTAGTAGGTTGAAAAAAATAAGCATAGCTAATAGTAATATTCAGTCCTTATATTAAATCATCCAATTTTGCTTAAGAAGGATGATTAATGGCTCAACCTAACCTTGAAAAGATTGAATGGGTTAAATGCATCAAGCTTTCTTGAAATGAGAATGCTAGTCTCATGGTTGAATTGGAGAGAAAATTTATAGAATTTAATCTATAAAAGTATTTTGAATAGAATAATGTCTCTGTAAGCTACTCTTGATCCAATTCAAGACCAAAAACCTAGGGTTCTCTAGCACGAATATGTATTTGTCCTCATACTCAAAAACTTGGGAAGTATTTGATTTTTAACAGATTGAGTAGTTTGGAATTTTTTGTTTTTAGTAAACATTTTGCTTGATTTCATTTATGCCTACACAAATTTTCCTAGAATGATTTGAGGATGAAAAATAAATATTACTCATTTATTTTTTTATGTGTTGTGTTTTGTTGCTACTTAAACTACATATGTTATCTTGTTGTGTTTTGGGGAATTATTGAAGATCAATAATGGTTTATTTTACTTGTGTCACTCAAATATTGACTGCATATGAGCTCTTCTATTAATGGTTTCATGATATTGGGAATTAAAAAAAACCCAAAATTCTCATTTTTGTATTTGTTAGGTGGTCTTTTGTGAAGGCTTCTTTTTCAACAACATATGACGTGCATAAGAAAAATATGCAAGACAATGGAGTTGGTCAATTATGTCAAGTGCTGAATTTTACATGTCGACAATACAAAATAATTTCCACTTTAATTCCAAGTTAAAAAGTACAAAGTTCGACCAACTTGTCGAACAGAATAAGCAAATACACGAGTCCATAAACAAATAGGAGGTACCAACCAAAACTATTGAGTACACCTTCAGTATCAACATGAGATATTACACCAAAATCAAGAACTATTTCAAAAAACAATAAAAAACAAAAGCTAACAAACTATGAAGAGTTTCAACCAACTTATTGAAATACAATAGTTAACATATTGACAAGAGGAATCGACCAACTGGTTGAATACAAAAGTATAAATCAAGTAAAGAAGTCATCTGCTAGACTCATATAAACATTTACAATAGACCATTGGGTCGATTACATTGAAATCAGAATGTAGCAAACGAGAAGACATCCCTAACAGGAACTCCAGACACTTGTTACACACAAAACATAAAAGGCAAGAATATTGTAGGAGTGCATTTTCACCCTACCACAAAGTAGTTACACTTCCCCATAATCTTTTTTAACATAAAAGATACCCATCCCAGCTTGAGGAAAGCTAACAATTTAACGATTGATAGGGATAATGGAATTGTGTGAATTCTCATACATACTACAATTTATGAAAATTGACATCATGATAATCAAGAAAATCTTACAATAACAATCCCTTTCACACCAATATAAACATTTCAAGTTCTCAATTTTCAACTCATGTAATACATTTCAAGAAAATTGACATCATGATAATCAAGAAAATCTTACAATAACAATCCCTTTCACACCAATATAAACATTTCAAGTTCTCAATTTTCTACTCACTTATTTTCATCCGCTTAGTGTGCTACCCAACTTGTTGACCTCTTTTTGTGTTCTAGCTTCTCATTGTTTATTTTTTAGTCTTTTTATCTTTTTTCTCCTTTTTGGTTAGTGTGTTGCCTCTGCTCCATCTCTCCTTATATCTCATGTGGGAGGCTAAGTCTACACATTTTATTTTTCATTCTTCACTCTCTATTCTTGATGATGGATCACGGAGTGTGATCTGAAACGTCGATGCTAAAAAAACTTACACAATCGAATCCAGAAACTAATTGCATCATGTAATACAATCGAAGATAGCTCAAGGAATACAACCATGCATTTGGTTTTAAAATAAGGAATTATCAAACTCTCTAATCATCGTAAATGCATCTATCCTTTGAGTATATATGTATATAAGAAAATTGAGAAACCAAAAATCTCCTTACATTTTTCCTTTGTCAGCAATAGAGATTTGCTAAAGTACATAGCCTCAAGCATACACTGAAATAAGATAATCTTAAGCCATTCTTGCAAAATGGTCACACATAGTGAAGTTGAACATCTCTTCAACCTAATTAAATATGATTAGCATAATATTCTTCCTCAAGACAATCAAGTGATACTGTGCATTATGATAATATATATTTTTTTTATGAATAGAGGCCTTTTCTATTAATAAAATATTAAAGTATAGTATTCACAAAAAAGGGATCGGGGGGAAAAGTCACCCCGTGAGAGTCAGACAACAACTAAGCCAGAACCATACAACTATTCATAAAAAAAACATATGGAAAGAGAAACCCTCAAGTCACAAGGGCGGTAGCAGAAGAGGGAGGAGGATCTCTGTCCCCAGGATTGCCCCAAACATTGGGCCCTGGGGTCAGGTCGGGAACTAATCAACCATCTTCAGGTTATTCTTTCTCCAGCTCTCCTTCCTCCCACCGGGGTGAAATAGCAAGCGCCAGGTGGGGGACTTTGTCAGAAGTGGCAGGAGGTCACGCAGGAACACCGACCAAGGGCTGAGCAGAGGTAGCAGTAGTAGAAACAACTAGAGGAGGCCAACTGGCACCCGCATCCCTCCGAGGAGGAGGAGAGGCGGAGCGGCAATGCCACAGGCGCGGAGTCCTAGAGTTCCTGGTAGAGGAACTCTAACTACGACGATGGCCCCTGGGCGGAGTGCGATCAACCGAGAGAGAGTCTGGAGGCACCTGAGCAACAGTACAAGGGGCATTGCCCCAGTGCTGCAGCAACTCTAGTAAATGGGTGACCTCCAAGGCCACCTTGTCTGCTTGCACCTGAATCTGCATCATGACATTGTTACAAAGACATGCCTTAGCATAAAGAGAGATATGAATATCTAGAGAACTGTGAGAAAAAAGAACAGCATTTCGTTCTTTCCATAAAGTAAACAAGATCTCCATCTTGAAAGCATGCCATATATGGGTATACTCGAAAGGCATTACGGGAGGGTCACTGAGAGATAATATCTATTTATTTTAGTGACCAAAATTTTAATGAACATAACAATATTTGCAAGCAAGAACAGTTAACACTCTTCCATTTTAACTGCAATAAATCAATTCATGCATAATAAAGAAACTGACATATCTATAATTTAATCATCCATGATTAATACACATGTCAACCCTGATATCTCTCAATCAAGCAATGAAGATCACTTTATCAAATGTACTCAACATTTTAGCACTATAACATCATTTTCCCCAATATATCATATTAGTTCAAATCCAACAACTAATTGCAGCAATGATATTTGCATGCTCGTAAAAATTCTAAAACTATATTAGATTCAAAAACTGCCAAGAACACCACTAGTTGCAATAGTCAAAAAATTATAAAAGGGACTGATCAAGTATCCAATTTGTATGGCTTAGTAGGTTGAAAAAAATAAACATAGCTAATAGTAATATTCAGTCCTCATATTAAATCATGCAATTTTGCTTAAGAAGGATGATTAATGGCTCAACCTAACCTTGAAAAGATTGAATGGGTTAAATGCATCAAGCTTTCTTGAAATGAGAATGCTAGTCTCGTGGTTGAATTGGAGAGAAAATTTATAGAATTTAACCTATAAAAGTATTTTGAATAGAATAATGTCTCTGTAAGCTACTCCTGATCCAATTCAAGACCAAAAACCTAGGGTTCTCTAGCATGAATATCGATTTGTCCTCATACTCAAAAGCTTGGGAAGTATTTGATTTTTAACAGATTGAGTAGTTTGGAATTTTTTGTTTTTAGTAAACATTTTGCTTGATTTCATCTATGCCTACAAAATTTTTCCTAGAATGCACAATTTAATGATGGGAGCAAGTAAGGATGCTATTAGGACTCCAAAACCAAAATGTAAGGTTTCGATTAAGACACAAATGGTCATTTTCAATAGAGATAAATGAAAGAAACAAAAAGAGGAGCATGGAAAATGATTTAATGCACATGTAATGTGAGACCACCTTTTTCCTTTTCAATTGAAACCCTATCTTTCAGAAAGAAAAAAAAATGAAAACTCCTTAATACCCCATTTACTTGATTAAGCAAAAGTACTCTTGAGCATTATCATTAGTTTGATGAGAAATATTATATTGGATTCTCCAAAGGCCTTAGTTTGTATACAAATAATGTAAGAACAACCATTTCTAAGGAGAGGGATAACACATAGTTTGTCAACCCTTCATCCGTTGTGCCATCAAGAAACATATTTGCATTCTTTAATTTCATTGTCTTTTTTAAATCAAATTTGCTTTTTCCCCAAATTCTCACAATTCTCTAATCCTAGAAAAGATAGATAGAGGATGATATAAGGACTCTATTCAAAGATAAGTCACTAATATTGTACATATATATATTGTTGGTTTGACTAAGGTTAAAAAAAAAAAAAAGGTAGATCATTCGTTCTATTTTAAAAATCTTGGGCTCCAATAATGCCAAAAGATTTGAATCCTCTACAGTTATGATTATTGGGTACGTACAAGTTGATCTTCTATTCATAGTGCCTTTAAATTTAGTGTGTTAGGATGCAATGAAAACTTCAATACAAGATTTAGAGGGGTGGTACATCCAATAACATTTGGTTAATTCAAAATCTTTGAACCCATAAACAAAATCTACAAATGTTTCATTCATGACATCTTCTTGAGGGATTTTGTGTCATATTTATCAAGCCTTGCTTGGGTTACCACATTCTATGAATATATTTATAGAGCATTCAAAATAAGATTGGTAATGTAATTTAATGTACACCCTATTTAATGTTAATAGACATAACTATATGTGGTTTCCTTAATCAAATCAGAATATCTATGCTTGAATGTGTTTCTCAATATCGAGCTTGGAAAAGAATAAAAAGAAGATGAAATTGTAACATTTTGTATTTTCTCAGTGTTCTACATAGTGATTAAATTAAAAAATTATGGTCTATCTCAAACATAAATTTAATCACATATAAATTGAACAAATTCACAGAAAGTACCATTCATAGAGTTTGAAAACTACATTACATTTACAATGACAGACCTCATTCAATAAATCATGATTACTTTTAACAAAGCCTACAATGCTTTTGAGAGAAACATGGTATAAAAAGAACTTGTGTTATAGAGTTATCCATGTTATTAACTCCTCTTTTGCTCTCGTGTTTCTTTCCTTCCTCCAAAATAAATTTCATGTTAATCCCAATTTGTGTATTCAACAATCCCCTTTTTTTTAATATATTACTACTTTCCTGATAAGTTCCCAATTTCTCTACATAGTTTTTTTTAGTCTCTATACCTATAATTTATGTTTTTGTTTTTCCAAGAAAATGTTCCCCCACATGAATACCATTTTACCTTATTTATTATCCACTTCCTTCATTGGTTCCAATCCTCCACTTCCTAAAATTTAGTAGTTAGGGGATAGTGGATATTTTAAGTCTTTATCTTTATGAAGGTCTATTTAATTTAAAATTTGACAAAAAAAATTTAAATAAAAATTTAACTTCAAACTTAAGATTTATTACAATTAAATTTATATATTACAACATGGTATCAACTTTCGATCTAAAAAGATGGGTTGTGATATCCTTTCTCGTTTAGAAAATGCATTGTCCTCGATGCCTCAACTAAAGATTAACATCAACCTAACCCAACTTAATGATTTTATATCATGCATAGTTAGTGTTTCTATTTTAAAATGTAATGAGTCATCAATTTCTCTTTTTCTTTTGCAACCACTCAAATATTACAACACACATAAGTCATTAAAACAATGATTCCAACCAATGTCACATTTAGCAGGGTTATAAACTTTATCGATCCTAATGCATCTTAACTTCCTTTTTTAGACACATTCTTAAAAATAATGAAAAATGCAAATTCATTAAAACTAGCTTTTCTAAAGATAGTTTAAACTCACATTTTGACACAAGAATAAGATAAAACAAACACATGCAATAATAACTTATTGAATAAGCTCTAAGTGAGTATGTATGAATTCTATTACTACCCTATAGTTTTACAAGGTTTTACTACCTCTCTCTGACAATATTCCTCTTTCTTATGATGTGTCGTTCCATCTATGGGTATATGCAGGATCATGGTATACCAAACTATGGCCTTAAGTGGCAATGAAAAATTAGAAAATCAAGGTTAGTCAACTTGATGTAAAAAGTTGAACATCTTATCAACCTTATGTGAGAAAGTTGTAAGAATAGAATCTGTAGGAAATTGAATGTAGTTTCTAAACTACTAGCCTTTGTCTGAAAAAAAAATAATCTAATTGTTCAAAATTTTAGATTTCAATGCAATAGTATGAAAATTTCGAGGAAATGATAAAAAGTACGTGTATGTCTAACCACCTTAATCAAAATCAAATGATGATATATTTTCTCAAGATTCTAGAGACAAGTAGTAGACTTGTGCCCAGATGTGAGACTTATTTTTTTGTAATTTTTTGCCAAATAAATAATTAATTATGAATTTTCTGCTACAACTTTTTTAGAATTAAAAAACTCTCGTGTCTGAACACCTTAACTAATTCTAAACTTTACAAAATTGAAACCTTTTTTTTCTTATAGTAGCCGAAGCATAGAATGAGACACATGTTTGGAATTTCAAAAAGGCTAAATGGTTTGAAAGTTATAGTTGTTTTTCAATCAGTATGTCAATTATGACTTTAAAGATAACTCAATTAAAAAATAAGTAATAATTACTTATTGAACTCGAAATATGACATCAATTATATTGATGGAAAGCTGATAATGTCTTTAAGAAACCCTTTTCATTTCATCAATTTTTGGTGAAAAAATAGTCGTCAGCTACATGGTCGAAGTCACGAGATCAAAACTGTAGATCTCTATAGTTTTGTTGACCATTAGTGCTTCACACTTAGTCATATATCTAGGCAATGATGGTTGGTCATCACTGCGACCAAGTCATTTTGTAAAGGCCGAGTTATGTATTGTATACTTACCGAGTAGTAGTACTGCCGAGTAAAGTCATGGTCACTATGTGTTTGTATTATGCTAAGTATAGTTTTTGCCAAGTTACATATACAATGATTACTGAGTGACAGAGAAGATTAACAGATGCCGAGTATAGTTAATGTCGAGTACTAGGAATAACTTTTGCTGAGTTAGCCAGGAATGACATATAAGTTTGAGACCAAAATGCTTGAAAAAATATCTGTCGAGATAGCAGTGAAACAGGTTGAGCTGTCTACTTTGGTAAAGGAGACCGAAGAGTTAGTTGTGAATGGACAGTCTTTGTTGGCCAAAATTTGTAATGTTGAACTATTCACTGATGAGAATCAATGACTTCTGGATACTCTAAAACAAGAAATTAAGGCTACAAGTCAGTCCCTAAGCTTGGATGCAGACACCAGTGCAACACATTATGTCAAAATCATGCAAACCCAAGGTAAGTTAGCCGAGCTGATGGCTAATGATGGCAAGATTTGTTCTCGCCTACTCTCTATCCAAACAGTTTTGACACCTCATCTAGAGGCCATACAAAGAAAGTTAGCAAAGGCTAAGGAATTAACACAGAGTAATCCACATTTGTCCACAGCCAAGAGCATCATCAATTTAGCTACCGATCTAGAAGTGCAGATAGAAGTTTTAAACATTGCTTCAACAGCTTGGGCAAATGCACTCTACATGATCATGGTGCTGCATAAACCTTTTCTGGAGAAATTTTGTGAGCTACCTACTGATGAAGAGATTCATTGTGTCAAAATCAAGGGGGAATCATCATGACATGAGTAAGGACAAGGACAAAATAGGGACAAGTAACAAAATTTTTGAATGTATATATATCTCTGGAGGAGTATTAGGTTAGTACAAACATATTTTTGTAATTGTAAGTACAAATGTCATGACAAAGTGTTTTTGTCACTAATGTCAAAGGGGGAGATTGTAGATCTCTATAGTTTTGTTGACCATTAGTGCTTCACACTTCGTCATATATCTAGGCAATGATGGTCGGTCATCATTACGACCGAGTCATTTTGTAAAGGCCGAGTTATGTATTGTATACTTACCGAGTAGTAGTACTATCGAGTAAAGTCATGGTCACTATGTGTTTGTATTATGCCGAGTATAGCTTTTGCCAAGTTACATATACAATGATTACCGAGCGACAAAGAAGATTAACAAATGCCAAGTATAGTTAATGCCGAGTACCAGGAATAAGTTTTGCCAAGTTAGCCAAGAATGACATATAAGTTTGAAATGGCACAATGATCAAGGTAAACCATTTTTGGTGATAGTGGTGTTTTGTATTTTGTTTATTAAGATAATTACAGAGGTAATTAGGCATCCATCTTATAATCATTGATCCCTATGTAATACCTAGAGCCAATCGGAAAATTGTATAGCTTAAGCGGCAATAAAAATAAATCTGAACCGTAGATCTTGAATCGTTAAGATGTTTTGGTTATTATATAAGGACAAGATCTAAATCAAGAGAAGTGTGCGAATCAAAGAGAAAAAGAGATACTGAGATTGAATGAATACTATGAGTATCAGAGAATGATCAGAGAGGTATATTCAGAATAGTCAAGTATTCAGATAGAGTCCAGTGATCGAGCTAAGCAGTGAAAGGATAGAATCAAGAAATATCAGATAGAAGAGATCACTAATATACAGTAAAGAGGAGATCTGTAATCTGCATACAAGTGCAAACTGAAAGATCAAGTACTGAGACATTTTAACGAGTGTATTAGGGTAAATCTCTTAACCAAGTAGTCTTAAGAGACTTTATGTAATCTCTTTACCGAGTGCTTACTTTGTTGTAAGTTTATAAATCCTTTAACAAGGTAGACTACATAAGTCTTTTAGCTTTTAACAGAGCAGACCTTTCACAGGGTAGATCATGAATTGATCACATTTTGTAAGCCTTAACAAGAAAAACTTATTACTGTAGTAGTGAAGATTTGTGGGTGTCATCCCCACCCCAGTTTTACCTTTCAAGGGTTTCTGGGTTACCAAAATTATGGTGTTATGAGTGATTTCATGTATGTTGCTTAATATGTTTAGTTGCTTACAATGATCAAGTTTTGTTTATGTCATGCATAAATTTTTATTAGAATGAGAAGGTTAAAGTAGGTAATATCTGATTCACCCCCCCCCTCTCAGTATTACTTTCCCACTTATATTTCTAACAAAAACAAATCTGCTAAACACACCTAATGGGTTGACCATTCACGTTTGGCACTGCCCAAGGCAAATACCAAGCCTAATCGGATATCTGATAAAATTAGATATCCAAAAATTTTGGATATCCGATAATATCAGATATCCAAAAATTCATTCCTAATTCAAAATTTCATTTGGACTCATTTTTCCAATTTCAAGTTACGTATTAAATTTTATTTTTTTATGTTAATTTATTAATTGAGTTGAGTATTTTTTTCAATTTTAAATTATATATTACAAATTATTATTTTTAATATTCATATTAAATAATAATAGCATAGCATTAGTATTATAATATAATTTTTTATATTAGTATTGTATTATATTATTATTATTTATTTCTCTATTGTATAATAGTATAATATTAAATTAAATATTTATATTATATGTTCAATATTATACCTAAGAGAGAGAAAGAGAGGGGGGAGAGAGAGGGAGAGAGTAGGAGAGAGATAGAGGGAAGGGGAAGGGGAGAGAGTAGGAGATAGAGAGAGAGAGAAGAGAGAGAGAGAGAGAGATTTCGGCAAAATTTGGGAGGGAGATTTTAGATATTCGATAATATTAAATATCTGATACTTTCAGATATCTGATATTTTTTGATATCTGATTGTTTTTACTGGTGAAAAGTAAAAACTATATTCTCTGGGTTCTCAAGAGGCACATTTTTCTGTAGACAATCACGAGACTAGAGTTGTAGAGAATCACGTTTTTCTTTAGAGAAGACAAAAATCCACTTTTCCACTTCTTGGTTAGAATTTCTCTATTACCAAAGGTTTTTGCATCACCTTTTTGGTCTCACTATGGGGAGTAGTAGTCATCGAAAGCATAAATTGGTGAAATGTGTCCAAAGTAAAATGGTGATTCCCTGGGGTGAAGGGTTAGTGTTGAAGGATTGCATCTTGGCACCAAATGGATTGTGCCATTAGCTCCAGTTGGGCAAGTAAACACCTATGACAACCTAGTTTCAACCACTGAGTCACTAGAACATTCGGGACCATGCCGAACTAAAGTGTCCCCAAGGTGCACTAAGCATGATTGGGCAGTGATCTTTCGAGGCTCGTATCTCAGACCCCGTGAGAGGTATCAAAAAATTGTGAGATGCTACAAGACCATGTTTCTGAGGCCTACAATAACCTATCTCTTTTATGAGAGATTCAAATTTGTTTGAATTTGGCATGCCAATCTCACTTAATGCTAAAACTTACAGTGAGGGTCAATTGAAAGTTGCACCACTGGGTTTCTTCCAAACCATTTGTCCTAGCACCGAATGGAGTGTGCCATTAGCTCTGTTTGGGTGGGTAGACACTAGTGACAACCCCATTTCAACCACTAAGTTAGTAGAATGATCACAACCATGCCGGACCGAAGTGTCCCCATGAAGGTGCACTAAGAACGATTGGGCAATGATCTTTCAAGGCTCGTTTATCAAACCCCGTGAGAGGTATCCAAAAGCTATGAGATGATATAGGACTATGTTTATGAGGCCTACAATAACCTTTCTCCATTTTGGGAGATTTAAATTTGTTTGAATTTGGCATGCCAATCTCTTTTGATGCCAAAACTTGCAGTGAGGGTCACTTGAAATTTGCACCACTGGGTTTCTTCCAAACCATTCATCTTGGCACTGAATGGACTACGCCATTAGCTATGGTTGGGTGGGTAAATGCTAGTGACAACCCCTTTTCAACCATTGAGCTAGTAGAACATTCGCGACCATGCTGGACCAAAGTGTCCCCAAGGTGCACTAAGCACGATTGGGTAGTGATCTTTCGAGGCTAGTATCTCGGACCCCGCGAGAGGTATCAGCAAACCATGAGATGCTATAGGACCATGTTTCTAAGGCCTAAAATAAAATCTCTCTCCATTCTGGGAGATTTGAATTTTTTTGAATTTGGCACGCCAATCTCGCTTGATGCCAAAAGTTGTAGTGAGGGTCAGTTGAAAGTTGCACCACTAGGTTTCTTCCAAACCGTTCATCCTGGCACCAAATGGGCTGCACCATTAGCTCTGATTGAGTGGGTAAACTCTAGTGACAACCTCATTTTGATCACTGAGACAGTAGAATATTCACGACCATTTCAAACCAAAGTCATGTCCCCAAGGTGCACTAAGCACGATTGGGCAGCGATCTTTCGAGGCTCGTATCTTGGACCCTATGAGAGATATTAGTGAACCATGAGATGCTATAGTACCATGTTTCTGAGGCCTATAATAACCTCTCTCCATTCTGGGAGATTCAAATTTGTTTGAATTTGGCATGCCAATCTCGCTTGATGCCAAAAGATGTAGTGAGGGTCAGTTGAAAGTTCCACCACTGGGTTTCTTCCAAACCGTTCATCCTGGCACCAAATGGACTATGCCATTAGCTCCAGTTGGGGGGGTAAATGCTAGTGACAACCCCATTTTGACCACTGAGTTAGTAGAACATTCGTGACTATGCCAGACCAAAGTGTCCCCAAGGTGCACTAAGCACGATTGTGCAACGATCTTTCGAGGCTCGTATCTCAAACCTCATGAGAGGTATCAAAAAACCATGAGATAATACAACACCATGTTTCTAAGGCCTACAATAACCTCTCTCCATTCTGGGAGATTCAAATTTTTTTGAATTTGGCACACCAATCTCGCTTGATGCCAAAACTTTTAGTGAGGGTCAGTTGAAAGTTGCACCACTAATTTTCTTCCAAACCATTCATCCTAGCACTGAATAGACTGTGCCATTAGCTTCAGTTGGGCGAGTAAATTCTAGTGACAACCCCCTTTCAACCACTTAGTCAGTAGAACGTTCACAACCATGCTGGACCAAAGTGTCCCCAAGATGCACTAAGCACAATTAGGTAGAGATCTTTTGAGGCTCGTATCTCGGACCTCGTGAGAGGTATCGGCGAACTGTGAGATACTACAACACTGTGTTTCTGAGGCCTATAATAACCTCTCTCTGTTCTGAGAGATTTAATTTTTTTGAATTTGGCACGCCAATCTTGCTTGATGCCAAAACTTGCAGTGAGGGTCAGTTGAACGTTGCACCACTAGATTTCTTCCAAACCATTTGTCCTAGCACCAAATGGTCTGTGCCATTAGCTATCATTGGGTGGGTGGGTAAATAATTAATATTCTCAGCCAACATAATTGAATTATTGGGATATGTAAAATGTGTTGACATTATTAATGAATTGTATGGAGCATTTAATGCATGGTAAATCATTTTCTTATAGATTCAAAGTGAAGTTTGGAGATGTATCTAGAAGGAAGGATGAAGAACGTAATGATGAAATGATTCAATGAATCTGACCTAAACCTAAGATCTACGGAGGAGATTAAGAAACAAAAGATTGATCTACTTGATCGAAGAGGTATAAAGCAAAACCTAATTGTGAGGTTATAGAGTATGAAGAAGAGATTGATGTTATTGACTGATAAGTCTAAAAAGAAGGCTGGAGGTGAAATTATGAAGGAGATGAATAGAGTTGTGATTGCTTGAAGTGAATTCTGAGAAGATCAGAGATGGAGATGGAAATGAAGATCAGTCAGTAAATCAACATATATGTGCGAAGTGGATCTATATTTGCAAAGTGAGTTGTATGTTTTTCATATCAGAAACTACTGTTACTTTCTAACCATTGTATCAGTCTAAATCATTTAATCAATGTTGATGTAATATTCATTGTATAAATACTTTAATCATGGTGACATTCTAATGGGATGTTCTTGAGTCCTCTAACCAGGCCACTTTTGATAGAGTATTTTAAATCCTTTAATAGGGTCACACCTAATAGTGTGTTTGTAAACTTTTAACAGGGTTGGCTTTTCACAGAGCTCACTTCAGAAGAGTGAAAATCAGTAGCATGTTACAAAGTGGTTTTTCCCAAATTGGGTTTCCACTATAAATATTGGTGTTATACTTGTGTGAATGTTTTGATGTAAATGTTGTTATATTATGCAAGTTAAATACTCTTGGACAATGGATTGCATGTTATATGTTTCTATAGAGACCAAGTTGAATTGCTAATTAGATCTGAGATTGTTGAAGTGCTATAAAGTTCAATTGGTACATCTAGACCTGAGGATAACTAATTCACACCCCCCCCCTCTCAGTTATTCTAAATCATTCTAACAATACCATAATAATAAGCTCTGATCATCTGCCCCAGATCTCTCAAACTATTGACTATTGACCAATGACCCCTACACCCCCTAAGGAGAAGCCACCTTACATCAATCCAAGAAATAATAATGTCTATGTTAAGTACCTTGGACTGATGCAACTAAATGTATCTCAATTTAGATCAAGAGGGGCTATCACCCCAAGCTTACCTTAGAGATACTCAAAAGTATCCTTTGGAAAGGGCTTCGTGAATATATCTACAATCTATTCTTTAGTAGATACATATTCCATCTTGACTTCCTTCTTAGCTTCCTTTCCTCTCAAGAAATTATACTTGATAGATATATGTGTTTTCTTTGAATGAAACACTGGATTCTTAGAGATATTGATGACACTTGAATTATCATGTAATAAATAGTAATAGGTTCATCAATACATATCCTTATATCTTTTAGCATTTTCTTCATCTTGTGTGTGTGAAAATTGTACCTGATCTGTAGACACAACACTTCAGTAAAACATTAGAGGTTAGCTAAAATGGAAATCGTGCAATAATTTAAAAACTAAACTAACCAGGTGATTTACTGCCTTCTAGTAGGTGCGAGTATGATGTTCTCAGATTGTTATCGAGATTAGTGACCTTGACGACACCTAAATGAAGGATTTAAATGCAAAACTAATATGAAATATGAATGCAATTAATCTATCTTTTTTTAAATTTTTAGATGCAATTGTGATGAAAAACGATATGAAATCTAGGATCTAAGATGAAATTGATATCCAATGAATTGATCTAAGATGAATTCTAAATGATGTGCAATACTCAAAAACAAGAATGATCTCACAATAGCTTGGATTCGCAATAAGCTTTGATTCTTCAAATTCCAATTCTTCAAAATAGTTGTGCAATTCGTAGATGATTTTGGCAGAGTAAGCTCACAAAATTATGAGATGATTTGTGAAGAGCTGAGACCTTAATTTATAGAAATCTAGGTCTTTGGAGGTGCATGAAAGAAAGCCATAAATCACTCAAATAACTCAAGTTGATTTTTGAGTTATTTTTAAATAAAGGATATTTAACTCACAAAAACATGCAAAAGCAGAGTTCAACTTAAAATAGAGTTTAGCTTTAATTGATAATTGATATTTGTCTGCTTTTTTGATTGTGCATGTTTTATTTATGAATTAATTTAATAATAGAGTGATTTATTTCCAACTTAACTGATTTTGAAAAATAAAACAATTGATTTATGGGTTAATCAATTATTTTTCAAACTTTTATTCAAAAACAATATTATTAAAAATTGACAACTTGCTTTAATTAATTAAATAAGAATTTAATCAATTATTCATATGGATTTATTGTCAAAATTAAATAATACAATTTAGGAATAATTAGAATTAACTTCAATTAAATAATTAAGTGGCAGAATTAAATTTAATTAATTAAATATTGAGAATATTCAATTAATCAAACTTTAGGATAAATAAGATTTATCGCCAAATAATCATTAAATTAAAGATAATCATGATAAATAGGAATATTCCCCGATGCAGAATTTATGATAATCAATTAGGATTCGATAATGTTTAGATGTGCCTTAGGTTAGGACTTCTATGTCGATTTCATTTGTATTGTCGATGTAGGAGGTTAATGAACCTATAGCCCATTTTTGGGGTATTACATTTTGCCCCTCTTTGAATTGTTGTGCGAAGCGCAATGGTTCAAAGACAGTCTGTGTATGATGTTGAAACTGATGTTTGAAATTGATATTGATATGAAATAGAAGCTGATTGAAAGATTTGATATGAAGATAATAGGTCCTGAATGACCAAAGATAATGTTAACTATAACAACAATGACAATGAAACAAAAGCATCAAAATGCCTGATTCCGAACCTTATGATTGCAAAGAAGTGAGTGACCGATTCCAGACTCGATTGTCCTTAGAAGAATCACATAGGTATCACATCTGAACCCTTCAGTTAACGAAGAACCAAGGAAATAACACTAATGAACCAATGGTTATGAAAAACTGATATAGTTTACAAGATTAGGAGAATATCAGATTGATATGGATCTTGATGAATCTGATATGCCCCAAGCGATGATAGATTTTCCGCGAGTGATGAGGACTTTTGATGAATCAACAACTAGACGTGGTTGTTGTCTTGATTACTGATGAAAGATAACATATTTAGATTTAAAAACTTTGAATGATGTGCAATACCATGCCCCCTTCGGGATTAAAATTGAAATTTGATAAGAAAAGTCAGCATTGATCATTTAGAAGCATGTTAATTGATTTGAGAAGTGGTTATTCACGTTTGAGAACACATTCTGCATTGTTTAGAGGTCCTAGAGACCAAGTTTGACTAGGTTAAACTATGAGTTGACCATAGTTGACCAAGTTGAAATTTTGATAGTTTGATATAAGATAATCAGTTAAGTTGAATACTAGATTTCTGTGATGATTGAAGGTCGAATATGCAAGCAGTAGATTGTCCTGGGCCCAAAATTTTAAATCACAATTTTGACATAATAAATGATCTCAGATTTTAATTTTGATTCCAAAAATGGATTCAGAACATCGAAATTAGCTAGGGGTGCAATTTTCATGTAAAACAGAGCACTTTTAAAAATTAGGTCAAAAGCTATATAAGGGCCGGAAGGGTCATTTTCAAATCATTTCAACCATTTGACTTCGGAGATCTTGTGGAGCCCTCTGAGTGAGAAAATGGTAGAACAGAGAGAACCATAGGTACCTATGAGTTTGCATCAATTTGAGCATAGCCGGAGACATCAGAGACTTCGACAGTACGGACATCCAATATGTGGACCTCTGTGCCTCTCTGAAATTTTAAAATTTTCATGTTTTATAGCATTTTAAAAAAATTTCATACGCGTTTTGCTTTCAATTTTTGCATGTATGAAAACTCGTACGAGTCCTCCCCCAAACTCGTACGACATTTGAATTTCATTTCCTTTGTCGTTTCATGACCTGCCCAATGTCATATGAGAGGGACCAATGAACCGTACGACATTTCATCGGGTCCCTCGAAACTTGTATGATGAAGTATCTAGTGTCGTATGACTAGGGTTTGTTGTTTGGTCTATTGTGGAAAGTCGTACTACTTTTCATACCAGTCTGGACTGTCGTATGAAAAATAGTGAGTTCAAAACTCCATCTTAGGTCAAAATTTTTGCTTTTCTGATTGCTCTGCCTGATTGCTGACTTTTTGACCTACTTCTAAAATATCAAACCATTCAATTTCTGCACTATTAGCTTGTTGTTGAACCCAATTTCTGATAGAATTTCTTGTTTCTGTATAATATAGGTCACATATCCAGATGTACATGTTTGTCATTCATATCCAGTGACATAGAGACTTTGTGTTTCGCTTCCTGACCCTATGAGGGTACATCTTGCTGCCTATGGGTTTGAGTACCTGATCCATTTACCCAATATTAGGGTAAATCATGGCCTGCTAACTGCGTTGATCGAGAGGTTCCACTCAGAGACACAAACTTTTCATTTACCGATTGGAGAGATCACTGTGACTCCAGAGGATGTATATAGGATATTAGGCATTCCTTTCCATAGTAGTCAGCGTCTTGAGTATGTGAGTACCGACCAGATAGGTCTTCATGCTTTTAGGCATCTATTTGGTGATGATACATAGTTGACTGGGTCCATTTCATGGGAGACCCTTGTACAGAGATATGGTCAGACACACCGCTTAGAGTGCATTATTGCTGGGATGATTGGTGAGCTCATCATGTCGAGCCATCAGTAGAACAGTTTCTTGATGGGATGGGCCCCGATGGTAGCACTTCTTATGGTGATTCCCACTGAGCTTGCTTGGGGTCAATGTCTTTTGGCACATATGTTTTCAGAGATGCATGAGGTTGTGTATCAGGATTGCAAGAGTTTCACTTCTGGAGCTCTTGTGTTACAGATATGGGCCTGGGAGCATATCCTAGTTTTGAGACTGATTTTTCAGACACAGCGTCAGCCACAGGAGCCAGTGATATACACATATGCTGGTTATGTCACACAGGTCCGTATGGGCCATACTGAGTATTTTAGATGATGCTTAGATGATATGACCTTTGTAGTATGGAGACCATTCTTGCAAATAGAGGTCTGGCCCACTACGAGGGAGCAGTACAGCTTTCTGTTCCAGAATCATGTACTTATTGGTCGGTCTTCTACCATTTTGGAGAGATTTTTGATTACCAGAGTCTGGCATTAGTATGGATGCATTCAAGATGTCCCACAGGAGTATACTGCGTATGCTGGCATTGTTCATGAGATTGGGCTCGGATGGACACAGAGGCTCACTTATTCTTTATGTTTAGATGAGTACAATAGGATCATAGGTAGAGACTGGGACTACCATCCATAGGTTGTTGATGCAGGGGTCATAGATGGATACATCTCTTGGCTTTCAGATCACCCTATCCATAGATTCTCAGATCCCACTGAGTTGATACCCTCCATGGAGGAGGCAATGGATGTGATAGGAGCTCCTATGAGACCAGGTCCAAGACCACAGGCAGTACATCCTACACCACCCAGACTGAGAGTGATGGCTCCACTACAGAGATCAACAGGACATATGATGCCTCCTCATCCTTCTACTTCTATAGTAGGTACATCCATAGGTTCACAAAGATGGACCAGGGGTGAGAGTGGCACTTTGGGCGGTGTTGGTTCTGCATATGATGTATTAGCAACTAAGTAGGTTGTAGGTGCTGGTACAGATATGGGTACAGATGATCCCTTTGATCTAGGGGTTGAGATTAGACACCATAAGGTGCATAGAGTAGGTACCACAAAGCAGGTAGAGTAGCCAACACAGCCAGCATAGGACATAGATATGCCAGTAGCAGAGGATGAGCCTAGTCTACCTCTTACTTCATCAGAGATTATTAGATGTCACAGAGTTTAGGTCCGGGACCTGAAGGTACAGAGTGCTAGGTGGGAGGAGAGGTATCTAGAGGCAGATAGGCAGTGCACAGAGCTTCGTGCAGAGTTTCATTTAGAGGTTTGAAGATTACAGATAGAGGTGACCCATCAAACCTCACGGGCTTCATATTATGTGTCTGCCTATTATGTTGTTGTCCCTGCTACGCAGAGAGTACCCACATATTCAGATTATATGGCAGCCTCAGAGGGAGCTAGGGCACTGAGAGTAGAGGCTATACCATATGCACCCCCCCCTCCTCCACCAGATATCGAGGAGCATGCTGATAGTTGATTTATGTTCTTATGTTTTGATATACTCTGTTCTTTTTGACCATTGATATACTGTTCTGACTCTGATAGCTCTCAAGAGCTCATTCTTTTGTATATTGTGCTAGTAGTGCACCCCTAACACATTTCGAGTTGATGATATATATGAGATCGATATTTTGGGTCATGACTTCATTTGTACTTGTCATGTTTTGATTGATGATGATATCATGCGATGTTTATGCTATGAGTAGTGTAGAATGTATGTATGGATCAATGTAATGCAATGATTTCTGTAATATGTATGGATGTTATGCAAATGTAATGGATTATGAAAAGATGTATGTATGATTTATGATTATGCATTGGATGTAATGTAATGCAATAAATGGTAATGATATGGGATGTAAATGCAGCGATACACATGATATGTTTTTGCAGGTTGATGAAGACAAGTACTTAGTCTTATGTCAAAAGGATGTTTAACCCAGGAGGGTTACTGCTTGTGGTTCGGTGAAGAGACCTTCAAGTGAGACTCAACTCTCGTTGGATGTGAAGAATTGATATGAAGAATTGTTTAAGCTTTGAAGTGTTTCCAAACATTTGTGAGATCATGCACACATGCAAAATGCAAAGAAACATTCAAAATGAAATGCAACCTAAGACCTAGGACCTACTCACTGATCATATGTCGATTTGTTATCATCATTGAACTTTTAGGTAACTAGATAAATCAATACAATGCCCACTAGCTATGAAACCATAGACATATGAATATCGATTTGTATGCGCAAGAATCAATACAACACGCACTGGTCGACAATCATGGATATATGAATATTGATTTTGTTTTCAAAATGTTAGATTAGATATAAACACCAAGGCACAAGCGCCAGGATGACCTGAATATCATGTCCATTTTGATATAGCAATTTGTATAAGCATCAAAACATAAACATTATGATGACCAGAATACGCCTTGCATTCAAACACATCAAACAGTCAAGAGATCATTCTAAATCCAATGTGAATTACCTGTAGTGACCCTTTATCATTCACATCCTTAGGTAAGATCACATTTCATAGTAGGAGAAAGAACTCACTCAAAAAGACAATAGTTAGATAAAACTTCCTTGAATTTTCCAGGTATCAATGGTTGAGGTATGCATGGCCATCCAATTCAAGATAGAGGCTCTTATAGTCAGACACCATTTCAATACAAAATTTCCAAAGTTGTTAGATTTTCACATACAAGCATAAAACAAAGAAAATATTATGCCCCCAGTCATCGCTCTCTAAATCCTATAAAGGACATCATCGAAGAGCTCGAAGGGACACAATATGCAAGAAATCTCAATGCAAATCAGTAAGCATACAAGGAGATAAAAGCATGTAAAAAACATAGATTGTTTTCAGTTTGATGTTTGATGTTGATGCAAAATCCTTTCTGGAGACGAGACTGACTGACTGACTCAGATAAAGCTTCAAAGGACTCTGACTGGATATGAATCTTCTAAGATGTACTGGAGACCATAGGATATGACATTGATTGCCCCCAAGTTTGAACATTGATAGGATAAAGACGCTTGAGCTGATTGGTGTACAAATTGACTTATTGAAAATAGGAATGCAAAAACAAACCGGGAGATATGTACAAACTAAAGCAAGATTGAAAGCTGGGAAAGACCAAAATTGCGCTGATAGATGGATCATTTTGAAACAAGTGGCATCCATTTGCCAGGTTTGCACCATCTTGGTAGAGATTCTATTTTTGCTACCAAGGCGCCTGTTTCCAGGTTTTCACCAAGGCACTTTTTTCTTTTTCTCATTTTTTTGTATTTTTCATTTTTTCAATTTTTTTTGTACTTTTGATATTTTTACTTTTTTTGTGAATCATCAAGGCACCTATTGCTAGGTTTTCACCAAGATGTACATTTTTTTAGGACTTTTTCCAATTTTTATGATTTTTTCAGGATATTTTACCATAGACTGAATGCCTTAGGCGTAGAATTTCTTTAGATAGAGAACATTGATTGGTTCTCGGAGCTGTTCTCCTTCAGTCGTTGAGAGTTGATAGGCACCAGAGCCAAAAGTAGTAGTGATAACAAAGGGACCCAGCCAGTTGGGTTCAAACTTCCCCTTGCATTCTCGATGTGATTGATTTTTAGGATTCTCTCTCAAGACTAGATCACCACCCTAAAATTCTCTGTGTCTAACTTTCTTGTTGTAACCTCTATACATTCTTTTCTGATATACTCTGAGATGATCATACGCTGCTTGTCTGTGCTCATCTAGTAGTTCAAGTTCTTGCAACCTAGACACTCTGTAGTCATCATCAGTTACCATACCATGCATTCTGATTCTTAGTGGTGGGATTTCAACCTCAATAGGTAGTACCACTTCAGACCCATAAACTAAAGTGAAAGGAGTAGCCCCAGTGGGCATTCTGATACTTGTTCTGTAGGCCCAGAGAGCTAGATTGATCATGAGATGCCAGTCTCTTCCTATTTTATTAACTGTACGGTGCAAGATTTTCAATAGATTCTTGTTAGAAGCCTCTGCTTGTCCATTCCCTTGAGGATAGTAGATAGAAGACCAATGTTGTGTGATCTTGAATTTGGCACATAAATCATCTAGGTCTTTGTTCTTGAATTGCCCACCGTTATCTATGATTATGGAATGAGGTATCCCATATCTGCATATGATATAGTTCAATATGAACATAGATATTTTCTTTCTAGTTGCTTGTGTCAAAGGGATTGCTTCTACCCATTTTGTAAAATAATCTATAGCTGTGATTATATGGGTATGTCCATTAGAAGAATGAGGATGTATAGCTCCTATAAGATCAAATGCCCATTGGTGAAAAGGCCATTGTGTAGTAAACGGAATTAGATCTCTCCCTGGAGCATGAATTAAGTTTCCATGCACTTGGCATTTTTTACAGTTCTTAGCAAACTTGATAGACTCTTTCTCCATTTCAGGCCAATAGTACCCAGCCCTAATAAGTTTTCGAGCTAGTGTTAAACCGTTCGAGTGTGATCCACAAATACCTTCATGGACTTCCTCTAATACACGTTGAGACTCTTCCCATTCTAAACATCTAAGTAGCGTACCATCTAAATCTCATTTGTACAAATTGTGACCAATGATGACATATCGGGAGGCATTACGGATAAGGTATCTCTTTTCATGGCGGTCGAAGGTATCGGGAATGATTTGGTCTTGGAGATAGGAAAATAGGCTTTTGTATTTGGATGAATCATGACCTACAATGGTGAAAATCATGCGGGTTTCAAGGGAGTCATATGCAGGATAAGATAGTGCTTCCACCAGGAACTCGTAGTGTAGCTCATGTTCAGGCTGCTGTAATAAAGTAGATAGTGTTGCCATTGCATCGACAGCCTTGTTCTTCGTTCTAGAAATTTTCTCAAATGTGATAGATATGAAATATTTCTTAAGATCATCTACCATTCTCTTGTAAGGAATGCGATTTTCATCTTTAGTTTGGTACACATCATTGACTTGATGGATAACAAGTTGAGAGTCTCCATGAATGTGTATCTCTATTATTCTCCACTTAATTGCGAGTTTCATGCCATTTAAAAGGGCTTCATATTCTACAATATTGTTTGTGCAAGGGAACTTTAATCTGAATGCTTTTGGAATTGAGTATCCTTGAGGGGTTATGAACAATATGCCTGCTCCAGATCCATTCTATGTGTAGGAGCCATCAAAGAATAATTTCCATTCTCTAGAAGAAAGAGTCATGATATAGGAATTTGGAAATTCCATTTGCATGGGTGTATCATCAATCATAGGTGCATCAACCAATTGATCAGCAATAACCTATCTTTTTATAACTTTTATTTCCACATATTCAATGTCAAATTCACTTAAGAGCATGACCCATTTGGCTAATCTAACTATGAGGGAAGCTTTGCTTAGTAGGTACTTTAGTGGATCAATTTTAGCTACCAAATGTGTGGTATGAGCTAACATGTAGTGTCTCAGTTTCTATGATGCAAAGATCACAGCTAGACAAGCTTTATCAATCATTGAATAGTTCTTTTCATATGCAACCAATATTCTACTGATATAATATATAGCTCTTTCCTTTTTATTCTCATCATGATGTGCTAGCAATGCCCCTAGTGAGGTATCTGTTATGGAGACATATAAGATCAATGGCTTCCTGTGAATAGGAGGCATCAAGATAGGAGGATTTGATAGATATTGTTTGATATGATCAAATTTTTTCTTGCATTCTTCATTCCATGCAAAGGTCACACCTTTATGTAATGTTTTTGTAAACGGTTGTGATATGTCCGCAAGCTGTGATATGAATCTTCTGATAAATTGAACTCTTCCTTGCAATGTCCTCATTTGACTGATATTCTTCGGGGGTTGCATCTCTATTATAGCCTTTACTTTAGTTGGATCAACTTCAATGCCCTTCTTTGAGACTATGTACCCTAAGAGCTTCCCAAAAGTGACACTAAAAGCACACTTCTTAGGATTTAGTCTTAGACTAAATTTCTCCATTCTGTCTAGTATCTTGCTCAAGTCATCTAGATGTGCAGCCCTAAGCATAGATTTTGCTAAAGTATCATCAACATAATCCTCCATAGTCCTATGTGTAATACCCCAAAATTGGCACCTATTTAATTTCATCAATTTTGGTGCATTATCTCGATTTTACATCACCAAAGTCCTAGTTCCCTAGGCAATTTTCTCTCTCCTATCTGACTTAACTTGACTTGATGTCAATTGCAAAGACCATAAATTGCAATAATCAAATGCTAAATTAATTCCTAAAGTCTTTGACTTAATTGGCTAAATTATCTCTATGATACATTAATTTAATTGTAAAGTCCTATGTGCTTTAAATTAAATTAAATCAAACCACCCCCTTTGGCTAATATACATAAAAAAGGAATTAATAATTGCTTGATATTCGAATGGACACACCTTTTTGAATTAATAATTCAAGATATTCGAAAGGCCACCTGTGTGGCATTTTCCATTCTTTTTTTAAGTAATTCATGCTTATTTGTCCCAAAAGGGATATGAAGGGTCAGGAGTTTCGAATCAAGAAACTCTTCCTCCTCCTCTTGGCTCTTCTATTTATTTGACCTCTTTTTCTCATTCAAGAGAGCAATTTTTGAGAGCATCTACACTATAGCATTTTTTAGTCTCATATCTCATTGTTTTCAAAGCTTTTTATTGCATTTATTAGATTAATATCTCATTATTAGTATAATCTTTGCATCACATTTTAGATTAAATTTGCTTACTTGTTCTTAGTCTAATATCATCTTTATTTCAAAATCAAATAAAAATCTGCATTTCATATTTCTTTCAAAGTTTTCTAGATTAATTGCATTCATTCTTAGCTTAGTTTCATCTTGCTCATCTTTATTTGCTTTCAAATCCTCCATTGTTGAATTGGTCTCCCGGTTGTTGGCTCTCGTTCTGAGAGTATTCAAACACCCCATTCACATAGGAGGCAACAGGTCACCTCACCATGGAATTTGGATTGAGTTCTTCATACTCTCTCTCGAATTCTATCAAGTGAATAATGACCATGTTGTGTTGTGTCTGATTTAGAGGTCACATTCAGTCACATACACTATGCATCATGTCGTGAAAAATAGATGTCATGGCTCTTTGATATGTAGCACCAGCATTTTTAAGCCCAAATGGCATGACATTCCAACAGAAGGTGGCCCATGCACATGTGAAAGCAATTTTCTCTTGATCCTTTGGAGCAATTTTTATTTGATTATAACCAGAAAAGCCATCCATTAGAGAATACATATCAAAGCTCACAGTCACGTCTACTATCATATCAATGTTAGGTAGTGGAAAATCATCCTTAGGGCATGCTCTATTCACATCTCTAAAGTCTGTGCACACTCTGATTGATTTATCTAGTTTTGAAATAGGTACAATATTAGAGATCCACTCGGCATAGTCAATAACTCAAATGAATCTGGCTTTTAGGAGCTTCTCTAATTTAGCTTTTACCAAGAGTGCAACATGAGGCTGCATCTTTCTTAACTTTTGTTTAACAGGTTTGACATTTGGAGCTATAGATAAATGATGCATTATAAGATTAGGATCCAACCTTGGCATATCTGAATATTTCCATGCAAAGTTGATCTTCTTCTTTGTTAGGAACGTTGTAAATTTTTGCTTCTCTTCTTCTGATAAAGATTGTGCTACATGTACCAATTGTGGTTCCTCTGTTGTACCCAAATTGATAGATTGAGTGGGCTCAATTAGAACTGGAGATTTGTCATGTAAATGACTTGGAAGGACATCAAATATCTCATCTTTAGGTGCCTCAAAGAGGTTTTCACCTTCGGATACATCTTTTATTTTTACTTTTGTAGGTTCTGAGACTTCCACAAAGTGGTTTTCACCCTCAGAACTCTTTTTCTTTTTATTTTTATTCTTTTGACTAAGATATTTGATGTCCAACTGAGTCATGCTAACGCTTGGTTCACTAATGGAAGTCCTCATAGGCTCAACTGCATTGAGGTAGCAAGCAAGGGCATAGTCATTGGGAAAGGTGTAAACACCATGGCTCAGATTTGTGGAGGTTTGATCAATAAGTTTTGGATATTGGATAGTCAAAGTGGGGAAAGATTGGGAGATAGTGTTTACGGATATGGATCTGTCATCATTGGTCCTAACCGGACGCTCGAGTTCAAAGGTGATATTACAACTTAAGACATTCAATTCATGAATAGGCTCAATGTCATTGTGGGAATCCAATTCAGCCATAGGTGGATCAGACTCGTTAGGTTCATCATTTCATTCTAGACTTACGTTCAGATTAGGTGCATATTGGTGAATAACATCAACATGTTTCTCTGTAATAAGCTCATCTTCCTCTGGAATGGCTCCCCATTCATAGTCATTAGATTCTTCATCTACACCTCTAGGAAATCTAAGAACATGAGTAAAGTCAAGATGAATACCCCAAGAAGGGTTACCCTCGAATTCTGATTTGAATTTGTACTCATGAGAATCTGTCTCAGAATGACCACCACCTTCCTCTTCTTGATTTTTTTTGAGATTAGCTGGTTCTTATGTTGCAACTATCTCTTGATTGATAGTAGATTCTTGTGTTTCTACTACATTAATTCTTTTGATTGGATCATCTTTATCATCAAGAAGGTCTTTGATCTCTTTAGGCAATTTTTCATAGGGGATGAGTTCTGAGCTATCTGAATCACTATCTGATGGTTCAACTTCCTCCTTCTTAAGAAGACATTCATCTGGTGTGATCTGCTCTATGACATGAGAACAATTTCCCTTGAGGTGATAGGGTTTCTTCTTAAAGCCTAGGCCAATAGTATTCTTATTTTCCCTACTCGTATGTGAAATAGGTGCCACAAGACCTTTTCCTCTGACTCATAGAGGTCCTTGACCTAGATATCCCATCTTAGCTATCAATTTATTTCCTAGACCGTATGAATTAGAAGGGATCTATGGTGCTGTAGACTCACTAGTTGGAACATTGTGGGATTCAGGTTCATCTTTGTATAGCCATGATAGCACAACTTCATCCTCTTCAAACTCTTGCTTGGATACTTGTTCTGCCACAAAATTCTTTTTATATGCTTCAAGAGGTTCCTTGGGTTTGGGCTTGGACTATTTCAAAGATTGTCCATAAGACTTAGGTGAGATAGGGACATATGTCAAAGATAAGACTAGCTCTATAATATATTCTCCCATCCCATTTTCTTTGATATTGACCTCTTTAGCAATGTCTTCCATTTTGGATGTTGAAGCAATATTTAGTTGTTCCATAGAAGATTCTTTGTTATTGGGAACAAGCTTATCAGCACTTTCCTTCAATGTATTGCAATTTTTATTCAGATCTACGGGGATAGTAACCTCTACTCCTTCATAAGGAAACTTCAAACATTGATGGTATGTAGAAGGAATAGCTTTCATCTCATGTATCCATGGTATCCCTAGAAGAATGTTGTAAGCCAAAGGTAGATCAAGAACTTGACATATAGTATCTCTGATAACTAGACCTACTCTGATAGGTAAGACAATGGTGCCTTTAGAAGATCTTTCTTGTTCATCATAGGATTTGATAGTTATTTTCTTTCTAGGATCAATAGCCAATTCTGAAAATCCCAATTGTGTGATCAAGCTGTAAGAACAAATGTTTAGGCCAGCGCCCCCATCTATCAACACACATTTGACTCTATGGTTCTGGATCAAGAATTCTATATGCAAAGGTTGATTATGTGGGTCACTCAAGGAGTTGTCATATTCCTCTAAAAAGGAGATATATTGTGGAGATGGAAGATGTCCAACCATAGTTTGGAACCTATCTAAATCAAGGTCAGCAGGAACATTGGAACCAAGAAAAGATTTATCTAGTATGGCTCTGTGAGCTGGGGATATTCGAAGGAACTCAAACATAGAGATTTTGGCATTAGTGTGCTGGAGTTGTTGAACAATGCTATAAGATGTAGGCCTTGTATCCTTTGGATTGGAAGATTTGGAAGTAGCCTTCTGTTTGGAAGCAGATGAAAGATTGAAGGGTATCTTAGGGACATTAGATGAATCTAGGATTTGTCCTTTCAGATGTGCCTGAGCTTGTGATCAAGTAACTGCATTAGCTGATGAATGATCTCTTTCTCTTCATACAATTGTGATGACATTGCAACTTTCAGAGAGACATGGTTCAACCATATTGATGACAACATTATTTCCAGGGTAGGCATAATTGACTTTTGCCCCCATATTAGGCTGAGAAGTTGAAACTCCTTGACCATGTTGTGGAAATGGTTCTATAAATGCCATATGATCATTATTGCTCTTAGGATTGTCAACTGTGATGTCTCCAATATCGATCAGATCTTGAATGGTGTGTTTCAACCGTAAGCAGTTATTAGTTTTGTGACCTTTACCTCGATGGAAATCACAGACTTCATTTTCTTTCCACCAATGTGGTTTAGGGTCTGGATCAGATTGCTGAATTGTTGGCAAAGAGATGATGTTATCAGCTAGTAGAGTTCTCATAGCTGATTCTAAATATTCTCCAAGAGGAGTGAACTTTCGCTTTTTATCCCAAGATTTGTATTCTGGCTTCTTTTGGAATGGTTCAAATGACTTTTGTTCTGAAGCTTTAATGGCTTGGGAACTAAGAGTTAGGTTGTAGGCCGGTGCCTTTGATGGGGCACGGATAGTGTCAACAATGCCATCAGTGATGATGCCTTTGTTCTTCTTCCAATTTTTGTTCTTATCTTTGGAACTAGATCTAGATTCGTATTTTTCCTTTTGAAGCGTGATATCTCCTTTCTTGACAAGTACTTTCTCAATCTTGATTGCATTATCTACTATTTTGTCAAAAGATGTATGATCTTGCATTTATAATGGGTAGTTGATCTCTGGGACAAGGTTATTGATAAAGATTTCGAGTTTCTCCATTTCAGGAATTGGTCTAGCATATAGAGAGAACTTCTTTCACCACCTCTTGAGGAATGTTAGGAAAGGTTCTCCTGGATATTGCTTGAGGTTAGAGATATCAATCATGGTGACCAGGTGTTGAATATTGTAGGAGTATTGTTGATAAAATAGTTTAATCAACTCCTCAAAAATTTTAATCATAGGAGGCAATCTAGCAAACCAATGAATGGATGCTCCACCTAGAGATGTAGGAAAGAGGTGCATCAGATAGGTCGGTTCATGCATGAACTCCATGGATTGTGTATAGAACTCTTCGACATGATCTTGAGGATCAGAGTGTCCATCATATTTATCATACTTCAGCATCTCCACTCTTTTTGGAAATGGCAGCATGTACAAGTCTTTGTCAAATGGAAAAGGACATAGAGCCTCCATGGAGAACTCCTTGGGTTCCTTCTCTTTTTCAAGTTTATTCAGTTTGACTTGTAAAGCATGCATCTGTTTCATCATGGCCATTATCAGAGTTTCTTCCTCATGTGTGATGATATCTTAGACATTAAAATTAGGAGGAAGCTTAGCTCCTTGATGAGCTAACTCCAAAAAGTATGTTTCTCTATTTTCTTTCAAGAAATGCCTAATCATTTTCTTGAGTTCATCGTCATTTTGGTATCGGGCAATTACTTTAGGTGTTGGTTCCTGATCTGCACCATGTTGGGAATAAGCTCCTTGAGAGCCATGATTCGTTCCTACTTGAGACATGGTAGTAGTTTTGGGACTCCCTGAGATAGATCAAGGAGGATTTTTTTTATTACCTCTGTGGGTTGATGGAGGAGGTATGTAACCAGTTTTCAATTGAAAGTTGCCAAGACCGTCATCCTTGTAAAGACCAGAATTGATGAGTTTCTCAAGAGTTGGACCCTAAATATTATTCAAAGGTAAGGTCTAAGACATCTCTCCTAATTTCTTGTGTGAGGAAGCTCTGGTTTCCACCATTAACCTTAGGTGAAGTGAAGAGAATAGGATGAAGACAACTGAAGAATGATTTGATGCAAGAAAATTAGATAACGCAACCTTGTCAAGATTATGATTGGTTTGAAAATTTGATAAGACATGGGTGAAGGATACTGTGCCTTGGATGTATGGGTAGATTTCCCAAAAGATACCGGACATGAGTTCACAACACTTAGTCTATTTTTGAAGATTTGATAGAAGATTGATAGATTTGACAAGGTTTTGACACAAGATGAAAAGGACTCAAATTGATTAAATAGAAGGCTGAATCAGATTCAAAAGGCCACTTTTGGAAAATGATAGGATTCTCAATAGCTACTTCTCTATTCCTGACACACTGATTTGTTCGACAAATTCTAGAAATAGGATAAAAAAGTTAAGTATGTGGCAATTCTGACAATTTTTTGACAACTTTTCACAATTTTCCCAAACGACACTCTGCAAACTCATATGACAGTGGGTATGCTATGAAATGACAGTTGAAAAGCTCATATGATAGTTTTAAAAACTCGCACGATAGTTGCTAGCAGGATTTGACTTTTTGAATTTGACTGGCAGAAAGACTCATACGACACTGGGTTCTTTACCATACGACAACTAGGCAGTAATGAAATGACATTTGATAAAAACTTGTATGACTTTCTAACTAATTGAGATGAAAGTGGACTCCAGAAAAGAATTTTACTTCAAATTTTGCAAATTTTGAGTTTTCAGATTTAGATTGTTTGCAAATTTTAATGTCCAGATTTGAGGATGGTAATAGATTTGTTCATTTTCAATAACTAGATAGATAAACAAGCACGCAAAATAGCAAGCAAGTGATTTCAAGCATGTCTGAAAACAATGAACAAGAGCAAAAGCAACCTTGTGCATGAACAATCAAGTGATTTTATTCGTTCTAATCCTCAGAAGCCCTAATTGTGTATGTTCCAAAAATGTTTTGCAATAATGCACATATACCCTAGAAAATGAAAATTTGGCCTCATTTGGGTTTTTAGTAATGGTTTGACTCTGCAACTTTTATGATCCAAGAGGGTGAACTCCAATCCAGGCGCACTGGGGTTTTGACATAGTTTGAGAACTTAATCTTTAGGATCTGCTAGGGAGATCCGACAATCCAACAAGAGACCACACCTATGGAGATTTCTTCCAACAAGACATTTATATAGCGGTTGTCACTATCATGGTGAAAATGGCTATTATCGCTTGAGGTTTTGTCAACGTGGTTGACCCAATTAAGGGAATGTCCACTATGGTTAACCCTCTCTAAAGGTGACTCACAAGATATACCACATGGAGACTAGTTCTAGATTCAAGGATTTGGGTTTCCAGTACTATCCAAAAAAGAAGTAGAGCATAATCCCCTAGCCTTTTCACTTTTAACCCAAACAAAGCAAACAAATTAATCTGACACGCTAAGACCAAGATTATCTCACAAAGATCTATGACGTCAACCCCTTATGATCTATCAACCTCTTCAGAGAGAGAATGCCTCGATCCAAAGTTGAAGACACATAGATCTAGTGGAACGTGAGACTCCCTCAGTTTCCTCCCCACCTACAAGGGATCCTTCATTGAGAAGAGTTTCATTGGAAACCCACTCTCTCAAGATCCACAAATAGTGTTCATGGGGCTTAATTACTATGTGTAACAAAGATGCTAAAAGCAAACTATGTTCATTTTTTATAGCCCAAATGAAGTCTGTGATAGGATAGCAATAAAAGTCACTCAAGCTAGACACATGAGATGTTCGTTTTAGATCCAAAATTGAAGTCTTATCAGCTGAGAGGATTACCTGAATTCCTCGCAACACACGTAGTAGATTTTTACCTATTTTTAGCAATTCTTGCACTTTTTCCAATCAAAACCAGCAGGAGTCAATAATAAATAGAGAATTTCAATTGTTAAGATTAGCTGTTAGTTGAAATCTGAAAACCAAATCTAACAAACTACCCTGAAAAGTGAAATGACAATGAAAAACCTGGTGCCAAAACTCGTACGAGAATGGGTCTACTTCCAGACAACAGTTTAGAAACTCGTACGACACTGGGTATATGATGATATGACAGTTGAACTTCCAAATGACAGTGTGTACAGTCTGGCATGATTCTCGATCCAATAGACTATCGTACGATAATGGGTATAGTTTGAGATGACTTTTGTCAGAAACTCGTATGAAAATTATACGGACAAAAATTAAAAATCATAGTTTTGGCTCAGAAATCGAGAAGAAAAGACATAAATTGATAGAATTGAAGTGGAAACCCGTATCAAGGCTCCACGGTGGGTGCCAGAAATGTGTGTGTGAAAATTTTACCTGATCTATAGACACAACACTTCAGTAAAACATTAGAGGTTAGCTAAAATCAAAATCGTGCAATAATTGAAAAACTAAACTAGCCAGGCGATTTATTGCCTTCTAGTAGTTGTGAGTATGATGTTCTCAGATTGTTATCAAGATCAGTGACCTTGACGACACCTAAATGAAGGATTTAAATGCAAAACTGATATGAAATATGAATGCAATTAATCTATCTTTTTTTAAATTTTTAGATGCAAATGTGATGAAAAATTATATGAAATCTAGGATCTAAGATGAAATTGATATGCAATGAATTGATCTAAGATGAATTCTAAATGATATGCAATACTAAAAAACAAGAATGATCTCACAATAGCTTGGATTCACAATAAGCTTTGATTCTTCAAATTCCAATTCTTCAAATTCCAATTCTTCAAAATAGTTGTGCAATTCATAGATGATTTTGGCAGAGTAAGCTTGCAAAATTATGAGATGATTTGTGAAGAGCTGAGGCCTTAATTTATAGAAATCTAGGGCTTTGGAGGTGCATGAAAGAAAGCCATAAATCACTCAAATAACTCAAGTTGATTTTTGAGTTATTTTTAAATAAAGGATATTTAACTCACAAAAACATGCAAAAGCAGAGTTCAACTCAAAATAGAGTTTAGCTTTAATTGATAATTGATAGTTGTCTGCTTTTGTGATTGTGCATGTTTTATTTATGAATTAATTTAATAATAGAGTGATTTATTTCCAACTTAACTGATTTTGAAAAATAAAACAATTGATTTATGGGTTAATCAATTATTTTTCAAACTTTTATTCAAAAACAATATTATTAAAAATTGACAACTTGCTTTAATTAATTAAATAAGAATTTAATCAATTATTCATAGGATTTTGGATTTATTGTCAAAATTAAATAATATAATTTAGGAATAATTAGAATTAACTTCAATTAAATAATTAAATGGCAGAATTAAATCTAATTAATTAAATATTGAGAATATTCAATTAATCAAACTTTAGGATAAATAAGATTTATCGCCAAATAATCATTAAATTAAAGATAATCATGATAAATAGGAATATTACTAGGAATATTCCCCGATGCAGAATTTATGATAATCAATTAGGATTTGATAATGTTCAGATGTGCCTTAGGTTAGGACTTTGATGTCGATTTCATTTGTATTGTCGATGTAGGAGGTTAATGAACCTATAGCCCATTTTTGGGGTATTACACATCTATACCACTTTTGTATATTTCACCTTAGGAGTATACTGTGATATGCAATTTTGTTTCTTACTTTCCCATGAGATCAATCTCTTTCCCAAGAAGAATGCACCACCACTATTACTTTTCCTATCATCCACATTTACTTTCCAATCAGCATCAGTAAAAGAACACAATATAAAATCATAATCCTAGGGATACCATAAGCCATGATCAACTGTCCCTGTCAAATATCTGAATATCCTCTTTACTACAACAACATGATATTCCTTCAGTTCTTCTTGAAATATATATGTCGTACATAGTCCACTCATTATGTCTAGTCTTGTTTCTGTCAAGTACAGTAAGCCACCGATCATAGACCTATATCTTGTTCAATTTACAACTAGTCAACATAGGAGTTCCAATTGGTCTAGAATCTTCCATTCCAAACTTCTCTAACAATTCTTTCACATACTTAGAATGAGAAATGAAATTTCTTTTTCCAGATTATACAATTTGCAAAGTAAGAAAACATTTCATCTCACCTATCATAGACATCTCAAATTCACTTTGTATTTCCTTAAAAAACTCTTTACTCAATTCTTCATTGCCTCTGAAAATGATATCATCAACAAAGATGTCAACAATCAAAATGTTATCTTGATTAATTTTGAAATACAAATTGCAATCTATAGTACCTTTATTGAAACCGAGTTTTAAAAGATATTTATCTAACCTTGCATACCATACTCTAGGGGCTTGTTTCAATCCATACAAAGCTTTCTTCAATTTGCACACCATATTATCTTGATCTATCAAAGTGAAACTATCTGGTTTCTCTACATATACTTCTTCCAAATCACCTTTCAAAAATGCAAATTTACCATCCATCTGCTATACTTTAAAATTCTTGTAAGTAGAATAAAAAATAAATAATCTTACCACTTCAATTCTAGCAACAAGGTTCATCATAATCAACACCTTCCATTTGTGAACATCCTTTGCAAACAAGTATGGCTTTATTCTTCACAACTTCTCCATCATCATTCAATTTTTTCTTGAAACCCCATATAGTAGCAATTACATTATTATTCTTAGGCCTAGGAACTAAGATCCATGTGTTATTCTTATGAATCTATTCTAGTTCTTCTTCCATTTATTTTATCCATCCTTTATCTTTTCATGCCTCATGTACATCCTTACTTTCAACTTTATAAATAAATAAAAATCTCATTTTTAAGTTCTGCTAACCTTCTTCTAGTCTAACACCTTTATCCTTATCACATATGATCTGATTTTTAGAATGATTTAACATTACACACCTCAGAGTCTTTAGATTTGGATGAATACCTAATTCTTGAGTATCCTCTTCAACATTTTCCGGCTCTTCTTTATCATCATGAACGCTAGGAACAATCTGAAGTGGATTTTGTGTTCCCTGATTTCCATTGACATCTTCATCTTCTAAATCATAAGCATAATATATGAATTATTTCAGATTATATTCATCATCTCTCACATTATCACTTTCAACTATCTTCCTCAACCTCTTGTTATGGCACTTGTATGCCTTACTCTTGGTAAAATAACCAAGAAATATACCTTCATCACTTCTAAGATCAAACTTTCCTAAGTCTTCATCCCTCTTAATGTAACATTTTCTTCCAAATATTCTGAAATATTTCACAGTAGGAGTGTTACCATACCAAAGCTCATAAGGGATCTTACCGGTTCCAACCTTGATTCAAAATCTATTCAATGTATACACTGCTAGAAAAATTGATTCTCTCTAATAGATATATGAAATATTACCTTCAATCATCATGGCCCTAGCAGTATCTAGGATTCATATGTTCCTTCTTTCTACAATCTCATTCTGTTGTGGAGTCCTTAGAGAAGATGCATGTCTCTTAATTCTATTTTCTTCACAAAAAGCATAGAACTCACCATATGTGAATTCACCACCTCTATCCAATCTTAGACATTTAATCTTTACACATGATTCATTCTCAATCATGGAATAGCTTTACATATCCATGTCATCCTTGACTAATCATCAACAAATAGTATGAAATATCTATCTCCACTCAATACCTTCTAGTTCTACAAGGTCCATACAAATCTGTATGCACAAGATCTAACAAGCCTTTTATAGTAAAAGTTTTTCTCTTGAAAGTAGATCTACTCTTCTTGCCCATCAAGCATCCCTTACACATTGCATTATCAAACTTTTTCAACTGCAATATATCTCTTACTGCATTAGTATCACTTATCTTCACAATGTTATCAAAATTAACATGAAACAACCTCTTATGCCACAACCAACTATCATCATTATGAGAAATCAAACACTTTCTTTATGTACTATTCAAATGAAAGATGTTACCTTTTGATTTTGAACCTGATGCAATCCCATCTCCTAAACTTTACAAGATTTCTCATTCACCATTCTTGAAATGTAATCCATATCCCTTATCAACTAGTTGTCCAACACTCAAAAGATTATTCTTTAGTCCTTCAACATATAAAACATCACTAGTATTAGTCTTACCATCAAGAGTAATGGATCCACTACCATAGATCAGCCAAGGAGTGTCATCACTGAATCTGACTACACCACCATCATACCTTTCTAGTTTCACATGTTTGATTTTGTATGTGAACAACCACTATCAATAATTTATCGACTCCTTTCCTCAACATGCGGTGACAAATCTCTCTCTTCATTCATAGGACTTGGATTTTCTTTTTTTATAGAAATGAAACCAAATTCTTCATGTCATTTTCATAATCTTTATCAGATTTTTCATCAATCACACTATCATCAACAACATAATAATATTTCTTTGGATATTTAGGTTGATACTTCTTAGGTTTTGCCTTAGAAACTCTCTTCGGACATCTAGATTCAAAATGACCAATCTTATTGCAAGAAAAAACATTTCAAAGGTAATTTTCCTTCATACTTACCATCCCCCTTCGGTACTCTCCTAGAAATCAATGCTTCAAGCTCTTCAAGATTCCTTTCTTCTTGAAGATCTTCTATCTCCTTAGCATAATTTGATGTACTTTCTCTAGGGTCATATATATGCTTACTCTTAGATGCAGTTTCTTTGAATGTAGTCTCAACTTTAGGAGGAGTATCATCAAATTCACTCAACTCAAATGTGGTTAACTTATCACTTGTAACATGTCTTTTGTCACTGTAGTCATAGTTCTGATTTCTTGTATAGTTTTAACCTTGTAGTTGTAAGGAGGTAAGGATCTCAAAACCTTAGCGACAACTTCATCATCATCAATTTTTCCACCAACACATTTCATTTTTCAAACAAGATCTATAACCTTGTACATGTAAGCTCCAACATTCTCATCTTCACTCATCTTCAAAGCTTCAAACTTTCCCTGAAGTATCTTCAACTTCTCCATCTTCACCAAATGGTCTCCTTTATGTAGAATCCTTAATTTTTCCCAAATCTAGTTTTTTGTCTACAACTCCGTGACATTAGAATATTTTAAATATGTTAAAGCACTCAAAAAGGATTCCTTGGCTCTAATGTTGACATCAAATTCATTCTTCTCATCAGGGGTAGCATTCACAAGATCTACATGAGGATTGTAGATCTTCTTTATTGTCTCCTAAATCCATGGTCTGTTCCATCAAATCTTAGACTTTCCTAAAATTTTCCATCCTAGAGCACCTCAAGCTATTAGACTTTTCAGAGAGGCACTAGCTTTAATACCAATTGATAGCAATATAGAAACACCACACAATTGAGAGGGGTGTGAATCAGTTGTGTCCTAATATAGATTAGAAAGATAAACATGAATGCATAGAATCAAAACACCACATGAACACAATACCACCAAGATTTTGATGTGGAAACCATGTTAGGGGAAAAACCATAGTGGAGATCAAACCCACAAGATTATGTACTCTATTAAAAGTACAATACCCTATTACTGGTACAAAGGAAATGCACATACATTTAGACACACTTCCTAGATCTCACTGCTTAATTACAACAAGTGAAGGACCATTTCTTTACAGATCAACTTGGACAACAATCCAATCTATGAACAAAAATCTACTATTTATGAACTAATTGATAATATCTTTAATATACCAATATAGCTCTAATAAAGTACAATAAATCTCTACCTCAATTTCATATTCCACTTATACCTCTTCACACAGTCACCAATATATCATGCTTGCACACATCCATCACATCACACTTCCAAATGTTTACATTCTTTTATCAATTTCATCAACCTTAAGGAAATAAAAAAGGTCGACTCAACCTAAACACCTAATTACAAATTAATATACAATGCGCTCCTTTGAATGTCATCTTAAAGACATAGAAATGATCCTCAAAATCATCCTTGAACATGCAAAAAATCTATAAATCACACCAAGATCCGTCACAATACATTACACCAACCATGGCAACCAAGAGTGTAAAGAACAATAAATGAAAAACTCTATCACATCAGCAACATTACTTACGATCCTCAAATCAATGAATAAATTATGTCAAGAACACACATCTAGATCCTAAACATGCCATAACATTTGAACATCATGAAATAATAACACACCAATCTGAATATTATCACATTATCTCTTCCTAAACACCAAAATACTAATCTCTGATAAATCACACATAATTTACTCAAATCATACTATGAACCTCTATAACTTTACAAGGATCAAGTACAGATGTTGTTAAACACATCTGTAGCTTCACACCATATGATCTGAAACATAGTAGCCTCACTAATCCAATCAACTCACTGGACATTCCTACACTATCACAACAAATAAATATTTGACATCAATGACAACACATCTCTCAAATATGTGAAAGCAATCTCTAAAGCACATATGTGTACAATGTCCCAACACCTAGAGTGGAACCTAGAGCTCTAATACAATATGTGAGGGTTGGTTTTTCAACAACATATGCCACATAAGAAAAATACACAAGACAAGGAAGTCGATCAATTAAGTCAAGTGTTAAATTTTACATATCGAGGATACAAAACAATTTCCATTTTAATTCCACTAAAAAGTACAAAGTTCAACCAACTTGTTGAACAAAATAAAAAAATGCATGAGTTCGTAAATAAATAAGAGGTACCAACCAAATCTGTTGAATACACCTTCAATATCTACATGAGATATTATGCCAAAATCAATAAATATTTTGAAAAACAATAAAAAAACAATAGCAAACAGATTGTGAAGAGTTTCGACCAACTTGTAAAAATACAATAGTTAACATATTAACAAGAGGTATCGACCAACTGGTCAAATACAAAAGTATACATCAAGTAAAGAATCCATCTTCTAGACTCATATAAACATTTACAATAGGCAAATGGGTTGATTACATTGAAATCAAAATGTACCAAATGAGAAGACCTCCTTGACAGGAACTCTAGACACCTGTAACACACAAAATTTAAAAGGCGATAATATTGTAGGAGTGCATTTCCACCCTACCACGGAGTAGTTACACTTCCCTAGAATCTTTCCTAACATGAAAGATACCCAATCCATCTTGAGGAATCCTAACAATGTAAAAATTGATAGGGGTAATGGAATTGTGTGAATTTTCATACATACTACAATTTATGACAATTGACATCATGATAATCAAGAAAATCATACAATAAAAATCGCTTCCACACCAGTATAAACATTTCACGTTCTCAATTTTCAACTCATGTAATATGATCTGAAAAGATAGCTCAAGGAATATAGCCATACATTTTGTTTTAGAATAAGGAATTATGAAACTCTCAAAGCATCGTAAATGCTTCTATCCTTTGAGTGTACATGTATATAAGAAAGCTAAGAAACCAAACATCTCCTTACATTTTTCCTTTGTCAATGATAGAAATTTTCTAAAGTACATAACCTCAAGCATACACTAAAATAACATAATCTCAAGCCATTCTTGCAAAATGGTCACACATAGTGAAGTTGAACATCTCTTTAATCCAATTAAACATGATTAACATAATCTTCTTCTTCAAGACAATTCAGTGATACTATGCATTTTGATAATATCTATTTATTTGAGAGACCAAAATTTTAATGAACATAACAACATTTGCAAGAAAGGATAATTGAAACTCTTCCATTTTAACTACAATAAATCAATTCATTTATAAAAAAAACTAACATATCTATAATTTAATCATCCATGATTAACATACATGTCAACCCTGATATCTCTCAATCAGGCAATGAGGATCACTTTATCAAATGTAATCAACATTTTAGCAAGTTATAACATCATTTTCCCCAATATATTATAGCAGTTTCAAATCTAACAAGCAATCACAACAATGATCTTTGCATGCTTTTAAAACTTATAAAACTATATTAGACTAAAAAATTACCAAGAACACCACTAGTTGCAATAGTTGTAAAATTAGAAAAGTGACCAATCAAGTATCCATTTTTTATGGCTTAGCAGGTTGAAAACAATATACATAGCTAAGGCCCTATTTGGTTGAGGAATTAGAATTTGACTCAAAACCTGATTATCTCAAAATAAGGTTTTGAAATTCTGGTTTTGTGTATTCGAAAGATAGTTTGGACCGTTTGGTTGATCTGGAAGATGACTGAGAGAATCCATCTTTTGTGTTTGGTTGCCATTTTCAAAATTAGAATTGGAACTGAGAAATATGGATTTTGAAACACCTGTACTTTGCATATAACCGCAAATTTTTGATAAAAATATATGTATTTTAAAGGAAATTTGTCATATTTTAAAGGTAAAATCTTCAAATTCCATAGCTTCATCCTTGCCATAGCTACTGAAATTGTTGATTAAGTGAAGCCCGCTTTTAATTTTGAATTAACTAATAATTATGATAGAATAATATAGAAAGGAAAGGTTGTAGAAAATCTAATTAATGTCACTCACATAGACGTGGAGAGAAAAGGAAAGTCTGCAAATTTAATGTTTCTGAAAATAATAATTACAAATGAAAGGTATAATAGAAACAATCTTTCGAAATTGTCTCTGTGCCTAGAAATATCAATTACAAAAGATAAGGATATGAATAGACATTTAGAAAAATCATGATAATTTCTATTTAACGGTAAGACAAATAAAGAAACGGTTGAACAAACAAAGCGATATTAGTTGAGAGACGGTCACAGGACATGTGTATTTGTTCAATTCAATTTTATGGCCTTCGAATGAAGTTGTTTCTCATATAATACCCCAATGTTGTGAAATCAGGCCATAAATCCTTCAATGTGGCTTGGCTACCTTTCGCCTTTGCTCCAGATATGCGCCCCCATATTCTAAATGGAGTAAGACTCAAGCAATTGAGGAGAGATTGGTCAACTTGACTTGCTAAAAGGATTGGTTCTGACCCCTCAAATTCTATGGGCGATTCGACCCAGTTGTTCATACGTATTTTATGAATTATAGAAATCCTTGTCTCTGGCTTTAGCTTCTTGATTTATCGATAGATTCTCTGATTCTTGGGTATAAACTGTAGATACAAAAATCCCTTTCGCAATGCATTCACAAAAAATGGACCCGACCAAACAATTAAATGGGGTTCTTAATTTTCTAAAACTTGCATTTGATTTTGAATTCCACCTATTGGGTGTGAAGATGGTGCCACCCATTTTAGGGCTGAAAAATCGTGTTCCAAATATGTGTTCCAAATGGTGGATTTGCTGAAAAATTGAAAGTCCTGCTACCAATTCTGCCCCAATTCCAACAAACAAATAGAGCCTAATAGTAATATTCATTCCTCATATTACATCATCCAATTTTTCTTAAGAAGGATGATGAACTATGCAACCTAACCTTGAAAATATTGAATGGGTTAAATGCATCAAACTTGCTTGAAATACAAATGCTAGTCTCATGGTTGAATTTTTTATGTTTTGAAAGCCCTCTCATTTGTATGAATCACACTCACTGCACACCTCCAATAGTAACTGTGTTGTATGCCTCCTCCTGTCACACAACTTCAAACTCACTTCTTAAGCACACACGTATGACAAGTCCATTCTCACTTCCCCTCATGTGACACCTGTATGGTCAAATCATAACTTTGTACACTGATAGTCTGTGATGCATGTGATAGTAGTGGCTATCCAACCATGAAAATCTTTTTCTTTATATAGCTTTTCGCAACTTTTTGAAAAAAAAACTTAGTGTTTCCCCTACGTATGGTTAACAATTTGAGTTCGATCTTTATATAGATTGAACTGGAGAAACTGAAGATGATGAAGATTACTTTCCATGTACACTATGAGTTTGCCGCAGATAAAATGGATGAGAACGACAGTATCAACATCTGAATGAAGAAATGCAAGGTGAAGGTTTGAGAAGACAAATCGGTTATTGTTGAATTATAATGTTATATGTTGCCTCTCTTGACACGATCGAGCGAGGAACTTGTCTTTTGATCATAAGTATGTCTCCATTTTTGTTTTTCAGGTTTACAAGTTTAATTCTATCACTAATACATAATATTATAATTTGTACTTTCGTACCAGGCCTAGATCTTGTTATACAAAGAAAAAAACCATTTGACATTTCATTGTAACAAAGTTTGTTTAGTTGTTTAATTTGTAATATGGCTTTTCTCTGGAGCCATTCTATGGTGTCATTTCCAATTTGAAATTGTAGAACTAAAGTTCTAATTCTAATTTTGAAATTGGCAACCAAACGCATAAGATGGATTGTTTCAATCATCTTCTGGGTCAGCCAAATGGTCCAAACTATCTTCCGAATACACAAAACCAAAATTTCAAAACCTTATTTTGAGATAATCAGGTTTTGAATCAAATTCTAATTCCTCAACCAAACGGGGCCATAAGAAATTTATAGTTTTTGTATAATATAATTTAAAATAAAAAATAAAAATAATTATAATAATATATGAATAAATCTAATAAATAATTTAATTAATGTACATAATTAAAATTTAATATACATATATATTATAATATTATTATTAGTTTTCTTTCATATTTAGATATTTTTTAATCAATGATATTTTTCTTTTTTTTAATATCTATTGAATAAAATATAGATACTTATATTTTAAATTATTTTGAAAGTTTAATTCTACTTATTTTGAAAAGTTAAATAATAATGTTAATATATTTTTATACATCTTAAAATAACTTAATTATATATTATATATAAAAAATTAATAACATTGTCTATATGTATATTTTTAGTAGGTAAATAATATCATTACTAAAAAATGTATACAACATATTTCTTTATAATATAAATAATTATTAAAATAATAATTTTTTTAAAAATGTAAACATATAAATATTATTAATATATTATATTAATGATTTTATTAATATAAATTTTAAAATAGTAAAAAATAATAAATAAATAATTCAAAAAATAAAAATAAATTATTTTTCAAACTGAAAAAAATAATAATATTTCCAATAGCCCTTAATAGAATCCACACTAAGTATAAAAAATTTAAAATTTATTTTTTATTAAATTATCTTTCCTTAATTTAAAACTATATCGTATTTGAATTGCATGTTACACCTGCGAAAATGTACAATATATGCAAACAAACCTGCATCATTATGAAAACTTGTCAGTTACCGCATGCATAGCAATGCGAAGGGCATCCAACCATATCAAATGATATGGCTGGATAGTCGTTGCCCAGTTTGGCACCTCTTTGTATGGTAGGGACCGTATAACTTTCACCCTTGTACACATGTGATTTCTCTGTTACACATACAGTCAAGAGATTTAATGTTGTCGTCGATGCCTCATTGATATCATAGATAAATAATCTTAGTATTATGAATTGATAATTATAAAATGGCCTTAAGAGAAATGATATTGACACCAATGTCAAAGCATAGAATGAATGGCTACCCATTTGAGACCGTATTCTCAGATTAAATCCTTATGCACAAATTTGTCTATTGGAAATCTATTGGGAAAATGTGATACTAAGAGGGGGGGGGACGGGGGTGAATCAGATATCACTGATTTATCCATTTTGACATAAATGAAACCTTGCATAACATTAACATAAAACTCAACAATGTAATGGATCTAATAAGCTAAACATCACCCATGAAAATAAACATAATATAATAATTTTGGTTATCCTCAAAACCCTTGAAAGGTAAAACTGGGGTGGGGATGACATCTGCAAATCTTCACTACTGCAGTATAAAGTTTGCCTCTTAGGGCTACAAATTTGATCACAAAATATGATCTGAGGGGTTTGCCTTGTTAAGAGCTTTGAGATTTATACAATCTACCTTGTAAAAGGATTTAAGACTTACAACTAAGTAAGCACTCAGTTAAGAGATTTACTAAGGTTTGTCAAAACCACTATGTTAAGAGATTTACCCTGATACACTTGTTAAAATGTCTCAGTACCTGATCCTTCGGTTTGCACTGTGATGCTAATTACAAATCTTCTCCTTCCAGTATAGATTTGATCTCATCTATCAAATATGTCTCTGTTATGTCCTTCACTACTTTTCTTTGTTCTACTCGGTCAATGAACTCTATCATAATACTTCTTTATTCTAAAGATATTCTCTCTGTCACACTCTTTCTTCCACTCATTCATCATTTTAGGGTTTAGACCACATCTTATATAGACAATTAACTTTCTCCAAGATTTAAGATCTATGATCTAGATTATCTCATTTTTCCACTTAACCTTTCCTTAATTTTGATTGGTTCCATGTATTACATAGGGATTAATGATTACAATATAAGAGCGTAATCACCTCTGTGATTCCCTCAACAAACAACAAATGAAATATAAATGTTGACCAAAATAGTTTACCTAGGTGTTTGTGCCATAACAAACACATATGTCAATTTTGTCTTGCTTGGCATTGGATATCTCTAGCACTCGGCATTCACTGTTCTTTATACCCTAGTGCTCAACATTCTCTTCTATACATAACTTGGCAAAAGCTCACTTCGCTAATACAAAAGTACTCGGTGACCACTGTTTTACTCAACAGTGACTACTGCTCGATAAATGTACATTATACATGACTCGACCTATATATGATGACTCGGTCGCAGTGAGGACTGACCAACATTGCCTAGAAAATGACTAAGTGTAAGACACTAATAGACAACAAAACTTTAGGGCTCAACAATCTCCCCCTTTGACATTAGCGGCAAAAACACTTTGTCATGACATTTTCATTACATTTACAAGAGTACTTAGTACTAACAAAAGTATATATAGAACACTCGCCCTAAAACTTAACTCGGTCTTACAAAACAAAAAGATTTACATTTGTACATATAAGACTTCCTTACTTCACATACACTCGAATACATATACGCATTTACAAAAATTAGTATGTCATACCGTTCATTTCTACTTTCCTTTATGCTAATTCTGCTCTCTGAATCTATTCCCTCTTTGTGACTTAACATGTCACGTCACTCTATTATTTCCACCTTGTTTTTGTCACTTGAAGTTCTTGAGGTGTAGGGAGCTTGAAATGTTTTTTCAGAAATGGATTATGAAGCTGCATGACCATGTGCAATGCGCTGTCCCAACCGGATGTTGCAATATTCAAAACCTTAGACTTTACCTCTAGCTTGGTAGCTAGGTCGACTAGGCTCATGGCAGTAGAAAGATGGGGATATTTTTGTACTAATTCCTTTTCCATAGCTAACTCTCTTTATATGGTCTCCATATGAGGTGTTAACATTGTTTGAATGGAGAGTAAGCGAGCCCTTATCTTACCATCATTAGCCATCAACTCGGCTATCCTCCCTTGAGTATGTAGAAGCCTGGCATAATGTATAGAGCTGGAACTTGCATCCATACTGAATGAGTGACCTGTAGATCTTATATCTAACTGTAGCTTATCTATCAAATCCTAGTTGTCCTTGGTAAATACTTCTACATCATAAGGTTCTTGTACAAAGATTGTACATTTAGTACAATTTCTTCTGAACTTGATATTAAGGTAGAAAGCTCTACCTGCTTCACTATTATATCAACAGAGACCTTATTAAGTACCTTGGTCTTGAATTTTCTTTTTGACCACTGCAACAACTTATCATTTACCTCGCTATCATCATTAGTCACTTTCTTGACAATATGAACAAGTTGTTCCAGTATAGGGTCAAAGTCATTGACATCAGTCATTTCAAAAGAATCAATGAATATACCTTTTATTTCATGAAGTACTTTCATTTGCTAATGTTCCCTTCTCATTTCTTCCTATTTTCTCTTCTTCTTTAGTAGATCATGAAAAATTTGCATTTGTTCATAGGTCAAGTTATCTATGTCCCATTTAGGAATCACAATAACTTCTTCTACGGTCACCAGTGGGGTAGGAGATTTTACCTTCTTTTTCTATGACTTTTTCTTAGGTGTTGTTCCACTCGGCATCTATATAAGAGCTTTTATTGCCTCTTGCTCCTTAGGCTCTTGAGTGTCTATTGTTTTTTTTATCTCCTTCTCTTCTGGTTCCTTTTCCTCCACATGAGGATTTGCTATTACCAATGCAAACTATTTTGCTTTCCCTTTATTTGACTACTCAACAGATGTAGACTGAGGTGTACTTACTGACTTGTCTTGTTCCTCGATAGTACTATGACCGGATAGGATATCAACTATAGATTTGTGTGGACTGGTAGAGGTAACTTTATCAATTGATGTATCCTCAATCTGTGGATAATCTATCACTTGTAATAATACAGGATTACTGCTTGGCAAAGATGTATCTTTTGCTGCCTCAGCTTGAATTTCTTCCTTGGTCAATACATGAGTTTTCACTGGGGTATCCTCAGTGATGTCAACAATGGTTATTTCAGCTATCTTCTCACATTTCTTGATCTTTGGAGCTGCTTCCTCTTGAATATGAGGTTCACTAACATCCTCTTTATTATCTAACTCAACTCCCATAGATGTGCTAGCTTCCTATTGTGTGCTTTTGTCAATTAGGAGACCAAAAATGATCTTCCATACCTTTAGACTCTATTGAAAACATCTTCAACCTTATGTTGAAGGATAGAATATGCCCTAAGCTTGGGAATGAATATATTCCTGTACCGCTCCATGAATTTTTGAATGTTAGTGGGGATAGGTTTGCTGTGACTTGGGAAAGTGTGCTTTCCCTAATTTGCTTCTCAGTCATAAGGGTATATTCCCATTTTTGTGCTATCCGCTGGTATAACTCATAAGAAATCAAATTCCCCATTTGAAGTGGTATCATCTTGAATGTGCAAAGCATCTCAAGCATTGCTTCTTTGACTTTTTCCTTGTCCTCTATACTCATCTTTTCAAATTTTTCTTGCTTGAAGCCTGCTAGGCCAATAGAGCTCTTGATGTTGTGGCATATTTCATCCACAACCAGTGTTTTTCTCTGTAGAGGTGCCTTTTTCTTTGTTTCCTCATTACTTTTGGTTTCCTCATCATCTTTCTCCAAAATAAGTTTTCTTCTCGGCTTCTTCCTCAACTGGCTCGGCACTACCTTAGGCTAAACAATTTTTCTCTTCACTGATGCAGGGATTTTCTTTTGAGGCTCGGCAACTACAGTTGTAGAGGTTGCCCTAGTTCTTGGCCTAAGTACTGGTGAGGAGATAGGCTTAGGTTTTTGCATTATTTTTCTCATAGGCTCGACAACTGGTGCCTTCTTGCCTTTCTTCTCCACTACTTTCTCCTCCTCTTCACTTTCACTAGACTCACTTGATTTATCTTCTCCTAATCCTTGAGTCAGTTCTAGAGGTGCATCTACCTCTCTTTCTCCTATCATCTTTTCTATGTTTTTCACTATCTTTTTCCTCTTTCTCTCCATGGCAGTAGACTTTAGTCCCATGGTTATCTTAGCCTTCACTTCCTCATAGGTTCTAAAATAGGTAGCCTTCTTATCAACTTCCTCAGCTAACAAAGTTGTGATTTTTGTTGTAGCTTCATCAATGTTTACCTCATAAGGTAATGACATTAGCCATGATACCCTCAATATTACAACTTGAACATATGTGAGGTCAGTGTCAACTAGGAAGCATATGTCTCGTTAGTATTTCTCTACTAAGGATACAAGAATCCTACTTCTCTTCCTCATTTTATTCTTAAATTCTACAAAGTAATTTTCCATAATTCTTTCAAAGTTATCACCCATTTGACTGACAAACTCATTGATCTGAATTCTCACTGGCCTACTCTTATCCCATACTACTCCTCCAACAGTAGGAAAACTTTTCTGAATGTAGAAGAATAAACAAACAAGTAAGGAACCAAACTTACACATTGAATTCTTTGCTTTATGGATTGATGTAAGATTCTTGGCAAGTTTTGTTAGTTGGAGCTCGACAAGGTCGTATGTGTGATCCTTCTTAATTATTTTCCAAGCTTGGTCCACTACCATGCATGGGACACTATCCAACCGACTTGACTGATAGAATTTGTGTGCTATCACCCTTACTGCAAAATCAATTTTTGAATCAGTGATAGTAGAAATAGTCATGCCGCACTTATTCCATACTGCTTATGTGTTTTCTTGAATTTCCTCTTTTCTTTGACATCTCATAGTTTTCTTCCTAGGGAGTTTAGGGTATCCAATTACCCAGTGAATCGTGTCTTTGGTGATTTGGACTGGTCCATCCTCCAGCCATATTTTCATGTCATGTACTCTACTCAGTACAATCTTAATCCATTCTACTTTGAAATTTTGCAGAAATTCAAGCTCATGAACTAACCCTTTCTTGGCAACTTTCTGGTGTTCTAGCTTCAACACCCCGTTGCTGCATAGTTTCTCATATGCCTCTCTAAGTTCATAATCACCAATTTCTCCAATCTTGCACATGTAACACGACCAGATATCATTTATCATTAAAACATTCTTTGGAATTGATGAAAGGGCTCCAGTCAGATCTCCCATGATCGCACTTTCTGGAACAACCTGAAACTTTCATGGCTTACACACCTCGTTCCTCACTAATTGAACATTAAAGACCTCCTTTCCTTGCTTCTTCATCATAGCTGATGATGATGCCATGTCTCACAACTTAGGGTTTAAAGTATTAAAAATATTTTACTCGGTAAAGTACCTTGCACAAGTGTTCTTCAGATGTTTTGTCGACAACATGCTATGAAGATTTCTCCAATCTTGCACATGTAACATGACCGGATATCATTTATCATTAAAACCTTCTTCGGAATTGATGACAGGGCTCCAGTCAGATCTCCCATTATCGCACTTTCTAGAATGACCTGAAACTTATGTGGCTTACACGCCTCCTTCCTCACTAATTGAACATTAAAGACCTTTCCTTGTTTCTTCATTGCAGCTGATGATGATGCCATGTCTCACAACTTAGGGTTTAAAGTATTAAAAATATTTTTCTCGGTAAAGTACCTTGCACAAGTGTTCTTTAGATGTTTTGTTGACAACATGTTGTGAAGATTTTTGAAATTGTACTTAGCACTAATCACGCTTGTTACTCACTCTCTGAATCACTCTTAGAAATTATTAATTCACTAGTGAAATGAAATAAATGGTAAATTCCCACTTTATAGACTTCAAATGGTTAGATTATGGCTTCTTTAATGATCTGTACACTTTCTAGGTGAGATACAGTTGTCTCAGAAATATCATGTTAAACTCGGTCAACATAAGCTCAGTCGATTCAACCATTTAGTTACAACTCAGTGTACATCACATCTCAGCTACCACAAATACTCAGCAAACATTAGTGACTCAGTCACTATAGACTAAAATAATGATGCTCGACATGAAATATGAATTATTTCACTTTGCTCAAATCTGTCCTGATGCATCTTAATCTATGCAGATATGGACTTTTTCTCAACATATGTTAGGAACTGATGTAAGATTAAAACATTATAGGACTTAGTTCCATACATAACTTCTTTGCTTAGTTCGAAGTGGTGTGATCACCTGATCTATTGGATTGGGTGACCTCAGGTGCTCTGGCTTCACTACTGCTTCCCTCTTCTTTCTTCTTCCATGTTTTGTTCATTTGATTTCTCATTTTCTTAATGATTTCTTCATTCTTTCTTTGATCATTTCTCAGTATGGGTGTTCTGAAATCTTTCTTTAGATGATCTATCTTATTTCATTTATAACATACCATACTTCCATTTATCCAACTTTTGGATTTTCCCTTAAAATATGTCTTCAGACAATTTGCTCCAATGTGCCCATATTTTCCACAGTAATGACAATTGTACCAAGTGTTGTAATCCCAATTGTATGTGCTACCCTTCTTAGGTGGCTTAGTCTATTGATTTGATGACCATTTGGGTTTTGATCTGCATTCAAATGCTCTATGTCCATATTTTTGATAGTTGAAATAGTGTCCTTGAAAATTTGGTGAGGTAGGTGGATTATGGACCTTTGTCCTACATTCTTGTGCCTGATGTCCACGTTTCTTACAATTAAAACAATGTCCATTGAATTTTGGTTTAGGATAAGATTTACCATGTTTGCTTCTACAAATGTTGGTTGTATGTCCTAGCTTTCCACAATGATGGTATGTAGGCTTGTTGTTCTTTGGCTTTGCACTCCTTTTCTCTCCACTCTTTGATGATTCTCCTTCCTCAATGGATGATAGTTGCTCATCATGTCCAAGTCCAGATGTATCACTAGATCTTCTGGGTGACCTTAATAGTTCTTTGAAGTATCTTACAACTTCATTTGGCTTGTTCATCCTTTCATTAACTTCCTTTTCAGATCTTAGTTCATTCCTTAGTTTATTGTTTTCTGATTTGAGATTGATGAGTTCCACATCTTTACTGCCCAATTCTTGATTAACCAATAGCAGTTGATTTACCATGTCTAGTTGATTGTTTGTCAACCTTTGCATGTCATTTGTCTTTTCATCAAGTCTCATTGATATTTGTCTTTTATCTTCTTTGGCCATTGTCTTGTCTTCTTCAACTTTCTTTTTCTGTTCAACTACTTCACAAAGTCTCATAGATTGAATTTCTTGTTCTCTCTTCAGATTTATTATGTCCTCATTCAGTGTGTTGTTTTTCTCCAGTAGTTCTTTTATGACTTTGTCACTTTCTATAGAGTTCCCACTACCAAATAGTCCAATAGTATCTTCTTCTTGATATTGTGTTTCATTTTGTTGAATAGCAATTTCTCTTCTTCTACTTAAGGATTTCTTCAGTTCTCCTTTGGCTGCTTCAAGTTGTTGTAATGCAAGTTGAATGTCAATCTTCTGATTCTCTATAATTTTTCCCAACTTATAAACCTCCATCTCAAGATCTTTATCTCACAAGTGGTTAGACTTCTATAAGAGACCAATGCTCTGATACCAATTGTTGGAAATCTATTGGGAAAAAGTGATACTGAGAGGGGGGGTGAATCATATATCATCGATTTATCCATTTTGACATAAATGAAACCTTGCATAGCATTAACATAAAACTCAACAATGTAATGGATCTAATAAGCTAAACATCACCCATGAAAATAAACATAAAACAATGATTTTGGTTACCCAGAAACACTTGAAAGGTAAAACTGGGGTGGAGATGACACCCACAAATATTCACTACTGCACTATAAAATTTTCCTGTTAGGGCTACAAATTTGATCACAAAATATGATCTACCCTATGAGGGGTCTTCCCTATTAAGAGCTTTGAGATTTATACAATCTACCTTGCAAAAGGATTTAAGACTTACAAATAAGTAAGCACTCAGTTAAGAGATTTACTAAGGTCTGTCAAAACCATTCTATTAAGAGATTTACCCTGATACACTTGTTAAAATGTCTCAGTACCTGATCCTTTAGTTTTCACTGTGATGTTGATTACAGATCTTCTCCTTCCAGTATAGATTTGATCTCATCTATCAAATATGTCTCTGTTCTGCCCTTCACTACTTTGGTCTGTTCTACTTGGTCACTGAACTCTATTAGAATACTTCTCTATTATGAAGATATTCTCTCTATCACACTCTTTCTTCCACGCATTCATCATTTTAGGGTTTAGACCACATCTTATATAGACAATTAACTTTCTCCAAGATTTAAGATCTACGATCTAGATTATCTCATTTTGTCGCTTAATCTTTCCTTAATTCTGATTGGTTCCATGTATTAAATAGGGATTAATGATTACAATATAAGAGTGTAATCACCTCCATGGTTCCCTCAACAAACAACAAATGAAATATAAATGTCGGCCAAAATGGTTTACCTAGGTGTTTGTGCCATAACAAACACATATGTCAATTCTAGCATGCTCGGCATTGGATATCTCTGGCACTTGGCATTCACTATTCTTTATACATTGGTGTTTGACATTTTCTTCTTTACATAACTCGACAAAAGATGACTCGGCTAATACAAAAATACTTGGTGACCACTGTTTTACTCGGTAGTGACTACTGCTTGGTAAATGTACATTATACATGACTCGGCCTATATATGATGACTCGGTCACAATGATGACCGACCAACATTGCCTAGAAAATGAATAAGTGTAAGACACTAATAGACAACAAAAATTTAGGGATCAACATTGTCTTCATCAAAAGACTTCACAAATTTAAAAAATGAAGCATGTGTGAAATATCTAAGGCAATATATCTCCAACAAAAGACTAGAGTAAGGAATGTCTCCCACCAAAACTGCAAATATAAAATAGGGAGGGTCTTCCACCTCTACAATTGTAACAGTGCCAAAATCCAACTGGAATTTTCAGATACAAGAAAACATTAAATCCATGACATGCTACCTATTGACACCTGAAAATTTAGGTCCTAAATATGCAAAATACCAGGGAAGTATAATCTTTATTTTCATTTTCATCTTATTTTCCTATGTTAAAAATTTAAATGATTGAAAAGGCATAAATATTTGTCATCATTCTATATTCATGAAATGGGTTTTAGTTATTTTATTTCAATAAATTTAATGCATATATATATTTTGGAATAAAATAATTATAAAAATAATAAATAAAAAGGTGGCAAGAGGGAGTTGAACACTCGACCTCTCAAGCCAGCCTTTTTTCCTACCTACCTACCCCCTAACCAATTTGTCTATTATTATTCTTCGAGAGGATTTGGAGGAGAAACTAATTTATTTACATTTCTATGTGCAGGTGAAAAATCAACACAAATTTCTCATTCAGGGAGTATTTCTTTCCTTAATAATTTTAAATTCAAAATGAAATATTCCTTTCCTATGTGTTATTCATTTTATTGATTTTAGCAAAAAAGAGTGGGGAGAGGGAGTTGAACACTCAACTCTCGAGCCACCCTTCTTCCTATCCTAACTACCTGACCCTACCCTAACCAATTGTCCTATGTTATTCCTTGAGAGTATGGGTAGGAAATAAGGGATAAATATTAGAGTGTTTTATTTTCTTTTAATAATTTAGAAATAAATTATTAGGAGAATAAATGTATTATTTTTCTCCTGTATGTGTGTTAAAGAGATTTTACATTTCACAAGATTATTGTTTTTACTAATGTGATTGTTTTTAGGTTTCATTTTAGTCTACCCTAAAAACATTAAAGCGAAAAATGTAATATGGTAAATTATGTTGGTAAAGATTACTATGTTCATTAGGTTTGAAATAAATTTCAATTTTGCATAAATCTTTAATTTTCAAATACCTAAATGTAATCTTGTGATTTTACCCTATTGTAATTTTAATTTAAAAAAATTAACTTGTAGGGTAAAATGGGCATAATTGATTATATATTACCATGCGTGATTTTTTTTTCATCTTTTTCATTTTAGGAAATATTAATTTGGTGATTTGAATGTATTCTCTTATTATTATTTTTCACTTTCATTTTATCAAATGATTTGTAAATATATGCATATTAAGGTTTTTGTTTGGAAAATGAAACTATTTTATTCCAAAGACCTAAATGCATTTTATTAAGTGGTTATAAGATTTTATTTTCACATTAATATTTCTTAAATGTTAGGGTTGTCACTTTTCTAAAAAGTTTTTATTTCACTTACCCTATGTGAGTTATTTTAATAATACTATGAATTTAGGGTAAGTGCTCCCCTTTTTTAGGGAGAGTTATAAATCTTTTGCCCTAATGATTTAAAGAGCATTTCTATTATGTTATTTATTTTGCCTTATTTTTCTGAAAGAGTATTTTTAGAAAGTAAATGCATTATGGTTAATAACTTATGAAAGTAAATTTAAAAATTGAAAAATTTAAAGTTATATTCCTATGCAATAATTTTAGGTGTTGATAACATTTTTATATGTTTTGATAACTAAAGTAAGTATCTATGATTAATGGTTTAATTTTAATGGTATTTCTATTTTATTTATCATTTGAAATTTTCAATTTTATCCCGCCAGATATTAAAATAAAATTTTCTCATCGAATTTCATTCGGCTTGGAAACAAAATTGACTATTTAAGAAAATCAATATTTTGCACAAGGTGAAAACAAGCAATACCCTCCCAGGCGCTTCAAAAACATCCAAGGTGTAAAATTTTCATTTCAAAACCTCTAGATCTACCAAAATTCGCTAAGGCACCCAAAGACTCGGATCTGGGAAAAATGTCAAGGCTTGCTCAAGAATTGGGGGTCCCCAAATTCTTTGGGGCGATGGTGTGAAAACCTCACAACATCTAGCATCAACCCAAATAAATGTTCCTGAACATTTCAAGAATAAAGTAACTTAGAATAAAGAACCTCGGGATGACCTACCCGAAAGTCCACTCAAGGACAAGCACTCAACAAGGGAAAGAATTCTCAAGTTGAACTTAAGCACCGTTTCCATAAGTTACCCACATGTGTGCAAATGATTTATTCCCCACTCAACAAGAACTTGATAATCTCTCAAATCCATCGAACTCGGCTATTATAATATCCTTACTTCAAAAGCATCTTGGATAGATCTTCGCTACCAATTAAGCGTCTGTAGCCCTGACGGAGTTATCATTGTGGCACCACAATCACAGGTTTACCTTTAGTGACTACTTAGTAGCACCAGTAGAGATGATTGCACACCCTTTAGAACCAATTTTCATCTTTATTTTCACTTTGATATTGCATTTCATTTTGCGTTAATTCTCATTTTTTCTCTTTTTCTCATGATACTTCTTTCTCTTTTCAATCTTTTGTTTGGCTTGCAGGCAATGAAGCCCATAGAGGGTTTGGAAGACCACAGTGGCGCTGAAGCAGGTGTATGATTTTCACCAAGTCCAACTTCACTTCAAAACACCAAGAACTCATAGCAATTAAGTGAGAGTAAAATGTTGTAACCATGTCAAAGGTAACTCAAGAGCCACTATCGAGTTTGACCCAAATTTATTACAATTCCTACCATAGACCAACGACTAGGCACAACCTTGAATCCCCTAAACTTTGTCAAATGTATTCAAGAAATGAACAAGATGGAATCTAGGTATATCGTCTTAAAATGGAAGCACTTCCATGATAAGAGTGTTTAGCCCTCCGAGTAAGTGGTTTGGGGTCATGTTGTATACACTTAAAAATGGCTTCATTAATTAATTAAATATTTATTATTTAATTAATATTGACTTGATAAATTAATTAAATATTTATTATTTAATTAATAATTATTCCTCTATTTATTAAATAAATTATTCAATTTATTTAGTAAATTCACTATAGTTTATTCCTCTATCCTAAGTCTTCTAATTTGTCTTATTAAAGTGATTTAATTAAATATACAATCACCTAAATATGACTAAGTCCCCTAGTCCACCTCACCTACCTAGTCACCTGACACATCACTTTGGCTAAAATAAATAATAATTATTAATTTTTTATTAGTAATTATCCTCACCCACACATGTCCTATTCTTAATGGCTATGTGCCCTCATAGGACTTGGTCTCATGACCACATGTCCTCTCTTAAACCAAGTCAAGAGACATGCCCTATTCCTAAGGGGATTCTTAAGCCACCTCTAAGGGTCAAAGGTGACTCATGGGACAGTTGTACAAAGAGTCCTCATGAGGAAAAGGTCTCTCCCTCTTTCTCTCTTGGGTCTTTGAGAGACACTTGACATGTGTCTTTCCCTTCCACTTTGTTCTTCTCCATGTTAATGTGAGAGGAACATCATCCCTATTCTCCCTCTCACATTCCAACTACATCCCCCTTTCTCTCAACTCCTTCAACCAAGTCAATCCTAACCCTAGGATCTTCCACCTTTCATTCTCAACCGTAGGATTGTGCAACCTAGGCCTAGATCCTCCAAAAATTTATAAAAGGAGCCTCATTTCCCCTTTGTGAGCTAATAGGTATTTTTGGAATTCAAGCAATCAAGCATCCAAGCATCCAAGCATTCTAAGAGCAATCAAGCATCCATATTATCATCAAATCCATTTTGAATTCCATCCATTAGTTGCATAATCAAGCTTTAAGCTTTTCTTGCATTCATCATCAAATCTCCACACTTTGATAGCATCTTGGGAGAAGGCTTCATTTGGAAATCTGAGAGCTCAACATCTTTAAGAAATCAAGGCTAGGAGAGCAATGGAGACAAGCTACATGGTAGGTGAAGATAAAATGTTATTTTAGCTTCATTTTGATTGTATTCTTCATTGTAGTTTGCTAATTAGATAGATTTATTAATCTTAGAATAGTTAATTTATCATTTAGAATAGTATTCACCTAATTTTGCATACATTTTTGGTGCCCACCATGGGGCAACCCACATTTTTCACTTTCAGTTTTTAGTTTTTCGTGTGCAAGTTTTTCTACAAGTTATTTCTGTGCATCCATCCACGATTCCTGCGCATCTGTTAATTTCTGCTACGCATATATTTTATGTTACCATAGTCACAACTTTCCATCTGACTTTTCATTTTTTGTCAAATTGTTGCGCATTCATTTAACTGTTTCACGCATACATATGTTTTTATTGTGCATCTGTACTTTTTGCACATTCATACCATATCCTGGCGCATCCATCTTATTTTGCTATGCATACATACTTTCTGCGCATACATTCACATTTGTTGCGCATTTATTTCATTGTTCTGCGCATTTGTTTATTTGTGTAGAAAAATTCAATTTTTTGTTAGATTTCATTTTAGCTAACTTTTTAACAAGTGTCTGTTTGTTCTGGTAGTATTTTAGGTTGTTTTTGCAAGACATAATTTTGAAGACCCCATTGCTAAAAAAAATAAAAATTTCTAACAGTTTGATTGCAGATTGCAAAGTGGTTTGCAAAATAAACTACAATCTCATTTGGGCTTAAAAAAAGACATGTTTTTGCTTTGTGTGTCTTCTTTAGCATAGAATCAAGTGTCTATTGTGTTTTTCTTTTTAAGCTATCTATAATCCCAAAATTATAACAACGTGTCGTCTCCCCTCGCCATTCGTGGATCTTGGGTGTAAGAGAAATTGTTATAATTTTTAGAGGGTGGTCTTTGGTGGGAAAAGAGGTACTCACCCCAAGGAACGACCCAACCAGTAACAGGCTAAAGTCAAGCCCTTCCAAACCAGTATATAAAAAATTCTAGTGTGATTAATCTCACATTAGAGGTGTGAATTTGTTGTGGCAACCAAAATCTCCTCCAGTACCCTAGTGATGTGTTAAAGTCCTACTTAGTAGAGGTGAAAGCCTTGCTTTGAAAGGATTGGGAGAGCCCCCTTAATTGAGAAAATGACTTGATCACAACCACCTGAACGGATGTCCTTACTACAAAAAAATTTTTAGTGGCCAAAAACCTTCTATTTGCTGGCTCAAGGGGTCACCCAAGCCCGTGAAGACACCCCACATTACTCACAGTTCATAGTAGAGATAACAGTTCTTTGGGAAGTAATGACCCATTGAATTCGAAACTTGGTGTGCCTGAGAAGTGAGTGCACTGTAAGGAGGAGCCTATGCCTCCAAGTTCCTAGGCTATCCATTGTGAATTTGCATGGCTGGATTTTATTATCCTAGTGGGGATTCAGCAGATATCGTCCTTGCCAACCATAGGATTGTAAGCGTGTTTTTGCATTCATATTAGCATAGTTAGATTAAAATAATTTATGTTTTACGTGTGTGTGTTTATGCATTTTTCATTTGCCAAAAACCAAAAAAAATCAGAAAATTAGACCAAATTCACAATCTTGCCGTTCAAATCAATCAAAAACAAAAACCTGCGCATTCATACCAATTTGCTGCGTATACATTAAACTGTTCTGCACATTTGATACCTTTTTTCACGCATTGGTTACAACTTGCTGCACATTTGTCTCATCTTGTTGTGCATTTTTCAATCTGTCCTACACATTTGTTGCTGTGCATTTACAATAGTGAGCATTTCCACAAACTTTGAAATTTTTGAAATCACTTTTTTAGATACCCATTTTCGTCCTTAGTAAGATTCTAAAAAAACATTCAAGTTACACAGACCTCTGATCTTTAGTTTGACCATTTTCATCACTTTTCATCAATTTTCATCAACCTTTCTTCACCAAAAATCATCAAATCATTTCTTCTAATCCTTTGAATTTCCAAATCTAGTGTTGAAACATTACCCTATCTATCAGATTTTGATCTTTGTCAGTTTATCCTAACAGGATCTATCATCCTCAATCTAACTTACCTAGGTCGCTATCTCTTGATTTTCTTTGTCATATCATAGTGAACTCTGTACTTCCTATTGACTTAGATTTTATCAAGTTGTCTAATCATTTTTCAACATCTTTTCACTATCTTTTCTATCAACCATTTCCATATCTTTTCATCAAAAATCTTTCATTCCACAAATCAATTTTCCCATTTTATGGTTCAAACTCAATCTTAGAAACTAAAACAACCCATTGATTCAGAATCCCTAGACAAAATGGATGGAAACAAAAGTCATGACAAGAATCCTTGGCCCAAAGCTCCTAAGAAGACTTCACTTTTTACATCCGAAGAGGAACCACTAGATCAAGAACTTAGGGATGCTACACAAGACCCTAGATTTTATCATGTCATGGAAAGACTCCTAGACCTAGATAGAGAGATGTATTTCCTCATGCTTTCTCAACAAGGAGCCAAACTACCAAGTGATTTTGATATCCCTCATCTTAGAGAACCAACTATTGTAACCAATCAAGAAATTCCTAGTAGTTCTCAAGATACTCATGGAGCAAAAGAAACCAAACAGCCATCTGATGCTTCTCAAATTGATCAGCAAAACCATTCTTCCCAAAATCATGCTTCTCAAAACAATGCTTCCCACAACAATGTTTCCCAAAACACTCAAGGAAACACGTTATCTTTGGATCTCGTTCTACAACAAATCCATGACATCCAAACTGGATCATCAACTAAGAAGTATTCCTTGGATGATATATGTCCTTATCCTTTTGATAAGAATTTAGCAATGATTCCATTCCCTCCTCATTTTGAGGTACCAAAATTTGACAAATACAAAGGGAATTCAGATCCACAAGACCATATTCGTGATTTTTGTGCTACTTGTATTGAAGTCGCTCACAATGACACTTATCTTATGTGACTATTTCCATGAAGTTTAGGAGGACAAGCCATGGAATGGTTCTCCAAACTACCCCCAGGCATCAAATCTTTCAATGAGCTTCTTGACAAATTTGTGATTCATTATTCCTATCACATCAAACATGAAGTCACTATGCTTGATCTTTGCAATGCACATCAAAAGAATGGAGAACCCTTCCTTACTTTTTTGCAAAGATGGCATCAATTGTTTGCCAAATATCCACGAACGATTCCTAAACAAGAAAATATGGATATTTTTGTGCACAACCTTACACCAGAAATGAGTTATAGGTTACAGTTACAATGTCCACCAAACTTCAATAAGCTCATATAAAGTGGTATCAAAATTGAGGAAGCCATGGTCTGAAAAGGTGAGATCAAACTTTATTCTAAAGACAATGCTGGATCCTCAAATTCCAATTCCAAAAAGTACAACAATGACAAATCAAAATTTTGGAATAAAAATAAAAACATTGTCAATGATGGGATTGTTGATAATCATAATGTCAAACCAACACAACCCCTTCTCAACCTCACAAGTCAGGCCAATGCTACTCAAGGAACCTACAACAATCAATCATCAAATCAAAACACCAACAAAGATTCATCTAAACCAAGATTGCCTTTTATGTCACCTCGAAGAAATTTTACTCATTTAGGGGAATCCCTTGAATCAGCATTACAGAAGTTAATCACAAAGAAACTCATTATACTTCCTGAAATGAAAGACTTTGAACCTAGAGTAAAACCTTCTTGGTGTAATGCGAATGATTATTGCGAGTTTCACAGAGGAAAAGGACATAAAACCAATGACTACCTAAGACTCAAAAATGTAGTTCAAGACTTGATTAAAAGTGGTGAAATTGGTGTTGATGGACATACCTCAAATGAATCTCATACAACTTTCAAAGATCCACTTCCTGAGCATGAAAAAGGAGGTTCTTCCAACACTAAGAGTGACAATCAAGCCAATTATAATTCTCCTCCATATCAATATGTTGGTAACATTTTTGAATGTCATCCTTCTAAGTATTATGCCAATGTTATTACCATCAAAGGAAAATCAGAGAGTCAACTAGTCCATGTTACTACTCGTGCTCAATCCAAGGTTACTCTCCAAGGAGTCCAGTCTAAACCAAGCACATCTCAAAACAAGCTGGTTTATGTCCCAAAGTCTACATCAAATATTTCCAACCAGTACAATATTTTGGAACAACTCAAGAAAACACCTGTCGAGATATCCATCTTAGAGCTTTTTCATCTATCCCCATCTCACAAAGATATCCTTGAAAAAGCTCTCTTAGAGACCTAGGTCCCCACAAATTTAGATCATGATCAATTTCAAGCTATGGTGGGCCACTTAACAACCCCGCATTACCTATCCTTCACTGAAAATGATGACTTAGCTATTACCCAACCTCATAATGCTCCCTTACATATTGAATTCCTTGTCCAGAGTCACAAAATCAAATGAGTGCTAATAGATGGAGGAGATAGCTTAAATATCTGTACATTGAAACTAGTCCTTGCATTGGGATTTTCTGAAAATGTTGTTGATCCCAAGAAGAAAATCATGATAAAAGCTTATGATGAGGAAGAGTGGTCATCTAAGGGGTCTGTTGTTCTACCAATCAGAGTAGGTCCTATAATCATTGTTCTACCATGGATTCATTCCATGCAAGCTGTACCATCAACTTATCATCAATGCTTGAAATTCCCTCATAATGGTCAGGAGGTCACTATCAAAGGAGATGCTAATCCATTCCAGTATTGTAGCTCTATGAAGACATCTGATTCTTTGATACCTTATAACCATACTAGATCTTCTACAACTACACCCAGTGATCCTAAAAATATAGCATCAACTTCTAAATCAACTGGGATCAAGATAGACATAAAAGAAAGAAGTATGGGAGAATACACTTTAGGTCAAGCTCTTTACATCATAGAGTTACCTTTATCTCCTAGATCATATGGTCGATCTTTGATCACTAAACAATAATCAGAACCCCCTTCAACACTTGTTTATGACACATTTATAAGTGGGGGCACAATATCCAAAAGAGGCAGTTGAGCATAATGCTAATCATTTTCTTAAGTCATAGAAGAATGAAGAAGATATCAAACATGAATATATATCACCTGATGTCTATGGTAAATGGTATACTTTGTTACAAAAGATGGGATACCAAGGTGTTGGACCTATACGGTTACAAAGAGAAGGTGTTATCAAACCGATTTTGCAAAATCCAAACTATCAAAGAGACACTATAGGATTAGGATACAAAGGAGAAGGACCAAAAGAACCAAAAGGAAAAGAAAAGGTCACACCTTTTCATGAGATATCTAAAGCTCCTGCCTTACAATTCAGAAAGAATGGTATGTATGTAGACCTAGAGAAACAAAGGATAGCACAGAGAATCATTGATCGACTTGGGGATAATGATGATTCTGACTCAAATGATTATGAATGGGATTCACTATTTGATTGTACTGAAGAGATAGGAGTTGATGTTGTCCATCACCATAGTAATGATTACCATGAGGGAGAGAGTTCAAAGACTGACTCGCTAGGATTGGTCCCACGTGATGCTACTTTTGTCGATTGTGAGGAAAGTGACCTTTATCTTGCGATAGATGAATCAGATGAGAGTATGGAAATAGACCTTGTTGATACCATCATAAACCTTGACAAATTTTCCATCAATACCATTTCTGCCTTTGACACTGACCCGAATGATCCAATGTCCCTTGTATATCCCGAGCTTATCGATTGGGATTCTCTCGATCATTCAGAACTTGATGTATTCCATAATGATGATGCAATCATTGACTATCTTGGAATCAAAGATCATTTACCACCAGGGGATCACAAGTCAAGATTTTCAATCAAAATCAATGACATGGCCTACTTTGGTGAGAGTGCCAATCCTTTCAGTCATAAAAATATAAAAATAATCAACATATCTAATGGTGAAAACCACTCAGTGGTAGTATTAGATCCAAAAATAGTAAAAAGAAATGACGCATCTGATGGTGAAAACCTCTCTAAGGTGCTTGACGATGGAAGGATTGACACTCTTCCCAACTATCTATATCGAGAGAAATCTTCTATACTTATAGAACCAATAGTACCTCTTAACATTGGAACAAAAGAGTCTCCGTGCATCCTCAAAGTAGTAGCATCCTTGACAGAATTAGAGAAAGAAACTTTTGTAAAAAATTTCAAAGAAAGACAAATCAACTTTGCTTGGTCCTATGCTAATATGCCTGGCCTAGATCCAAATATCATTATGCATCATTTATCTATTAGACCAAGTGTAAAACTAGTTAAGAAAAAGCTCTGCAAGATGCACCCCCACATTGCACTAATGGTTAAAGAAGAATTGAAGAAGCTCCTAGATGTTGGATTCATTCATTCTATTGATTATGTTGAGTGGATTTCAAATATTGTCCCCGTCTCAAAACCAGACAAGTCTATCTGGATTTGTATTGATTTTCAAGATCTTAATAAAGCTTTTCTGAAAGATGACTTTCCTCTGCCAAATATTGACATTATTGTTGATCTGACAGCTGGGCATGAGATGTTATCATTAATGGATGGATTTTCTGGCTATAACCAAATCAAGATTGCGCCAGAAGACCAGGAAAAGACTGCTTTTACTTGTCCATGGGGTACATATTGTTGGAATGTGATGCCTTTTGGCCTCAAAAATGCTGGAGCAACTTACCAAAGAGAAATGACCACAATCTTTCATGATATGATGCATACCATTATGGAAGATTATGTTGATGATATTTTACTAAAATCCAAAGATAGAGCTGGTCATTTGAGAGTGTTGGATATAATATTCACCTGGATGGAAAAGTATCAGATTTGACTCAATCCAAAGAAATGTGCATTCGGAGTTACATCCGGTAAACTGTTAGGGTATATTGTCTTAGCCAAAGGAATTGAAGTAGATCTAGAAAAGGTTAAAGCAATAATGGAGATGGCTTCCCCCACTAACATCAGTCAGTTAAGATCTTTACATGGATGTCTCCAATCCATTTGAAGATTTGTTTCTCAACTAGTAGATCGAAGTCATCCCTTTCAACATTTGTTGCATAAAAATATCTTATTCCAATGGGATGCTAAGTGTGAAGAATCTTTCAATAAAATCAAGCAATATCTGGTGAATCCTCCAACTCTGATGTCACCAATTCTGAGCAAGCCACTCTTGCTCTACATTTTAGCTATGACAGTTTCACTAGGTGCTCTTCTGGCTCAACAAGATCATGAAGGAAAAGAAAAAGCCATCTATTATATCAGTCGCACCCTAGTGGGATATGAGCTAAGATATTCTCCTATAGAAAGAACATGTCTGGCCATTGTTTTTGCTTCACAGAAGTGGTGACATTACATGTTGTCACATTCAATCAAGCTCATCGCAAAGATTGATCCTTTAAAGTATCTATTAAGCAAAATAGCATTGACAGGCAGATTGGCTAAGTGGGTCATGCTACTTAGTGAATTTGATATTGAATATGTAGATAGGAAAGCTATCAAAGGTCAAGTGATAGTAGATCAGCTAGTAGATGCTCCATTAATGGATGACCAACCTATACACACAGAGTTTCCTGATGCACACATCTTAGCTTTATCTACACAAACATGGCAACTATATTTTGATGGATCATATACTCAACAGGGTTCAGGAGCTGGTATTCTCTTTGTCACACCGCAAGGATATACAATTCCAAAATCTTACAAGCTACTCTTTCCTTGCACCAATAACGTAGCAGAATATCAAGCTTTGCTGATTGGGTTGAAGATGGCTTTACAATGGAAAGTAACTAAAATAAATGTCTATGGGGATTCTCAGTTAATTATAAACCAGGTTAATGATGATTATCAGACTAAAGATGATAAGTTATTACCATATGAACGTATGGTTGATGACTTCAAACAATATTTCTCAGTCATCACTTTTGAATAGATTCCTCGACATGATAACAAGGCTGCCAATGCAATGGCAACAATTGCTTCTTTGTTTGATACAGAAGATACCAAGGTCCATTTTGAGTTTTTGGTGAAATCCTTGACTTGTCCTGCATATGATGATCCTGATATGAGTATTATATTTTATCTAATCAGACACGACTCCCCAACCTATGGAAAAATCTATTCCTATCTGAAAAATGACATCCTACCTACTGACCTATCCCGAAATCAAAAATGAACTTTTCTCCACCAAGCCTCCCGCTATGTCCTAATATCTAATACCCTTTATCGGCGAGGTCTTGACGGTACTCTCCTATGATGTCTTGAGCATGATGAAGCTCAAACTGCCTTATGAGACGTACATGAGGGTATTTTTGGGACACATTCAAGTGGCCCTTCTTTGGCTAAGAAACTCATGCGTATGGGTTATTATTGGCCTACCATGGAAACAGATTCCTTTCATTTTGCTAGGGCATGCAAGAAATGTCAGATACATGGAAACCTTATTCATGCTCTAGCACAAGAGTTACATCCTTTTACAACTACCTTGCCATTCAGTTGGTGGGGACTCGACCTTGTGGGCTATCAATCCTCCATCTTCCAATAGTCACAAGTGGATTCTCACTGCAACAGAGTATTTTACTAAATGGATTGAGGACGTTCCATTGATTACCGCCACAGGGAAACAAATATCCATGTTTATCCTAAATTATATCATTTGTAGATATGGTATACCTATGTATCTCATTAATAATCATGGGAAATACTTTCAAAATTAGGACATGGATGAATTGTGTGTAAAATTCCATATCACCCATAACTATTCCACCATATACTATCCCCAAGGAAATGGCCAAGCTGAGGTGTCAAATAAAACTATTGTTAAAATCCTGCAAAAGATTGTCAATGATGTTGGCCGTGACTGGTATATCCAATTGAATCCAGCCTTATGGGCTTATCGTACTTCCATCCGCACTCCTACTAGAGCCACCTCATATTCCCTTGTCTATGGATCTAAAGCAGTCCTTCCCCTCGAGGTCGAGTTGCCTTCACTTCATGTCACTCTCAAAGATTTGATTCCTGATGAAGACTATAGAGTTGCATGGTTGACTGAACTAGAACTGCTGGATGAACACCGTAAAAGAGCTTATGATCATTTTAAAGTCTATCAACAGCGTATGTCTCATCAATATAAAAGCAAGGTAAAGATCAGAGACTTTCAATTGGGTGACTTAGTCCTTTGAGAAAATCCAAAGAATCAATTGCATTGTGAGAAGAAGGGCAAGTTCGAACCCAATTGGTTAGGTCCTTTTGTAGTAACAGCAATTTATGGTTCTAGGGCTTATCAATTGTCCACACCTAAGGGAGATCCTCTAGATGAACCTCTGAACAATATCCATCTCAAGAAGTTCTGTCCTTGAAATCCCAATGCAAGGGCTATGTATATATTTTGTAAATACAAAAATTCATAAAAATACAAAAAAAACCAAAAAATCAAAAGAAAATTGCAATAAAAGCATGTGGTGAAAACTTGGAAACAGACACCATGTGTATCAAGTTAGCTCCTTTATCTATTAGGATTCTTCTAGTGTGTCCATTCATTGTATATATCAACAACAAAATGGCTAGTTAGTCCCCATTCCCACCATGTACATATAATAATAAAATGGCCAGTTCATACACCATCCATTGTATTTACCCATAATAAAACCCCATCATAGCTTGATCATTTGTCATGGTCTTCATCCTAGTCTTGTTACGTCCTTTTTCATCCATAATAAGTCAGTCCATCACCTAGCTGGGGGCATGTCCTCAACCTAGTTCAGGAAGTGGATCTATGATAGTCATGACTCTTAGAGGACACAATGGAGTATTTTCACCAGACAAGAAAACACAATCAAACGTTCTTTCACAATGATATCTTTATGATGAATCGTGATCTGTGATCTATCCTTTGAAACATGGCTGTTTATCTATCGATTCTTGACTATACATCATCAATTGAAGTAATCACTATACCTTACACTATCTTTTGGCAAAAGAAATGTATATTCATGGCAAGCATGTTAGAATGATTTGTTGTAGCTTATGCATTCATATCTGGATTTTATTGTTATCATGTTCCCTATGATATTCTGTGATATCTTTGACATAAGTTTGAAACTCCCATATGTCATTGATTAGGATAGCTAGGATGGGGCATGGTATTTTCTTTGATTGTTGTTTGTGGGATATTTTCTAATGAAGTTGAAGGAACAAATAGTTGGGATGTCTGTGCATAAGTGCCTTCATCAATTTCATAGTATTGACAACATACAAATCATGTTGTTCTACAAATGCTATTTATGGTGATACGCCAGCACATACCTCGACTCCAAATATTTGTTCCCCGATGGAGGGGGGGAATATTCCTTATCTGTTATGCAAATGAAACTCAGGTCATCTCAATTCAATTATACCTAGATGCTTGTCAAGTTTTCTACATTAAACTCCATGCAAGAAGTGCTCAGGTCATCCTGGTTTAATTATACCATGATGCTTGCATTTTCTTGCAACATAATGAGCTCAATGATGAAAATCAAATTCCAAGTTATTATGAAGTTCTAAGATGTTACATGAAGTTGTGGAGATATACTCATTTCATATTGCATTTCATTTAAACAGTTCACAAGTTGCATAATAGTGCTCCTTTTATAGGGATTTGTAGGATATCTTTCTTATTAGGTTATCTGTGCTCCTAGTCCATTCTTCTTATGTAAGATACATTGTTATTTAAGTTGAGGACATTTGGACAACAAAAACATTGAGTTTTTACCTTGCATCTTACAAACCTTTAATCACATTCATTTAGGCCATGCATTATCTTTATTTGTTATGTTCATTTGTATATTATCCATCTATATTACATGCATGTTTCATGTGTTGTTTTGTTATAGTTGTCATTCACATCTCATTGTCTTTTCATTAGGGTGAACATTGTATATTTTAGTCATCTTACGACCATTTCCATTCACTACATATTAAATGCATTTTACATCATTTATTATCATTCATTTATTATCTTCATCATTTATTATCTATTATATGCATTTTAACTTCATCATTTATTATCCATTATATGCATTTTATATCATTTATTTATTATCCATTACATGTATTTCAAATCATCATTCATTTACATCATTTATTTAATGTCCATTCATTTTCCATTATCCACATTGTTCTTTATATCATTTCATTAGTAATCACATAGCATTGTATAGTGTAAACTCATTTAAGACATGCATTTATATCAACATCATATGTTCAATCATTAACCATTAAGCATCAAATAGAATATAAAGCATTTTGCATTCTAAGACATACATTCTATGCATATTAAAGTAAGACATCACATCCTGTATATGTCAGTGCGCACATGTATAAAATCATTAAAGCAAATCATGATAGAACTGCATCACTGTATATATAGAGTCCATCATATAGCGTCAATCATATAAAGTCCATCAAATACAACAAAACTGTCCAAATGTCCAATGATATAAAGAAATATAACAATGTGTCCAAAGTCAGTGTCCATCAAGTCAAAAATATAATGATACAATGATAACATGATACAAGTGTTACAATGATCTCTCAAAAATCTATGATCCATTGCCTCCAGACTCTGTCTGTCTCTGTCTATGAGATGCAATGCGGCCCCATGTTGCTGAATCACCTGATGTTGAGGATCCACCATGATCTCCTGAACCTGTCGGTGCTCTAGGAGGGTGTGATGATACCCCTCCGCTACCAGTCGGTGCCTCTCTCTCATGAATCATAGTCCTACTAGCTACTAATCTCTCTCTGTAGCTCCCAATCCATTGATCCCTCGAGACCTCCTATTTGTAAGCCTCTCACCAGTAGGATATCTCCTTCTCAGCATGTATCATGGCTCTCAAGCTATCTCCATGGGGACCCAAATCCTCTGTGTGCTGCAGCTCATCTAAAAACATCTCTGACTTCCTGAGCCTCTCAATCGCTGCATCCCACTCATGTCTCAGTACTCCCATCTAACTCTCTAGCCTCTCAATCCACCTCTCCAGACCAAGAACACGGTCTGCCTGCACCTGTGTCATTGCTAGTCAGACTAGCAATGAGTCAATATCAGGATCCTCCTCCTCTACAACATCTCTCTCTATAAATAGGGATCATGTCCCCCTATATCCATCTCTGTTGGCTCCTCCTAAGCATCCACATCCTCCATAGGTGTATCCTACTCATCCAATCCATCATTAGGGATCTGTCCACCTTGTACTACTCTACCCTGTGCTAATAGAACATCTACCTCATCTGATGCCTGTATAGTTGGTATCTGTACTTGAGCCACTGGTACCTATAGTGGAGCTCCTGTAGCTAGCTATGCTGGTTGTACTAGCTATGCCGGAGGCTGTCTCTATCCCTATCTAGCTGGGGGTGGCATTAGTCCCCTCTACCTCACACCACCTCCTCTCATCCATGGTCCAGCCCGATCACCTCTCCCTCCATCTCCTCCATCTCCTCCATCACCTCCTCCACCATCACCGTCATCACCTCTCCCTCATCCCCACCTATCTCTCCCTCAACGTCTCCCACAGTGTCTATTTTTTGGATCTCTCTCTGGTGGTCTAGCAGCCAGATCTGTCAAGCGTGGAATAGGGAAGTCTCTTAGGAATTGCTCTAGATCTGTTGTCATCCCGGGGTCCATAACACTCTATCGCATCGTCCATGCCTAGAATGGCATGTCCAAAAACTCTTGTCTCACCACATCAAATGACACCATCGGTCCCTAGTCCTATCTCTCTTGATGAGTCCTAGTGAACTCTGTCACTCCCTGGGGCATGCCCTGGATCCTGCCAAACTGGCGCAAAACCCGTCTGACCAACTGTCTCTCTAGAATGAAGGGTGTCCACCCTATAATCCATCGTGACTCAAAACAAAATCCTAGCTACTACTCATTATCCCAGGGCTCACACCCTAGGTAAGGCCTCAATGTCACTGAATCCAATGTATCAAAGGTGTAATGCTAGAACTCCAAGTGTCCCAATTTTTCCTGAGACAAAACTGATGAATATAGATGGATATACGGTTGTCCTGCACCATGGAATCTAATGGCTACTAGTCGTGTCACTGCAATATGCTCCCATGCCCAAAAATGGAGTAGTGTGACACCTACTAATAGTGATGCACCCCTATGATACACCACCTGATGAAGATCATGATATAAGTGCGCTAATAAACAAATCCCCCAAGCAAACCGGGTCCCATCCAACATTCATTATAGAGTGTGGCCCCATCGAACTGAAAATCTATGTGATCTACGATCGGGGCAAATGAAACCCCCAATCGCTCCAGCTAGTACCACTGGTAGAGGCTCATACAAATCCACCATGTCCTCCCAGCTGATCTCCCCCTCATCAATGTCATCATCTTTGAAGATGGCTCTGCACTCTGTCACTCCGTTTTGTCGATCATAATGTACTAACTCCCTTGTGATAGGAAGCCAAAGGATGCGATATACATCCTCTAGTGTAACTGTCATCTCCTTTGTCAGAAGATGGAAGGTACTCATCTCCGAGTGCCACCACTCTGCCAATGCTATCATCATACTCTGGTTCGCCCTAATCTTGGGTGTGTAAATAACATGATATAATCCAGACGCACCAATCAGGAGTCTGTTAGTCTCTGACAGCACCGGTCTCAGATTTTGTGTGATGGGATATCTCTCCCGTGACATCAGAATATCAGTAATATCCTCCTATACAAATCAAATAAAATCAAGCTATTAGATTTTGATAAACTGATCTACAACATCTATCTATCCTATTATATCAACTACAAACATGTTCTATCATGTGTTTTAACAGATGATTTTATCAATCATCTAGTATCAAGACTGGTTAACTAGCAACCATGCTACAATGTTGCCTATCTTGACCTAATCGATCAAATTTAACCACCGACAGATCAAATTAGCTTATCGACATCTAGTTTGACCTATTTGACTTTCTAATTTGACCAAATTCTATCCATAAAACAAATGCGAGGCATAGAAAAATGCATGCACCATAACCTTTCACATTTGCATAGAAAACCATGTATGTGCAATTTTATTACACATTTGTGCAACAATTCACAATCAATGCACAAGTACCTATGCGCACTTTTAATTTACATTTGCGTGACAAAATTTTGATTCTAACATGCATGCGCCACTGCCCTAAACGAATGCGCAGAAGTCTGTATTTTCTGTGCAAACGTTGCAAATTGTTGCGCATTCATGTGCCGCAATGGTGCATTCATATTTCGGCCAAGAAATTTTTTTTTTATCTAATCTAACCTATGATTTGGCCTAACCTACGCATACTAAATCATATCCTATCATGCTAGAAATCAAAAATTGACAAAGTGGATCGAATCACCTACCGGCTCACCCAAATCGGGTGGTGGCTAGAAGTGTCTGGCCCTCTCGAAGCGGAGATCTGACAATGGGAATGACATCCTAGCGGCTTTGCTCTTCTCTCTCTCATGCTCTGATCTCCAAATGACAAATTTGCACAATGAGCTTATTGTGAACCCCTTAGCCCTATTTATAGCCTGTGGACCCTATGTGCTTGGTGTGTGGACCTTACCTCCCATTTTTTATTCCATTTCACCCCATTTTCACCCACCTTTTCTCCTGTTTCTTTCGTGAGATTGATTATCCAACTCGAAAATAATAATAATAATTTAAAAAAAAAAAAAAAATCATCATAAAATTTAAATCTTTTTTGTTAATCAATCTCTCGAGGGGGCATGCTTAGATCATTTCAGACATTGTCTGGGGCAGGGGCAAAATACTTGAAATTTTCTTTGAAACAATGTGACATGCACATTATCTCAAAGAGGGACAAAATGTATACACTTAAAAATGGCTTCATTAATTAATTAAATATTTATTATTTAATTAACATTGACTTGATAATTTAATTAAATATTTATTATTTAATTAATAATTATTCATCTGTTTATTAAATAAATTATTCAATTTATTTAGTAAATTCACTATAGTTTATTCATCTATCCTAAGTCTTTTAATTAGTCTTATTAAAGTGATTTAATTAAATGTACAATCACCTAAATATGACTAAGTCCCCTAGTCCACCTCACCTACTTAGTCACCTGACACATCACTTTGGCTAAAATAAATAATTATTATTAATTTTTTATTAGTAATTATCCTCACCCACACATGTCCTATTCTTAAGGGCTATGTGGCCTCATAAGACTTGGTCTCATGACCACATGTCCTCTCTTAAACCAAGTCAAGAGACATGCCCTATTCCTAAGGGGCTTCTTAAGCCACCTCTAAGGGTCAAAGGTGACTCATGGAATAGTTGTACAAAGAGTCCTCATGAGGAAAAGGTCTCTCCCTCTTTCTCTCTTGGGTCTTTGAGAGACACTTGACATATGTCTTTCCCTTCCACCTTGTTCTCCTCCATGTCAATGTGAGAGGAACATCATCCCTATTCTCCCTCTCACATTCCAACTGCATCCCCCTTTCTCTCAACTCCTTCAACCAAGTCAATCCCAACCCTAGGATCTTCAACCTTTCATTCTCAATCGTAGGATTGTGCCACCTAGGCCTAGATCCTCCAAAAATTTATAAAAGGAGCCGCATTTCCCTTTTGTGAGCTAATAGGTATTTTTGGCATTCAAGAAATCAAGCATCCAAGCATTCTAAGAGAAATCAAGCATCCATATTATCATCAAATCCATTTTGAATTCCATCGATTAGTTGCATAATCAAGCTTTAAGCTTTTCTTGCATTCATCATCAAATCTCCACACTTTGATAGCATCTTGGGAGAAGGCTTCATTTGGAAATCTGAGAGCTCAACATCTTCAAGAAATCAAGTCTAGGAGAGCAATGGAGACAAGCTACATGGTAGGTGAAGGTAAAATGTTATTTTAGCTTCATTTTGATTATATTCTTCATTGTAGTTTGCTAATTAGATAGATTTATTAATCTTAGAATAGTTAATTTATCATTTAGAATAGTATTCACCTAATTTTGCATACACATGTTATGCACCTTAATTAGGTCTTTGCATGTATTTGGCTTTCTCCCCGCTTTCCACTTCTTCCTGGCACTTGATTTCTTCATTCTAGGTGAAAATAGGGTTAGGATCCCGAGGATTCTCCTTAATTTCTTTCTTTTGTGGCTCTATTTTCTAGGTAGGATTCAGAAATAGGTCCTCCTAGCTTTCATCATAGTCATCATAAGATTTTATGTCTATTCCTGACATTCTATCCTGATCTAATTTCATTTCTAGGTTTTTGGGCATCCCCGGGACCTGCTGACCTGGCTCTGACTGAATCTGGGCCTAGGGTCAAATTCAAGGTTGATCCTGACTAGGTCAGGATCGAGCTCAAACCTAACTAGGTCAAGATCAAGCTCAAACCTGACTAGGTCAGGTTTAACCTCGATTTTGCCCCCATCATTCAAATTTCCAAAATCCTAGATTTTTGGGATTCGAGCTTTCGAGATATTTATTTTCTCACCTCCGAGTTAATCATTTCTGGTTTCGGGATGGTAAATCCTTTAATTGCATTTAATCTAGGTATATTTCCTAAAGGTTAGGACCTAATTGGGATTTAATTCTCCAAGCTGGCCCCTCTAGAGGATTGTGTCGTAGTTCATTATAAAAGGAGGCATTCCTCTCTCATTTCCTCCATCTTCTTTTGTCATCAAGCAATCAATTTTTGTGAGAACATCTCATCCACAATCAATCAAATTCTCTCAATCTCTCAAGTGTTCAAAAAATTCTTCAAGCATTCATCCATCAAGGAGATCCATTGTTAGCTATTGAAAGATTCAATCTCTTTGGAACCCCCTTTTCTAATCCATCCTTCCACATTCATTCAAGCCTTCTCATATGCAAAGATCAAGTCAAGATTGGTGTTGAAGATCAAATGCCATTGATTGGAGACATCCTACATTCATCCTACATTCATCCTACATCCATTGAAGCATTCCTACTTGTGGATTTGAGGATTCGAATCCTCTACAAGGACTTCAACATAAGTGAGGTGATTTGTTTCAATTACTTTGTTTATGCACACTATATTTCAATTTAATTTCAAGGTTAATTCTTAAATTGGGGTTTGACCAAGGACAACCCCCCCATACAAAAAAACCCCCCATTTTCTTGCAAGTACAGGTGTGGAATTTTAGATCTGAGAGCGATTTTGGATACCCTTTTCAGCAAACTTTCAAGATCTAGGAATAGAATTCGAATCGGACTTCAAATAAAGAATGTAGTATTTGACCTTTTATGAGGGTCAAACCTAACTTGAGCTCATCTTGGAGAAAGATTTATGGGTTTTCTCTGTCTATGCATTTCCAGTCCAAAATATGTTTTAGAATTTCTCGAAAGTACACACAGACATCAGAATTTGACATTTTCCAGATCTTCCCTAATTTGAGGATATTATTTGTATTTCAATTAGATTTCATATTCCAAGCATAAAATTCCTTCATAGGGAAATATTGGATTTACTCTCTTTCTCTTCCATATTCCTCATAAATTCATTTGATTGTGTATTAACCTCTTAGTTGATCAAATTGGATCTCTTCTTTGAGAATTTGGGTTTGAGAATAGATCTCATATTTCCCCCTTCCCTTTACATTTGAATAGATTTGAATCCATTTTAACCATATTCACTAGGTTCTGACACCAAAAGTGTAAAAATCTACACACCTCGTCCATGAGTGATAACATGGACCCCCTTTGCACTTGCAAAGCTCCAAAGCAAAAACTACCCAACTGACTGAGAGAAACTAAAAGATCTCAAGTCAAATGACTTGATGCAAATTAAACTCGAGCTCTCTCAAACACCTAAACTAACCAACTAAAAGGAAACTTACTCTAGCCCACTGGAAAGAAACCTACTCTAAACAACTGAAAGGAAACTTAATCTAAGCCAAATAGGAAAGCAAACTAAACTACTCTCCTGAACCAAATGGTCCAAGACAAACCTACCCTACTATGTACAAGACTCTAAAGGGACAACACTAACCAATCTAATATATACACTGGATCTAACATGGTTTCTCAGGATGTTCAAAAGTAACAAGGTTTGGGTGATAGTTCTCAATCTCACAAACTCATCCTTGTACTCTGAAAAAAAATTGTTACCCCCAACTCAAACTCAAGAAAAATATCATTAAAAATCAACAATTGAGGCAACTCATAGGGTCCATGATCAATCCAAATACAAGTTATTTTTCCAAAATCTCCATAATCAAAATAAAAACTTTCATACCTTTCATCCTTAAGAGCAGGGAAAGAAACAACCTGGTGTGCTTCATGTGGTAACTCTTGTTCAAACCTCAATTGATCATCCATAGCTTTAGGAGGTCACAACTGGTGATGAATCTTCCCTCTAACATCTACATCAAACTCATTGGTAGTCAAGGCAGGATCAAACTTGGAATCAAGCTCATGAAATATCATCTTTGGGGGCTTGTCCTTGTGAAACATGAACCATGCATCCCTATCAATCTCCTCCAGTGCATCCTCAAAAATCAAGGATTCCTTGATATTCTCCCCATCAAACACCTCTCCAAGTTGCTTGAACACAATATCCAACTGTAGCATCAACCCAAACTATTCTTTGTTTTCCTTTTCCATGAGAGCAACTTGATCACCACTTAACAACCCTTGCATATCCTCACCACTAGGAACTTCATCATCTAGCATGTAATTTCCATTTGAACTATCTTTAGGAACATCTTGCAATCCTTTATATAGACTCTCACCAAACATAGCACCTTCAAGACTGATAGGAGAACCATCATACATCTTTGTGAGTTTCCCATCAACTTCTACTTCAAGTGGTAAAATTTATGGAGGTCGAAGTTGATGGTGAATCATGCCACTTGCAACAACTTGATCACCTTGAAAGGCTTTAGGCAATGAATCCTTTTCCATTTCTTCCATAAGATCTTCAAGCATCCCCCAAAAGAATATGGTGGTAATGATGTCCTAGAATGCTTTATCAAACTTTTCCTCATATCTTGATTCACTTGTAGTAACTTGCAATTCCTTGTTCAACTTGTCCACTTGATTGCTTCTTTCATGAAGGGTGCTAGAGATTTCTTCCAACTCGTCCTCAAGAATTCGACCTTGTAGCATGAGGGAAAGTTCACCAAGGATCACCTTTTCAAACTTGTTATGGTCTTCTTCTAGCTCCTCAAGCTGTGGATCTTTGTTTGATATGCTACCTCTTCTTTGGATGAATTCAATTGCTTCCTTAATTTTCTTGTCAACTTCTTCCTCTTGAGGGGTAATGTGTGAAGGCTCATCTTCCACATGAATGTCTTGGTCATTAATTTCAACCAAGCTATCTTCTCGCAAGTTGCTTTCTTTTTTGTCGAATGAGGACATAATATGATCATCTTTTGGTTTCCAACCTAAGTAATGAATGTGATCTTCTTTTCCTTCTTTTCATACCAAACTCATTCATTCAAGGTATGCATGCAAAATTTCATCTGTATTCGGTTGCTAACAATCAAACCATCCCATCTCTTGCTTGCCCTGCTTTATGATATCCCGACATGGTTGACAAGCATATTTTGAATGTCTCGCATTGTGTAATCTACACCAACCAGAGAGAAACATATCTTCCACATATAGTACCTCCTCACTTAGTCGATTCTTTATTATTTCCTTTCAATTATTCACAAACATGTTAACTCTATCATCTGATTCAGAAAATGGAATTGGTTTGAGGATATCCCAAAAGGACATCCTCCTTTGCAATACCAGTTCCACTCTTGACAGAAATGTCAAACAATCGAGCTCATCATGTGTGGTTGTCCCATGAATCCTTGACTCGCAAGTTGATGCCAATTCAAAAAAATTCTATGGATACAATTGTGCATTCAAAGCCTCCCAAAATCGAGTAATGTCAATTGGATCAATGCCTTGACCATGAAACCACTGCCCATCCATTGAGAAGTCCTTTCCTTTTTTTTTTTTTCTAAGTTTTTTATTTTTTTGGATTTTTGAACTTTTAAAGAGATCTTTCACATCTCAAATATAACATGAAAGCTCATTGTTATTGATAGTCCATGAATGAGCCTTGTCGAACCCTCCTTCTAGCACCAAATAATGTTGATGTCAATTTTGTACCACTAAATAACATATAGAAATTGAATACTTGATATAGCATACCAAACACTCAACCCTCTCTTGAAAAGTAATTACTCATGAAGAACATGAGAAAATTCCAAGGTTCCTTACACTTGTGGATACTAACTCAGTTATATTAATGTGATTTGCTAGTTAATCACGTAGGTGGTCTTACGTTGTTCATTCAAAGATAACTTGGTGGTACTTCACTTTCTTGACTTGTTCTTTTCTCCTTGATCACTTTCACTTTCAACTACTCCTACCACTAATTGCTTACTACTCTACTACTACTCCTATGAATGAAGAAATTAGCAAATGGATGGGGATCCAACCAAATGAAAACTTTCCTATGGCACTACCTCCATTGGTGCAATGATTCAAAGGGATACTCTTAGGATTTTCATACTAACACCTATCTTCCAACCCAACTTGAAGTACAAGCAAAAAGATGAAATGCAAGTAGAACTTGGGAGCGATTGGACTAGATTACCACACAAGGCTTCCTAACAAGTTGCTAGGATGCTAATGGCCTAGTATATAAATCCCTATCAAACATTCACTAACATCACCATACAACTAGCCATCTACTTCTACTCTAACAACATGAAATGAAATCCTATTTTAATTTGAGAGATGAGAAAAACCATGAAATACACCAAAATGATCATTTATATCCACCATGCAAACCACAACAATGAATAAAGAACAATTTTGATAGTATTTTGGCAACAATTCTCCAACATAACCCTTTTACAAATGAGAGAAAAATGGCCTTATATAGGAGGCCCAAAATTACAATGAGTGGCCAAGATTAAGGGGCAAAATAAAGAGCCAAGATTAAACCTTACAAACCCTAATTAGGGTTACCATCTTTCAACCAACTACATGAGGGCACCAACATTGTGAGCCAATGAGGAAATTACAATAATCTGTCAACCAATGAGAACATAGGACACTTGGCATGATTTGATTGCATGTGTATGACCCTAAAATGGTCGCCTAGACTTTGGGCCCCATTCTTCATTTTATCAATATTGAAATTATTTTATCAATTTTTTGAATCAATGATTTTTAATATTTTTAATTCAAATCAATTTATTTGATCAAATTGTAATTAATTCAAAAAATTTAATATATTTCTCAAGTTTTATTTAATTGAGAGAACTTGCTCCCTTTTAATTAAATAAAAATCCCTTTTAATTAAATAATAAAAGTCTTCTTTTAATTAAATAAAAAATTATTTAATTAAATCATCAAGTCATTTATTTTAAATCTCATTTTAATTAAAAGAATAAATCTCTTTTAAATAAATAAAAAATCTTTTAATTAAATATTGGAACCCACTTTGCTAAAAATAATAAATAAAAAATAAAAATAATAAAGTAAAGTGCACTTTCCTATGAGATAGAATTTTTTGACTTTTTGAAAAAGGTTTTTGCCTCTTAATCCCTTCCACATATCTTTTTGCCTCTTAACCATGTCCATTGATTTTGCCTCTTGAGAATCTTGAGCACAAGGATCAACCAAGATTTAATATCCACCGTTGCTCATTTATTTTTGCCTCTTAATCTTAACTGTCTGCTTTCCTTTATAAGGAGCCCTCTCCTTCTCATTTTCATATCTAGGTTTTCATATTGTTATGCAGGTTTGGAGAGCAATTTTAGAGAAGAGTTTGGAGCACTTGAGCTTGGATATTGCAACTTCTCTTTTCTTGTCTTCTTCTCTCATGCCCCATGGCAATCCATTAGATTAATCTTTCATTTTAATATTAGATTAGATTCATATTTCCTTTCATAAATTAATATTGCACAAGCATTTTCTTTCATAGATTAATTTGCATTGTTATCATATAGAATAGATCTCGTTTCTATTTTCATGCATCTTTGAATCTCTTATTTTATGGTGTACTTGCATGGGCACAAACATAGGTCAAATCTGAGGGCCTCCATTACACACCCTTGCACTCCATGAATAGAGAGCTATGGATCAATTTTTGAGACCTCATTCTTGAGAGATCTTGGATGTAATAATTTATAGAAGTGTGACAACATTTTAGCACACAACATACACATGAAATTACCACCTCATCAACCTTATCTTATAAATTTATTTGATCCTTGAAATGAGGTGAAGCCTTGGATGCTTGAGCTTGTCCTTAGAAACTTTCTCATCACCACTTGAACTTGCTTGTACATGATGTCCTGACCTTGAAAGGGTGAGGTCTCTATGCACTTGGGGTAATCTTGCCTTAGCCTCGGTGGCTTTCCTAGATGTGAACCTCTTTGCAATTTGAGAGTCTTGCTCTTGGGAACCACCCTAAAATCAAACTTGACCTCTTTCCACCCTTCGTCTCACTTTCCTCCTTCATTATCCTTGCCCACGTTAAACTTCCTGGTCTTCCCTAACCTTCCTACTCGAATTTGGTTTGCATGCACCCACCTCTTCTTCGATACTCTTGGGTTGTAGGGTCACCTGCCCTAGCCATACCTCCTTGAGTGGCCCACAATCCACCCATTACTTGATTTGAAATAATTGTTAAGTTCATCAATTGCCTCCTCGCTAATATTTTCTTCTTTGACTAACCCTTGAATGCATTCAACTGTTCAGACTACCACAACCTCGCCCCTTGGCATAAGCATCTATCTCAACCATAGTGGTGTAGTGCATCTCCCCAAATCTAGATTTGGTTTGACTAGAAAAGCATCACCAAAGGCCTTGCAATCAAATAGAAGAGGTAGGACCCCATGTAGAATTGCTTCTAATTTTGCACTATCCTAAGTTGCAACTCTAAATTCTCACTAATGATCCTAGCCCAACCAAACTTTCTTTTTCCATTCTCAATTCCTTCAATAAAATAATACATCCAAGGATCAAACTGTGTACCTTGAGCAGAGCCGATGACTCGGTTGAGAAGCACAATAAGGTCACCATACTCTGATTTGGAATCTAACCTAGTGAGCCTTGACGACTTGATAACTCCTTTCTTGCCTTCTTGCAACCAATTCTCAACTATACCATGTCCACTATGTCAATGTTCATGTCACCCACTCACTTCAATTTTGAGAAGAAGGGGGTCTTGGGCATCATGTCTCCCTTGTCTTTCTTGGTATACATTCCCTTTGGGTTCTTGCTTGCACTAGCATCCGCCATCCTAACCCTTATTTCTGCCTCTTCTTTCTACAATGAGATGAGACTACACTTATCTCTGCCCCTCCAATCCTAGAGATGAAACTACCACTTATTTCTGCCTCTTCGAAAACTTATGAGATGGACTACACTTATATCTCCCAACTTCATTCCTAGGGGTGGGACTACCACTTATATCTTCTTTCTCCAATTTCTTATGAATGAAAACTACACTTTTATCTCCCAACTTCAAGCCCTAGATGAAATGAAGTGATGGATGGATGATGCAAGCAAGAAATGGGAAAACAACCAAGTAAGAACAACGAAAGAAATCTACCTTACTAACCTACCTTCACCAACAATCTTGAAGATCCTCTTCTACACCAAACAAGCCCTTTCTCCACCAAAGAAGAAGAAGATCAAAAAATCTGCAATCCCCTCACCAAAATTTGCAAGTCCTCTCTCCAAATTCTAGAAGTCCTCTCTCCAAATTTGTGGCTTCACAATAGCAATTTTCCCTAGATAGCGGTCTTCTTCAAATTTTTGCAACCCTCCTTGACAATTTTCACAAGTCTGTTGCCTCCCTTACAAATTGCAACTTTGCTGCTCTTGAAATTTCACTCCCTTGCCCAGATTTTGTTGCCTACTTTGCCCAGATTTTGTTGCCTCCTGCTCCTTGGACAATTTTGCAAGCATTGCCTCCAAAATAGTAGGCCTACCCTGAATATTTTGCAGGTATTCCTTCCTCTAACTCGCTAGCCTTTAGCTAAATATCAGGCCCTACTACTTGATGATTTAGTAGCCTTCAACCTATAAATTTCGCAACCCAACCAAGAAGATTTTCGCTGCCTCTTTTGCTCAAATCTGCTAATCAAATTCACTGCCAAGAGAAAGGCAGAGAAGTGAATGAGATGATGAAATGAAGTGGGGGAGAGATCCCCTTATATACCAAATTTCTCCCTCCAAAAAGCAGGGCCGACTTTATAGGAGGAGGGAAAAAAATAAATTAAAATTGTCAAGTTAAACAAGAATTAAATGCAATAAATTGCACAACCCTAGGGGATTTAATTTTAATTTAAAATTTGGGCCAGCCTAGTGCAAAATTATGGGTTTAAATTAGACAAATCCTAAATTATCATAGGCCCTAAAATTGAAATTTTGAAAAAAGGTCATGTATACCTTTAATATAGCTTTAAACCTTCCCCATTGTGGACCCAATAACTTACCTTGAATTTCACACATCTTAGGCCTTAAAATACATTGAATTTAACACACAAAAAGGCCCAAATTAAATTTCTAAATTACAAACACTCAGCCCAAAAATATGATTTTAATGCATTTAATCATGACAACCAAAATTAATTTTTATTATTTTGCAACCCAAAAATCATTTTGCAATTTAATTTCTATTTGGCAATTTTTTTATTATTTTTTTTGCAATTTATTATCTCTAATTGGCAATTTAATTTATTTTTTATTTTGCAATTTAAATTTCATTTTTAAAAAATCCATTTTCACCACCAAAATTTACAAGGTTTTCCCAAAAATATTCAATTTCACAATTAAATTTAAAAAACGTTCAAGTTTTTCAATTTCATCAATTTTCAAAAATTCATCTAAGTCCAAAATTTGCAATTTTACCCTGCCAGATATTAAAATAAAATTTTCATTGAATTTCATTCAGTCTGGAAACAAAATCGACTATTTAAGAAAATCAACATTTTGCACAAGGTGAAAACAAGCAATACCCTCCCAGGCGCTTCAAAAACATCCAAGGTGTAAAATTTTCATTTCAAAACCTCTGGATCTACCAAAATTCGCTAAGGCATCCAAAGACCCAGATCTGGGAAAAATGTCAAGGCTTGCTCAAGAATTGGGGGTCCCCAAATTCTTTGGGGTGATGGTGTGAAAACCTCACAACATCTAGCATCAACCCAAAGAAATGTTCTTGAACATTTCAAGAATAAAGTAACTTAGAACAAAGAACCTTAGGACGACCTACCCGAAAGTCCGCTTAAGGACAAGCACTCAACAAAGGACAAAATTCTCAAGTTGAACTTAAGCACCATGGCCATAAGTTACTCACGTGTGTGCAAATGATTTATTCCCCGCTCAACAACAACTTGATAATCTCTCAGATCCATCGAACTCAACTATTATAATATCCTTACTTCAAAAGCATCTTGGATAGAGCTCCACTGCCAGTTAGGCATTTATAGCCCCGACTGAGTTATCGTCGTGGCACCACAATCATGGGTCTACCTTTAGTGACTACTTAGTAGCACCGGTAGAGATGATTGCACACCCTTTAAAGCCAATTTTTATCTTTATTTTCACTTTGATATTGTGTTTCATTTTGTGTTAATTCTCATTTTCTCATGATACTTCTTTCTCTTTTCAATCTTTTGTTTGGCTTGCAGGCAATGAAGCCCACGGAGGGTTTGGAAGACCACAGTGGCGCTGAAGCAGGTGTATGATTTTCACTAAGTCCAACTTCACTTCAAAACACCGAGAACTCAGAGCAATTAAGTGAGACTAAAATGTTGTAACCATGTCAAAGGTAACTCAAGAGCCACTATCGAGTTTGACCCAAATTTAGTACAAGTCCTACCATAGACCAATGACTAGGCACAACCTTCAATCCCTTGAACTTTGTCAAATGTATTCAAGAAATGAACAAGAAGGAATCTAGGTTCTGACACCAAAAGTGTAAAAATCAACACACCTCGTCCACGAGTAATAACATGGACCCTCTTTGCACTTGCAAAGCTCCAAAGCCAAAACTACCCAACTGACTGAGAGAAGCTAAAAGATCTCAAGTCAAATGACTTGATGCAAATTAAACTCAAGCTCTCTCAAACACCTAAACTAACCAACTGAAAGGAAACTTACTCTAGCCCACTAGAAAGAAACCTACTCTAAACAACTGAAAGGAAACTTAATCTAAGCCAAACAGGAAAGCAAACTAAACTACTCTCCTGAACCAAATGGTCCAAGACAAACATACCCTAACTATGTACAAGACTCTAAAGGGACAACACTAACCAATCTAATATATACACTGGATCTAACATGGTTTCTCAAGATGTTCAAAAGTAACAAGGTTTGGGTGATAGTTCTCAATCTCGCAAACTCATCCTTGTATTCTGAAAAAAAAAATTGTTACCCCCAACTCAAACTCAAGAAAAATAGCATTAAAAATCAACAATTGAGGCAACTCATAGGGTCCATGATCAATCCAAATACAAGTTTTTTTTCCAAAAATTCTATAATCAAAATAAAAACTTTCATACCTTTCATCCTTAAGAGCAGGGAAAGAAACAACCTGGTGTGCTTCATGTGGTAACTCTTGTTCAAACCTCAATTGGTCATCCATAGCTTTAGGAGGTCACAACTAGTGATGAATCTTCCCTCTAACATCTACATCGAACTCATTGGTAGTCAAGGTAGGATCAAACTTGGAATCAAGATCATGAAATATCATCTTTGGGGGCTTGTCCTCATCAAACATGAACCATGCATCCCTATGAATCTCCTCAAGTGTATCCTCAAAAATCAAGGATTCCTTGATATTCTCCCCATCAAACACCTCTTCAAGTTGCTCGAACACAATATCCAACTGTAGCATCAACCCAAACTGTTCTTTGTTTTCCTTTTCCATGAGAGCAACTTGATCACCACTTAACAACCCCTGCATATCCTCGCCACTAGGAATTTCATCATCTAGCATGTAATTTCCATTTGAACTATCTTTAGGAACATCTTGCAATCCTTTATATAGACTCTCACCAAAAACAGCACCTTCAAGACTGATAGGAGAACCATCATACATCTTTGTGAATTGCCCATCAACTTCCATTTCAAGTGGTAAACTTTCTGGAGGTCGAAGTTGATGGTGAATCATGCCAGTTGTAGCAACTTGATCACCTTGAAAGGCTTTAGGCAATGAATCCTTTTCCATTTCTTCCATAAGATCTTCAAGCATCCCCCCAAAGAATATGGTGGTAATGATGTCCTGGAATGCTTTTTCAAACTTTTCCTCATATCTTGATTCACTTGTAGTAACTTGCAATTCCTTGTTCAACTTGTCCACTTGATTGCTTCTTTCATGAAGGGTGCTAGAGATTTCTTCCAAATCATCCTCAAGAATTCGACCTTGTAGCATGAGGGAAAGTTCACCAAGGATCACCTTTTCAAACTTGTTATGGTCTTCTTCTAGCTCCTCAAGGTGTGGATCTTTGTTTGATATGCTACCTCTTCTTTGGATGAATTCAATTGCTTCCTTAATTTTCTTGTCAACTTCTTCCTCTTGAGGGGTAATGTGTGAAGGCTCATCTTCCACACAAATGTCTTGGTCATTAAGTTCAACCACGCTATCTTCTCGCAAGTTGCTTTCTTATTTGTTAGATGAGGACATAATATGCTCATCTTTTGGTTTCCAACCTAAGTAATGAATATGATCTTCTTTTCCTTCTTTTGATGCCAAACTCTTTCGTTCAAGGTATGCACTCCAAATTTCATCTGTATTCAGTTGCTCACAATCAAACCATCCCATCTCTTACTTGCCCTGCTTTATGATATCCCGACATGGTTGACAAATATATTCTGAATGTCTCACATTGTGTAATCTACACCAACCAAATAGCAACATATCTTCCACATACAGTACCTCCTCACTTAGTCGCTTCTTTATCATTTCCTTGAAACTATGCACAAACATGTTAATTGTATCATGTGATTCAGCAAATGGAATTGGTTTGAGGATATCCCAAAAGGACATCTTCCTTTGCAATACCAATTCCACTCTTGACAGAAATGTCAAACAATTGAGCTCATCATGTGTGGTTGTCCCATGAATCCTGCACTCGCAAGCTGATCCCAATTCAAACAAATTCTGTGGATACAATTGTGCACTCAAAGCCTCCCGAAATTGAGCAATGTCAATCAAATGAATGCATTGACCATGAAACCACTGCCCATCCATTGAGAAGTCCTTTCCTTTTTCTTTTTTTTCTAAGTTTTCAATTTTTTTGGATTTTTGAACTTTTAAAGAGATCTCTCACATCTCAAATATAACATGAAAGCTCATTATTGTTGATAGTCCATGAATGAACCTTGTCCAGCCCTCCTTCTAGCGCCAAATAATGTTGATGTCAGTTTTGTACCACTACATAACATATAGCAATTGAATACTTGATATAGCATACCAAACACTCAACCCTCTCTTGAAAAGTAATTACTCATGAAGAACATGAGAAAACTCCAAGGTTCCTTACACTTGTGGATACTAACTCAATTATATTAATGTGATTTGTTGATTAATCACGTAGGTGGGCTTACATTGTTCATTCAAAGATAACTTGGTGGTACTTTGCTTGCTTGACTTGTTCTTTTCTCCTTGATCACTTTCACTCTCAACTACTCGTACAACTAATTGCTAACTGCTCTACTACTACTCCTATGAATGAAGAAATTAGCAAATGGATGAGGATCCAACCAAATGAAAACTTGCACATGGTACTACCTGCATTGGTGCAATGATTCAAAGGGATACTCTTAATATTTTCACACTAACACCTATCTTCCAACCCAACTTGAAGTACAAACGGAAAGATGAAATGCAAGTAGAACTTGGGAGTGATTGGACTAGATTACCACACAAGGCTTCCTAACAAGCTGCTAGGATGCTAGTGGCCTAGTATATAGATCCCTATCAAACATTCACTAACATCACCATACAATTAGCCATCTACTTCTACTCTAACAACATGAAATGAAATCTTATTTTAATTTGAGAGATGAAAAGAACCATGCAATACACCAAAATGATCATGTATATCCACCATGCAAACCACAACAATGAATAAAGAACAATTTTGATAGTATTTTGGCAACAATTCTCCAACATAACCTTTTAAAAAAATGAGAGCAAAATGACCTTATATAGGAGGCCCAAAATTACAATGAGTGGCCAAGATTAAGGGGCAAAATCAAGGCCCAAGATTAAACCTTACAAACCCTAATTGGGGTTACCATCTTTCAACCAACTACATGAGGGCACCAACTTTGTGGGCCAATGAGAAAATTACAATAATCTGTCAACCAATGAGAACATAGAAAACTTGACATGATTTGATTGCATGCACATGAAATTACCACCTCATCAACCTTATCTTATAAATTTATTTGATCCTTGAGATGAGGTGAAGCCTTGGATGCTTGAGCTTGTCCTTAAAAACTTTCTCATCACCACTTGAACTTGCTTGTACATGATGTCCTGACCTTGAAAGGGTGAGGTTCCTATGCACTTGGAGTAATCTTGTCTTGGCCTCGGTGGCTTGCCTGGATGTGAACCTCTTTGAAATTTGAGAGGCTTGGTCTTGGCCACCACCCTGAAATCGAACTTGACCTCTTTCAACCCTTCGTCTCGCTTTCCTCCTTCATTATCCTTGCCCTCCTTAACCTTCCTGATCTTCCCTAACCTTCCTACTCAAATTTGGTTTGCATGCACCCACCTCTGCTTCAATACTCTTGGGTTCTGGGGGCACTTGCCCTAGCCATACCTTCTTGTGTGGCCCACAATCCACGCATTACTTGATTTGAAATAATCGTTAAGTTCATCAATTGCCTCCTAGCTAATGTTCTCCTCTTTGGCTAACCCTTGAATGTCTTCAACTGTTCAGACTGCCACAACCTCACCCCTTGGCATAAGCATCTATCTCAACCATAGTGGTGTAATGCATCTCCCCAAATCTGGATTTGGTTTGACTAGCAAAGCATCACCAACGGCCTTGCAATCAAATAGAAGAGGTAGGACCCCATGTAGAATTGCTTCTGATTTTGCACTATCCTAAGTTGCAACTCTAAATTCTTGCTAATGATCCTAGCCCAACCAAACTTTCTTTTTCCATTCTCAATTACTTCAATAAAATAATACATCCATAGATCAAACTGTGTACCTTAAGCAAAGCCCATAACTTGGTTGAGAAGCACAATAAGGTCGCCATACTCTGATTTGGAATCAGACCTGGTGAGCCTTGACGACTTGGTAACTCCTTTCTTGCCTTCTTGCAACCAATTCTCAACTGTACCATGTCCACTGTGTCAATGTTGGTGTCACCCACTCGCTTCAATTTTGACAACAAGGAGGTCCTAGGCATCATGTCTTCCTTGTCTTTCTTGGTATACATTCTCCTTGAGTTCTTGCTTGCACTAGCATCCGCCATCCTAACCCTTATTTTTGCCTCTTCTTTCTACAATGAGATGGGACTACACTTATCTCTACCCCTCCAATCTTAGGGATGGAACTATCACTTATTTCTGCTTCTTCAATTCCTATCACACTACACTTATCTCTGCCTCTCCAATCTTAGGGATAAAACTATCACTTATTTCTGTCTCTTTAAAAATTTATGAGATGGACTACACTTATATCTCCCAACTTCGTTCCTAGGGGTGGGACTACCACTTATATCTCCTTTCTCCAATTTCCTATAAATGAAAACTACACTTTTATCTCTCAACTTCAAGCCCTCGATGAAATGATGAAGTGATGGATGGATGATGCAAGCAAGAAATGAGAAAAGAACCAAGTAAGAACAAGAGAAGAAATCTGTCTGACTAACCTGTCTTCACCAACAATTTTGAAGCTCCTCTTCTACACCAAACAAGCCCTTTCTCCACCAAAGAAGAAGAAGATCAAAAAATCTACAATCCCCTCACCAAAATTCACAAGTCCTCTCTCCAAATTTTAGAAGTCCTCTCTCCAAATTCGTGGCTTCACAATAGCAATCTACCCTAGATAGCGGTCTTCTTCAAATTTTCGCAACCCTCCTTGACAATTTTCGCAAGTCTGTTGCCTCCCTTACAAATTGCAGCCTTGTTGCTCAAATTTCACTCCCCTGCCTAGATTTTGCTGCCTAGTTTGCCCAGATTTTGCTGTCTCCTACTTCTTGGACAATTTTGCAAGCGCTACCTCCAAAATAGTAGGCCTGCCCTGAATATTTCGCAGGTCTTCCCTCCTCTAACTCGCTGGCCTTTGGCTAAATAGCAGGCCCTGCTACTTGATGATTTAGCAGCCTTCAACCTATAAATTTCGCAACCCAACCAAGAAGATTTTTGATACCTCTCTTACTCAAATCTGCTCCTCAAATTCGTTGCCAAGAGAAACGAAGAAAAGTGAATGAGATAATAAAATGAAGTGGGGGAGAGCTCCCCTTATATACCAAATTTCTCCCTCCAAAAAGGAGGGCCGACTTTATAGGAGAGAAAAAAATAAATTAAAATTGTCAAGTTAAACAATAATTAAATGCAATAAATCGCACAGCCCTAGGGGATTTAATTTTAATTTAAAATTTGGGCCAGCCTAATGCAAAATTATGGGTTTAAATTAGACAAATCCGAAATTATCATAGGCCCTAAAATTGAAATTTTGAAAAAAGGTCATGTATGCCTTTAATATAGCGTTAAACATTTCCCATTGTGTACCCAATAACTTACCTTGAATTTCACACCTCTTAAGCTTTAAAATACATTGAATTGAACACACAAAGGGGCCCGAATTAAATTTCTAAATTACAAACACTTAGCCCAAAAATATGATTTTAATGCATTTAATCATGACAACCAAAATTAATTTTTATTATTTTGCAACCCAAAAATTGTTTTGCAATTTAATTTCCATTTGACAATTTTATTTTTTTATTTTTTGCAATTTATTATCTCTAATTGGCAATTTAATTTATTTTTTATTTTGCAATTTAAATTTCATTTTTAAAAAATCTATTTTCACCACCAAAATTTACAAGGTTTTCCCAAAAATATTCAATTTCACAATTAAATTTTAAAAACGTTCAAGTTTTTTAATTTCATCAATTTTCAAAAATTCATCTATGTCCAAAATTTGCAATTTTATCCCACCAGATTTTAAAATAAAATTTTCTCATCGAATTTCATTCAGCCTAGAGACAAAATTGACTGTTTAAGAAAATCAATGTTTCGCACAAAGTGAAAACAAGCAATATCCTCCTAGGCGCTTCAAAAACATCCAAGGTGTAAAATTTTCATTTCAAAACCTCTAAATCTATCAAAATTCGTTAAGGCACCTGAAGACCCGGATCTGGGAAAAATGTAAAAGCTTGCTCAAGAATTGGGCGTCCCCAAATTCTTTGGGGCGATGGTGTGAAAACCTCACAACATAACTCTGAACAAAGCAAAATCTAGGTATACAATAAGGTGTTTGCAACTCAGCAAGTATGTATCATTGGAAACAAGGTGAAACAAAAATTTAGTGAACACAAAACCTCATTCTGCATCCAATTAAGATAAAAACATAAACTCTTCCTAACCATAGAATTTTTTAAAATGAATCTTTCCCTTATAACACTAGAAATTTTCAATTTCAAAACCTCTTGAAATTCCGTGCGATTACTGTTGTATGCTGCTGATAGCATGCCTTTGATGGCTATATGAAATGATGACTGAACTTTATGCAACTCTGAAGAGAGTGAGCAGTTGATTGTTAGCTAAAAAATACCTTAAAGTATTTTCAAGCACAATGCATTTTAGATGAAATTATTGGAAAACTGAGCTTCGATGATATGAAATTCTACTGGGAATGAAGAAGTCTCTGCAAATCTGAGATGCCCCTGCAACTAAAAAATCTGCTTCTCTTTTATGGTGTGCATGCCCTTTCGCTGCCTTGTAATTTTGTAACAGAAACCTAACATCTATTATGTCCATCAAAGTTGACATCACAGCCTGCAGCATCACCATTAAAGAGAAGAATTATCCAGTAACGTCCACTGGCGTATATATACATCGCCGAGTCGGTTTGCAAAGTGGCGGCTATTGGCACCGACTGAAGGAGATATCATTCGGTAGGCAGTAAGGAACGTCACCGACTGAAGGAGATAGGTACCGTGGAGAAGACGGCAAGTGGAGGTTGCAGGCAGCAGTCGCCATTGACACCTGTAGTGGAGGATGGCAGATCCGCTTAACCAGCAAGTTTGTGTGGCAGTTGCTGGAGGAAGCTCTCAAGCAAGCAGGGTGGATGACACAATCCCGGCCAAAAAATGGGATTTCCGGGAGCAAAAGCTCCCACAAGAAAGCCTATCAGCTTAATAATAATAAAAATGTAACTTGTATTTACATTTTGTGTCTCCAATAACTTCATTTTTATTTCATTAGCTTATCTATAGATTTTATTTTGACTTCTCTCTCCATTCAACGTTGTCTGGGTAGTCCATTCATTACATTATCTTATGGTGCTGATTGGAAAAACTCTGAACTTGCATTCTTTATTATCACAAACAACCCACATACGCAGGAAAGTAAGCTGTAACCTGTTCGCGGTAGATTCAGCCACATGTTCACAGTATATTGATCTTCCTGCTTATTCTAAGCTACTTATACTCTTCCAATCCCTTTTATTCTTTCTTTGTTTTTGGAAGTTTTCAGAGCTTTGACGTGGAAAGTTTAATCAAATCCTTTCTTAATATCTTTCCTACTGCAGTTTTTGGAATCCCATTTACAAAAACCACCCTTCTAACTTTCTTGTAGGGTGCAACCTGCAATGAAACATAACTATTTAGAATTTTATAGAAGCTGTAGAGTTTGAAAGCAAGATTAAGTACATAAAACAAACAATATTTTAAGAGCAAATGACCTGTTTGGCAACAAAGTCCATTACAGCAGCTTCAGAGAGTGTGCTGCCCTGTTTCCTAGCTACATATGCCATTGGAACTTGCCCTGCTTCTTTCTCTGGAAACCTGCACCCATTCATAATAAATTCAATTATCAATGTCATACAGTACATAATATCCCCATAAATCATCTAATATTATCCTTGAGAACAATGGTGTTGATATAAGCCTTCAAAATTTTGAATCACTAGAATTGAAGAGATGAATCCCTAGAATTGAAGAGAGTGTTTCAAATATAGAAAGTTAAATCCTAAAATTGAGTTTGCAAAAGGTATTATAGCTTACGGTATCACTGCAGCATCATCAATCTCAGCATGAGAAAGCAGAATTGCTTCTAATTCGGCTGGAGCAACCTACAATGCGATGCAGAGAAAAGCTAAATCATCTTATGAGACTTGGATAAGATGAAAATTTGTTAATTAAGCTAACTGAAAATTAAATTGCACGTAAATTTATACCTGATAACCTTTGTATTTTATTAGCTCTTTCAGCCTGTCTACCACAAATACATAGCCTTCAGTATCGATATAACAGATATCTCCAGTATGCAGCCAACCATTTTTGTCCAGAGCTGAACCAGTAGCTTCTGGATTGCTGAAGTAGCCTGCCATTGAATAGCATGAGTTATTATTATTGTGATCATACTCTCACGGACATCTTTGGCCATGAAAGTAATGATATTTAGTATTTATCAAGAATTCATATCTGCGAAAGTTCAAAAGATAATTCTCAGTCTATTAAAATTAAGATTTTTATATCAGAATTTAACTATGTAGTCAGTGATCCATATTTTATAAAGAGAAGCCTTATTTTTAAGGAGAATGAATGATCCATTTAGCACTCATTTAATCTAGATGGCGTTCATAGAAGTGAGATGTTAGGACTTCCTAAGAGATCACCCATCTAGTATTCTCCAATTTAAGATGGCTTTATTTCAGAGGAACTCAATGATTAAGTATACTTGGGTTGGAGTAGTATTAGAATAAGTGACCTTTCAAGAAGTTTCAATACTTCACTCCCATGAATGTCAGCTAAATGCAGTGAGTGCTAAATAGATCATTCACTCTCATTGAAAATGGATTTATGTGAACTATTACTCATAAATTATAGATCAATTAGTTTGTCTCGAAGATCATACGGTTGAATCCTGATATAAATATCAGGATATCAATCTTACCAGAATTTGCTTATTATCTTGATAGTGCTCGACCATATAGGAAACTCAACCAACACATAAGAATCCATGACTTTACAGAACTAGCTCATTAGACAGCAAGCAATCTATTACTGAGATAAGGCTACAAATACTAAAGCAAACCGGACTAGCATAGCGAATGCTTTTTATTTTGTATTCCTTTATGAATTCTCCTGTTTGATGAATGGTTAGGAAACTTCCTAGCTGATCAATCTTTTGTTTGTAAGAAAGGTACTTTCTCCTGTTAGCTACAACTGATATTCAGTGTACTTGCCACATTGCACTATCAGGCTTTAGCAACATCAAGAATTTCTATCATATAATCACTTAAGACTTATAAGTTATACCTATCCTCATTTGGAATTGGCTATTCAGCCACAGAATTCGGCTGATTAGACAATTTTTTCTCATTAATTAAATTGAAAAACTAAAAGAATCTCTTCTAGGATCGCCTGCATTAACTCCAAATAGCATGTCTAGCTAGCCTCAGTCACTATCAAGGAATGGAGTCAAAGAAGTTAATGTTAATCAACTGCTTAATATAGTGTATGCAGGAGACCAAGAGATTTTGCATCCATTTGCTGTTTTATTTTTTCTCACAACTTGTTCTGCTGTTATTTTAATCTCTAATATTGCAAATCTACTTGTGTTTTATGACCTGCTTGACAGAAATTAAGGACTAGAAAAAGCCATACCTTTCATGATTGTTGGGCCACGAAGGCACAACTCTCCCCTTTGGTTTGGAGGAAGAGCAATGCCAGATTGAGGATCCACAATCTTTGCCTCAGTATTTGGACAGATCATTCCAACTGATCCATAGTGTCTGCTTTCCTCTACAGTGTTTGAAAATGCTCCCATTCCCGTTGTTTCTGTCATCCCAAAACCCTACCAGAGGAGAACAGAGCTTTCAAAAGATCGTTCGAGAGCGTTACATCTTACAAAGATAGACATGAACAAAATTAAAGTGGATTCAATTCCATTATTCATGTCCATTTGTTGCTAAGTATGGGCAATTGTATTGAAGAGAAGTTTCGTAATCCAAAATAAACACAGAGGCTATTGATCGCCATCAAATCGATACAAAATTGGGGCAGGTTTATAATAAACTGGTCCAAATAGAACACACTGTCAGTGACTTGAGCACCTTCAAACAAGTGATAAAAAACTGGAATGAGATAAGAATGTAGAGTAGCAGAAGATTCTAGACTCAAATCATCTTATAAATGTAAATCCATACCAACATGCCAAACCTCTCTTAGAGCAGAACATGGTGGGTTTCAATGCGAATCCCCACAAAAAGTGTAAGCTTCTCTCTTCGAATAGTCCATTCTGGAATTTGAACTGAATATGTAGGTTTAAATGAAAACCAACATAAAGAAACAACAGTTCTCTTAAAACAGGGCACTGTGGGAATCGAACTGGAATCATCTTACATGTAGAGGTGAATCCATACCATTGCTGGAAATAGACCACACCACTGTGAAATTTGAACATGTAATATATTAGAGTCTTTAGTAACAGAAAACTATGGAATTTGAAAGCAAATCATTTTACTTAAACTATGATTTGTGCCCAAAGATCAAACTGAATGGCCAGCTTTGAGCTTTCCTGGCTGGAGCAGGCTATTGTGGCACCCAGATTCACATTGTGCTACTTTTTAATGTATATCTACACTATGAGACAATAGCATCCTATGTCGCAATACCAGAAAACCCAAAACTACACGCAGGCAGCCATTTTGCCGATATTATATATGGAGAAAAGATGGTGATGCGTATGCATTTGTATTATCTTAATCCAGATTTCTTAAAACGTTAAATGATCCATCATTAGACACAAACTTTCTTTAGATGGCAGAATAGAGCTTTTTATATAGGTCACTCTAGTATCTGTAGCTCTATGATGGACTGTGTTGTGGGATCCAAAATGTAGAGTGTAGACTCGAATAATTCTATTGACAACCTGAAAGTTGGAGGTGCTAAATTAGAAACTAGCAATGCAGGGCAAACTGATTAAAAAATCACTAATACTATGACATAAAGTAATGCGCGAAAGGATGAACTAGCAATATATGTGCATTGAGGGATGAACTAGCAATTAATATGCATTTATATTTGAAAAAATTATTTCTGACAAAACTGAGACAAGATGGCACACTTAAGGCGCGTGATTCTGCAGCTCAAAGCCTCAAACACAAGAAAAGAAATCTTGACAATGAAGACCCCTTACACAGCTTTAAAGAAAGATATTTTGGCTTTCAGCTCTATGGAAGACACAATCTTAATTGGGGATTTTAATGCTAGGACAGCAAGTAATCAATCTATTCAGTTGGACAGCGAGATGACAAAGGATAGTAACCCCCTGTGGCTGGGAGGAGAGTGAAGATAACTACACCAAAAGGACTTCACAAGATGAGAATGGCAGTGTTTTGCATTTTGGGGCAGAACTGTTGGGTCTTTGTAGTCTCCATGGTTTGGTTATATGCAATGGCATGAGGCATTGGCCAAGATCAAGCGGCATCACATGTAAAACATACAATGGGCAAAGCGTCGTGGATTATGTAATATGCTCTCAAACATCCATTCCCAAGTTGACGAACTTCAGGATTGAGAGCTGCCCTACGGAATTAAATTCTGATCAGATGCTTCTTTTTATTAAATATGGTGTTAATTCAAGGGGGGAACAAAAAGGGCAGACCCAAGGCACTGGGCTAAAAGGTAATAAACAAGGTAAGATACTTATAAATCAAGAAAAGCATGAGCTATTTTATGCTGCTCTTAAACGGCAGCTCGAGCGGACTAACAACAACATTGATCCCAAAGAAAACAACGGTGAGAGTGAGTACTTGAACAGCAGCATGCTGGTTCCGATAATTCATAGTGCATTAAGGGCGTGTAAGAGATCTAGACCAAGGAGGAGCATATCAAACACCTTCCTAGCTAACCCCTGGTATGATGAAGAATGCAAGGCAGCAAAAAGAGCTCTTACAAAGAGAGAGTCTAGCAAAGAAACCACCAATGCTTACATGCAACTGATAAAAGCCAGAAAAGAGGGTTATGTGACTGAACGAAGGAAAGAGCTAATCTCTTCAGGGAAACATAATCCTAAAGGCTTTTGGAGAGAATTGCAGCAGAAAAGAAAACAAGTAGAAAATAACATCACAGATATTCAATGGCTGGAATATGCTAAGTTGTTATACGAAAGACCAAATAGGGCGAATAGTCCACCTATAATTAATACTTCAGCTGAGCTATTTTCTATCGAGGACATTAAATTGGGTATAAAGAAACTGGCAAATAGTAAAGCAAAAGATATCGATGGGCTACAGGTAGAATTTTTGAAATGGGGAGTGGAACTCTTGGCCCCGCACATCAAGGATATCTTCAACATGGTCACTAGGGGCAGCTTCCCTATGGAGTGGACTACCAGCGTTTTTATTCCTCTTCATAAGAGTGGTGACATGAATAACCCCTCTAATTATCATACCATTATGGTGAATCCCCTTCTTGGAAAACTCTTTGTGAGAATGTTAGAACGCAGAATCAATGATTGGACAGAAAAAGAAGAGAAGAGAGCAAAGGGACAGGCAAGATTCAGACCAAAACATTCTACTATTGACCACTGCATCACTCTAAGGCATTTCATCGAAAAAGGGTGGGAGAAACAGGGGGCAGAAGCTTTTTGCTGTTTTGTGGACTTCAAGAAGGCTTTTGACACCGTTCCTAGAGATAAATTATGGCACAGAATGGAAGAGTTAGAGGTCCCAATAGAGTTAAGGGCTGCGGATTATAAGCTGTACGAACAGGTCAGAGCCAAAATCATAACTAAAGAGGGCATGTCTGAATGCTTCGGGAGTGACATAGGTGTCAAACAGGGATTCCCTTTATCCCCTACTTTGTTTGGTCTCTACATCAATAAGTTGGAGGAGTGGTTAAGCAAGGCCAATGGGGATGGCATTCATTTGGCAGGTTATGTGGTGAGACTACTTTTATATGCCGATAACCTTATTCTTATTGCTAAGTCCGCTCAAGGATTGAGGGAGCATTTGAAAAATTTGGAGCTCTTTTTCCAGGAGGAGGGAATGCATGTTAATGCCTCTAAGACTAAAATCATGATCTTTTCTTTGAAGAAGAAAAAACAGCAACATACTTTTATTTTTGAGAGCAGCCCTTTAGAGACTGTGGAAGAGTACAAGTACCTGGGAATTGATTTCAACTATAGGTTAAGTTGGGAGACATGCAAATCAAAAAGAATACGGGGGGTCGGAAAACCTCTTACCTCCTTCAAAATAGATGTAGGAAAGCTGAGTTGTGGGATTGGAAGAATAGGAAGACTCTATTTGGTCTCTTGGTGGTTTCGGTTATTCTATATGGGTGTGAGGTTTGGGGGAGTAGCATGTCAAATCACAAATGGCGGCAGATAGAAAGAATCCAAAAGCATCTTATCACTAGTAACCTCAAGGTCAAGTCTACGGTTCCTTATGAGATTCTCTTGGTGGAGGCTGGTATGTTCCCAATTGAAGCCTTAGCAATTATTCGCATTTTATGCTACTTAAAACAAGTGGCTAATATGGCTATGCACCGTTGGCCTAGGATGGTAGTGGCGGAAGATCTAGAGCGGAGGAAAAAGATTTGGAAGAAACAAAATAGCAAGTGGTTAAACAAATGGAACATAAACCTCCACGAGTGTCAAAACACTAACATTGAGATAAAAAGGTGGGTGTTGGAGAAATTCAAAACTGCCATGTGGACAAAGCAGGAAAGGAGAAAAAAAACTCACTATGTCAAAGAATTTAATCCTAAGTGGGACCATGATGATAAAGAGTATTTAAGTTCCACAATTAAAGGCAAGGCAAAAATTCTGATTGCTCAGCTGAGGACCAGCTCTCACCATTTACGATGCGAAACTGGTAGATGAAAAGTTCCCAAAGAAATGTGGGAAGAAAGAACGTGCAATTTTTGCAGCAGAGGGGTGGTTGAAACGGAGTGACATTTTATCAAGGAGTGTGCTGCTTATGAGGACATTCGCAGTCAGTCTGAAGACAACTTACAGGGGATAGTTTAACTGAGCTTTTTGATGAGGCAAACTTACACAAAACGGCTACCTTCCTAATGAGGATCCACATCAGAAGGGCCTACTTGGACCTTCCTAATGAGGATCCACATCAGAAGGGCCTACTTGGAGAGACTTCAGCAAACAGTTTAAATTTTGGTTCTTTCGTGGTCCCTTAGACCGCTGGTCTCGTAGACATCATTAAAACTCCTTCATTCATTCATTCATTATTTGTCCTGGTAGTGGGCAATGTAGTCTCATTGGTTTTTGGGGAAACCTACCTGCAGGTAGTTATGGACTGTGAAAGGCTTAATAACAGGGTATCTTGCTACCAAGTCTATAGAATGTAGGAGGTGATAAATCTAGATTTAACAATATGTAGAACGACTCAACAAGTGAAAAGAAAAACGATCAGTAGAACACACCTGCAATATTTTAATGTTGGGAAACTTGGAAACAAATTCTTGAGTAGTTTCTTTGCCCAAGGGAGCTCCTCCACAGACTACAGTTTGCAAAGACCCCAAATCATAGTTGCTGGAAATATCTGTTTTTGTGAGAGCCACTAAAATTGGAGGCACGAGTGGTAAATAGTTCACTCTATACTTGTCAACGACCCCAAGCATATCTCTTAACTCAAACTTAGAGAGAACAACTGTAGTAGATCCTGAGGCAAGTGACCCACAAACAAAGGTACCAAAGCCGTATGCATGAAACATGGGCACAGTGCACACCAAAGTAGCCTCTTTGAAACGTGTCAGCGCAATACCCACCATGGATATGAGATTTCTGTGGGTTGTGATCACACCTTTGCTGAGGCCAGTGGTGCCAGAAGAATAAAGCAGCATGGCAATGTCATCTTGACGGACTTTAACTTTGGGCATTTGGGTGGTGCCTGAAGACATAAGCTCTGTTAAAGACCTTATGCTCACATTCTTTGAGTTTGTCCCCTTTTGAACATCTGAAGAAAACACATAATCTCTTGTTGATATCAAAACTAATGGTAAATTGGTGTGGGCTATTTTGCTCCTCAGTTCTGGTGTCACAAAAACCAGCACGGCTTCTGAGTTGGCCGCCTGCTTTGCAATTTCTGTTGCAGTGTTTAGCGGATTGGTTGTGGTGAGAATGGCACCAATGGAAATGATGGCAATGGAGATGATGGGAAAGTGAACTGAGTTGGGTGAAACGAGGAGAATCACGTCGCCTTTCTTGACACCAATCTGTGATAAGCCTGCAGCTAAAGATCTCACATTTCGCCATACCTGGCAAAAGGAGATTTTTTCCCCTGTAGCAAAGTCAATTAGAGCTGTTTGGCCAGAGTGACTGTGGGAAGAAATGAAGGTTGGGAGGTCCAGGTATTCATCCTGTGGAAAAGTTAGTGGCTTTCGTTTGCTGTAGTAAGTGCAATTCGTATTGCAGTACCCGCTGTTGGGATCGATCTTGAGACCTCCAGATCCAACTACCATTGGTGCTGCAATAAATTTTGAACTTACTGTTTCTCGATGTTAGAAAGAAATCTTCTGTAAACAACTAGTTGCACATGACACGCGTGGGGAATACAATAATATTAAGTAGTCTGGCTGGTTGGGCTGTTACGATTTGAGCTTAGAATATGGATCTTATCTGTTTGTTTTCAGAAATTATTGGGGTGCGTTCTAGATTTATGCGGAATTAAATAATCAAATAGATTTTCTGGTTAGTTGCAATTTGGAAAAAAATAAGCAGAAATGACACACCTGCCAACTAGTATTTTTCAATGAAGAACTATAAAGACCTTTTAAAGTATACCTAGTGGCCTTCCCCTGAATTTTTTTTTATAGCAGATTGATAAATTCCAATCATCCAGAGCTGATACCCTCAAACGTGCCTTCAAAAAATGTTGGAAGAAAAACTTTTCACAAATACAATTGGCAAAACTGTAAATGAGTGAAGGAAACGTGCCCTTAAGCTTTGTTACAAGCCAAACGTTTCACTAATATAATTAGTAAAAAAATTGTAAAAGAAGGAAGACGATGTTTTACAATAAAAGGTAGAATATAAAATAATATATAATAAATAGAAAAGAAGATTGTATATCTGAGTGTTATAAATTGTATTATTATTGATTTATATTTTTTGTTTTAATATTATTTGGTAATCTGATTTATCTTAGAATTGCATATATACTTACAAAGTTTTAATATTAGTATTTGTATTTTTATTTTTATTTTTATTTGTATTCTCAACAAAGATAGAGAGGAGATAAGAAAGAGAAAGGAGAGGAGAGGGGGAGAGAACCTGAGAAGTAAAGAAAGAGAGGGGTTGGGGGAGAAAGAGTTAGGGAGAGATCTCTTATGATGATACAATTCGTTCTAAATGGTTAGTGCAATGTTCTAGAGATAATTGACATTTATTTCTTAAGTTAATTTTTTATGACTGTTAAAAAAGTCACTCTAAAAATATTCAAACAAAATGTATCTAATTTTCATATTGATGTGTTTTAGTATGTAAAATATGTAAAAGAATGAGTTCTAGTGTGCATAAATGAATCCAAATCTTCTTTGTTTGCAAACTAAGATACAAAATCTTCATGTATGGATGTTCCCTACATGAATCTTCATGGATTCAACTATTTTGATAGTATACTTTCAATAAGAAAATAAAAGTGTGTTTGTAAGAGAGAAGACGATAATAATATTTTGTGAGCAACAATGCAACTTTTTCGTTATTGCTAGTCCACAAACTATGCAACGCTCTTATGACAATACAGTTTATTCTAAATTTTGATTTGAATATTTCAAATGTTTTATACATAACCAATGTACTTTTTAATGTTGGCATAACTGAAGCAGTGATCATAAGTGATTTTTGGTGTTGTAGTGATACAGGTTTGATTGCATGATGATCAGCTATTGGGTTATCATTGATGTCAAGTATTGACCTAGTGTTCCTAGTATGTTGTTAAGTATAAGTATGATGATCAAGGTGTTGTGATGAGTTTCAGTTGTAGCAATCCTTATGAGAGACTTGGGGATGTCTGTGAATGTCAAATGAATGACCGCTACTATTGGTGTAGATCAGTAAGAAATTTATGATAGGGTTAAGGTTGACAGTGCAACTGCAAGAATAGTTAGTGACGGGCAATAGGTGATTTGATTGGTTTGTCAAATCTATGATGAGTAATGTGGCACGATCACAAGTGAAGGTTATTGGTGGTATGTAGAAGCTATGGTTGCAACCGCAACTTTTTTGGATGACGAGTGAGAAGGTGTACAGCTACAGAAGTGGTTTCAGGATAAAGAACTTATGTTCTTGAGCTACCGATAGTAGATCTTGAATTAGTGATCAGTATGGAAGCAACAGTGAATAAATTTATGTTATTCACGATGTGGTGACATGTCCCAATGTTTGGAGGGGATGATGTGACATCAGATGGTTCGATGCTAGCGTGTGGAGAAGATTCTAGAGGAAGAGTGTGTTTGGTTAAAAATATGTTTGACCCCTTGACACAAAACGCTATGTAAATATAAGTATGGATCAATGCGGTCTAGGAAAACTGTTTTGTGCATCGATATGTGTCTCTTGGTGTATTATGTTTAAGCAAGAAGTTTGAAAGTCGAATTGTAAACCATTTAGGGAAATTTTAAGGCGATAGAAGGCCCTAAGGTCTGATGAATAGTATTTTATGTGATAAGGACGGAAGAAATTATTGTTCATTATGGATTGTCGATGGATGTATGAGGTTGTGATCAAGCTAGGGCATAGTTAAGTGTGTTGAGAAGAGATTGTGTGCTTCAGTAGATCTAATCAAGAAATCATACTGCTATTCTATGGATCATTTTATATGTTGTTCCCTAACAGTTACACTAGTCAAAATCCCTTAACCAAGTGGATCCTAACAGGTCCTTATTGTAAATCCTTTAATAGGTTGGCACATTAGCTTGTTTCTAAAGTCATCTAACAAGGCTACTCCTAACAGGGTAAAGATCCTAACAGGCCTAAGGTAAATTCCTTAACCAAGTAGCACCTAACAGTGTTGTTGTAAACTCCTAACAGGGTTAAGCTCCTCATAGGGCGTACTTTAGAAGAGTGCATCATTTAGTGGGTACCAATTCCCACATGTGGTTTTTCCCAAATTGGGTTTACATGAGAAAAATCTATGTGTCAAGTGTTTCATTGATTTATGGATGTGCTTATGTGTTTGAAGTTTTCATTTTTTGGTATTCAGTTAATCTTGTGAATGTTGAAATAAGTTTTTAAGAGGTTAAAAGTTGCATAATTGGTTGATTACTGATTCACCCCCCCCCCCCCCCCCCCCCCGCCCCCACTTAGTAATCTGATATTATGACTAACAATTGGTATCAAAGATTTGGTCCTCTATTGTGGTGAAGCTTAACATCTTGAGGTAAAGATCCGAAGATTATGAGAAAGGAAGGTCCTAAATTCACAAGAGAGAACTACTCAATTTGGTGCGACTGGATGAAGCTCTATCTTAAAGGTATGGATGATCAATATTGGGATAATGTGGTTACTAAGTATAGTATCCATTGAGGAACTCTGACTACAGATCAATTCAAGATTGGACAAGAACATACTGCTATTATGGAAGCTATTGCCAGTACTCTTTCTAATGAAGAATTTATTGACATCAAAGATTTTGATACTCCTAATGAGATGTGGGATAAGTTGAAGATCATCTATGGTGGAGATCCATGTGTTCAAAAGAAAAAGGTTGATAGTTTGAAAGGAAAGTATGATGACATGAAGATGCAAGAAAATGAGAACATTGAGAAATACAGTCAAATAATCAAAGAAGTTGTTGTTGCTATATGAGGTGTTGGTGGTAATCTTCCTAAGGAGGATGTTGTAAGTAAAGTGTTGAGAAATTTATTGCCCCAGTATGCTATTAGGGTTTTACCTATACAAGATCTCATATCTCTAAGAACTTTTACTTTTACTCTTGATGCATTAATAGGGAAATTAACTGCATTTGAGTTAAGCAATTAGGATAATAGTATGCCAAATTTTGAAGCTTCTTTCAATTCATCATTGAATCTTGCACCATCTAGGAAAGGAAAGGAGATATCTAACAGTTCTTCAGAAAATTACCCTAATGATTATGAATATGTCATGTCTGAAGAAAGAGAACATGCCTAATTGGAAGCTTTATTTGCTAAAAGGTTGCCTAGAGGGAAAGGTAAATATAAGGGTAAGTTTCCTTTGAAGTTCTTTGTGTGCAATAAGATTGGACATATTGCCTCTAGATGCCCTGACAATGACAGGAAGGAGAATCCAGGGAGATTTAAAGAGAAAAGAAATAAGACATGTTATCTAACTAAAGAAGTTTTTATAGATGAAGAATCTGATGGAAGAGATGAATAAGAAATTGTGTTTGTTGTAGTAAAGGAAGAACCCTCTAAAGAAGGTGAGAAAGCTTTAGTCTCTAACATGAATCACAGTGGTGAATGAATTATTAACAATGGGTGCACTCATCATATGACCGGTGATAGAAGAAAATTTATCAAAATGGAGAAATGTGAAGGAGGATCAATAAGATTTGGGAATGATTCTCCCTACATGGTAAAAGGTAAAGGATCTATTGCTTTGAATGATAAAACAAATTGTGATGATGTTTACTAGGTTGATGGTTTGAAATACAACTTGTTAAATGTTGCTCAGTTGAATAAAAAAGGATGTAGATTGGAGTTCAATGAAGGTGTATGCAACATTATTGGGAAATCAGGAGAATTGATTTCTATTGGTGAACAAACTAAAGGTAACTTGATCTATTTGAACACTACTATTAATTTTTTTTATTGCTAAGACTGAGGATAACTGGTTATGGCACAAAAGATTTTGTCATGTCAGCATTGATAGTTTGATTAAAGTAAGATGATGCAGAGGGTAATCACTGGGTGGATGGATTGATAATGAAAATGAAGGATTAACCTTTGAGAGGTTTAGACACTATCTAGTAACCCCAAAGACGAGAATGCACCAAAATGAACACAAGTGAACACACCTATTCCAAATAGCTTATATGGATGTATTTGACCTATATTAGGTAGATTCAACAAGATTTTGCAAGTTTTAAGGTTTATAAGCAAACCCAACACCCCAAACTCACTCTTTGTCAAACAAGCCTAATAGCCCTCCCTTGTAGGTCAGTAGTGACACAAAACACAACTTTACTCCAGATTTCCCCAAAGAACCAGAAAAAAAAAAAACATTTTTAAATACCCTTTTGGATGAAAATAAACATATACAAAACTTAAGCTAAGTTGTTTTGGACAAATAACAAGATGCTTCATATTGTATCCTGCAACTATGCACAAAAGAGGATATTTAACAAAGGAACTACTAGTTATATTCACTCCCTGACTTCAAGACTTTATAGAGTCTCCACATATGTCTCCAAACCACCAAATATGCCACCAATTTGGGTCTTGGATTCTTCCAAGTACAAAATCCCCATATTGCTCATAAACAACCCTCAAAACTAGGGCCTCTCAATAAATTGCCTTTCACTCCTTTCTAGGATCAATCAAGGGTGGATCCACCATAGGTAGGGTGTATCTAGACACCACAAAACATAAAAAGGATATCTACTTCAAGAAGATATCTCACTGCTGCTCCCAACCAACCATTTCAATGACCCTTCAACAACCTCTTCTCGATGATCACCAACCATTAACCCTTCAACTGCACATAAAATTGTTAGTTTTTGTATTGTACATATTAGGAACTTGTCATTCCATGAGAATCAGATTGTATTCATTCATGGAATGATGATCCTTACATTAGTTTAACTCAAAATCACAAGTAAAACTCAAATTTTCTAAATCAGTCAGCCCTATTCTTGCAATCAGTCAATTGAATTGACTTTAGAACATGTAAAATGAATTGAAAATAGTGTAAGTGAGTTCCTCAATCCAATTAGAACATTCAATAAACAATTTGAGTCAAGAAAAAATGCTAGATCCACATCAAACTTGCAGCAATTCTGAGATTTTATTGATTTATGGACACAGTCCATACACCAGTAATTTCATCTTGCATTCCTTGTCGTACAAATATCAAAACTCATTTAAATAAATTCCTACTAAATCCTTTCAACTTCCCCGATCGGTTAAACTTCCCAAACAACTATTAGACTCCCAAAAACTTAATTCCCTCCTAAAAGCTAATGACCGTTGGGATTCAAATATTTGAATCAACCAACTCACATATTATTGCACAAAACTTAAAATTAACCCTCCAAACTTACCAAGAATATCATTAAGACCTTATTAAACACTTCTAAAATTTTATTAGACTCCTAAGGCTCTAATTACTATTAGAAATAGGGAATACTGAGAGAAGGGGGTGAATCAGTATTCTACAAACTTTATCTTTTGCCCAATTATGGATATAACAGATTATATTTATACATGCATAACATAAGAAGCTAAACAACATGCATAACAATAAAGAACTCATTACACATTATTTGTTCTCGAGGAAACCCTAGCCAAGGGAAAACCCCAGTGGGGATGGTAACCACAAAGATCCACTAATCAAAAGTATCATGTTAAGGATGTTGACCCTGTTAGGAGTCTATTACAAGCATATAGTGTATCAATCTTGATTAAGGAACTATAGGCCTTGTTAGAAGCCTCAACCCTGTTAGGAGTTGTAGTACAAAATGTGATTACCAGATGAGCCCACTGCCCAAACAAGTAATGTACAATATACACTGATTACAAAATAGGTTAAGGTACATAACCTTATACTACTTGCATCAATATCACTTCGTTGCTCTTTCACTATCGCTATTACATATGCTTCATATACTTCGCATCATGTCATTGCTTCATTACATTTCAATACTACTACTTGATACTTCTTAATGCATATATTAACTTTACAATTACAATTACATTTATACCAATAGATTTATCCAAGAGTTAACATCTAGGATGTCATCCCTTTATATTTTTAAGTCATTATTTTGATAAACAAAATAATCCCTTAACTCTTTACTAGTTCTATCTTCATATTCTATCATGTCGGCTTCACACTGTCTTCGGTAAAACTATCATAACTTCTTCCATACATGTTGTACTGACTTGCGCTCTAAGATGGGTGATCAATAGACATCATAGAGTCTATGTTCAAGTGTACAAGCATTGAACTTACTCGAGTCAATGCTGCAAACAAAAACTGTATCCAAGTTCACTGGTAAAACACTGTCTCACACTTAGACAAATTTGCAATGCGCTCTGTCATACTTTCTCTCTGACCTATGTGATCTTCATGTGGATCATATGTTTCCATAATGACAACATCTATGTAATCAAATCAACCAAATTGCCAACAATCTCCCCCTTTGTCATTGGTGGCAACATATGAGAAAATTGGCTAAGTGTACAACACAAAATTGTTCAAAACTGTGGCCATAGTATAAAATACATACTATCCTTATAACTCCTCAAAAAAATTATTGCCTCTAATATAGTACTCCCCCTAAGAGTAATAACCCTTATCATATACTATCAATTTTCTTCTATATATCTCTCCCCCTTTGACAACAATGACAAAATAAGGTAGGGAGGATCACAAAATTGTATCACAAAAAGTTATACCTCAATTCATTTATTGCAAAGCTGGTAGGCTTGTAACACAATCTGCAAAATCTGTCTTCATGGCTTCTATCTCCTTTTCCCATGATTTCTTAATGGAATCTGCCACATTAAGTAGTGCGCTCAGTCCATAAGAAGCTATTTCACATGCTTGGAGGTTTTCAAAGTTAAATTTTTTAAAAGATGTCTTAGCTAAAAGACATTCTTCCAATTGTTCTTCAATGATGCTCAACTTCATAGAAGCATTCTCTCTCAAAAGAGTGTATCTTCTCAATTTCTTGACTTTCTCATCTTGTACAACTCCGATTTCATCATAAAGTTTCCTAACTTTCTTCTCAACATCACAGATCTTCACATTGGGGCTAGATAGAAGGTTTGTTTCATTTAGAATTTCTACTTCCTTCAACTTTATCTTCTAATCTTCCTCTACTGTCAAAGTCTCTAATTGTGTACACTGTATGTACAAAGATTTGCATGTTTCCAAATGCTTCCTCAAATCCTTGATATAGATATCAAGAGTATTGATATCATTTCTGATATTTTGACTGATGTTCAAAAGCATTCTAGTCTCATAGGCTGCTTGTGTTTTCAATTTTGCAATATCAACTAGGTTTGAGAATTCAGTATCAAAGGTACTCATTACCTTCTTTGCTTTCTCCATAGGGTCTTCTTCTGAAATTTATGTAGTTATAGTGCTTTGTAACTTCTCAGTTAGTTCCTTTAGACACCCTTCAAGACTCTTTACTTTCTTATTCTTACCAATTATTTTGTTCAAGGATGTAATCAGTTCCAACTGATCATCATCATCTACTTCTTTTCCCAAATTCTCAATCATAGATCCAATTTGAGTCTTCTTTCCAGTCTCGGGAGTAAGACTGATATCTTCTTTGGTGGGAATGTGAACTTGTTCCTCTGTAACTGGTGGTTCTACAACTATGGTCTTTGTCATCTCTTCTTCTTTTGTAGCTTCATGTTCTTCAAAGGCTGAATTGTCAACAATGTTCTCCAAATTCTTGAATACATTTTCATCAGTATCCAAGGTGATTTTTGTACCTTCTACATTCATTGTTTCATCTTCAATATTAATAGCTGGAGAAGAGGGAATGTCCTCTTGTACTTTCTCACCTGCTTTCTCTGTTGCAACTGATGATTCTCTAACATATTCTGCCATAACCTTGATAATAACCTATTCTATCTCAGAATTTACTTCTTCATACCTGCCTCCCATAATCTGAATTATTCTCCTTTTGGTTCTCAGATGGGTACTTAGGGATTTCATGATCTGATTGAAATGAGTTTCATCTCTTACTTCACAAAGCTTCCTCACAAGCTTTTCTCAGATAGTTGTCTCTTCCTCTGATGCTCTCTTCTTCCTATTTAGAAGTTTGTTATATAGATCATCAGGTATCTATCCTTGAATAGTATCAAACTTCTTGCCAGTCAAAATCATCTATTTCACAACTGCATTCTCCAGATTAAGTCTGTGAGTATAATCATAAAGATCATAATATTTGTTCATTCTTGCAAAGTCACCATTCTCAATAATCTACTCATTAAGCTTTTCAACTTTTGGTTTCCAAGCTTTCTTCTTAGTAGTGACATCATCTTTTACTTCTGCAATCTTTCTTGGAACTGGTTACACTAGAGTTTTATGTCTCTTTCCTGGTCCAGTAGCACTTTCCTTAACTCTTTTTCTAGGTGTGGAGGAAGTGGATCTAGTAGACATCTTTGCTTCTATGTCCTTCTCAGGGACTTCCACTTTCACCTTTACTTGTGGTTCTTCCTGTTGCTCTGCAATTGATGATAAAGGAGGGATAGAAAAAACTTCCTTTTGTCCACTCTCTCTGATTGCTGCTACTGTCTGCTTTGCTACCAAAAACTCTCTCTGTCATTCTTGTATCTTTTAGGATTTTCGTAATTTTGCTCTCAACTCTCTTCTTAGACTGCTTCTCTTCAATTAGAATCTTTGCGGAGTTGAAGTTCTCCTCAAAGGTTCCAAACTTGTTACACTGAGTGTCCAACTTACACTTCAGTAGTCTGCTAACATATTCTTCAATTTCTACCTCGGATATTTCATATCCAAGAGGATCTATGAACTCTATTCTAGGCTCTACTGCTTCAATATAGGTAAGGTCAGTATCCACCATAAAACATATATCATCTTTATATTTTTCAACAAGAGACTTAGGGATCCTTGATCTGCTAGACACAATATTCTAAAATTTCTTAATAACAAGTACTGCACTCTCATTAACACTGTCAATAACATGTCTTCTGTATACTACGTTAATCCTTTCCATTGTAGTTTGTCCATCATTCTAGTCATTTCCTATGGTGTAAGGAAATCTCCTCAAAAGCTTAAAGAACATATATGTGATTAGGGATGAGAACCTAAACTGTGTATACTTAGTTTTCTTGATCTTCTCCAAGTTCTCAAACAATTGAATTCTAAGAATTTCGCACATATCAACTGGTAACCTGTCAACACACATTAGATAGGTTGCATGTACCATTCCAACTACCATGTCATCCTCTCTTGAATTTGCACAAAACTTAGTAGTTAGGATCTTGCATAAGTATCTCACATCATCTTGTTTGATCTTACTAATCACAATTCCTCTACCATTGTAGGATGAGTTAGTGTTGTCAATGATTGTTTTCCTCATGTTTTTCTCATTAAAATGAATAGCTCTTGTTTTAGATAATCTAGTGACTTCATGAATCAAGTCTGTTGTAATATCTATCACTCTATCTTCTAGCCAAAACTTTCCATTATGAATTATGCTCAAGATAATCTTAGTGCATTCTTCATTATCAAATTCATACTATAATCCATATTTAACAATTTCATTATGTTCCAAATATTCAAAACCTTGTTTCAGTGTCATATCCTGATTGTAAATCTTCTGATATTCATCTGTGAAATCACTATCACTCACTATTTCTAGTTTGCATCCAAGATAACTTCTGACATTTTCTAAGTGTAAAACTCCATCTGGTACGGATGATAATGCAAACCTAGGGTCTTCTTCCAAGGGTTCTGCTGGTTCCCTTTTCAATTTAGGTCTATTCTTATCTCTGACATTGTGTATTAAGGAAACATCCATGATTTCTTCAAATTCCTTTACTGATTCAAAGATTTGTCAAGTAAAATACCTTAATTTCTTGATTTTAGGGCTTGCGTAGATTCAGCACAACAATTCTTCTCCAAATCCTTGCAAAATGCTTTCAACCACTGCTCTTTGATCTCCTTGACACTTGAATTCACTTTGATGATCAAATAATACCGATCATAACCTGTTATTAATTCAATCTCACTTAGATCTGACATCGCATTCAATTCTTTTGTCGCTTCTTTCCAAAAAGTTGTCTCTACTAACCTGCAAAACTTAAAACTTCTTGCGATCTCGTAAAACAAATATTTTTCTTTGCGCTCTTAACCATAGCATTAGAACATCATAAACTACCTTGCATTAACTACACAAGACTTAGTTCATCATATATCTACTTCCACACTAAATGTAAGTTCCTATTCTACTGTAATTTACATAAATTAAGTACTTTGAGATAGGTTAGGTAAAGCTTCATTCTTACCTTTCAATACTTCACCTTCCTGATTACCTTCAATGTTGAATATGTTTTCTTGATCTGTGCTTTTGATAAAATTCACTTCATCTGAATTACTACAACATCCTTTATGACTGTTACTAGCATCTTCATTCCTTCTGGCATGATTTCTGGGGTTAGGATTAGGATGAAAAACTCTATTGTTCATTCTACAAAACCTTGTTGTATGTCCAATCTTGTTGCATATCTGACAAACAATTCCATTGTTTCCATATCTTGGTCCAGGTTGATTGATTTGTGATCTGCAATTTCTAGCAATGTGTCCAACCTTGTTGCATCTATAACATACTAATCCATTTCTTCTGTTCATATCTTCAGTAGGTTTTTTATCTGCATTGTTAGTATTCCTAAACATTCTACTACCATCATTATTCTCAATAAATTTAGGTTTCATACAATCAATAGCTCTATGTCCAAAACCATGACAATTGTAACAATAACCATTAAGAGGTTTAAATTGTTTACCTGTACAATCTCTCTTCATATGACCAATAGTATTACAAGCAAAACATCTACCTTTGAATTCTCTTTGCATACCTTCGGGCGATTCCTCTTGCTTTGGTGATTCTTCTTATTTAGGTGTATCTTTAGATTTTTTGATCTCATCAGGCTTCTTCTCATCTATTCTTTTAGATATCTTCAGATCTAGTTCTTTGCCTTCATCATTTTCTTTAAAAGTGTTGAATCCAAGACCAGTCTTATCATAGAATGGTTTTTGATAAGATATTTGTTCACCAATCTTCTCACTAGTTGAATATAGCCTTTCAAGTTGTTGTTTGGATTGAGTCAATTCACCTTTCACAATCTTATTGTATTTCTCAAGTTCATCATACTGCAAATTAACTTTCTTTAGTTCAGATGTTACTTTACAAAGTTTAGATTTTAGTCCTTCATTTTCAGTCTTTAGACTTTCATTCTCAGATTTCAGATTTGCTTCATTCTTGCCATTTCCATCTTTCAAACTAAGCTTCAGATTTGCTATCTTCAATTCATGTTTAAGAATTTCTTTTTCTTTTTCTAAATTGTCATCACAATCTTCAATAAAAACTTTGGATTCCTTTTCAGATCTCAGATCTTCCAATTTGTTTTTCAGTTTCTCAATGAGGTTCTTCGCATCATCATACTTTCTTTTCAAAGTATCTTTTTCAATAGTAAGCAAGTCAATCTTCTCAAGAGCTTCTTCAAGATTTTTCTATAGTTGATCCATATCCATAGAGATCTTACTCAAGCTGCTAGGCTTTCCTTGAATGATTCTTTTCCAAGTAACTAAGCTCTGATACCAATTGTTAGAAATAGGGAATACTGAGAGGGGGGGGGGGGTGAATCAGTATTCTACAAACTTTATCTTTTGCCCAGTTATGGATATAATAGATTATCTTTATACATGCATAATATAAGAAGCTAAACAACATGCATAACAATAAAGAACTCATTACACATTATTTGTTCTCAAGGAAACCCTAGCCAAGGGAAAACCCCAGTGGGGATGGTACCCACAAATATCCACTAATCAAAAGTATCCTATTAAGGATGTTGACCCTGTTAGGAGTCTATTACAAGCATATAGTGTATCAGTCCTGATTAAGGGACTATAGGCCTTGTTAGAAGCCTCAACCCTATTAGGAGTTGTAGTACAAAATGTGATTACCAGATGAGCCCACTGCCCAAACAAGTAATGTATAATATACACTGATTACAAAATAGGCTAAGGTACATAACCTTATATTTCTTGCATCAATATCACTTCACTTCTCTTTCACTATCACTATTACATATGCTTCATATACTTCGCATCATGTCATTGCTTCATTACATTTCAATACTACTACTTGATACTTCTTAATTCATATATTAACTTTACAATTACAATTACATTTATACCAATAGATTTATCCAATAGTTAACATCTAGGATGTCATCCCTTTATATTTTTAAGTCATTATTTTGATAAACAAAATAATCCCTTAACTCTTTACTAGTTTTGTCTTCATATTTTGTCCTGTCGGCTTCACACTGTCTTCGGTAAAACTGTCATAACTTCTTCCGTACATGTCGTACTGACTTGCACTCTGAGATGGGTGATCAATAGACATCATAGAGTCTATGTTCAAGTGCACAAGCACTGAACGTACTCCAGTCAATGTCGAAAACAAAAAATGTGTCCAGGTTCACTGGTAAAACATTGTCTCACACTTAGACAAATTTGCAATGCACTCTATCATACTTGCTCTTTGACCTGTGCAATCTTCATGTGGATCATATTTTTCCATAATGACAACATCTATGTAATCAACTCAGCCAAATTTCCAACAATTACATCAATTTTATCATTTTTTCTCATTTTCCCTATCTAAGATCCTAAGGTCCTTGACGGGCCCTTTAGGATCTTTTACAAATTTATTGTCGTTATTGCTTCCCAAGCCTTCCAAGGCCATTATTGGTTTTAGTAATTGACAATTGATTGTCTTGATCTTCATCATGTCTTCTTTGTCTTCATGAGGCATCTTGATATGCCTTTATGCTCCTACATCATAGGCAAGAAGAAAGTTGTAAGAGGATTGCCATATCTAGTTAAACCAGAAAATGTAATGTGTAAAGAATGTAATCTTAGAAAGTTAACTAGCTCTAATTTTTCATTAAGTCGTACTCTTATGAAATTATTTTAGATCTGGTACATACTGACTTGTCTGGTCCTATGAGAAATATAAGTTACTATGGCGATAAATACTTCATGCTATTTGTTGATGATTTTTCTAGAATGATGTGGGTTGTGTTTCTAAAGGACAAATTTGAAGCTTTTCATATGTTCAAGATTTACAAAGATTTAGCAAAAAAGGAGATCAGTGAGAATCTAAATTGTTTGAGATCGGATAGAGGAGGTGAGTTTACTTCACTTGAGTTTACATATTGTGAGGCACAATGAATCAAAAGGCAAATGTCAGCTCCTAGAACACCTCAACAAAATGGTATTGCTGAAAGAAGAAACAAGTATATCATTGATTGTGCTAGGAAATTAATGATTCAGAAATGTGTTGCACATACATTTTGGAGAGAAGTGGTGAGTGATGTCGTGTATACATTGAATTGGGTACATGTCAAGAAAATGAACAAACAAGACTACTTATGAGCTATGGCATGGTTACTCACCAAATGTGAGTTATTTTAAAATATTTGGAAGTAGATGTTACATTAAGAGAGATGAAAACATAGACAAGTTTTATCCTAAGAGTGATGAAGGGGTATTCTACAAAGAGAAATGCCTACTAGTGTCTGAACAAAAGAACCAACAAGATAATAAAAAGTGAAAATGTGAGAATTGATGAATTCTTTGAGTAGAATGATGAATCCAACAAGAAGGAACCTGAAATATATCAAGGGTTTTTATAGGTACAATCAGTGGAGAAAAATGCTAAAAATCAGGATAGAAAAGTTAATGAGGAGGAACTGGTACAAGCCGTAGAAGAGGCTCTTAGATCTGAACTGATGTTACCAAGGTATGTGAAATTGAACCACTCCACTGATCAAATTATTGGTGATAGAAATGTTGGTGTTCTAACTAGAAGAAAGGAAAGAGAAAGTACATGTTTTATTTCATAACTTGAACCTAAAACTATGAAATAAGCATTGAAATATAATGATTGGATGAAGGCCATGAAAGATGAATTAGTACAGATTGATAAGAACAAAACTTTGACATTAGTGCCCAAATTGGTAGATAGGAATGTGATAAGTACTAAGTGGATTTTTATAAACACTTGATGAATGAGACATGTGAAGTGGTAAGGAACAAGGATTAATTGGTGTGAAAAGGTTATGCACAAGAGGAAGATTTTGACTATGGTAAAATATTTACACTTGTGGCCAGACTTGTAGGTGTGAGGATTCTACTTGCATATGTTTCTTACAAGAAGTTCAAAGTATATCAAATGGATGTCAAGACAACATTTCTAAATGGTGTTTTGGAAGAAGTGTACATCGAACAACCTGAAGGTTTTGCTTCATCTGAAGGAAAGAACATGGTGTGCAAGCTAGAGAAAGTTTGATATGGATTAAAACAAGCACCAAGGGCATAGTATGAGAGATTGCACTCATATCTTATCAAGATTGGTTTGATCAAAATAAGTGACAACAACAATGTATATCTAAAGATAGAAAAGGATGAAAAACTACTAATTGTTGAAGTCTTTTTAGATGATATAATTTTTGGTGGAAATGATGAGATGAGAAGATCATTTGCAGATGAGATGAGGAAAGAATTCAAGATGTCTATGATCAGTGAGATTAAAGTTTTCATTGGATTGTAGGTTCAACAGATGAAAGATGGTATCTATATAAGACATTCCAAATATGTAAGGGAAATATTGAAAATATTTGGGTTAGAAAAATTAAAACCTATTGGTACCCCTATGGTAACCGATTGCAAATTGTCGAAGGAAGATGATTCTAAAGAGGTGGATGAGACACTTTATAGATCCATGATCGGTAAGCGATAGTATGTGGTGCATAGTAGACCAGACATAACATAGGAAGTTGGATAAGTGTCTTTCTTCTAATCCTAAGGAATCTCATATGGTAGCAGTGAAAAGGATATTTAGATATCTTAAGGGGACTAGAGACTATGGTCTCTAGTATGGATATAAAGGTGATTTCTCTTTGGATGTTTTTACTGATGTAGATTGGGAAAGAAATGTGGATGATAGGGAGAGAACAATTGGAGGTGCATTCCTTCTTAGAAATGGGCTTGTATCTTGGACAAAAAAGAAGAAGAACTGTATATCTCCATCAATAGTTGAATCTTAGTATGTTGCTACTACAATTAATTATACACTGGTAGTATGGATCAAGTAGTTTATAGAAGGAATTCAGGAGAAGGTAACTGAACTAATGGTTATCTATTATGACAATACAAGTGTCATTAACATTTCAAAGAACCTGGTGATGAACTCTAAGACTAAGAATCTAGCTATCAAATATCATTTTCTTAGAGAACAAGTATAGGAAAATAAAGTGAGGTTGGAATATGTGCCAATTAAGGAATAGGTAGAAAATGTTTTCACAAATAAAATTACCTAAGGATGCATTTGTGTATCTAAGAGGTGGGTTAGGGGTCATTTCCCTACCTGAATTGAACAAGAAGAGATTCTATTGCACCAATCCATTGTATTGATTGAATATCTTGTGATTAGATTGATGTTGTGGGGCTACTCCTTAGGGGGAGTAGTCGGTATAGTAATGAGTCAGAAGATTTCAAAACTGTGTTTATTTAGATTGATTGACACCTTTGGCATTGTTGTCAAAGGGGAAGATAAAGTAAGGAAAACTGAAAAGAGGGAAATAAATTAAGGAAAATAACACAGGTAGAGAAAGTACAGGAGGAGAGAAAGTGAAAGCCATAAAATGTCGAGGATGGTGAAAAGAAGTTCAGTGAAAGGGTGATGATGTAGACCAGATGTCGGGAGAAAGGCAAAAGTGGAAACATTGTTTTTCTAAAGAAAAAGAATATAACTAATTGAGAAGGTAAGCAGATGATTTTCTATGTTTCCATCATTACCAAAAGGGGAGATTGTTGGAATAATTTATGCATTGATGGTAAGTGAATTCTAGTGTTTTCATGATACAAGTTTGATTGTATGATGACCAGTTATTTGGTTGTCATTGATATCAAGTATTAACCTAGTGTTCCTAGTATGTTTCTAAGTATAAGTATAATGATCAAGGTGTTGTGATGAGTTTCAGTTGTAGCGATCCTTATGACAGACTTGGAGATGTCTTTGAATGTCAAATGTATGACCACTACTGTTGGTGTAGACCGATAAGCAAGTTATGACCGGATTAAGGTTGACAGTGCAACTACTAGAATAGTTAGTGATAGGTGATTTAATTGGTTTGTCAAATATATGATGAGTTATGTGGTGTAGTCATAGGTGAAGGTTATTGGAAATATGTAGAATCTATGGTTGTAATCATAACTTATTTGGATGACAAGTGAGAAGGTATTACAACTACATAAGTGGTTTCAGGCTAAATAAATTATGTTCTTGAGATACCGATGGTAGATCTTGAATCACTTATCAGTATAGAAGCGACGGTGAATAAAGTTGTGTTAGTCATGATGTGGTGACATGTCCCAATGTTTGGACATGATGATATGGCATCACATTGTTTCATGCTAGCATGTGGAACAGATTCTAGAGGAAGAGTGTGTTTGGTCAAAACATGTTTGACCCCTTGAAACAAAGTTCTACGTAAATATAAGTATGGATTGATGTGGTTTAGGAAAATTGTTTTGTGTATCACAATGTGTGTCTTGGTATGTTATGTTTAAGTAGGAAGTCTGAAAGTCAAATTTTGAACCATTTAGGGAAAGTTTAAGGCAGTGGAAGGCCCTAGGGTTTGATGAACAATATTTATGTGATAAGGATGAAATAATTTGTTGTTTGTCATGGATTTCTAGTGGGTGTATGATGTTACAATCAATCAAGGGAAGAGTTAAGTGTGTTAAGAATAGATGGCGTGCTCCAGTGGATCTGATTAAGCAGTCGTAGTGCTATTCTATGAATCATTCTATATGTTTTTCCCTAACAGTTATAATAGTCAAAATCCCTTAACCAGGTGGATCCTAACAGTTCCTTATTGTAAATCCTTTAACAAGGTGGCACATTAGCTTGTGTCTAAAACCCTCTAACAAGGCTACTCCTAACAGGCCTAAGGTAAATCCTTTAACTGGGTAGCACCTAATAGTTTTGTTGTAAACTCCTAATAAGGTTAATCTCTTAACATGATGTACTTTAGAAGAGTGCATCATTTAGTGGGTACCACCCACATGTGGTTTTTCCCAAATTGGGTTTCCATGAGAAAAATCTATTAGAATAACTAAGAGGGGGGTGAATCAGTTAATCACTGTCCCAATACAAAATGTATAATCCAAAAACAAATACTTCAATTTTTGCTACTCGGTAACTTAAAATACTTTTACTATATATGCTTTTATCGATTATCAGTCTAAAACTTATAACAGTTACCAATCAAATCAACTATGCAACATGTAAATATGACATCAAAAACAAATATTACAATCAACACATAACACAAGAGATTTAACGTGGAAACCCTGTGAAGGGGAAAACCACCTAGGATCAGCAACCCAAAATGTTCACTCTTCTGAAGTGAGGTTAGTGAAGACCCAACCTTGTTAAAGGTTACAAACACACTATTAGGTGTGACCTTGTTAGAGGATTTTAGACCAACCATTATCGTCCAACCAGCAGTCACTCTAGGGTTGATAGAATAACAATGTTCATTCTATGAATGATACATAATAAGACTTTCTTAGTCCACTCGGTTAAGAGATTTGACTATGTACAATAGTTAAATATGTAACAATAGGTGATTTGACTTAATACAAGTTCAATTGCAAATTACAGATCAATATTTAGCTCATACAAATATTTCTGATCAATGTAACAATTATGTTTCAATAATATATCAACTTAATGTCCATCGGTAATCACTCTCTGTAGCTTGGTAATGCTCTGCAGTAGGGTTCTCCTTAACCAGTATGATCAAAATGCATGAAAACTTGTTCATGTGATTATTCTACAGTTTTCTTTTCTTCCGACATCACCACCTTGTAGTGAAATCTCTAGTCTCTTATATAGACATGTAAACCATTTTCTTCTGCTCCATCAGATTTTGCCGCTTAATCATCTTCATTGATTTTGCCTCTTAAACATACATCGAAACTTGTGTCAATAGCATGTTTGATTCTCATCCTTTAGATCTTTCCTAAATTTTGCTAGTTGTAGATCTGTGAAACAAACATTATCTGTTACCTCAAATTCATACATTTTCTAGCTCATCAATCTTATCAGCTAAACTAATCATTTAGTTCATTCTATTCTTCTTGGTTAACAAAGAAATGCGGCGGTGAACACAAGCTCGGTTAACACTGTGATCGGTATACACTACACTCTGTCGGTGTATATTGAAATGCTTCATCAACCGACAACACTGCTTTGTGTCTTTCATCTTTTTTCCTCATCATAGATGAATGAAACATAATCAAGTCAATATCATAAAGTCATAAACTCATCATAAAGTTACTCAGTGTATTCTCTATCCTCATTTGTCATATCCATCTTCCTCATGCAGATATTTTCTATTCTTCATCTCTTTCACTCATTCTCTATAGATGTATCGATATAGTAACTTACAAGATTAGTACTGTCAAACTTAGTGGACATCAATGACAACATAATAATTATTTAATCATATTACATATCTAATCAATCAACTCGGTGATCTTAAATCACAAATTATTCAATCAGGTTCTAAATCAGTTGTAGTTCATCAATCTCTCCCTTTAGCATTGATGGCAACTCAAGTAATATGAAATATACCATACACATTCCAAACATGTATTCTACAACTCTATGAAAAATTGTTGTACAAGCTCTCCCTAGCTCAATATGTTTAATCACTACATTACTCAACAACATTACAAAATACAGCTTTGTCAATCTGCAAATATGATCTTTTCAGCTTTCAGATTCCTTCTTCTGTTCCCAGTAACTGATCTTCAATGCTCTCCCTTTCTTCAATTTGTCTCTCCCTCAGATAGTTCTCATCGGTGCATATTCAGATTATCTCTCCCTATGTTTCATATTGTTTATCTCTCCCTTTGACAACAATGCCAAAGAAACAAATAAACAAATAGCTCTTCAGTAGCCAAGTAACTCTCTATTGTCCAATGCATACTCTATATCTCTGTATACTGATATGCCAATATGTTCCAGTACCTTTCACAACCTTAGACATGATCCAAAGTGTGAAATATGTTGCATCAACATGGATGATCTTCTGATAAGATTGGGCTGATGAAACATCTAGATCACCTTAGTGACTGGTAGATAGGGGACAGACCCCAAGTCTAGTCCTTAAGTACTCAAATGTGTCCTTCAGTAGAGATTTTGTAAAGATATCTACAAGTTGTTCTTTTGATGTAACAAACTCTAGCTTAACTTGCTTCTCCTATACTTGTTCTCTCAAGTAGTGATACTTAATTGATATATGCTTTGTCTTAGAATGCATCATTGGATTCTTTGAAATATTAATTGCACTAGTGTTATCACAATATATAATCATCAGCTCAGTGATTATCTCATTCATACCTTCCAGAACTAGCTTAATATATGCAATGTTTGAACAGTTTGTAGCAGCAACAACATACTTTGCTTTGGCTATAGACTGAGAAATGTAAGCCTGTTTCTTACTTGTCTGGGTAACAAGTCTTTCACCAAAGAAAAATGCTCCTCCAGTGGTACTTTTTATGTCATCCACATTTCTAGCCCAATCAACATCGGTATAGACTCTGAGTTCAAACTTGCCTTCCTTAGGTTACCATAATCCATAGTCTTCTATTTTCTTCAGGTATCTTAAGATTCTTTTAGCAGCAATCATGTGTGATTCTCTACGATTAGTATAAAATCTAGCAACTATTCCCACAGCATGTGCTATGTTTGGTCTACTATGAACTACATACATTAACTTTCTAATCATTGATCGGTACAGTGTCCAATTTACCTCTGTAGTTTCATCCTCCTTAGTCAATTTGAAACCAGTAGCCATCAGTGTTCCCATAGGTTTAGCATCTTCCATGCCAAATGTTTTCAATACTTCTTTTATGTATTTAGATTGTGTGATGAATATCCCATCACTATGTTGAATCACTTGTAGTCCAAGAAAGAACTTAATCTCTCTAAACATAGGCATCTTGAATCCATTCCTCATATCATCAGTAAAGGCTTTACATATTTGATCTTGATCTCCAAATATGATATCATCCACAAAAATTTCAGCAATAAGAATTGTATCATCAGTATCTCCTTTCATATACAGATTGTTGTTCTCACTTGTTCTTACAAATCCTATACTTAACAAATAAGTATGCAGCCTCTCATACTAGGCTCTCGATGCTTGCTTCAAACCATATAAAGCTTTGTGTAATCTACATACCATGTCTTTCTTTTATGGATCAACAAACCCTTCAAGTTGTTCTATGTAGACTTCTTCTTCAAGTATTCCATTCAGAAACACTGACTTGACATCCATTTGATATACTTTGAATTTCTTATGTGTAGCATATGCAAGAAGCATTCTGACTCCTTCCAATCTAGCAACAGGTGCAAAGGTTTCACCATAGTCTATGCCTTCCTCCTGTGCATATCCTTTGCATACAAATCTAGCTTTATTTCTTGTCACTTCTCCATTCTCATTCTGCTTGTTCCTGAATATCCACTTAGTACTGATAACATTCTTATCTTTAGGTCAGGGTACTAAGGTCCAGGTTTTTTTCTTCTCTATTTGTTCTATTTCTTATTTAATTGCATTAACCCATTCATCATTCTCTAATGTAACTTTCACATTTTTCGGTTTATAATCACAAACTAGACATGTACCTTGTCTTGCTTTTCTCCTTGTTTGCATGCCAGCTTGTTTGTCTCCACTGATTTGTGATTTAGGATGATGTCTTATGAAAAAAATTGCCAATACTCTGTCTCTTCTTTCTTGTTTATCCTATGTAGGTTCATTTACTTGCTCGGTAGGGTCATCCTGCTCGTCAGTTTCTATTTCTTGTTGTTTGGTATTGTTTTCCTGGTGACTGGTTATCATAGGTTGTGGCTTCGGTAGATAGTCTGGGTGTTCAATGTAAGTGAATTTACCGTAGTCTTCTAGTTCCTTTGTACTTTGCTTTGTGTTCTTTTGATCAAACTCATCAACTCGGACATTAGTGCTCTCAATCATTTTATTAGTATTTGTATTCAGACACTTATATGCTTTTCTTTTACTAGAATATCCTAGAAATATTCCTTCATCACCTTTTGAACTTCAAATTTACCATTTCTCTCATCTTTTAGAATAAAACATTTGCTTCCAAAAATCCTGAAATAACTTACAGTTAGTTTGTGTCCAAACCATAACTCATAGGGTGTCTTGTTGGTGTCCTTTAATTACACTCGGTTCAAAACATAAACTATTGTACTAACAACTTCCCTCTAGTATGTCTGACCAACATTCTTTTGCAACATTAATGTCCTAGCATAGTCAACTATTGACATGTTCCTTCTTTCAGCAATCCCATTTTGCTGAGGTGTCCTCGGTGCAGAGACTTATCTTTTAATACCATGCTCATTACAGAAATTAGTAAATTCATTAGAGATAAATTCACCTCCTCTATCAGATCTTAGTCATTTCAATTCCTTACCAGTCTCTTTTTCTACCTTATCCTTAAATACCACTTAAACATCTTAAATACTTCAGATTTTTCTTTTAAGAACATAACTGTCATCAATCTAGTATAGTCATCAACAAAAAGAATAAAGTATCTATCACCATAATAACTCTGAGTTCTCATAGGACCACATAGGCCGGTATGAACCAACTCAAGTATCTTCTTTGTTGAATAGTCCTTACTTTTAAAACTAGATTTAGTCATCTTACCTTTCTAACATTCATGACACATAACATGATCCAGTTTTGACAAGTTAGGAAACCCTCTAACTCTTTTCCTTTTACTGATCTTAATCATGTTATCAAAGTTCACATGGCATAACCTTTTATGCCACAACCAAACATCTTCATTTTTCATCATCAAGCAAGAAGAATCATCAGTATCAAGAGAAAATAGATTACCTCTTGATTGTGCTCTAGTTACAACTAGTCTTCCTCCATCATCAAATATTTTCACTTTCTTGCTCTCAAAAGCAACTCAGTGACCTGAATTATTCAGCTATGCCACACTTAACAAGTTATAGTTCAGTCCATCTACCCAATAAGCATTATCACATTTTATCATATCATTTATCATTAAGGTTCCTTTACCTCTTACCATACAGGGTGTGTCATTACCCATCTTAACTGATCCTCCATTGTATTCTTCAAGTAGATCAAATTTCTCCTCATCACCAACCATGTGATGTGTACAACCACTATCTATGATCCATGTATTTTTCTTGTTAACTTTAGAGATCGGTGTTGTTTCTACATGTTTTTCTTCTTCCTCCTCCGAGTCATCTTTCATAGCAATAAATACAACTTCTACATCATCATCAAAATCATATTTAGATTCATTATCCTTGGCTATGAAACATACCTTTTTTCTTTTTTCATTGTTGTCTTGGTTATCTCTGTTGTGTTGGTAGCCTCTGTTGACTCTTTTCCCATAGCTTCCTTCGGATCGGTCTTTGGATCTTTCATCATCTTTCTTATGTGGACATCTAGTAGCGATATGGCCAACCTCTTTACAGTTAAAGCATGCCAAGGGTAGCTTACCTCTATACCTTCCTTTCCCTTTGGGTAATCTTTGAGCCATAAGAGCTTCAAGTTCATCAAGCTCATCATCGGTATCACTATCATCATTATTATTACTTCTGCTAGACTTACCGATCTTCAGAGAAGACATGAAAGTGGATTCCACAGATGGTGCAACACTGTTATCAAATTTATTTAATTCAAAGGTTGTAAGTTTACCAATCAGATTGTCAAGTGTAAGTACATTACCAGATGCAGACCTTGTCTCATGAATAGTAGATATTCTGATTGCATAAACCGTCAATAAGGTTTTGAGTATTTTGCTAACGATTGTCTCCTCACTAATGAATCCATCAGATGCTCTAATAGCATGTACAACCTTTTTCAGTCTATTTTTATATTGCACAATGTTCTCACCTTCTTTCATCTTCATATCATCAAATCTGCCCCTTAAGCTCTCTGCTTTGGCTCTTTTAACATTTGCATCTCCACTATAAACTTGAGAAAGTTTATCCCACATGGCTTTTGCAGTAGTGCAACTTTTAATATCTTCAAATTCGGCATTGGTATAGGAAACAACAATCTCCATCATAGTAATATTGTGTTCATGCCTGTCTTTCAGTTGATCAAGTGTCAGGGGACCAGGGGTCAGTTCTATATAGCCATTCTCCATCAATTCTAGTGTAGCATTCCCAATTCCATATATGTGCAACTTCATCCGGCTCTACCATACTGTGAAATTCTCTTTGTTCATCTTTTGCACTTCCCTCTTATACATTTTGAGATCTTTTTACTAAAGTCCTTAAAACTCTGTTCCAAGAAACCAATGCTCTGATTCCAATTGTTAGAATAACTAAGAGGGGGGTGAATCAGTTAATCACCATCCCAATAAAAAATGTATAATCCAAAAACAAATACTTCAATTTCTACTCCTCGGTAACTTAAAATACTTTTACTATCTATGCTTTTACTAATTATCAGTCTGAAACTTATAACAGTTACTGATCAAATCAACTATGCAACATGTAAATATGACATCAAAAACAAATATCACAATCAACACATAACACAAGAGATTTAACATGGAAAACATGTGAAGGGAAAAACCACCTGGGACTAGCAACCCAAAATATTCACTCTTCTAAAGTGAGGTCAAGGAAGACCCAACCCTGTTAAAGGTTACAAACACACTATTAGGTGTGACCTTGTTAGAGGATTTTAGACCAACCATTATCGTCCAACCAGCAGTCACTCTGGGGTTGACAGGATAACAATGTTCATTCTATGAATGATACATAATAAGACTTTCTTAGTCCACTCGGTTAAGAGATTTGACTATGTACAATGGTTAAATATGTAATAGTAGGTGATCTGGCTTAATACAACTTCAATTGCAAATTATAGATCAATATTCAGCTCATACAAATCTTTCTGATCAATGTAACAATTTTGTTTCAATAATATATCAAATTACTTTCCTTCGGTAATCACTCTTTGTAGCTCGTTAATGCTCTGCAATAGGGTTCTCCTTAACCAATATGATCAGAATGCATGAAAACTTGTTCACATGATTATTCTACAGTTTTCTTTTCTTCCGGCATCACCACCTTGTAGTGAAATCTCCAGTCTCTTATATAGACATGTAAACCATTTTCTTCTGCTCCATCATATTTTTCTACTTAATCATCTTCATTGATTTTGCCTCTTAAACATACCTTGACACTTGTGTCAATAACACGTTTGATTCTCATCCTTTAGATCTTTCCTGAATTTTGCTAGCCATCGATCTATGTAACAAAAATTATCTGTTACCTCGAATTCATACATTTTCTAGCTCATCAATCTCATCGGCTAAACTAATCATTTAGTTCATTTTTTTCTTCTCGGTTAACAAAGAAATGCATCAGTGAACACAAGCTCGGTTAACACTGTGATCGGTATACACTACACTCCGTCAGTGTATACAGAAATGCTTCATCAACCGAAAACACTGCTTTGTGTCTTTCAGCTCTTTTCCTCATCATATATGAATGAAACATAATCAATTCAATATCATAAAGTCATAAACTTGTCAACAAGTTACTCAATGTATTCTCTATCCTCATCTGTCATATCCATCTTCCTCATGTAGATATTTTATGTTCTTCATCTCTTTCACTCCTCTACAGATGTATCGGTATAGTAACTTACAAGATAAGTACTGTCAAACTTAGTTGACATAAATGGCAACATAATACTGATTTAATAATATTACATATCTAATCAATCAGCTAGGTGATCTTAAATCATAGATTCTTCAATCAAGTTCCAAATCAGTTGTAGTTCATCAAAATCTGTGTCAAGTGTTTCATTGATTTGTAGATGTGCTTGTGTTTGAAGTTTTGATTTGTTGCTATTCAATTAATCTTGTAAATGCTCAAATAAGTTTAAGAGGTTAAAAGTTTCATAATTGGTTGATTACTAACTCACCCCTCCCCCCCCCACCCCCCATCCCCCACCCCCCGCCCCCCCTCACTCTTAGTAATCTATTCTTAGGACTAACATTTCAACTTGAATTTTCATGATTTTCTAGAGTATTAATACTCCATGAAATTTAAGCAAAAAGTAGTTGCTTTCTTATCGATGTGTTTTTTCTTAATTCTACGGTTAATATGTAATATAAAACATGTAATAAATGTTTATATGTGAACTCTAAAGATTGCATTATAGTGCTTTGGACTATGAACAAGTTTACTAGTAGATTGGAACATAAAACTCAATAGTGCAACCAATGTTTGGAAAGGTTGTCATAAAGTGGGAATATGAAAACATGGTTGTATGACACTTCCCAAGTAATGGAAAGAATTTTAGACATCCTACAAAAGCTAAAATGACAAAGTGAGTGAAATGTATGCTTCATGAATGCAATATAACTATTAGGAAAGTTTCATAGACAATAAAATAGGATTAAAAATTACGTTAATCTTGGGATTTGGTATTTGATGGAGTTAAGAGAGGAAAAGAAGGTTTTTTTATGAATTATATTTTGGTTTTGGTGGATGGGGTTTTATAGTTTAAACATTTCAATGTTTTGTTCATAATTTAATTTGATGGATTTTGAATTTGACTCAATAGTTATAGGGAAATTTTGGATGGTTGATGCTTACAAAAAAATTGATCTTCTCGATTTAGAGGAGATATATGGGTTTCACCAAGAAAATATTCCAAGTACATGAATAACCTAGATTATACCAGTCATATATGTATGATTGTAAGAACATTTATATTTTGTGTCTAGGCATGGACTGTAGGATCCCTAGATGAGACATTGGCCATTTGTTTTCACTCTTGAGACAACTTTATGAAATGAGGGGAGAGAATACACAACTTACAAACCCATTTTCAAGAGGAAAAGATGAATAACTCCTTAGAGATAGTTATATTTTATTCATTATATAATCAAACATAATCAAAATGTCATATCTAGGCTTGTACAAAATTTCTAAAGCATATCCTTGATATACCTAAAGGTAAGTAAGGCCTAACTCCATGAAATGAGAGGGTATACATATAATGAATGAGTGAAAGAGGGAAAACTACTTTCCTCCTTCACTTTGAAATGTATAAAGTTCTTGGATAAGTGCACCAAGATGTGGCACCAAAAATATGCCACTTTACATTTTGGTCCCCATCAAAGCCTATCATGTAGCCAAATTTGGATAGCGTAGTATGGCTTGGAATGACCAAGCCTCAGGTGTGGTCAATTTAAAGAGTTTGAGAAGCACCAAATGTAAAAATAGCTAAAAATTAAAAACAAATATAATGCTGCTTTCATTTCCTATTGTTTGGCAAGAATTAAATTTGGCAATTACCAAATGAAAAACCTAGAGGGGGAGAGAGAGGGGGTGAAGGAAGAAGTGATAACCTAGACAATGGAGAGAGAGAGAGAGAGAAAGAGAGTAATATCCCAAAAAATTTATACCTTATGTTAACCTTATACCATTAATAGTATGCATTAAACCTTATACCCTATACACTAAACCCTATATCATACACCCAATATCCTATATCTAGATGGGGAAAAGGAGGGGTGAGTTAGATATATGAGTGTAGAGAGAGGTGAGTAATGAGACATGGATGGATAAGTGGAGAGGTGAAGAGGGAGAGAGGGAGAATCTAAGAGAGAGAGAGAGAGAGGGGGGGGGAGATAGAGGAGAGGGGAAAAAATGGATGGAGAGACCTAGAGAGGGGAGGGAGGGAGAACAGGAGAGGCAAAAGAGAACACACACACACACAACCATGTATGGACTGAGATACCTATGGAAGGAGGTGATAGAGAGGTGAGAGGAGAGATAAAGAAGAGAAGTAGATATTTCATAAAGGGAGAGGAGTAAGGGGGGAGGGAGACATATGTCAAGAGAGAGGGAGATAAATAGAGAGGGGACCAATATAGACGTGAGATACCTAGAGGGGGAGAAAGAGGTGATATATCTAGATAGGGAGGGAGGGTTGAAATACATAGACGGGGATAGAGAGATGTATAGAGAGAGAGGGGGGAGGGAGATATGTAGGGGGTGAGGAGGGTGGGGGAGATATAGGGAGAGATCCTATAGATGGGAGAGAGAGGTGAGAGAGAAAATAGAGAGATGGAGATATAGAGAGAAGTATCAACAAAAGAAATACCCTCAACCCTATGTACTTTTTACTCTATGCAGGAGTGTTTTCACTAATGGAAATATCTCCAAAAGCTCTATTTTTTCATCCCTTAGGAGTGTTATTATGACTACACTTCTGAAGGACCATCCAAAGTTTTGAAGCCTCAAAATGCTTCAAAGATATCAAAAAATGGAATTTAGTGAAACCTAGGAAATACTGAAAAAATTTAGATTTTTTATATTTTTCATTATTGCTTGTATCAATGCCATCTAGACCCTCCTGGAGAGAGAGAGAGAGAGAGAGAGAGAGAGAATAATGCAATGCATTAAAGTTCCTATCATAAGTTATTATTAGATAGAGTAGTAATTGATAGATGGAGGAGTTTCTAGTTGAATAACATTAATGATTAAAGATGAAGTGTGAAATTAAAATAATAATAATATGTACAAATTATTTATCTTAATTAAAATCTAATCAGTAATGACATGCACATTAACATCATGTTTTTTATGCAAGCGAATACACATAACATGATTTTGTGAGTAGATTTTTGTGTTCCATGCAAATATCAATAAATTAATAAGGGGTATATGCATAAAGATGGGGGACCAAAAATATGCCACTTTTCTTTTTGGTCCCCCATCATGCATAGTGCATACACACTAAAGAGGGCTTGGGTTGCCCAAGCCTTAGGCTTGGGCAATCCAGAATAAAGCGTGTTGAAAAACACTTTTTTAGTGTTTTTCAAAGCGTGTGCACCCTATAGGGAACACACACTTTGAAAAAAGCCTTCTTAAAGCTTGCTATGGGTTGGAAAGCTCATTTTTCTTTCCTCAAACCTGTGTTTGCAGCTAAGAAGGGCTTCCCAAGTGTGCGCACTCTTCTTTTAGCTTGTGAATCCATTGTTTTTGTTCATCCATCCATCAAATGGCTCCACGACGTTGTCAAGTTCGATCCGAAAGAAGAGGTAAGTGTTTTTACAGCCCATGCCTCTTATTTGTTTTAAAATTTTAGTTTTGCAGCAATTTATTTTGTTAAAATTTGTTTTTGTTTAAATTTGTGTGTAATGAAGATTTTAAAATCTAGTTTTTTTAATTGCTAGGAAGACATAATCTCCCTCAACCAAACCCTCCACCAAACTCTCCACCAAACCCTATGTCTCCTCATGAAGAACCGAATGAAGAAACAAATGAAGAAAATGAACCTCAATTGGCTCCACCAATTGAGAAACCTCCTCTTGGAACACAAGAAAATTTGATGAACCAAATTGAAAGAGGGCAAAAATAATTAGAATCTTTAATTACTAGATTAAAAGATTCTAGTGGTACAAATCCCAGAAGGGAAAGACTTGCAAAATCATTGGAAGGAATCTTGACCCACGTAAGCTTGGTTAGTGGGAAAATTAATTTATGGAAGGATTAAAAAAGAGAAGAACAAAAATAATATTATGCCAATAAATTGTCTTATGCGGACATAAAAAAGAAAAAAATCACAAAAGATGACATTTGGAAGCTATTTAAAAAACCAGGGGACACATATACTCTTAGAACTACAACAAGGAGGTTCCCAATTCATTGGTGCTTAAATGAAGATATTAAAAACAATTTTTGGGAGAGATGGTGAATGGTCTTTGATTTGCCTCCTTGTAACAATCATGAGGTTCCTATATATTTCTTGAGGAAACTCTATTGCGAGTTTGTACTCAAGGAGATGCCTAATTATTTTGACTATCTAGATTCTCAGGGTAGAGGAGGGGGGTCATCATTTGATCGAGCAGGGGCACATCGTGACCGTAACACACCTAGGGTTCCTATTGGCAAGCCACAGGTAGATCATGTTACTATTCCTTCCGTTGTGAAGGAACATGTAGAGGCAGACACTCTAGGCACGATTAGTGCTCTGACACAGACTCTCATTCAGTGTGCCACTCCTTTAGCTAAGGGTGACCATGGTCAATCCTCGAGGGGGCATATTTGTCGGTCATGTGGATGCTTGTGCACATTTGGTATTGGCAAGAGAGAGGAAGATGATCTTGGAATGATGACTGATAGCTTTCTAAATATGACATTTGGCATTGACACATAGGCAAATATTTCCAAGTTCATTAAATTGCTTTGATCATATTTCATTTATAAAAGAATAACTAATTAATTTAGTATCTATTGATTATAATGAAAATTCAGGGCAAGAGTGTCAGTAGCGGTGGCAGTGGAAGTGGCAATGATCCTCATGTCCCCTTCTACACATCATCATCAATTCCACAAGTATGTATCAAATAAAACATTTTAATTAACATATTTGATTATTATGTAATTATATGAACAATTGTATCATAACTTATTGTGCATGTGCATTAGACGTTCACTGGTGGACCATCGATGTTCACAACAAAGAGCGAAGGGCATTGTGCCATTTTCCTTGAGGTATCTTTATTTGCATCTTAATTTGATTTACTTGATTATATTTAATTAATAAATGAATGAATGACTAAATTACTAGATAAATTATGATCAAAATCCAGAGGCGCGATGATCACATTCTTTCACCTGGCTTTGTGATGTCACCATTGAGTCCACAGGTATATATGTAATAATGCATTATAATTAACATGTCAGTAGTACGTTCTTATATGAATGGTTATCTTATAATTTTCCATGTACATGTGCACTAGTTGAATGTTGGAGCTTTGACTTTGACACCGCACACCGAAAGATGCGATGGAACCTTCATGGAGGTATCATTTACTCATTAGTAGGGTTGTAAAAAATATATGTAATATTGATAACTGTATCATATTTTTTTTGTTTCATTTTCAGTTATTGACATTAGAGACTCCTCCTTCTATTTGTGATACTTTGGATCGTGGAACAGTTGCAGCAATAGCTAGTTCTGAAGCACTGACTGAGGTATGAAGGAGATCACTTAATTTTAATTGTTATTTTAATAGTTTGTATTGAATTTTATAATGATATTCATGTATGTATTTTAATTATTATTTTGATCATTGTTGTAGGGACTTATTACTCCAGATTGCTAGTATGCGCCTTCGGTGGATGAACATAGTGACTATTTGCTAGCGGTAAGTGAATATTCAATTTTATGTCATTGTATAATTCAATTTTGATGTATATTAGTTATTGATGCTTAAATTTTTTTTATCAGCTCAAGCTACAGAAGAGTCTAGAGAAGAGGATGAGTGAGCGCACCTAGAAGACTACAACATCCACTGCATCTCCATCAATGCAACGATCGAAGATAGCTCGAGATTTGTTTTCTTCCCTTGGCGGGAAAGGACTAGATTAGGGATATGGATTGTATGCCTATATGGCATTAGTGGATATTTTTTTGTATATTGTGTAAGTGATACGTTGTACATCCATTTGGCTTTGAGGAAGCCAGTTTAACTATATTGAATATATTCAATGTATGACATTATTGGACATATATATTTGGCTTCATGCCCAATGAATATATATTTTTTATGTTTTAGGTATGCAATTCATGTGTTTGGTGTATTGATGTATACTAATTTATGTTTATGTGGATGTCTTATGCTTTGTAAATTTCCCATGCCTTATAGTTATGCTTGTATGTTTATTGATGTATGTTTAACTTGCTGACTGTGCTACAAATGCCAGTCACTATCCTCAATAATAGTCAATTCCTTGACTGTAATAATAACAAAAGTAATGAAATGAATGCATAAATATATAAATATAATATAAGGAAATATTTTCATGTCACAACCTATCCAAGATCACGTGGAATCAAACATTTATATTAATTGGTGTGTTCCCTGTTCCATGAGATAGTCACAATATAAAGACATGACCTCAAACAGGTAAGGCAGCATATGGAAAGGTTTTCATCTATTGACCCTAATACCAGACCTATTTTGATCTGTGGGTATCCTAATGTTGGCAAGAGTTCTTTTATTAATAAGATTACTATGGTAGATGTGGATGTGCAACCTTATGCTTTTACAAACTAACTTCTAATTGTCCCCTAACCGACTGATTGTTAATGACAAACACTAGAATACATATTTGCACTCATCCTACTACTCGCCCCGGAGTCATTGGTGGTGTTCAAATGACTATGTGTGCCAAAAAAGGTTGTCAGTAGCATTTATCCAGCCATTCAAAGTTGTTGGAACAAATGGTTCGATGCTACGACCGACGGTTTGAAAGATACACAATGTTGGTCGTTTGAACTAAGGAACACTATGAGTTCTGACATCGACCGAGAATGTTTTGCCAAATATAAATGAACTTGAATCTCTGAAAACTGAGACAGGCTATTGTAGGCCTCAGCAACATAGTTCTGTAGCACCTGACTGATTGATGCTACCTCACACGAGCTCTGAGATATGACCCTACAAAGATCATTGATTTCATGCTTAAGGGACCTTGAGGGACACTTTGGCCCAGAGTCGTCAGCGGGGTTCGAATGACTGTGTGTGACAAATGAGGTTTCCCCTAGCATTTAACCAACCATTTAGAGCTGTTGGAATAGACGGTTCCATGCTACAACCGACGGTTGGAAAGATACACAATGTTGGCCATTTGAATTGAGGAACACTGTGAGTTTTGACATCGACTATTAATGTGTTTCCAAATATAAATGAACTTGAATCTCTAAAAATTGAGACATGCTATTGTATGCCTCAGCAACATGGTCCCATAGCACCTGAAGGATCGATGCTACTTTACATGAGCTCTGAGATACAACCCCACAAAGATCATTGATTTCATATTGTTGGGACCTTGAGGGACACTTCGGCCTGGATTCATTGACGGGGTTTGAATGACTATGCATGCCGAATGAAGTTTCCCCTAGTGTTTACCCAGCCAGTCAGAGTTGTTGGAACAGATGGTTTGATACTACGACCGATGGTTGGAAAGATAAGCAATGTTGGCTGTTTGAACTAAGGAACACTGTGAGTTTTGATATCAACTAAGAATGTGTTTCTAAATATAAATGAACTTGAATCTCTCAAAATTGAGATAGGCTATTGTAGGCCTTAGAAACATAGTCCCATAGCACCTGATGGATCCACACTACCTCACACGAGCTCCGAGATATGACCCCGCAAAGATTATTGATTTCATGCTTTTGGGACCTTGAGGGACACTTCAATCCGAAGTCATCAACGGGGTTTAAATGACTATGTGTGCCAAACGAGGTTTCCCCTAGCATTTACCAAACTAGATGGAGCTATTGGAATAGATGGTTTGATGCTACAACTGATGGTTTGAAAGATACACAACGTTGGCCATTTGAACTGAGGAACACTTAGAGTTCTGACATCGACCGAGAATGTGTTACCAAATTTAAATGAAATTGAATCTCTGGAAATTGAAGTAGGCTATTGTAGGCCTCAACAGCATGGTCTCATAGCACCTAATAGATCAATGCTACCTTGCATGAACTCCGAGATATGACCCCGCAAAGATCACTAATTTCATGTTGAAGGGACCCTGAGGGACACTTCAGCTCGGATTCATTGGCGGGGATCGAACGACCGTGTGTGTCGAACAAGGTTTCCACTAGCATTTACCTAGCCATTTGGAGTTGTTGGAACAAACGGTTCCATGCTACGACTGATGGTTGGAAAGATACGCAACGTTGGCCATTTGAACTGAGGAACACTTTTAGTTCTGACATCGACCGAGAATGTGTTGCCAATTTTAAAAACTGAGACATGCTATTGTAGGCCTCAACAACATGGTCTTGTAGCACCTAATGAATCGATTCTACCTCACACAAGATCCAAGATATGACCCCGCAAAGATTGCCAATTTCATCCTGAATGGACCTTGAGGGACACTTCGGCCTAGAGTCGTCGGTGGCATTCAAATGATTGTGCATGCCAAATGAGGTTTCCCCTAGTGTTTACCTAGCCATTTAGAGTTGTTGGAACATACGGTTCGATGCTACAATCAACGGTTTGAACGATACACAATGTTGGCAATTTGAACTGAGGAACACTTTGAGTTCTGACATCGATTGAGAATGTGTTGTCAATTTTAAATGAAGTTGAATCTCTAAAAAATGAGACAGGTTTTTGTAGGCCCTAAGAACATGGTCTTGTAGCACATGATAGATTGATGCTACCTTGCACGAGCTCTAAGATATGACCCCGCAAAGATTGTTGATTTCATGCTTAAGTGACCTTGAGGGACACTTCGGCTCGGAGTCATCGATGGGGATCGAATGACTATGCATGGAGAATGAGGTTCCCACTAGTGTTTACTTGACCATTTGGAGCTATTGGAATAGACGGTTCATTGCTATGACCAATGGTTGGAAGGATACACATCATTGGTCGTTTGAACTAAGGAACACTGTGAGTTTTGAAATTGATCGAGAATGTGTTGCTGATTTTAAACGAAGTTAAATATCTAAAAACTAAAACAAGCTTTTGTAGGCCCCAACAACATAGTCCCATAGCAACTGATGGATAGATTCTACCTCACATGAGCTCCAAGATATGGCCCCACAAAGATTTTCAATTTCATGCTAAAGGGACCTTGAGGGACACTTTGACCTAGAGTCATTGGCGAGGATCGAACAACTGTGTGTGGTGAAAGAGGTTTCCACTAGCATTTACCCAACCATTTAGAGCTATTGGAATAGATGGTTTGATGCTACAACCAACGGTTGGAAAGATATGCAATGTTGGCTATTTGAACTGAGTAACACTTTGAGTTCTGACATCGACCAAGAATGTGTCAACCAAATATAAAAAAACTTGAATCTCTGAAAATTGAGACAATCTTTTGTACACCCTAGCAACATGGTCTCGTAGCACTTGACAGGTCGATGCTACCTTGCATGAGCTCTAAGATATGACCCCGCAAAGATTATTAATTTCATGCTTAAGGGACCTTGAGGGACACTTCAGCCCAGAGTCATCGGCGGGGATCGAACGACTATGCATGGTGAACAAGGTTGCCAATAGCGTTGACCTGGCCATTCAAAGCTGTTGGAATAGATGGTTTGATGCTACGACTGACAGTTTGAAAGATACACAATGGTGGCCATTTGAACTAAGGAACACTGTGTTCTGACATCGACTGAGAATGTGTTACCGATTTTAAATGAAGTTGAATCTCTGAAAACCAAGACAGGCTTTTGTAGGCCTCGATAACATAGTCCCGTAGCACTTGATGGATCAATGCTACCTCACATGAGATTCGAGATGTGACCCAGCAAAGATAATTGATTTCATGCTTAAGGGACCTTGAGGGACACTTCAGCTCGGAGTCATCGGTGGGGATCAAATGACTATGCATGGAAAATGAGGTTGCCACTAGCGTTTACCCAACCATTCAAAGTTGTTGGAACAGACGGTTCGATGCTATGACTAACGGTTTGAAAGATACACAATGCTAGTCATTTGAACTGAGGAACACTTTGAGTTTTGACATTGACCAAGAATGTGTTGCCGATTTTAAATGAAGTTGAATGTTTGAAAAAAAAGATAGGCTTTTTTAGTCCCTAGCAACACAATCTCGTAGCACCTAATGGATCAATGCTACCTCACATGAGCTCCAAGATATGACCCTGCAAAGATCCCTAATTTCATGTTTAAGGGACCTTGAGGGACACTTTGGGCCGAAGTCGTTGGTAGGGATCGAATGACTATGCATGGTGAACAAGGTTGTCACTAGCATTTACTAGGACATTTGGAGCTATTGGAATAGATGCTTTGATGCTACAACCGATGGTTGGAAGGATACATAATGTTGGCCGTTTGAACTAAGGAACACTTGGAGTTCTGACATCGACCGAGAATGTGTTGCCAATTTTAAACAGACTTGAATCTTTGAAAAATGAGATAGGATTTTGTAGGCTCTAGCAACACAGTCCCATAGCACCTGATGGATTGATTCTACTTTGCATGAGCTCCGAGATATGACCCCACAAAGATTGATGATTTCATGCTTAAGGGACCTTGAGGGACACTTCAGCCCAGAGTTGTCGATGGGGATCGAATGACTGTGTGGTGAATGAGGTTGCCACTAGTGTTTACCCGACCATTTGGAGCTATTGGAATAGATGGTTTGATGCTATGATCGATGGTTGGAAGGATACACAATGTTGGCCATTTGAACTGAGGAACACTTTGAGTTCTGACATCGATCGAGAATGTGTTGCCGATTTTAAACAAACTTGAATCTCTGAAAACTAAGATAGTTTATTGTAGGCCCTGGCAACATGGTCCCATGGCAACTGATAGATTGATGCTACCTTGCACGAGCTCCAAGATATGACCCTACAAAGATCACTGAAATCATGCTTAAGCGACCTTGAGGGATACTTTGACCCATAGTCCTCGGCGGGGATCGAATGACTATGTGTGGTGAACAAGGTTGCCACTAGCATTTACCCAGCCATTCGGAGCTGTTGGAGTAGATGGTTCATTGCTAAGACCGATGGTTGGAAGGATACAAAATGTTGGCCATTTGAACCAAGGAACATTGCAATTTTTGACATCGACCGAGAATGTGTTGCCGAATTTAAATGAACTTGAGTCTCTAAAAACTGAGACAAGCTTTTGTAGGCCCCGGTAACATGGTCCTGTAGCACCTAAAGGATCGATGCTACCTCACATGAGCTTTGAGATATGACCCCGCAAAGATCCCTCATTTCATGCTTAAGGGACCTTGAGGGACACTTCGGCCCGGAGTCGGCGACGGTGATCAAACAACTGTGTGGCAAACAAGGTTGCCACTAGAGTTTACCTGGCCATTCAAAGCTATTAGAACAAATGGATTGATGCTACGAATGATGGTTGGAAGGATACGCAACGTTGACCATTTGAATTGAGGAACACTGTGACTTCTGACATCGACCGAGAATGTGTTGCCAAATTTAAACAAAGTTGAATCTCTCAAAATAGAGATAGGCTTTTGAAGGCCCAGGCAACACAGTCTCGTAGAAACTGATGGATTGATGCTACCTCACACAAGCTCCAAGATATGACCCCACAAAGATTTCTGATTTCTTACTTAAGCGATCTTGAGGGACACTTCAGCCCGGAGTTGTCGGTGGTGATTGAATGACTGTGTGTGGTGAATGAGGTTGCCACTAGTGTTTACTTGACCGTTCAGAGCTATTGGAATAGATGGTTTGATACTATGACTAATGGTTGGAAGGAACCACAACATTGACCGTTTGAACTGAGGAACACTGTGAGTTTTGACATCAACCGAGAATGTGTTGCCTATTTTAAATGAAGTTGAATCTTTAAAAATTGAGACAAGCTTTTGTAGGCCCCAGCAACACGGTCCTGTAGTAACTGGAAAGTCACTCAAAAAGTAGTAACTGATAGCAAGTGGGATAATGCAGATGCTTTAATAAACCATTATCTTCTTTACTCAAGCAACATCTGATTCATCTACTTGACTGGGGCATGTTTGGGAACAGACAGTCTCCATTTAAACTCAAGTCTCTGGAAGAAATTATATTTTTCAGTGGAGGAGATACACCCATTGGATCTGCAATAACTTTATGCTCACTGGAATTTCCATTTCTCTTCATTTGGGATACTCTTTCCAAAATTGCATCTACCCTTTTACCAATTTGGGAAATCAATGGATCTATTTGTGGACCTCCAAGGAGTTGGTCACCTAAACGAGAACCTTGAGATGAATTAGGAACTTCTCTATGAAAGAGATCAGTACCTTGATAAGTTCTTCACTTGTCAGCTGAATTAAAACCTTGGACCATAGATGGCTGACCTTTTTTTTTAAATGAGGAGTGAGACTGCATTTCCAAAGGTGGAAATGAACTTACATTTGAGGGATAATGCCCAACATGAGTAACCTAGTTTCCCAAGTCCCGTAAATGCAAGGCCATTGATGAATAAACATTTCTAATAGAAATATTTGTGGCGCTAGAATGAAGTGCATGACCAAATTCTTTTCCTACTACTGAACCAATTTGAGGCTTCATTTCACATTGCTTTGTGGATATTCCATAGCACTTGTTACTTCTCTATCTGAATTTTTTGTGTCAATGTACATGTGCACTGAAGATCTTCTATCACTACTTGAGCTACTAGTAGATGGTGAGTACTCATCATCATCATCATCTAACATAGGCTCACATGCATATCTTACTTCTTTCCTTTGCCGCTTTCCCCTTCCTAGCTCTTCATCCTTATCTGTAACTTCTATCAAGGGTCCAAGAAGCTCTTCCCACTCTTTCCCATTAACTGTGGGCTTTGTCTCTTCGTCCTAAGTAATTGGCATACCTTGGATGACACTAAGATAACCATTTTCTTCTAAAATGTCCTTTTCTCTCACATTAATCTCACTATTAAGAAGATTTTCTATAGGTTCCTCTGTATATTAAATAGATGTAGCTGCAATCCCATGTTCATCAAGAATATTCCTTTCCTTACACCGTTGAGTAATATATCATGCAATTCCTTAATAGTTTCATTCTTAACAGAATTCATAAAGATTTTCCATAGCCAATTTTCTTCTTGATCGTTGCAATATTTTCTCCTCAACTGAAGATTTTGTAATCAGTTGATATACAATCATAGTTTTCTCTTGGCCAATCCTATGGGCTCATGATTGAGCCTGTAGATCCACAAAAGGGCTGAAACCTAGATCTAGTAGAAGAGTAGTGTTAGCAAGAAGTCATTCACTAACATCTCATCTTTATAACAACTAAATTTGGATTCACTAGAAACATTAGTTCTCAAAAAAAAAAATAGTAAAACATACCATGTATAATGACTGTGTCGGCACTCAGTTGCATCATATAATAAGTTGAAATTAGATAATCATAAAACACTTTGTAAAGTACAACCTACATATCATATATAGCCACATCAAATGAGTTCAAATTAATATTTAGAATCTTGGACTGCATCAAGAAAGAATTTTTTTTTCAAAGTCTTTGTAATTTCTCTGTGGCTGGTAGCCAATTGCTTATTCCCTTATATTTTGCTTCCTCAATTGGTCAAAAGTTGTATGGATACATGGCATCACACTGTCACCATCTAATCATAGCAAGGTACAAAAGCTCGAGAAAGGTGTAATGAATTAATATGCAAATATTTTTGTCCGTAACAGTATTTTGTGCATTTATTATGATATTGATCTGATTTGATGCACCTTCGCTATTTGATCCATACTTCCCTTTCATTTCACTTTCTTTTCTCATTTTGCACGTCATAGGCCAGGATTTGACAGCGGGTATGACCTTGGTACTGTCAGTGTTAATGATAAATTTTACCTTTTAGCTACTATTTTTTTGTCATTTTTCCTGTATGATGCTTTTCTATACGAATTGTGGATATTATCTGGGAAACTTTTCATTTTTTCTTGTAGGATGCCTTTGTATACAAATTTTGGATAATCTCTATTAAAGATTAGGTAAGGATGGCTAAGCAGAGTGCAGAGGAGAGGGAGAGGACTAAATTGAGAGAGCGGAGGCGGAGAGTGATAACGACAAAAATATTTCAAGGCTTGCAGAAATATGGAAATTATAATCTTCCTCCCAGAGTAGACATTAATGAAGTTCTTCGTGCCTTAGCAGAGGAAGCCGGCTGGATTGTTGAAGCTAATGATACTACATACAGAAATGCGGTATGTATGTCTTGCATTGATTTGAATGAAATTTTAAATCACTATTTTCAGCACTGTCACAGTTTGGGGTTCCTAAGTCACTGTTTTGATTGGAATCCAATAAATATGAGCATCATCCCATGAAATTAAAGGCCTAACTTTCATGGAATGAGCATATCTAACATGTACAATACAAATCTAATGCTTTGGTGTGCAGAAAAGTGAAAGAAGAAGTTATCATAGTCAGCAAATGGTGGAAAATACATTGAATTTCATGGCAAGGGTATAGCACCAGAAGATTTATCTTAAGGATAGGGATATCTGATGATTTGGATCATCTTATATTATTCATTTAAAGGTTAATCAATAACCTTTTGAACCTGGAAGTGATTGGAGGGAACCGATTTGAGAAACCCTTGGTTTAAGGGTTTGAAGAGACCAAATTTGGGGTTATAGGAGTTCTGAGTATAATTCCTTTGGTATTTAGAGGTTTTATGACATAATAAGACACTTTCTATAGTTTGAAGTCTTGGGGTTAATTATTTCATATAGTTCCTTTGTTAAATCACTCAATTTTTATGCATTTTTTGAGCCATAGGGGTGAGCAGTAGTACACGCTCCAAAACAACCATATATTTCCTTTGGATATGACAATTTACTAAGAAAAGGGTACTCAAAAAAGTAATTTTTTTGATTAGTCCTTTGGAAAGTTTCAGAGATAAGTGGCATTTTCCTTTGCTGCAGGGCTACTAGACAGGGCAATTCATTGATCCATCCCCTTTATGTATTTTTTGTCACTTAGGGATGGATCCAAACCTTGTAACTTAGTATTCTAACATTGGAAATGCAGGAAAGAAGAAGAGTTTTCAAGTTGAGAGTGATTGAAGGAGTTTGATGAGTTTGAAGGGTGCATAAGGGTCATGAAATTGGTGCAAGGGTACAATAGTAGATGTTATAGCATTTGGAGGGTGGTATTTTATGCATGAATCCATCATAGGATGGTCAAATTATGGTGAATCAATTTTGGTTTAGTTTCTATGGTGCTGGGAGATGAGACATTGGGCGAGCCCTAGTTTCTAGGGGGTTTTGGGACAAATTTGGGGCTTTTACATCTAGAAGTGTCAAATATTCAAATTGATGGTAGAATCCTCTAATTAGATTCATTTTAAGACACTATTAAAAGTGGCAAGGTCTGGGAGTGAGTCCTTAATAGGGCTGCTTTGTTAATTGAGCCTATTAGGCCTAGTTGGGAAACATGAATCAACAATTTTAAGGTGTGATGTTCCAAAACACATAGTCTTTGTTTTGACATATGTTATACAACTTGAAAAAGGGTATTCAAATACTTTGATCACCATTTTAAGAGGTGATCAAGAATTTGGTTGATGGAACCAATTGGCAAGCTTAAATAAGCATGAACCAAGAACTTGTTTGATATGGTGGATATGGAGTTGTTGAAGGAAACCTAAGGTGTGGAGTCTTAAAGTAGATGGTATGAAAGGAGAGAATGGAGTAAAGGATTCTCCAAAGCTGAGAAAAGAAAAGAAAGTGATGTTCAAGCCCACAAAGGATTCAACAGTCAAAGCAATGAAATCTAAGAATAAGAAGAAGAAGAGGAAGAGAAGTGTAGGAAGTTACAAAAGGTTTATATACAAGGTGTTGAAACAAGTGCATCCCTCCAAGGGAATATCCAGTGATGCCATGGATATCATGGAGAGCTTCATGATTGATATTTTTGATAAGATTACTCTTGAGGCTACTTCTCTGCTGAAATATAACAAGTCATGACACTTTCCTCCAAAGAAATTGAGACTATTGTCAAGTTTGTTCTGCCTAGAGAGCTAGCTAGGCATGCTACTTCTGAAGGAAGTAAGGTTGTTACCAAGTGTCCTACTACTCTAGGTTAGGTTTTCTGTATGTGGTGTTTATGGCAGACTTGTTTAGAAGTTGGTTTTGGCTTGGGTTTATGTTAAAATGGGCCTATCTAGATAAACTAAAATGTAAACCTTCTATTTCAAAGAGGAAGAAGTTGGAAAGTAAATGAGATAGTGCATCCTTGAATTGAGTTGGTTGTCATTAAATCTTACAAACTTCCCATTATACATACGGGGTAATGCATGAGCAATTTATAGTTCACCCAATTTACAGTGCTATATAAATTTGACATGTTACAATATTTTGTATCTCCATTTAGTCCAATGAACTAATTGGGGCTGCCCTACCCTTGATTGTCTCAAGTATTGCCTCATGGTCTGACTCATGAACCTTCCAAAGAGTTTTATTATACGGTCTTCCCCCATATCTAATCAAGTGGACATTTGATGCAATGACGAGGTTTGTGTTAGCTTGTGGTGACTGATCAGGAAAGTACTATCCAAGAAAGTACTGTACACTTTTCATTCATCGTGGGGTTCAGGGCAACACCCCAAAAAAAAATTTGGGGTTAACTCATCAAGCATTTTTTGAGTTGACACGTCAAACATTTCCCTAGGTTGACTTGTACGCCTTTTCTTAGGTTGACTCATCATGTATTTTAGGGTTAACTTGTTAATCGACATAAGCCTTGTTATATTGGCTTAGGGTTAGGGATTTCATTATGATGTATGATTTTAGTACTTGCGGTGGAATTGAGCTGTAAGGGATTACAGATTGTAATCAGGTTGTAATCACTAGATAATAAAATATTGGACTCGCTGTTGGTGGACATAGCCCAGGGATTGGGTGAACCACGTTAAATCTTTGTGTCTTATGTTCTCTTCTGTGTGGTTTATTATTTTTTGATATTGGTTATATTTGCATGTAATTGTTATTTCTACCTTGTTAATCCTAACAGTTTGAATAATGAAGAATCATTCCATGTGTCTCCCAATCCTTGAACAACCACAACCTAGCATTCTTCATAGCATATCGTTTAAGCCATGTACCAGTTACAACCACTACTCCTATAGGGTATTCTAATTCTTCACCATCGATAACCGAGTGATCCAATTTCTTTTTTGCCTCAAAACAACGACACAAATAATAATATGTCCCTTCTTCATTGTCTTCAGGTGCAATAACAACAAAAACATGGCATGTAATGATATAAACATAATGAGGACATTAGTTTACTGAATATTTATGATAAGTACTAAATTTGATATTATTTGTATGTGGAAAATTTTACCTGGTTGTACAATATCAGATAAGCAATCAAAGTCAATGGATGATTCCATTTCTGTTAGTTGTAGTGATTAATGGGGATGATAGGAGGCAAGTGGACTCAAAATACATGTATACCATTTGTCAACCCATTCCTTTGACTCACACCCATCCCAATCTTCATCTACACATGATGAACAAAAGCACACCATATGTCGTCTGTGGATACTCCATGAACCTGCATTACAAATTCTAAAAGAGTGTAGATCACTCGATCCTATCAATGTACAAAAGTCATCATATGGTGCAATGTTAGTTTCATTCGCCAACCAAAAAAATATATGAACCATAGACTCACCTTCATTACCTGGACGCATTGTAGCATTACACCACTGGACAATACATCCCGCATTTGACAATGTTTCTTTCTCTTTGTACTTTAATTCTTCATTTGCTAAGGCTCTTTTAATACATGTACCTACGCCATCGTGCTCTCCCTTTCCATGACTAGCCTCTGTGAATTTCCACATATATTGAATTCCAGTAATCTTATGCATCCTACACAACCAATAAAACATCCGAGAATTCTTGAATTGTGCTGCACAATTATTTGACCATATGATATGTCGATGATATTTTATGCCCCTATTTTCCAAATGACCATAAAATAGTTGAAAGAAACCATGTACAAACTTTGTAGAATGTGAGCGATCATCATTGATATAAAAATGATACTCCCTCAATATCTTCCTATTCTCCTCTGTACTGTCCAGTGCATGCATGAATGCTATATGAACAAATATAGCAACCTATTGAGAGTTGTAATACTTTTCTTGCACCTCATTCTATGGTTGTAGTGTGTAGTTATCTACAAAGTCCACAACTCAAACAATGGTATCAAGTGGGAATGTGTCCTTGCAGAACTTGAATTGCATATCCAACCATCATGTTCTATGTGTATGCCTTGCATACTCATAAATAATTTTTTTACAAAAAATGTCCATGACCTGATACACTAGAATTTTTTCAATTACTAAATCACATCTTTTAACCTCTTTTCCATCTTTTAGATTGTATGTCATGGCTTTATATTTTCCAAATTCTGCTATTTCATTACTGATTGCATGCGTACTCTCCATATGTTGACAAATTGGCAAAATGTCACAAACCTCTGCAATCTATGCATGTACCATTCAAGTGTGAGAGCTTGTAAAATTGTTGACCATCCACTCTTTCACATAAAATTGTAGATATTAATTCCCTTGAAGATCTAGGTGGGACATTTATGTTACAATCCTGCAAAACATTGTTAGAGTGCAAATCTACACATATATTCCTATAAACTTCAAGATTGTTAGAAAATTCAATATGTACCGTACAACAAGTTGTGTGTGTGTGATTTATCTTCACATAAAAAAGTTTACACATTTTAAAATATCTCTGACTAATTTTAATTTGAGGATACATATGCGTAAATTTTGCAAAGAATTATGTCTGAGTTGAATCCAAAAAATGTTTTGGATGTGGAACATGAATTCGACTACCAGTCCTCCTTCTTACAACATCTCTTTGATTAGGAGATCCCAATATATTATTCTTCCAAAATTCTTCAATCAAGGATTTCAAAGCTTCAACAATTGCTTTATCTTTTCACATTAGTCTACTGGAAAATGCCCATAACTCATTGCTATTTGGATCTTCCACTCTTTAACGCCTTCCCAGGGCTCTCATTAGAGACTTTCTACTTATTTTCAATGTTTTTCTTGTCTTTCTAATGAGTTGAGATTTCTTCATTTGAGTGCTTACTATCATTGATGTAAGTACACTTCATGTGACATTACTATCTTTCATGCATGATGTAGAACCCACACTCTCATATGCAGTCATTATATTCTTTACAATAGATTTTTCACTTGACTCATCCATTGTTCTTAGCCCAAGAATCTTCATCATGGGCCTAAATTTCAGATTTCTCATCATTTCAACAAATAGTTGGCATCTTCTTGTCATGTTTAAATTCTCAAAAAATGATCTCCAAATATGATTAGCATTTCTTTGACAAGTACGCTTGGGAATCTTGTCAAGCATTTCTTGCAAAATGTTAGTATCAATATCAATCAAATATTTTGGCTTTCTATAAATAATTCTAGGAGCATCACAAATATTATGTGTGAATTGCGTACCATCTTGAGTGCCTTCAACATGAGATGATTTTGTGCCTACACCTTGAGATGTAGATACCGATGTGCCTTCAACATGAGACGATGTTGTGCCTACACCTTGGGATGTAGATAATGATGTGCCTTCAACATGATACAATTATGTACCTCCACTTTAGGATGTAAACAATGGTGTGCCTTCAACATGATAGAAGGGTGTGCCCACACCTTCAAAAGTAGACAATGGTGTGCGTTCAACATGATACATTGGTGTGCCTCTACCTTCAGAAGTAGACAATGGTGTGCCTTCAACATGATACATTGTTGTGCCTCTAACATTGGATGATGATGTCTCTTGAACTTGGGAACTCATAGATGATGTCCCTGCATCTTCATAATTCAATTGTCTTGTTGCATGCAAGTTTTTCATTAGTTGTCTTTTTGTTTCCAATTCTAATTCTCTCTTACTTTGTATTGATGTTTCATGTTCCTCATCCAAAGAAAAATCTTCTTGTATGGTATCTAATTTTTTTTGTTCACAAAGTTGTCTCATTCTTTCTCTCTTCTTCTCTTTGTCTCTTTCACGCTCTTCCGGTGTTAAATTCTTTGCTTTTTTCCTTGGCATGATGATGATTTCGACATATGAATTGATTACAATTTTTAAAATATAATATAAATGTAAAACAATAAGTCAAATTATAATATAAACCTCTTACAATATGACAAATTATAATATAAATTTATTAGAATTATATCAAATTATGTATTGAAAAAGTCTATATCATACCAATTATAAACCAAAACACTCTTTATTCACATTTGACATGTAAACAAATAAAAAACTTACCTCAATCGATAAATTTCGGTGATAATAATTGACTTTCACAATTCGATGTTGATTTTTAAACAAAAAGATGGTGCAAATTGATAGAATATGCTTCTTTGTCACTATCAACACCATGAAAAGTGAATACTTGTTGGATAACATGCATAACTTAGACAGGATACAAAAAAAGTGGGCCTCTTTCACGAGATCCTTAGCAAAGAAGACCGTTTGTTATAGTTTTGCATAGCACGAGCGCACTATAAGACGTGCGCCCTATGCAAAACAAGAAAAAGAGAGAGAGAGAGAGAGAGAGAGAGAGAGAGAGAGAGAGAGAGAGAGAGAGAGAGAGAGAGAGAAGGGGAAGGTCAGAGAGTGATAAGGGAGGGAGAGAGAGAGAGAGAGGGGGGTAATAAGGGAAAACATAGAGGGTATGAAGGTGGGGAGAGAGAGAGAGAGAGAGAGAGAGAGAGAGAGAGAGGTGTGCTTTGTAAGGCATTGGAATTTACCAATCCTAAGGCTTGGATTTGCCTCAGAGATCCAACCCAAAGGCTTGGATGATTGAAATAGGTCCAAAACATGTTTTCTAGAAGACATACAAAAAAATGACATCTTTTTTGTGTGCTCCTCGTCAGGTTTACTCGTGGCTCAAGAACGTAAAAATCAGACAACGTGATATTTCAGATCTCTCTATTAGCTATCTAAGCATATAATTTATTTTGAATTCTGATTATGTTAAGTTTTTCAACTCTAATTTCTTTTGTGTGTATGTCTATTTTTTGTAAAAAACCAACATGTAGTATTTTGGGCATAGATTTTGGCTCATTCATCAAATTTTGCAACAAGTTATATTTTTAGAAACTCTCTCTCTCTCTCTGACTATTTCTCATCACTATTTAAATCTATGTCTTAAATAGGGCGCACACCCTATAGGGAGAGCGCACTATTGAAATCTATGACTTTCATAGGGTGCATGCCCTATGAAAGTCATAGATTTCAATAGTGTGCTCACCCTATAGGGTGTGTGCACTTTGTAAGGCATTGGAATTTACCAATCCTAAGGCTTGGATTTTCCTTGGAGATCCAACCCAAAGGCTTGGACGATTGAAATAGGTCTGAAATGTGTTTTCCAATAGACATCCAAAAAAATGACATCTTTTTTGTGTGCTCCTCGTCAGGTTTACTCGTGCCTCAAGAATGTAAAAATCAAACAACGTGATATTTCAGATCTCTCTATTAGCTATCTAAGCATATAAATTATTTTGAATTCTGATTATGTTAAGTTTTTCAACTCTAATTTCTTTTGTGTGTATGTCTATTTTTTGTAAAAAACCACCATGTATTTTGGGCATAGATTTTGGCTCGTTCATCGAATTTTGCAACAAGTTACATTTTTAAAAAAATAGATTCCATTCTACACACTTTAAAAAAAAAGAAAATTTGATTCTTGATTAGTTTTAAATGATTCCTAGGGGGAGCACACATAAATTTCATGATTTCAAGATGTGTACACTTCGTAAATTCACCAAAAATTATACATTCATCAAAAAATTACCAAAAAATTTTGAGATAAAATATGTGGTGTTAGCTAACTTCTCATTGAAGCGATTGAAAAAATTCAAAAAAAAAGTTAACATTTTAGGGGGAGCACACCATACGCTATGTTATGTTTTTTGACAAAAAATAGGACCACTTTTTGTGCTCCCCCTTTTTGAGGGTGTAAATCTGCACCATTTTCAAAATAAGTTAGTAGTTTAGGAACTAGATTCAAATTATTACAACTCTTGTTTTTGTCGCATCTTAAAATTTTGAGTCTAACTATCTTCAATTTCTTGTTGAAGTTAAGAGTTTTTTTATTTTAGGAAAAAAGTGGCATCTTATACCCCCTTTTTGGTCCCCCATCTTTGTGCACTTAGCCTAAGCGGTTGGAAGTAACATAAATTTTTTAATCTATTTTATATAGTTGTAACTAAAAGGGTATAAATATATAGTTTTAAAGAAAAGGAAATAAACAAAACCATGCACCTAGTGTATAGCAGAAAAATTGAAGAGTTAAAAATTAAAAAAAGAAGTATACAAAACAACCTTGTTTAGATAATACAACATGTAGAAAATAGAATTTTTTTTGAATGGAAGGCTCTCTCAAAACCTAGAACTTAAATCTTTTTCTACAAACATGGATAAGAGAAAATATTACACATTTGAATGGAAGATTGAAGCAACGAATTAAGATCAAGTCTACACATTTTCATCTCTCATTCAAGAAAGTTAAAGAATTTCATCCCTAAACCTTTCTCTTCAACTCACAAGTACAAATGGTGAGAAAAGTAAGGCAATTTTTAAAACTATGAGTGCAAATGGTAAGAAAAGTAAAAAAAAATTCTCAAATGATGGCTTCAATAAATTGGTACCCTCGAATCAAAGTGCTATATGAAATTTAGCATATAGAAATCAGTATGAAATAAAATTCACCAAAAACTCTTTAGAAGCTTTCATTTTCTTTGCACCTGATATTTGCCAGTAATGTAAGTCATGTTCACATCAAAACCTTGTTCTCTCTTAGTTGCCTAAAAAATTAATGTATGGAAAATACAAGTAGTTGTGTTGAGCAACTTAGTCAATCTTCACCGATGAGTATATTTTTATGCACAAACTAGAAGCATGCATGAAAATCAATTATACTAGTCAATACAAAGAAAACATATAAAATGATTGTGATGTAGCCAAAATAGAGAATACCAAAAACAAGCTTAGTGATCTCTAGTTTTGTAAAGAAGTAGAATATTGTATACAAAAACAAATAGAGTGCAAATGAGCTCAACATTAGATATACTCTCCATCATTAATGATAATCTAAAAACTTTGAAAACTAGAAACATAACAAAAACAATGCATGAAAAGACACACAAGAATCACAATGGTTGTAGGACATAATAACCAAGCTAAAATAACCCTAGACAAAATAACCTGATCACAATAACTCAAGGACAAAATAACCCAGGGTCATAATAATCCAAGCCAAAATAACCCATGGTCAAAATAATCCATGGACATAATATCCCCATAAGAATATAGAGAAAGGAAAATAAAATTTATAAGTTACATATATGTTGCTAAAAAAAATTATTATTAAAATTTTCAGTTGAAGCGTCAAATTATGAGAAATGCCTCTTATTTAATCTAAAATGTTATGGTTGTCATAACCACCAACTAGTCTTTTTAGTCTTTCTTTGAGTTCACGGTATTTGTTCCTACTTGGTTGCCCAATGTATCCAACCATATATTTCTCTATTTTATTCTCTTGGAAACCCTATTCTTTTTTTAATACTTTGATGAATTTCCAGACTGAGTTGTGTGATGCTTGAGGAAAATCACTAAATCCTCTAAGTCATACCTCAATAGTATTATTTGTTTTCAGAAGATCATCATGAATAGCTGATAAAAATTCCACATTGTAATTGGAAACTTGGGTGATCATCTTTTGTCTCTTTTTGTTAGTTTGCCTAATCAATGTGTCTTCAAAATAATCAATTATGGGTTGTAGAGTCTCCTCATAATTTGTATAATAAGGACATTCTAGAAGTGTTTCAAATGCATCAAATAAAGTGTCAAATTCTAATGTTCTAATTGATTTTATGTCATTTCTAGTTTATTGGCTTGATCTAAAATGACCATGGTTTATTCTATACATGGGTTATTATATGACGAATAACCCAGGGTCATAAAATAACCTCGATTTATTTTGTCCATGGGCTATTATGGTGAGGTTATTGTGTCCAGGGTTATTTTGGCTAGGTTATTATGCTTGGATACCATTCTATTACATCATGTATATATTAAAGAAAATAACTAAAACAATTAAACATCAATAACTATATAAATTTTGAATAGTCAAACTAAAAAGAAAAATGTTTAATGAAAAGAACTAGCAATTCAATACTAGAACTACAAAAAAATCCCCATGAGTGTATGCATGAAAATAATTAAACAGGTGGCCTAAAACTAAAAAGGAAAATAAAGGAGATGTGAAAATTGGGAATGAAACGAAAGTCACAAAGAAAAAAACAAATATGAACAAAGATAAATAAATGTAATCTATTGCATTCTTAATAATAATTAGATTGGAAAATGACATACCATGCATTGATATACATCACTTCCATCACTCAAGATGGATTCATTATGAACACAACATGCTCTAGAAGAGGAAACAAAAACACATAGACCTCCACAAACAACTCATCACAAGTTAGGGTGCCTACAATTCTATTAAAGATTTGATTTTGAAGGCTTGGGTTGTGTTGTCATATTTTTGCTCATTCTTAAGTTTGGAGACCTAATTACTAGATGAGCTACAATACCCTAGTTTGTGTTATTAGGTGGTCTTGCTTAATATTTGTGTTCATTTCTTTGCAAAGAACATGAAAATAAAAAGCAAATGAATTGCATCTACATCTACACATGCATACATCAGTGGCATATATATTATTTAGAAATGCAAAGAACTAAAATGAAAAGCATCTATCTGAGCTCACATAGGCAGTGAGCATAGCATTTATCAGAATTGAATGGGTGAGTGTAGGCATACATAGAGAAATAGTTAAATACTGGGGTACCAGACATTACCTGGTATTGATGTCCGAGGCCCGGTCCTGTCCAGAAGCTCCTGAGATCCAAAACCTGCAAAGAAGAGAAGAGGGGATTTGGGTTAGATCCAATGGATCTAAGCAATGGCTGGTATCACAATTTTTATAGATGCATACATACACTCAGCCATGCACCTCTAACGAAGGCTGTGCTCAGGGCATGTGCATCAAGGCTCTAAAAAACAACAAGGCACCATGTTTTCACTAACGTGTTTGTTTCATGTGCAGATACAGGGAAGTTGATCCAATAATGAATTCCATGAATGATATGGGCCCTTGATGCAGATCATGATAGGGAAACCTCATGATCTCCATCATGATCGCATCAAGGGCCAAGAGCACACATAGTATGTACAGATGAGAAGCATCCATAAGGATCAATCAAACAACATAGCATGATAAACAAATACTGGTATCAAGGTGCAAATAGAGATGTATGTGTTGTAACCAAGGCATGGTGTCAGTGAAGCTATGATAAATGAACAACATAAATCTACCATGGTATCAAAAGAAAATAGAGCTAATAAAAGGGCACATAGATCTATGTAAGAGATAAGGCACACTGAAACATGAATGTACTTCAGATCTGCATTAAGGTTATAATAGGGCATATAATATGTGTGAAGTAGCATGGGGCAATAGCAACATAGTGATAACATTGCTATTTCATAAGCATCCATAAATATACAACAAATCATGGAGACATCAATTCAAGGTGGAATATATAGCAGCATAATGTACACTGCAATAGAGTTAACAAGTATCAACATTTACTCAATTAGTTCTCAGGTCTCTCAAGTACAACAATAGGGGATGATAAGCAACAATGAAAATACATGATACCTCTAACAACTTCCTAAGCAGTAACAGTGGCCAAGTAACAAAGGTCAAACAGTAATGTGGTATTATAGCTCTCAGGTTTCAGCTGTGAGCATGCCTTAACAAATGAATCTAGTGCCATGACAAAGAGTCAAATGTAACAGTGCCTTCACAGGAAATCAATGACATGGTGTCACAGTCTAGACATGATGTATGAATCAGCAAAAGCAAGAGTCATATCGACACCTTATTGTCCATAGGCATGTACATGTATGGAGACCGTAAACTTTGTTTACAAGCTAAAGAAGAGAACATTTAATGGATATATCAGTGAACCTTCAATGTTGTGCCCTATGTTGGCAATGATACCCTAGCCTTACTACTATCGGGTCATGACATACAATATCATAATGCCCCAATGTGTACTCAGGCTAGGTGATTAACAAAAGCAACAGTGATCAATGTAAGCAAAACAGTGAGCACGGTTGGCTTCCAGCATGCATTAGGAACAGATGTAACAATCAAATACTATCAATGTCGTGCCCTTGGTTTATAATAAGAAATGAAATAGTATGAAGCTTCCAAAGCACAATGATGACCAATAAAAGACAATACAGTGCCACAATAGTTTCAAGTTCACGGGCTAGGCAACACTAGTTAGCATCATGGGCTGTATACAATGATAAATGAACATCACAATAGATATCGAGAAAATGTAATGGCACTATGTCCATGGCAGCACTATTACTGCACATACACAATGCCCTCGACATAGTCCTACCCTCACTGGTATCAAATGTGATACCCTCGATACCACATGATGCCCTAAGACACTCTCGGGCCGTGCTCAATGTAGCAACAATGACACCATAGAAAACAAATACATAAATAGAAAAGCATTACCAAAATGAATGTCAACAACACTATTGTGCCATGCTCATGGGCTATGCAAACCCGAGCCACCATAGCAAGTGTCTTGAAAATAATAAATGAGAATAGTGAATACAGAGTGCCCTATTTTTAATACAGAGATACAAAGGCACGATACTTTTAGATACAAAGTGCCCTAGCTCATGGCTCATCAGGCATCTAGTGGTCATACCAAGGATTTCAAATACAACAATACATGCTATCATATAGATACAGAGATCAACATTGATGCCCTAGAGATGTTATTGCTTACAAAGAACAATATCAAATCACAGTGCCCCGATTTTCAAAGGGATTATGGAATAAAAACCAGTATATACATCAAAAACAAAACCGTGCCCTAGCAGATGCTATGAAAACCAATAATAGTGCTTTCAATATGCAAAGAAAATGAAAATAAGACTGCAAATGCCTACCTCAATAGCATATTGCCAGATGAAGCTTGTTGTTTCTGAATCGGAGAGGGAAGGTTGCCATTTGAAACTGTCAGTAAGATTGGAAAGTTGCTAGGTGTCGAGTTTGAGGGTTTTGATGCCGAGAGTTCTTCATCTTCAAGCAATGATTTTGACAATAATGTTATTCTTTTATCCCCTTTCTTTTAGGGTTGAGTTTTTTAATGCCACGTTATCTCTATACCTTGGGTTATATGTGATATATTTGTTATAAGAATATCCTCCCATTTTGTGGGTTGTTGATATTCGATTTTATGTATGTAACCTATAGTTGTGTCTAGGGCTTAGGGGGGATTTTTATTTTCAATGTTATTATGTTTTTAGAAATGTGTCTCCCTTTTGGTTGAGGCCATTTTAAAAAAATATATAATTATATCTATTTGATGCCATAGTGGGATAGGTTTTTAATGTTAAGTCATGGCCCATTCCTTATTGTAAGATATTGACAAATGGTATTTCCTATAAACCATTGTCAGATTATCAGTTAGAGGCATGACTTAGTGGATGTAATGGTCACCTTTGACTATTTATTTTTAGGGTCCCACTTTCCCTGCCCCTAGGAATCTGGGAATCTGGCATTCAAACCATGATGCTGCCTCATGGGTCCATGTTTTGACTTTTCTATTCTTAGGAGGTAGTGGAGTTTGAATGCGGATTCTTAATTTTTTTATTTTATACCTCTCACTTTTGGTGATTGAGGTTAGCTCTTCATTTCTTCTCTCTGATAGGAGTGTTGTAGCTCTGAGAGACACATCTTGTACTTGTTTCTTTTCAACAATAAAATTGATCCTTCTTGTCCTCCTATAATTCCAAGTTTTCTTTTTGAATTCATATGCAGGATTAATATGATGTTCTTGTATCCTTAGTCTACATATTGAATCCAAGTTGGTGTTCAGGAATCTATCTTAATTCAGTAGTGTGGTTTGTGTGCAATCAAGAATATCAGATTTGTGAAGTTTTCTTCCTTTTCTGCATTCTAAGTACCTTATTTCACTAAGAGTTAAGAAAGTGGGATTGAGTTGTGAGTTAGTTTGTTTTTCTGTTGGAGTAAACATATTCTCAATTGTGGTTTCTCTTCAAGATTTGGTGGATCACCTTTATTTCATTTCAGTTGCAGTTGTTTGTTTTCATGCATTTTCTCTCCCTTTTCCCCTCAGGTTCAGATAAGTTTCAAGTGATCCATAGGGAAGTCAGCCCTTAATCTAAAGGTCTATTCTCAGATAGGTTACCCATAGCCTAAGAATAGTCCCATATTTCATAGGATTGCTAGGTTTAATACTTAGCAAAATAGGGTGCAATCCTTAGTGACAATAGTTTTTGGCATGCCCAGTGGGTCTGAAGACTCAGTGAGTCAGTTTTGTAGAAAGATTTATGCAAGTTATTGTTTGGTATGAGTAGTGACAGTGTTTTAAAATCATACCTGGTGACTCTGATGGTGTTTTATGCTGATCAGTATATAAGCTTATGAGTAGGATCCCATCTAGGCAGAGTAAGAATCTTTTCGTGTATGCGGAGCTGCCATCTGTCAAAAAGAGGTCTAACGCAGCCCAAGCTAGTGCATCAAAATGTGAAAATCTTACTCCCAACCCTACTCCTAAGCCTACTCACATTCCTACAAGTGCTTCCCCAATCGAGTCAATATAAGTATTACTACCTATACAAGCAGCACCTGTAATTCAAGTTCCCCTAAATCCTCCAATGGCTCAACCTAGACAACACCCTTTTGTCGCTTTCAATCAAGGGAGCCCCTTGAATTTGCAGTAGCATGATGACATACCTATATCAGCTCTCAAGAGCTTGACTATTTCTATAGGAGAGGATCAGACCTCAACTATTGAGCATATAAGAGATGTAGCATCTCTCTGTGCCCTGCATAATATCACCCAAGATAATGTGGCTGTAAGGTTGTTGGTAGCTTCCCTCAAAGGAAAAGCTTTGCAATCATTTAGAGGCTTAGCAGTTGGCTCTAGAGCCGATTGGGATGGGCTGGTCAAGTTTTGACCAATCAATTTGAGGATAAATCAAATCACCTCTCATTAGTTGAGCATTTGACTACTATTAAAAGGTCACCCCAAGAGTATATGATGGATTTAAATTTTAGATTTCAAAGGACATGGAATAGAATACCAGCCACGGTTAGACCTTCAAGCCAACATGCTTTTCTATACTATCTAAGAGCCCTTAACAGTGATATCTCTATTATGATCCAATCAATGGGTAGAAATAATCTACCAGCAGCATATGATCTTTCTATAAGAGCTGAAAATAGCCTAATCCAAGTAGGAAAGATAGCCCCAAGGCCTGCAATGCCTATTTTTCCTGAGCTTCATCCTATTCCTAAAGCAATTCCAACTCTAGCATCTATTCCACCCCTCCCAACTCCTCAACAAGTTGTTAGCCCAGTTTTGAATCAATCCCAAGAGTTGACTGAGATTAAAAAGGCCTTACAAACGGTTACTAATGAGCTGGTTAGTCTAAAGAAACAGCAGTCCCAACCTTACCAAAAACCCTACCAACAACCTTATCAGCAGCCCTATCAAAATCATTACTAGCAGAACAGGCCTTAATACCAACAAGGCCAGCAAGGTCAAGCAAGAAATTATAACCAAAAAACTAGCTAGCCTTATAATCCTAGCATTCCTAGTGCTTCTAGGGAGCTGGTTCCTATAGCTCATAATAATATAGCACAAGAATATCAATGGGGTTGCCCATGCAATCAGAAACATATCCAAGGGATGTTTCCTAATGGCTATGCTCAGGCCCTCATGGTGAAAAACAACATGATGATGCCACAGGAGATAGTTCAAGAGCTAAAAGTTTAGCAAGGTCTGGTTGTTACTCCAAATGAGTTGCAGACTCCTGAGGTGGCATTGGTGAATTTTCAGAAAGAAGATTTTTGCGAGGTGAATTTCTCACCAAGTGATAACCCAAACTACATCCTAGTTGCAGCCAACACCAGGTCTAAGAAGAAGGCTTTGGAGGTTGAACAAGTGGCCTCTACCAGTCAGCAAGCTCCTGTTGTGAATCCACAACCCAAAGCAGTTCAAGCTCTAGTCCTAAACCAGTCTAAGGAGGCTAAAGAACCAGTCAAGGTAGCTACATAGTTGGTGTCTAAACAAATGGAGGTTGTTGTACCAAAAGGATAGTCTAAAGTAAATTTGGGATCTTTCAATATTGTGGAGCAGATGGAGAAGACGTCTATCAATGTGCCTTTGATGGACACCCTGGCAATCCCTAGTCAAAAGGAGTTAATACTTAGCGAGTTGGCTAAGATTTCATCAAATCAAGAAAGTGTTTCAGAGCAACCTAGAGTCCTAGTGGCTAAAACACCTCAAAAGGAGCAGCAAACTGAAGAAGCTAGCTAGCAGCCTATTGTTGCCCCATAGGTTAAGCCTCCCCCTTTTTATGTAACTCTTATTGTCAAAGATTTCTTGGTTCATAATTGTATGATAGATTCAGGAGCTAGCAGTTCTGTGATTTCTAAGCAATTGGTAGATCTCCTAGGATTGTCTTATGAGCCAATAGACAAGCCTGTTGTTCAGTTAGATGGGTCATCAGTTAGTACCTTGGGGGTCATAAAAGACCTGAGCCTCACTCTACATGAATGTCCCAATTTCTCCATTCCCCAAGATGTCTATGTCATAGATCTGCCTCCTCATTTTGCTATTTGTCTAAGCAGAGAGTTCACTGCTAGGTTGGGGGGATATCTATTAGCTGATTGGTCTCATCTATATTTCAGAACCAGATACGGGACTAGATTTAGGATCAAGTCTGAGGCCTTTGCAAAAATCCATGCTGAACCATATACTCCAAGCCCTATAAATTCCAATTTGATGTATCATGAACAAGACCCAAGTGATTCTAAACTTGAGACCACTATTGGTAAGATGCCTGATATTGCCCTAGATGAGTGAGCTGAAAGAGACTTAGAGGAAGATGACCCTTTTAGAAACATGGAGATTTCTAGTATTGGAATGTATATCATTCATGAAGAAGGTGTTGTGATTCCAGATTTGATGAAGAAGGAAGACAAACATTCTGGAAATCAGAGTGATGAGTTGTGGTAGTTGTTTTTTTATGGTGCCATAAGTAAAGTTGGTTTAGGAGGAGGAGTTGTTCTAATTTCTTCAGAAGAGCAAAGGTATTACTCTATGGTTCACTTTTCTTTTAGCTGCACTAATAATACAATAGAGTATGAAGCATTGATTCATGGTTTAGAATGGGCTAGACAAAGAGGAATCAAATGCCTAAAAGTTATAGGTGATAGTGAGTTAGTGGTCAATCAAATTCATTGCACTAATCTCACAAAGAATGATACACTTAAGATGTATAAGCACAGAGTTTGGGATTTAATAGAAGGTTTTTATGCTTTTAACCTAGTTGTTGTCCCAAGAAATTAGAACAAATAGGCAGACAAGTTGGCTGCCATGGGAGCATAATATGATATTCCAAAGAAGATCACAAGCCCCAACTCAAAGCATGTAAATATTCTGGTAAGACCATCCATACCAGATAATCAAGTGAGCTAAAAATTTTTTGAAAATGATGAACAGATTTTTAACTTTTTGATAGAAGAAGTTGAGTTCTCCAGAGTTAACCAGAGCAAGCATGCTCACCAGTATAGTGACTAGATGCTACAGTTGAAAATTAACAAGCTACCTAAGGGACTGATCACACTTGAGTCCATATTTAACTCTGATGATTAGCTCAGAGGAGACAAAGCTAGTATGATAGTCAAAGAGGAGCACTACCAGTATGTGGAAGTTCTCAAGGATAGATCACTTAAGCTTGGAAAGGTATGCACATAGCCAAAAAAGCAAGCCTTTGTTTCATTATGTAAAGAGTTTAGTGATGTTTTTGCATGGGAATACTATGATCTAAAAGGATTTGATCCTCACTTAGCCTAGCACACCATTGAACTAGAACCCCATGCCAAACTAGTAAGCAAAAGTAGAGGCCTATCAATCCTAAATTAGAGGTCCTGATGAAAACAGAGTTGAGGAAAATGATTGAGGCCAATATTATTTTCCCCATTAAACACACCTCTTGGATTTCCAATCTAGTATGAGTTCGGAAGAAGAATGGTGAAATTTGATTGTGTGTGGATTTTAGAGACCTTAACAAAGCCTCACTCAAAGATCATCATCCATTTCCCTCCATGGAATAGATGTTCCAGTATGTCTCAGGGTTTGACAGATTTTCTCTATTAGATGGCTTTTCTGGTTATAACCAAGTCTTGGTTAAGGAAGAAGATCAATATAAAATAACATTCACCACCAAATGGGGCACCATGGCATACAGGAAGATGCCCTTTGGGTTGTCTAATGCTGGTGCTACATTTCAGAAAGCCATGGAGATGGCATTTGCTAGTTTAATGAACAAATTCATTCTAGTCTACTTGGATGATATAACTGTGTTTTCAAAAGACACTAAGGATCACCTGGTTCATCTGAGATAGATTTTTGAGAGGTGCAGAGAGTTTGGAGTTTCATTGAATCCTAAGAAATGCATTTTTGTTGTCCATGAAGGTAGATTAATGGGGCACATTGTTTCTAAACAGGGGACAACCATTGATCCTGAGAGGGTAAAAGCCATTATGGCACTACCCCTGCTAGCTCACAAGAAAGGACTGCAGAGTTTTCTTGGAAGAATTAACTTCTTGAGAAGGTTCATTCCAAATGTTGTAGCACTTCTAAAGCCTATGACCCAAATGCTAAAGAAGAACTCGACCTTTCATTAGACAAATGAAGGAAAAAGGTGTTTTGAAGAAGTCAAGGAAGCAATTGCATCTACTCCTACTCTGGTAAACCCTAACTTTTCTAAGGATTTTATACTATATGATTTTGGGGACACTAATAGTATCTCTGCAATGTTAGTTTAGCAAAATGTTGAGAAGCAAGAACAACCAGTAGCTTTCTACAGCTAGGGCCTAGATGGTTATGAGCTTAATTATATTCCTCTAAAAAAGCATGTCCTAGCAATTGTGAGAAGTCTGAAAAAGTTTAGACACTTGTTATCAAATAACATAGTGCACCTGATGGTTGCTCACCCTTGCATAAAGGATTTCCTACTGAACAAGGACCTGACCCATAAGAGGGCTAGTTGGGTCACCAAGGTCATGGAGTATGGCATTCATATTAGGGTGGCCAAGCTGATTAGAGGAAAGGGATTGTTTGAGTAGCTTAATGAAAGAACAATAGACCCAAACCAGCAAAAGGAGGAAGTTATTATGATGAATCAGGATGCAGGACAGAGCACAAGCTGGACAATAAAGATGAAGTGTTATCTCTCTACTGGCCAATGCCCTCAAGGCCTTGGAAGGAGTAAAAGAAGGTACTTTAGGCTCCAGGCCATTCCTTTTATTGTTATTAATGATGTTCTGTATAGAAGGGATCATAGTGGTGTCCTATTGAGATGTGTTGAAACTAGTCAAGTAAATAAAGTACTGGAAGAGTTTCATGATGGAGGCTCTGGTGGGCACTTTGCTACCAGAACCACTACTTTAAAAGTGATGAGAGCTAGGTACTACTGGCCTAGCCTGAATAAGGATGCTTTTGACTGGGTAAGGAGATGCAAGAACTATTACCTGTTTGCTAGAAAGCAAAAGCTGGCAGCCCTTCCCCTTCATCCTATCAAGGTAGAAAAACCTTTCTCAAAATGGGGATTGGATTTTATTAGACCCATCAACCCCCCATCTAGTGCTGGACACAAGTGGATACTTGCTGCCACAAACTATTTTACCAAGTGGATAGAGGCTATAGCATTAAATGAAGCCAATGAAACCTCTATCTTAAACTTTTATCAGGACATTATGTGCACATTTGGTGCTCCAGATTCAATCATTTCAGATAATGACATGGCATTCCTGGGAACTAGAATCTCAGAATGGGCACTCAAGCACAATATCTTTCTGAGTACCTCTTCTAAATATTACCCTTAGGGTAATGGCTAGGCAGAATCAACAAATAAAAACTTGCTGAGAATAATCAAAAGGACTATAGAAGGAAACCAGAGGGACTGGAACAGCAAGCTGAGGTTGGCTTTGTGGGAAGATAGAATAACACCTAAGAGGTCTACAGGTAACTCACCCTATACACTTGTCTATGGAAAAGAAGCTAGGATTCCTTTGTCTACTGAGTTGCCTACTTTAAGCTTAGTCAAGGAAATTGATCTTATGGAAGAAGATGTTATGCAAGTCAGGCTTGCTGAGCTAGTTGAGCTCAAGGAAACAAGAAAGCTAGCACTGGACAACTTGGAAGATCATCATGCGTAGATGAAAAGAAGCTTTGATAAGAAAGCCACACCTAAGGTTTTCAAGGAGGGAGACCTTTTCCTCAAGTGGGATGAAGCAAAAAACAAACCAGAGAGGCATACTAAGTTTGATTCCATATGGAGTGGGCCTTTCATGGTGATTGGATGCAAAGCCCATAATGCTTTTCAGCTGGCTAGTATGGATGGAGAGGAGTTGCCCATTCCAGCGAAAGGGATCCACCTCAAGGCTTGTTTGTGAGATTTATTTCTACCCTATACACTAGTAAGTTAGAGGTTTCTATTTTTCTGTGTTCCATAAGTGCCTAGCACAAGTTGTTTTCAGTTTAGTTTCTTTCAATTTGTTTTCAATTTGGCATGAGTAGCAATAAGCCAGAGAATTTATCTCTAGTAGTTAGCAGTTTTGTTGGGAAGGATTGGTTATCTAAAGAAACTAAGATCAGATTGAGGCTTTATGAATCTGTGCCCAATGGATCTCTAAGGCAGCTAGTTAGGATGCCTAGCAGGCAAGCACTCCATAGAGGTCGCCAGAATGTTGTCATATTTTTGCTCATTCTTAAGTTTGGAGACCTAATTACTAGATGAGCTATAATACCCTAGTTTTTTTTTATTAGGTGGTCTTGCTTAATATTTGCATTCATTTCTTTGCAAAGTACATGAAAATAAAAAGGAAATGAATTGCATCTACATCTACACATGCATACATTAGTGGCATATATACTTTTCAGAAAAGCAAATAACTGAAGGGAAAAACATCTATCTGAGCTCACATAGGCCATGAGCATAGCCGTTATCAGAATTCAATGGGTGAGTATAGGTATACATAAAGAAATAGTTAAATACTGGGGTACCAGACATTGCCTGGTATTGATGTCTGAGGCCCAGTCCTGTCCAGAAGCTCCTGAGATCCAAAACTTGCAAAGAAGAGAAGAGGGGATTTGGGTTAGATCTAATGGATCTAAGCAATGGCTGGTATCACAATATTTATAGATGCATACATACACTTAGCCATGCACCTCTAATGAAGGCTGTGCTCAGGGCATGTGCATCAAGGCTCTAAAAAACAACAAGGCACCATGTTTTCACTAACATGTTTGTTTCATGTGCAGATATAGGGAAGCTGATCCAATAATGAATTCCATGAATGATTTGGGCCCTTGATGCAGATCATGATAGGGAAACCTCATGATCTCCATCATGATCGCATCAAGGGCCAAGAGCACACACAGTATGTACAGATGAGAAGCATCCATAAGGATCAATCAAACAACATGGCATGATAAACAAATACTAGTATCAAGGTGCAAATAGAGATGTATGTGTTGTAACCAAGGCATGGTGTCAGTGAAGCTATGATAAATGAACAACAAAAATCTACCATGGTATCAAAAGAAAATAGAGCTAATAATAGGGCACACAAATCTATGTAAGAGATAAGGCACACTAAAACATGAGTGTACTTCAGATCTGCAATAAGGTTATAACATGGCATATCATATGTGTGAAGTAGCATAAGGCAATACCAACATAGTGATAACATTGCTATTTCATAAGCATCCATAAATATACAACAAATCATGGAGACATCAATTCAAGGTGGAATATATAGCAACATAATGTACACTGGCACAGAGTTAAAAAGTATCAACATTTGCTCCATCAGGTCTCAGGTCTCTCAAGTACAACAATAGGGGATGATAATCAACAATGCAAATACATGATACCTCTAACAAGTGCCTAAGCAGTAACAGTGGCTAGGTAACAAAGATCAAACAGTAATGTGGTATTATAGCTCTCAGGTTTCAGCTGTGAGCATGCCTTAACAAATGAATCTAGTGCCATGACAGAGCCTCAAATGTAACAGTGCCTTCACAGGAAATCAATGAAATGGTGTCACAGTCCAAACATGATGTATGAATAAAAAAAAGAAAGAGTCATATTGACACCTTATTGTCCATAGGCCTGTACATGTATGGAGACCGTAAACTTTGTTTACAAGCTAAAGAAGAGAACATTTAATGGATATATCAGTGAACCTTCAATGTTGTGCCCTATGTCAAAAATGATACCCTAGCCTTACTACTATCAGGTCATGACATACAATATCGTAATGCCCCAATGTGTGCTCAGGCTGTGTGATTAACAAAAGCAATAGTGATCAATATAAGCAAAACAGTGAGCACGGTTGGCTTCCAACATGCATTAGGAACAGATGTAACAATCAAATATTATCAGTGATGTGCCCTTAGTTTATAATAAGGGATGCAATAGTATGAAGTTTCCAAAGCACAATGATAACCAAGAAAAGACAATACAGTGCCACAATAGTTTCAAGTTCATGGGCTAGGCAACACCAGTGAGCATCACGGGTTGTATACAATGATAAATGAACAGCACAATAGATATCGAGAAAATGTAATGGCACCTATCCATGGCGGCACTGTTACTGCACATACACAATGCCCTCGACATAGCCATACCCTCATTGGTATCAAATGTGATACCCTCGATACCACATGATGCCCTCAGATGCTCTCGAGTCATGCTCGATGTAGCAACAGTGATGCCATAGAAAAAAAATACATAAATAGCAAAGCATTACCACAATAAATATCAACAGCACTATCGTTCCATGCTCACGGGCTATGCAAAGCCGAGCCACCATAGCAAGTGTCTTGAAAATAATAAATGAGAATAGTGAATATAGAGTGCCCTCTTTTTAATACAGAGATACAAAGACATGATACTTTCAGATACAGAGTGCCCTAGCTTGTGGCTCATCAAGCATCTAGTGATCATACCAAGGTTTTCAAATACAACAATACATGCTATCATACAGATACAGAGATCAACATTGATGCACTAGAGATGTTATTGCATACAGAGAACAATATCAAATCATAGTGCCCTCATTTTCAAAGGGATTATGGAATAAAAACTAGTATATACATCAAAAACAAAACCGTGCCCTAGCAGATGCTATGAAAACCAATAACAGTGCTTTCAATATGTGAAGAAAATGAAAATAAGACTGCAAATGCCTACCTCAATAGCATATTGCCAGATGAAGCTTGTTTTTTCTGAATCGGAGAGGGAAGGTTGCCATTTGAAACTATCAGTAAGATTGGAAAGTTTCCAGGTGCCGAGTTTGAGGGTTTTGATGCCGAGAGTTCTTCATCTTCGAGCAATGATTTTGACAATAATGTTATTCCTTTATCACCTTTCTTTTAGGGTTGAGTGTTTTAATGCCACGCTATCTCTATACCTTGGGTTATATGTGATATATTTGTTATAAGAATATCCTCCCATTTTGTGGGTTGTTGATATTCAATTTTATGTATGTAACCTATAGTTGTGTCTAGGGCTTAGGGGGGATTTTTATTTTCAATGTTATTATGTTTTTAGAAATGTGTCTCCGTTTTGGTTGAGGCTTTTTTTTTTTAAATATAATTATATCTATTTGATGCCATAATGGGACATGTTTTTAATGTTAAGTCATGGCCCATTCTTTATTGTAAGATATCGACAAGTGGTATTTCCTATGAAACATTTTCAGATTATCAGTTAGAGGCATGACTTAGTGGATGTAATGTTCACCTTTGACTGTTTATTTTTAGGGTCCCACTTTCCTCGCCCCTAGGAATTCAGGAATCTAGCATTCAGACCATGATGCTGCCTCATGGGTGCATGTTTTGACTTTTCTATTCTTAGGAGGTAGTGGAGTTTGAATGCAAATTCTTAGTTTTTTGCTTTTATGCCTCTCACTTTTGGTGATTGAGGTTAGCTCTTCATTTCTTTCTCTCTAATAGGAGTGTTGTAGCTCTGAGAGACACATCTTGTACTTGTTTCTTTTCAGCAACAAAATTGATCCTTCTTGTCCTCCTATAATTTCGGGTTTTCTTTTTGAATTCATATGCAGGATTATTGTGATGTTCTTGTATCCTTAGTCCACATATTGAATCCAAGTTGGTGTTCAGGAATCTATCTTAATTCAGTAGTGTGGTTTGTGTGCAATCAAGAATATCAGATTTGTGAAGTTTTCTTCCTTTTCTGCATTCTAAGTACCTTATTTCACTAAGAGTTAAGAAAGTGGGATTGAGTTGTGAGTTAGTTTGTTTTGTTGTTGGAGTAAACATATTCTCAATTGTGGTTTCTCTTCAAGATTTTGTGGATCACCTTTATTTCATTTCAATTGCAATTGTTTGTTTTCATGCATTTTCTCTCCCTTTTCCCCTCAGGTTCAGATAAGTTTCAAGTGATCCATAGGGAAGCCGGCCCTTAATCCAGAGGTCTATTCTTGGATAGGTTACCCATAGCCTGAGAATAGTCCCATGTTTCATAGGATTTTTGGGTTTAATACTTAGCAAAATAGGGTGCAATCCTCAATGATAACAGGTTGTCTTCAAACACAAGAAAAAAACTTAACAAGGAGATAATTTGAAGATTAGATTTTGAAGAATTGGGTTGTCTTAAATTAGGGAAAAAATTAAGAGATAATTAAATTGGATGTAGATAAATTCCCTTAAAGATTGGATTTTGAAGATTGGGGTTGTCTTAACTTAGGGCTATGTGTAGGATCATGGTATGCCAAAAAGTGGTGATGTAAAAAAATAAACTTTTCACTCATCCAAAAGCGCACTAAAAAGTTTGTTGACTTTTTAGTAAGCATGGGTGTTAGTACACTTGACCAAGCCAAAAGACAAAGCACATGCCTTATCGGATATCCAATTTTTGCAAGTAAATTATATTTGTAGCCCGCGGTCGCGTTCAATAATTTCATTGTTAAAACATTGAACACAACTCTGGAGGTTTCAAATATCCAATAGAATCTCATATCCAATTTTATCAACATCAATAGGTAAGTTAAATTTTTAAGTATGTACTATATTTATTGTTTTTTAATTGAAATTTATAGTTTTTATATAAAAACTAGGGTTTAAATGAGATTTTTTAGTGTTTTTATAAATTGATTATAATTGTCTATTTGGGTTTTAATTGTAATCAGAAATGGACTCAAACCAATCAGAAAACCTTGCCAATGATCCCGCAAATAATCTAGAACCACCTCCAAACAATCCCCCACTTTCAGAAGACCAACTAGTCTCAAACCCTCGATGTTTTGAGGATCTCATAGGAGACAATATAAATTAGCTTTGAGGATATCAAACCACATATGCCAATATCCCCACATTGCGCCTCATGTTTTCCACATTGAACTCCATTATTGAAAACATGGAGAAACTTACAGAGCAACATAATGTTGCACTTCTTTGGCACAATTCCATGCACGCCCAATTTGACGATGGGCTTGACTATGATCAAGTTATGAACCTAAACATAACAAAACATGACATATGTAATATTTTTGTGGATCCCAAAACTGGTATAAAAGTGGACCCTAAAAAATCCAAGTTGTCAATTAAATAGTGCACAAATGATGTAATATGAGACAACTTTTGGGACCACTGGTGTATGGTTTTTGATAAACCACCTCACAGTAATTTGGATCTACCATTATATTTCATAAAAAAATTGTACGTTGAATTTGTGCTCGGTCACAAGGTAATTTATTAGAGCATGAGACCGAACCAGGGTGTAGGCTTAGGTGCTCCTCAAGATAGGCCATGGGCACACCGGGTGAAATCCCACACATATGTCCCCCCTCCTGAGATTTCACCACCTCCTACAGTGCAACATCCTGATATTATTACTGAGGCCGGCTCAAAGACTATTCAAGCCATTCACACCTTGAGTGATCTACTGGTTATATAGAGCCTGACATTATTGCCTCCTTGTGCTGATGCTTTTGGCTCTTCCACATCGTCCACCAGATCACATGTTTGTGTGCCCCACACTTGCATTATGTGCAAGAATCTGTGCTTAGGTCCCCTAAATGATAGTGATGCATATAACTACATCTTCAAGGTGGATGATACTACACAACACACTACAGGCACTGAATCACCTCATGAAGATGTGCATCAGGGACATACAAAGACATGGACTCCTACTATTATGGTAAGGGTAAACAGTTCACTTATTACATTGTATTTAATTTTAAACGTTCATATTTTTAGTAGAATTTTCTTATAATGATTTCCCACTTATGATTTTTTATGTGTTACATTTATTTTCAGCTGATGAAAGAGGAGGATATGGCATAGGTGGAGGGGTCCATGATTTCATCCATATCATTTGGCCTTGACACTTCAACAGTACATATGTTTTAATGTAATCATTGGTTTCCTTTTATTATAATAGTATATGTACATGTGTTTTCTAATTTTTATGATCATCTTATTACATATTGATGTAGGTGTCACCAGTTGCCACTGGGGGGCAATGTGAGGGGGTTCAGGCATCTGGTGTTGACAAGGGAAAGGTAATTAAGTAATTTAGATTGTTTATGCATACATGTATACTTGTCAGTTGTGCGTACTCATTTTTAATTTACATAGTTTTTTTGACAGAGAGTGGTGTCTGATGATGTTGTGAGACCAAGTATATATAATATGATCAAGTCATGATTGTATGAAGTATCTGTTTGACTTTTTTAGGTCACCCCTAGTTTGAGGGAGGTAGAACGCCAAGGGTTTGTATCGCTAATGACTCAGCCAATATTTCCTGAAGAAAGTTCAACACAGGCAAGTTTTAATGTTAATTTAGTTATTTTGTAAACATATATTTTATACCAAGGATTTAAAATTAAATACTATAACTCGTAGATCAATATCATGTTTGCAAACATATACAAGTCAAAGTCGACATCAGTGGCATTGTCCGTTCGCTACCAAGGACATATATTAGGTCTCATGTCTGTGCGAGGAGACAAATGTGCGAGGTACATGAGAGTTCAATTTTAGTTATTTATTTATTTATTATTGTTGACTATGATTTTGAATTTTGAATTTTTATTTGTAGAAACCATATAAATTAATTAATATAACTTGGGGTTTCACTTTTTTGTTTGAATGCATGATCCATCAAAGCCAAAGAGCACTTCAAAGAGGTTGCATTTTGATGATCTACCAATAGAATAGGATGTCCTAGAAACATTTGTACTTGAACTTCTTATTTTGAGATTTCATATGACACATTTTGAGATGGTGTATGCCACATTGTATCTAGATATGTTGATTTTGTAAATATGTACATAATTATTGTTCATTTTGATATATATAAAACTTGATATTTGATCCAATTTGTTAATTATGTGTTCATTTATTCATTGTTAGTATGTAAATATACTCGTGTGTATGTAATCATGTGTAGGATGTATGATTTAAGTATATTCATGTATATTCAAGTACATTCTTCATAACCTAAATTCATGTGTATGGGCTACGTGCATGACTTAAGTGAATTTATGTGTATGCTTTATAATCTATGTGGCACATGTATGCTTCATGACTTAAGAAAATTTATGTGTATGCTTTATGTGCTACATGTGTTCACATGTGTAATTAATAATTTAAGTGAATTCAAAATTTATGTGCTACATTGTATTCATGTGTATCTGATGCTCTCAACCAAGGAAATCCTTCAAAGTTCACTTCACAAATCTGATGATCACCTTGTCAAATCAACTCTTATGCAATGTATCATGTTAGAACTCTATTATACATGTCAAAGACACATCATTCTATGAGAATTAGTAAGCACATTCATGGAATGATGCTTCTACATCAAGATTTTGTCAAACTGTTGTTGATAAAACAACGACCTATCATTCTACATACCAAACCATCCTTTCTAGGGTCTCTAGGTCAGAGCTTGTTCAAAAAGACTCTTGCTTGCAAAAATGACTGGTGCTACTTCATGCACCTTCAATCAACATTTACCACCATTTGTGGTCTCTCTACCACCATATATCATGCATATCCCGACAACCAAAAACTATTGTACATGACACTAGTTAATTCCTTGCCTTAAAATGCCAATGAAATGATGCAATACAGACATGGAAGTGATAACAAGACAATAGAAAATCAATTGAATCCATTTAAAATCACAGACACATTCCATAAGGCATTTAAATGATCATCCTTGGTCTCTTTAAATTTTCCATTGACCCTTTATGGTCATGTCCTCATCTCCCTTGGAGTAGAAACATTTGTTCATTGTGGACACAAACTGATGCTTCTATCACATCTGGTTGGGTAGGCTTACCCTAGGAATGGTCTCACTTTGCCTCTTGACACACCAAAACGCTCACCAACATATGCAATGGTGCTTAGTGCACCTTGGGGACACTTTGGCCCGACATGTTCATGAACGTTCTACTAAATTCATGTTTCAAACAAGGTTGTCACTAGTGTTTATCCACCCAACAAGAGTTAATGGCATAGACCATTCGGTGCCAGGACAAACGGTTTGGAAGAAACCCAGTGGTGCAACTTTCAACTGACCCTCACTACAAGTTTTAGTATCAAGTGAGATTGGTGTGCCAAATTCAAAAAAAATTGAATCTCCCAAAAAGGAGAGAGGTTATTCTAGGCCTCAGAAATATGGTCTTGTAGTATCTCATGGTTTTCCAATACCTCTCACAGGTCTGAGATATGAGCCTCGAAAGATCATGATGCATGGGCAAGGTAGATTCAAGTAGATTTGACTCAACTTGAACTAACACACAAGCCCTGCTTAGAGTTACACACAAAAGAAATATATAATTCACATGAACAATGAAAACACAATGAATATGAGACAAGGCAACTAGAAACCAAACTGGTATGATTAAAATAGATCAGTCAACATGCCTAGCTATGAGGCCTTCCAGGTTTCAGCCTTGTACAAAGAGAATTATAAATTCAGATTCTCTTCTCTCATATTATCTTCTTTTCTACTACTGCTAATCTTCTATTATCACCATCTTGCCACCAACTAAACAACTTAAGCTTCTTATATAGCCAGCTAAGCCACAAGTTGGCCAGTCAGGCATTTAATTACATTATAGGTCCAACAAGGAAGAGTAAACCAAAACTAAAGAAAGAATGAACAAAACTTGATGCGAGGTTACATTTAGGTCCACACATGATCCAAGAACATGCCCCTAACTTAGCAAGATCCCATTTCATCATACAGAATCACGCAAGATGAAAAAATCCACGTTTCATGTGAAACTGGCTAAAAATCAATACCCGAGGAAAATGGTGATAACTCCCAACTTATGATGAATTAGGATTTGCGGTCTTAGCTAAATATAGTATTTTAGGTCCTCTTTAAGGCCCTAAGATCTCAAAGGTTGATTCATTAAGGATCAATAGATACATGATGCACAATCAGCTCATAGAAAGTAGGAAAATATGGCTCTAGCGGCAAGGTAAATCAGCTCTAACTTTGACATGATCCATCCAATCCTTATGTGCTCATAGGAGAAGGTTCTAGAATAGGTCCTCAACATCATGTAAGCTTCGTATAACATGAAACCAACAACCACAACAACTATAATAAAAACAATATATAGGTACAGAAAATAGGAAATAAAATTTGGTTGATGCAAGATTGCTCAAAGACCCAAGATGCTCCTGCATTAGATCGCTACCCAATCGTGCTTAGTGCACCTTGGGGACACTTTGGTTTGACATGTTCATGAATGTTCTAATGACTCTATGGTTGAAATGGGGTTGTCACTAGCGTTTACCTACCCAACTAGAGCTATTGGCATAGACCATTTTGTGCCAGGATGAATGGTTTGGAAAAAACACAGTGGTGTAACTTTCAACTGAACCTCATTGCAAGTTTTGGCATCAAGAAAGATTGACGTGTCAAATTAAAAAAAAAATGAATCTCTGAGAAAGAAGAGAGGTTATTTTAGGCCTCAAAAAAATATTCATGTAACAGCTCATGGTTTCTGATACCTCTCATAGGGTTTGAGATACGAGCCTTGAAAGATCGCTGCCCAATCGTGCTTAGTGCACCTTAGGGACACTTTGGTCTGACATGTTCACGAACATTCTACTGACTCTATGGTTAAAATGGGGTTGTCACTAGTGTTTACCCACCCAACCGGAGCTAATGGCATAGACCATTCGGTGCTAGGATGAATGGTTTGGAAGAAACCTAGTGGTGCAACTTTCAACTGACCCTCACTACAAGTTTTGGCATCAAGCGAGATTGGCATGCCAAATTAAAAAAATCAAATCTCCTAGAATGGAGAAAGGTTATTGTAGGCATCAAAAAAATGGTCATGTGGCATCTCACACTTTGCCAATACCTCTCACGGTGTCCAAGATATGATCCTTGAAAGATCACTGCCCAATCATGCTTAGTGCACCTTGGGGACACTTTGGTCTGGCATGTTTATGAACATTCTAGTGACTCTGTGGTCAAAATAGGGTTGTCATTAGTGTTTACCTACCCAACCAGAGCTAATGGCGTAGTCCATTTGATGCTAGGATGAACAGTTTGGAAGAAACCCAATGGTGCAACTTTTAACTGACCCTCATTGTAAGTTTTGGCATCAAGCGAGATTGGCATGCAAAATTTGAAAAAATTTGAATCTCCCAAAAAAGAGAGAGGTTATTGTAGGCCTCAGAAACATGATCATGTAGCATCTCATGGTTTTTTTTTACCCCTTATGGGGTTTGAGATACAAGCCTCGAAAGATTGTTGTCCAATCGTGCTTAGTGCACCTTGGGGACACTTTGGTCCGACATGTTCTCAAACGTTCTAGTGACTCTGTGGTCTAAACGGGGTTGTCACTAGTGTTTACCCATCCAACTGGAGCTAATGAAATAGTACATTCAATGCCAGGATGAATGGTTTGGAATAAACCCAATGGTGTAACTTTCAACTGACCCTCACTGCAAGTTTTGGCATCAAGTGAGATTGGCGTGCCAAATTCAAACAAATTTGAATATCCCAGAAAGGAGAGGAGTTATTGTAGGCCTTAGAAACATAGTCTTTTAGCATCTCATGGTTCATTGATACCTCTCATGGGGTCTGAGATACGAGCCTCAAAAGATCGCTGCCCAATCATGCTTAGTGCACCTTGGGGACACTTTTGTCCGACATGTTTGTGAATGTTCTAGTGACTCTGTGGTCAAAACGGGGTTGTCACTAGTGTTTACCCACCCAAATAGAGCTAATGGCGCAGTCCATTGGGTGTCAGGATGAGTGGTTTGGAAGAAACCTAGTGGTGCAACTTTCAACTGACCCTCACTGTAAGTTTTGACATCAAGCAAGATTGGCGAGCCAAATTCAAAAAAAATTGAATCTCCCAAAAAGGAGAGAGGTTATTGTAGGCCTCAGAAACATGGTCTTATACCATCTCATGATTTTTTGATACCTCTCATGGGGTCTGAGATACAAGCCTCAAAAGATCATGCTTAGTGCATCTTGGGGACACTTTGGTTTGACATGTTCGTGAATGTTCTAGTGACTCTGTGGTCAAAACAGGGTTGTCACTAGTGTTTACCCGCCCAACCAGAACTAATGGCATAGTCCATTAAGTGTTAGGATGAACGGTTTGGAAGAAACCTAGTGGTGCAACTTTCAACTGACCCTCACTACAAGTTTTGACATCAAGCGAGATTGGCATGTCAAATTCAGACAAATTCAAATCTCCCAAAATGGAGAGAGGTTATTGTAATTAGGATGCAATCCTTCAAAACTATGCCTTCACCCCAGGGAATCACCATTTTACTTTGGATACATTTGACCAATTTTGACTCAATGACTCCAACTAGTACAACATTTGATGATACAAATGTACATGGAATTAAGACAATACAAATGTAAGGATAAAAAATTAAGATGATACAAATATAAGGATACAACATTCATAGTAACAAATCACAATTTTTGCACTTTACATGGCATTAAGATGATATAAATGTGGGCTCTTAATATTTATAAATCAACCCCATGGGCACTTTATATTTTAAATTTTGCATCTAATACGCATGATTGAGCTCATTTTTGTTTGTATATACAAAATTTTGCATCTAAATATGTACATTATAATTGATTGTTGTTTTTTATTACAAAATTTGGCATCTAAATATGCACATTACAGTCGATTGTTGTTTTTATATACAAAATATTAGATACACAACTATATATAAAAAATAAGTATCCTTTCCACTCCTAAAGTGTATAAGTTTAACACATGGTACTCGATGACATCTACATTCCAATCCCTACATTTAGAAGGAAGAATAAAAGTTAATAGAGAATATAAGAAGTCTATATAGGTTGACAAAAAGATTATGAATGTAAAAGTAACTAAACAAACTAAAGAACATGACTAGCTAATGCATAGTGAAGTTTACCGTCATAAAAGATGGGCTAATCAAATGCACACGTCGATCTTCTATATCTATCATATATGTATCCAGCTGCATTTACAATCCACATACAAAACTAAGTTTATTGGCTTAAACAAATAAAGGAGAAAACTACAATTAATTTATTGAAGGTAATCATAATAAACATGGAAAACCTTGCAGTGATTTGAACTTACCTACTGAAGTGTGCCTAAAGGGTCATCTCTCTTCTTGAGGGTATTTAATATTGCTTCATGATCAACAGTACTAATAGTCCAAAGTTCATTTGTCTTTGGTTTTCCTTGATGTTTCAACAACTTAACATTGGTTGCTATAACAAGGTGTGAATACATGAGAATGGTTTTGTGTTTCTCATAGTCTTTGAACACAGGAATGCCATTATTTCTAATCATATATGTGCGCAACCATGTTCCCGCAACAACATGTGATCCTTTTGGATATGTGAACATATCATCATCTGTCATCGGTTGTGCAAGTTTATGCTTTCCTCATACACAACGTGTTAACCAGTAATCCGATCTCTCATCATCCCCTTGTGGTGCAACCAATGCAAAAAACATGTACTGGCTGTAGAAGATCTAAAATATGGTCATACAATCCATGTCATCATTTATTACAGATACTGTGATAGATAAAGGAGTTAGATAATGTAGAACCCACGTATCAACCCACTCACTTGACTCACACTAATCCCAATCACATTGAAGACACCTTGAACAATAACAAGCCAACTCTTATGTCCAAATGGTCCACGTACTAGCATTTGAGCTTTGAAATGAATACATTTTTGAATAATCTTTCATGGTTTGACAATTCAACCTATCTCCTATTGTGCCCAACTCAACCAACCAAAATAATATGCACATCGCTGAATCAAGAGTCCCCCCTATGACAATGTTGAAGTACACCAATCAAAAATAGCACGAGCATCAAGGAGTTCTACACCTAAAATCCTCAATTACTCCTTAACTAGAACTCTCTTTACGCATGCACCTGCTCCATTATGCTCCCCCTTTCCATGACCGGCCTAAAAAAAACTCCAAATATGAGGTACACCTCTCTCTACATGCATTCTACATAACCAATAAAACATACGAGCATTTTTTAATTGACATGTGCAGTTATCTGACCAAATGAGATGTCTATAGATATAGCAATATTATTTTCCTACACCCACTCAAAATAATTCTAATGGCAATGTTGGACATACTCGTGAGAGTGAGGTCTATCATTGCTCATATAAAATAGTATTCTCTGATTATCTTTTGATCATCTTCTGTACTATCAGGGGAATGTTTATATGTTATGTGCACAAAAATAACAACCTGAATAGAATTGTAATATTGAGCTTGCAACTCATTTTGGGGCTACAATATATAGTTCTCTGCAAAGTCAATGACTGATATAATAGTGCCAATCGGGAAAGCGTCCTTACACATTCTGAATTATTGATCCAACCACTAAGACCTGTGACTATGCCTTGCACACTTGTAAAAAAGATTCTTCCTAAAATCTGAAATAAAATCAGCTACATTGCATTCTTTTGTAACCAACTCACATCTAGAGCCTTCACCTCCACTTTTCAATGTATATTTAATCATTTCATATACATTTTTGTGGACAATTGTCTTTCAAAAATTGTGCCAATCGGAAAGTCAACGACCGATATACCTATTTGGATCATCAAGTCTTTCTCTTATTGCAAGTGCTCTATCCAAAGTTTTACAATTTAGGTTCAAGTCAACACAAGTTTGTCTCATCAAATAAGCCTTTCTCAAATGATGTCTTACTAAAGAGGTTGTAATAACCCTCCTAGTGACTCTCTTATCTTTTTCCTTGGTACTCTTCCCAATGTAATTGAGAGCACTAAAAAGATTTCTCACAATAATAGCATTCCTCTCCTTTTTCTTGTTCACACTAATATTCAATTTGACTAGTATACATCTCATCTTATGCATCTTTAACAATTGCACAAAAGTTTCACATTGCTCAACCGTCTTATGGCTAAAAAATTGATCAAAAAGTTTTGAAACCCACAACCGAACGGTTCTTTCTGATCTTTTTCCATTGAAATTGCTCATTATTTTATCATCAATTTCAAGTAACCATTTTGTTTTTCTTGAAGGCCTCAATTTTGAAATTTGTCTTTCTTCCTCCCAAGGGACTTCATTTCTCATATAATTTGGAGATGTGTTACATTGATCTGGTTCATGTACCATCATCATTGTCAATTCCTTCATATTCAATCAGTGGATTGTCATTGTCAATGTCCACATCTACATGTTCATTTTCAAAACCTACATTTTCATCTTCAACCCTTACATTCTCATTTTCAATATTATTGTCATAAATCATTTCAAATTTATGTTCTTCATTCACTTGAAACCACATTTAAGGGTGGGCCTATGCCCACATCTTCATTAATATTTAACATACCTTGTCTCTTTTTCCTATGGGAAATCCTATCCATTTTTCTATACACTTCAATCTCTTCATTTGTGATTTTCCTCTTCCATTTGTGCTTTCGACGACTACTACTCCCCATAGTGATGTTGGAGATTTGCCAGCAAGCTAGTGCTGACTATATGTTTGTCATTGATGACAACATATGGTAAGTAGCATGCGTGGAAGACTTATGCAGTAAGCTTTGAGTATATGTAGCATGGACATGTTATCAGCATGATATCATGGACGTAGAGGTTAATTGTTAGTACAAATAGTTATGTAGTAGCTTGTGTTAGCACTATTTCTGACAAAGTTATAGACAATGTTCTATGAGTGATTGTTTGTATAGTTATCATAGAACCTTGCACCCTTCGATATGTGATGGAGACATGTTAGTGTTGCTCCATTAATGGATGCATAGTCTGATGTACAGTAAAAGTGAAGTTATGCAGTCGCTATTCACCAGTTATAGTTTCCTATGTTTATCTAGAAGAGCAAACATAGATTATATTGGTAGAGGAGTTGCGCCTATCATTTTGGTATGTGTGCTTGGATTATTGATTAGAGAAGAGTTGAGAAGGTTTGGTTAAGAGTGCATGATGCAATTCAACTTGAGGAGAAAGTATTAGTTAATTTGGTAGAGCCAACAATATGTAGCATGTGTCTACACTTATTAATATGGACAGGTCCCAAGTTGTGTTGTGTGCTTAGTAGAGCCGACAGAGATGTTATTGGAGAGTGTTATTGTTTCTCTAATATGATTTCAAAGTGTTTCTAATAGGCTGACTTGATTATATCATTTAGAGGAAAGATACTTATAGCTGGTCATTTGTGATCGCTAGAAGCATGACATGGAGATGAAAGATTAGAGCATAGCAAAGAGTGTGAAGTAGTGTGTCATCAAGAAGAGGTCTATGTGATATAGAAGATAGAGTGTGCTACTCATTGGAACTGATCAAGATAGTAGGTCTACCTCACAGCTCACCAAGATCAAGATATAGTGTGTATTTGTTATTCAGAAGGTTGTAGCCTTCACCCCTTTGAGCAGTGAGCTCTCGAACAGTATGTCCTCACCCCTAATAGGGTCAAACATAAAAGACTTCTAACAGGGTCTGACCTTTGACTAGGTCACTATACTTATTGCATTGTAAAGATAAACTCCTAACAAGGTTGTAAGATCTTCTAACAAAGATCATTATACACTAGTACAGTTTATTAGTGGGTGTCAATTCCCACCGGGGTTTTTACCTGTTTGGGTTTCCCCGTAATGAAAATATTGGTGTTGTATTCAAGTTTTCTTTTATTTTTTTTATGCTTAAAGTTTAAGTACACTTAATTGGATACAGAATTGAAAGTTGTAGATAACTGATTCACCCCTCTCTCTCCCCCCCCCCTCTCAGTTATCTCTTGGGACTATTCCTAACAATTGGTATTAGAGCCAAGTTCCTCGGAGAGAAATTTTAACAACTTGAGGTTGATCAGATGGCATTCTTTAGAAAAGACAGTCCTAAGTTTGATGGAGAGAACTATCCTTATTGGAAGAACAAGATGGTAACACATTTGCAGTGCATTGCTTTTGAAGTTTTTGAAGTGGCTATCAAAGAAATTAAGATCCCCTCTCTAGAAGATCTTGCAAAGGATGATGCTACTAGAAAGAAAAAGGATTTGTTCCATCAAAATGCAATAGCCAAAGAATCCCTTATCAACACCTTATTTGATAGTGAGTTTTCAGAGTTAAATAAAGTAGACACAACCTACAAGATATGGAAGCACCTAGAAGACATGTTTTAAGGAGATACACAAGAAAAGAATGTGCGTAGAAAGACATGGAAGAAAATATACAATGCATTAGAGATGCTACCTGAAGAAAACATCAGAGCTTACAACCAAAGGATAATGAAGTAGTTGCTGGAATCAGGAAGAATGGTGGAGAGATATCTGAGGAAGACATTATGGATAAGTTGATGACTACTCTTATAGTAGAGTATGAAAACAAGATCAGCATCCTTGATGAGACCATGCAGTTTACAAAAAATTTCAAGAAAGAGACCTTGATCAACAAAATTTTAGCTTTTGAGATTTCAAGATTGAAGACAGAGCCTAAAAGTGAGACAGTCCTCAAAGCATCAGTCCATGGTAAGAAATCTTTAAACACTTCTGATAATTTTGATGATGAAGATGAAGATAAAGATATAGATGATATTATTGCTATGATTTCTAAGAAAGAAAGAAAAGGAAAAGGAAATTATGAAGGTCAGTTACCATTCAAATGTTTCTCATGTAACAAGATTGGTCACTTTGCATCTAAGTGTCCTACAAGAGTTAAGAAATGTAGTACTAACTACAAGCCTAAGTATACAAAAGAATGTTACTATGCTAGTGATGGAGTTTCTAATGATGATTCAGTTGAAGATGAAATTGGATTCATTGCTATTATGGAAAAGATGTATGATGAGATGGATCATGAAGATGAGAAAAAGGAACAAGAGCTAGCATTGATTTCACAAGTAGATATAAGGACAGATTGGATTATAGATAGCAGTTTTTCACATCACATGACATTTGATAAAGATAGATTTGTTCATCTAACAAATACAAAGGTGGCATGGTTAGATTTGGAGATAACACTCCTAAACCTATCATTGGTAGAGGAGCTATCACATTGGATGGAAAGAACTACACTAATGATTTTCTTTATGTAGATGGTTTGCAGCATAACCTTCTTAGTGTTGGATAGTTGCTTGAAAAAGGTTATAGATTAGAATTCAAAGACAAGTGCATCATTAACAACAAGGATGGTGTAATGATTGCATCAGGTTCAAAGACTAAAGGTAATGTTTTTCAGCTCAATTCAAAAGCAAGTTGTTTTGTTGCTAAAGTAGATGACAGTTGGCTAATATGGCATAAAAGACTGTCATATCAATTTTGATAACATAGTAAATATAAGCAATGTAAAGGCAGTAAGAGATCTACATAGCATAGAAAAACCAATTGATACTATTTGCAGAGAATGTGTGATGGGAAAGCATGTGAGGAATTCATTCAGAAGCAAGCATAATTCAACAGAAAATAAGTTGGATTTGATTCATACAGACCTATGTGGACCAACTCAAACAAGATCATACTATGGTGAAAGGTATTTCATTTTGTTTGTTGACGATTATTTTAGAATGATGTGGGTTGCGTTCTTGAAAGATAAGTCAGAAGCATTTGAGAAGTTCAAAATATTCAAAGCTAAGGTTGAGAATGAATCTGGACTAAAGATAAAGTGTCTAAGAGAAGATAGAGGTGAATAATTCACCTCTGACAGATTCTATGAGTACTGTGAAGAACATGGCATAAAGAGAAAGTTGAGTGCACCTAGAACCCCTCAACAGAATGGGATTACAGAGAGAAGGAATAGGATCATCCTTGATACAACGCACACTATCATGATTGAAAGAAAAGTTTCACACAACTATTGGAGAGATGCAGTCAATACAATAGTCTATACCATCAATAGAATACAATTGAGGCCTAGTGCGGACAAGACACCTTATGAGCTATGGTTTGGTAATGTTCCCACAATGAAATACTTCATAATCTTTGGAAGCAAGTGCTACATCAAGAGGGCTGAAGCAACAGGAAAGTTTGATGCATGAAGAGATGAAGGCATTTTCCTTGGTTACTCTACTAAAAGCAAAGCTTATAGATGTTTTAATTTGAGATTGAAGAAGATCATTGAAAGTGCTCATGTTAAGATTGATGAAAAGTTTATGGTTCAAGAAAGATATCATGATTATTCATCTATGATTGAAGAAGAACCCAGTCCTTTCACTAGTGAGATAGTTATTGAAGAGATGTTTGATAGTATTGATGTATTGTTCAATGACCTTGAAACAAGTGAAGAAGAAACTCAGAAGGCAGATGAGATAGTATCACCTAAAGTTCCAAAGTTTACATCTAGATATCACTCTAAAGATGACATCATTGGAGATCAGAGCAACAAAGTCACAACAAGATCAAAAGTAAAGAGTTCAACAAGCAATGAGGTGGTATGTTTACTGTCTCAGATTGAACCTTTAAGTGTTGAAGATGCATGTAATGATTCAGATTGGCATGATGCTATGAAAGAAGAACTAGATCAAATTATTAAGAATGATACTTGGGAACTGGTCCCAAGACCTGGTGATAATAATGCGATTGGAACCAAGTGGATATTCAGAAACAAGATGAATGAAGATGGTACAGTAGTAAGGAATAAAGCAAGGTTAGTATGCAAGAGATATGCGCAAAGAGAAGGTATTGATTATTCAGACACATTTGCACCCGTGGGCAGATTAGAAGCTATTAAGTTGTTTCTAGTTTATGTAACATTCAAAAACATCAAAGTTTATCAGATGGATGTTAAGTCAACATTCTTGAATGGTGAGTTAAAGGAAGAGGTATACATTGAGCAGCCATAAGGATTCACCTTATCAGACAAACCTGATATGTATGCAGATTGAAGAAAGCCCTCTATAGACTTAAGCAAGCCCCTAGGGCTTGGTATGAGAGTCTGGATGGATATCTAACAAAAATTGGATTTAAGAAAGGAGCAGCAGATTGTAATCTATTTATCAGAGTGACATCTGAAGGATTACTACTTGTAGTTATATTTTTTGATGACATTATCTTTAGTGGTAATGACAAACTTAGTGTAGAATTTGATAAGGAGATGCAGAATGAGTTTGAGATAAGCATGATTGGACCAATCAAATACTTTTTGGGATTAAATGTGCAGTAGCCAGAGAAAGGTATTTTCATTAATCAGTCTAAGTATGTGAAATAAATATTGAAGAAGTTCAAGATAGATGATGAAAAGCCAGTGGGTACACCTATGATAACATGATGCAAACTTACAAAAGAAGATGATTCTCCAACAATAGATATAACATTGTACAAGTCTATGATTGGTAAACTCATACATCTTACTCAAACTAGACCTAATATTTCTAATGTAGTTGGCATAGTTGGGAGATTTTCAGTAGAGCCTAAACAAAGTCACCTCATGGCAGTAAAGAGAATATTCAGATATCTATAAGGCACTATAGATTATGGTCTATGGTATCCTAATTCAAAGAATGTTGAGCTTCATGTATATATAGATGTAGATTGGGCAGGATGCGTGGATGATAGAAAGAGTACATCAGGAGGAGCAATATTTCCTAGTGATAGACTAGTCACTTGGATAAGCAAGAAGTAGAATTCTATTTCTTAGTCAACAATAGAAGCAAAGTATGTTGCAGCAGCCTCGAATTGTTCTACAATTGTTTGGATCAAACATATGATAAAGGATTTTGGAATTCAAATTGATTATCCTATTACTATTCATTGTGATAACACTAGCACTATCAACATGTCAAAGAATCATGTGATGCATGCAAAGACAAAGCACATAGAGATTAAGTATCACTTCCTAAGAGAGAAAGTAGCAGAAAAAGAAGTCAAGTTGGATTTTGTGAGTACTAAAGATCAGTTAGTAGACATATTCACAAAGCCTTTACCGAAGGATACTTTTGAGTATCTCAGGGAGAAGTTGGGAGTAATTCCCTTGCCTAATTCTACTTAGAGAAAGAGGAAAGAGCATCAGTTCTCAATGACTGATGGATGGTTGACTACTCTACTTCACGAGTAGTACCGATGCTTAAATCTTTGGCATCCTTTTCCATTGATGTCAAAGAAGTAGTATATAGTCCATGAAAAATAGTAGTAAAGGGGGAGTACATATAGAATTAAGAAGGAATAATATGTAGCAACAAGAGAGTAGTATTTAGTCATGGAAGCAATTTAGTTGAGGAAATGGAGAATATTGAAGAATATTGCAGCAGATGGAGGATTCATCCTTGGGGGAGTTTTAATGAGGAAATGGAGAATTTTATAAAAGAATTGGTCATTTGGATTGGTGGTGTTTTTCATTTCATATGTTTCCATCAATGCCAAAGGGGGAGATTGTTGGAGATTTGCCGGCAAGCCAATGCTGACTATATGTTTTTCATTGATGATAACATATGGTAAGTAGCATGTGTGGAAAACTTATGAAGTAAGCTTTGAGTATATGTAGCATGGACATGTTATCAACATGATATCATGGACACAGAGGTTAACTATTAGTATAGATAGTTATGTAGCAGCTTGTGTTAGCAGTGTTCTTAACAGAGTTACAGGCAATTTTCTGTGAGTGATTGTCCATACAGTTATCATGGAGCCTTGTGCCCTTGGCTATGTGATGGAGACATGTTAGTGTTGCTCCATTCATAGACGCAGAGTCTGATGTGTAGTAGAAGTGAAGTTATGCAGTCGCTATTCACCAGTTATAGTTTCCTATGTTTATCCAGAAGAGCTAACATAGATTATATTGGTACAAGAGTTGCGCCTATCATTTTAGTATGCATGCTTGGATTAGTGATTAGAGAAGAGTTGAGAAGGTTTGGTTAAGAGCACATGATGTAATTCAGCTTGAGGAGAAAGTATTCGTTAATTTGGTAGAGACGACAGTATGTAGCGTGCGTCTACACTTATTAATATGGATAGGTCCCAGGTTGTGTTGCATGCTTAGTAGAGCCGATAGAGATTTTATTGGAGAGTGTTATTGTTTCTCTAATATTATTTCAAGGTGGTTCTAACATGCCGACTTGATTATATCATTTAGAGGAAATATATTTATAGTCGATCATTTGTGATCGCTAGATGCATGACATGGAGATGAAAGATTAGAGCAGAGCAGAAAGTGCAAAGTAGTGTGTCATCAAGAAGAGGTCTATGTGACAAAGAAGATAGAGTGTTCTATTCATTGGAATTGATCAAGACAGTAGGTCTACCTCACAGTTCACCAAGATCCAGATATAGTGTGTATATGTTATTCAGAAGGTTGTAGCCTTCACCCCTTTGAGCAGTGAGCTCTCGGACAGTGCGTCCTCACCCCTAACAGGATCAATCATAAAAGACTTCTAACATGATTTGACCTTTGACTAGGTCACTATACTGATTGCATTGTAAAGATCAACTCCTAATAGGGTTGTAAGATCTTCTAACAAAGATCATTATACACTAGTACACTTTATTAGTGGGTGTCAATTCCCATTGGGGTTTTTACCTATTTGGGTTTCCCCGTAACCAAAATATTGGTGTTGTGTTCAAGTGTTCTTTCATTATGTTTATGCTTAAAGTTTAAGTACACTTAATTGGATAAAGAATTGAAACTTGTAGATAAATGATTCACCTCCCTCCCACCCCCTCTCAGTTATCTCTTGGGACTATTCCTAACAAGTGAGACCAAAAAGATGATGAAAAAACCTTTGATAATAGAGAAATTCCAACCAAGAAGGGGGAAAAAGTGATTTTTTGTCTTCTACAACTGCAATCATGTGATATTCTCTACAAAAAAATGTGCTTCTTAGACTAAGAGACCCAAAGAATAAATTTTTTCTTTTCAATGCCAGTAAAAATAATCAGATATCTGATTGAAACTATCGGATATCCAAAATCTCCCACTCAAATTTTGTCAGAATCTCTCTCTCTCTCTCTCTCTCTCTCTCAAGTATTATTGAACATATAATATAAATATTTAATACTAATATTATACTATTAGACAATAGAGAAATAAATAATAATAATATAATACAATACTAATATAAAAATTTATATAATACTAATGTTATGCTATTATCATTTAATATTAATATAAAATAAAATAAAATTTGTAAGATATAACTTAAAATTGAAAAAAGTAGTCAACTCATTTAATATTAATATAAAAAAATTGTAATATATAACTTAAAATTAAAAAAAATAGTCAAGTTGAAATGTTGAATTGAGCAGGAAATATCGGATATCCGATTTTATCGTATATCTGATTAGGCTTGGTTTTTGCCTTGGGCATGCCAAATGTGAATGGTCAACCCAAAAGACGTGTTCACCATATTTGCTTTGATCTCCAGATTTCGACCATGTAACTAACGACCTTTTTTTCACCCGAAATTGATGAAACGAAAAGGGTTTCTTAAAGACATTATCAACTTTCCATCAATATATTGTTGTCAAATTTTGAGTTCAATAAGTAATTATTACTTATTTTTTAATTGAGCTATCTTTAAAGTCCTAATTGACATACTGATTGAAAAACAACTATAACTTTCAAACCGTTTAACTTTTTTGAAATCTGAAACATGCGTCACATTCCATGCTTCGCCTACTATAAGAAAAAAAAAATTCAATTTTGGAAAGTTTAGAATTAGTTAAGGTGGTCAAATGCGAGAGTTTTTTTTATTTTGAATAATTTGTAGCATAAAATTCATAATTAATTATTTATTTGGGAAAAAATTACACAAAAATATGTGTCACATTCGGGCATGAGTCTACTACTTATATCTAGAATCTTGTGACAATATATCATCATTTGATTGTGATTAAGGTGGTCAGACATGCACGTACTTTTATCTTTTTCCTGCAATTTTTGTACTACTGTATTGAAATCTAAAATTTTGAAGAATTAGATTATTATTTTTTTAGACAAGGGCTAGTAGTTTAGAAACTACATTCAATTTCCTATAGATTCTGTTCTTACAACTTTTTCACATAAGGTTGATAAGATGTTCAACTTTTATGTCAAGTTGACTAACCTTGATTTTCTATTTTTTCATTGCCACTTAAGGCCATAGTTTGGTATACCATGATCTTGCACATACCCTTAGAGAAGAACTTAAGAGAGAAGTAAAGTGGGTGAGGATGAATATACCTACAAAGTTTATAGGCATATTTGTGAATTGAAGGCCAAAAATACAGTATTGATTGACATGTACGAATCCATCTTTTGTGCCTTCTCTACTTCTTTCTTTCTTTATTTCTTTCTTATGGTTTGTCTCTAATGAAAAGATCGATCTCAATCAATGAAGGTCTTGATATGTAAATGGATATTTACCTTTTGGACTTCTTATAATTAATCTCTCCAAAAAGCCCATTTTTTATATGGGAAGAAAATAGGCAATTAAACAATTTTTTGGGAAACCACATTTATAAAGCCCCAACTAGTCCACAATTCCATTAGTGAATAAGATCCCCTGTAATAGGTCAACCAAACCTCTTATTTGGGATGAACACGTGTTCCAATACAATCAACACATAACTCACTCTTTCGTTATAAAGAAGTGCTTCATATTTTCTCTCCTCTCCTTAATTTTATGGTGGAATTTGCATTCGATTAGTTGATAGACATGGGTGTCTTTCTCTTGTATAATGTTTGTTTTAAATTTTTGGGTTGCTTTCATATTCACTTTCACCAAACTCTTCCTTTGATGGAGGCTCACACTCAATGCTAGTTTTAAAACAAGATTCTGAGAAATTCATCGATGGTCATGTGGGCTATCAAGGGTAGGTGGGATGTTAGTATTTTGTAGAGGCTTGTAAGGTTGTAAGAAAATGTTATAATGTAGATCATAAAATAGTTGTTTATTGTGGTGGGTAGATTAGTTGGGATAAATTTTATCAATTTAAGAGATGGTTGGGATGAGGCAAAGTTAATTGAAAGACTTCAATTCAAAATTGATGAACTGAGTGAATAGCTTGTATTATGTATTAGGTGAAGTCAATTGAAAGACTTCAATTCAAAATTGGTAAGAAGAGTGAATAACCTATATTATATATCACCATGTGATTTTTGTTGTCCTCCATGTACGAGACAAAGGCAAAAACAAAAATAATTTGAAGTTTAAAGAGTGGGGATCTCATATTAGATCTCTTTTTAATAAAATATACAATAGAATAAAAAACAATGACATATCAAATAGTATATATCTCATTTAAAAATTTAATATCATTTATTATTTGATATGATGTAATGAATTAAATAGATTAAGAAATGCAAGTTGAAAAAAAGAAACATTGAATTTTGCACTGACAATTTGTAATATGAACTAATTAAAAAATCAAAAATATATATTTTTATAATTACTTAAAATAAGAAATAAATATCAATTATAAACTTTTGGCTCAAAATTTTTAATTCAGTAAACTAATACTAAAAAAATACAAGAAATGCATAAATATTCTTACCAATAGACAGGAACTAATAAATCTATTTTAAAAATATGAATGCCGGCCCATTCAAGGTCAGAATTTAAAAGGGTCAAAAACTCATGCGTTCCTCCGCTGGCATCTATAATTTCAAGATAAACCAGAACTTAATAAATACATCGAAATTTCTTCATAGAACATTCTCACCTAAACCAAAGAGAGCACGTATATATTTTCCTGATTTGTACCTCGCACAAATATCTTGGTTGATCTGACCATCGGCCAACTCAGCCTCAAAGGAGTACCATTGCCATTGCCCTCTAAACACGAACATTTAGCTGACATTGCTCTTGATTTGGTGCACAAATTTATTGGAAGAATTGAAAGAGATATTTTGTTTTTGAAGCACCTAAATATGGCTCTGCAGGTTGATCCTAGCAGTGGATACTGCAATAAAACAGGTATTTACTACAGCAAGCGAAAGCCACTAAATCTTCCCCAAGAAGAGTACTTGAGCCTCCCAGCTTTCGTCTCGGAGCAACCCCATACTGGTAAGATCGCCTTCATTGACTCTGCAACTGGATACCAAATCACCTTCACCCAGCTATGGCAGAGTGTCAGATCCTTAGCAGCAGGGTTAGCCGAAATGGGCATCAAGAAAGGCGATGTAATTCTCATCCTCTCGCCCAATTCAGTTTACTTCCCCATCATCTCTATGGCAATTATGTCTGTGGGTGCAATTGTCACAACCATCAATCCACTTAACACAGCTGCAGAGATCACAAAGCAGGTCAGACACTCATCTGCTGTCATGGCCTTCGTTACATCAGAACTTGTAAACAAATTGGCTGATGCCAACCTACCAATGGTTCTGATATCAACAATCAGTCAGGAAACAACCAACAATGGCGGATCCTCTGCCACAAGGTCTTTGGGGGAGCTGATGGCAACAGATCCTGCAAAAGCCCCAAATGTGCGAATCAAGCAGGATGACACTGCTACCTTGCTTTACTCCTCTGGCACCACTGGCCTCAGCAAAGGCGTCATCTCCACCCACAGAAACCTTATATCCATGGTCTGTGTTTTTTTGAAGCCTAGCAATTCTAACAATTGCTTTTTGTGCACTGTGCCCATGTTTCACATCTATGGCCTTGCAGCTTTTGCATGTGGGCTGCTGGCCACTGGGTCAACTATTGTTGTTCTATCCAAGTTTGAGTTGGGGGAAATGCTTGGGGCCATTGAGAAGTACAGAGTGACCCATTTGCCTCTTGTACCCCCAATATTGCTGGTTCTCACAAAAACAGAGGTTGCTAGCAAGTATGATTTGAAGTCTCTGCATTCTGTTACGTGTGCTGCGGCACCCCTCAGCAAGGAGTTAACTGAAGAGTTTATTTCTAGATTTCCCTCCATCACACTAAAGCAGGTAAAAGTTAGTCCTCTTTGTTTAGGGTTTTTACTTTTATTTCTTGACCTCTGTTTTGGTAGAAGAAAATATTCTGAAATAATCTGATAACAAGCTTTGAAACCATCCACGTTTCGGATCACCTTTCATTATTGATGAAATGTACAACAATTGCCTAAATCATTGATGCTTTCGACTACTTTTCAGACCTAATTAGATATTTGTAGTTTCAACTAACAACGCTTTTAAAACCATAAATGTTTCAGATCCAAAACATCCACAGTTTCAAAAAAAATTATACATTACATTCTTATGTTTTAGATTGAATTGAATCACCCTTCATGATGCATCTTGAGGATCTATGGATCATGAAACGTGATATCAACTGTATATCTTTTCAAAATTTGTTACGATATCTTTTTCGAAGCAAAAAGTTTTGTTTTTATTTTTAAAATTATAGACATCAGAAGACTACAAACTCTGAGCCTCTGATTGGGGCAAACATTTTTCCCAGGCTTATGGGCTGACAGAAACAACAGCAATAGGAACATCCACAGACAACCAAGAGGAGAGCAGACACTATGGAACAGCAGGCATGTTGTCCTCAAACATTGATGCAAAGATAGTGGATCCTGATTCTGGCATTGCTCTTCCTCCAAATCAAAGGGGAGAGTTATGGCTTCGCGGTCCAACAATTATGAAAGGTGTGAGGAATTTTTATTTTATTTTTTTCTTATGTTTCTATATTTTTTCTTTCGTCGTCGGTAAGATAGGAAGAGTATCTAATATTTGAGCTAGAGTGTCTTAATTTCATGCTTCTCAAGATTTAAAGTGGAATTTCAAATCATTTCCAGCTTTTTATAACAACTTCATTGACAAGTCCCCTGCCTAAACTAGGGTTTCAGGGCCACATCATCAAATATGATACAAGATCGGTATGTTTTTGTTGTTGGTGTCCAAAAAGATCCAAAAGAAAAGAATTAGACCCATGATTGTATACTAAGTTATATTTTATAACTGCATTGATGTGGCATCACATACTTTGTTACTTTTTATATTTAAGAAATACATTTCATGTAACATTTCATTTGATTATGAGTACTCATCATCAACACTAACAACTATAAAATCACAACTATTGATATAATATCAAATATTAAATCAACAAATACTGTTATAACTATTAAAATATGTTCAACTACTAAATCTTTTACCTTATACCACCTTAATCTATACGAAATAGTGTGTGCATAAAATTGTAAAGATTTGAATGCTGTACTTGTCCAATCTTAACAACTAAATAAATAATCTCCTACATATATGAGCCATAGAGTGCCCTACAAATCCCTAATGATTACCACTTTAACTCATCGAAATCAATTGTTGCGAAGTCTTTGTTTTGATATCAGGATGACATACATTATGGAAATTTGCCAATCTCCAGATCTAAATTTGTTCTAAACAAGGTGAATGAGAAAAACAAGAACGAAGGCCTAAAAGGCAATGAATAGGAAAGAGAAACTAGGCTAATTCATAAATCTCCTGGAAATTCTTGATTGTGTCTTTAAACATCTAGATCAAGTTGACATTTTTTAATTTAGCTCACCTAAACTCAAATGCTTTGAAAGTCACAATTTCTGTGCACCGAAGGATTTTGCAGATATAAAATTCTCGCTAAAAAGTCATTTCCTCTACACCACCAAGTTATTCCCATGAGAATCTTGATGATCACGAAACCTATAACCTGTGCCATTGAATTGCAGGCTACTTCAGCAATCCAGAAGCTACTGGTTCAGCTATGGATGAAAATGGGTGGCTGCGTACAGGCGACCTCTGCTACATTGATAATGAAGGCTATCTCTTTGTAGTAGACAGGCTCAAAGAACTCATAAAGTACAACGCTTATCAGGTATTAAATAAGCTTCATTTGCTTCAATAGGATTGGCTTGTTAGCATCTGACTTACAATGTACTCTTTTGGACACATTAAAAAACAAAAAAAATCCATATTAGTACAGTCATGATGATTTGATGTTGCTGTGCATTGCTTAATAGGTTGCTCCAGCAGAATTAGAAGCACTTCTGCTTACTCATCCCGAGATTGCTGATGCCGCAGTGATACCGTAAGTAAGAATTGATTTTGTATTCTCAGATATAGCATGAAACACACACAATACCCATCTCTTATGTTTAAACAGACTTAAATGGTGATACCTGATTTAGCTCCTGTTCGTAGAGTTTTGTGTAGCTGAAAAAACTCTTGAGCACTACATTGGTAATCATGAGCTTCTATGTCGTGTGAGGGATCATTGAAATTGTTAATCTTTGTTTTATTTGAAACTCTGTCTTCCATTCGAAGGATTCAAAAAATTTAAAGCCTTATATCAACACCGGTGTTCTCAAGGACAACATATATAATTAATGAGGATATTATGACATTTATATTTGAAATTCTTATGCAGGTTTCCAGACGAAGAAGCAGGTCAAGTTCCAATGGCATATGTAGTTAGGAAACAGGGCAGCACACTCTTTGAAGCTGCCGTAATGGACTTTGTTGCCAAACAGGTCATTTGCATTAAAAATACTGAAACTTGAGTTTTGATTTCTCATTATTAGATTGGAGTTTCAGGACTTGTTTCAAACTCTTCAAGTACCCTGAAATAATTATTAGTATGTCTAATTTCAGGTGGCACCTTACAAAAAGGTTCGAAGGGTGGCTTTTGTGACTGGGATTCCAAAAACTGCGGCCGGAAAGATATTAAGAAAGGACTTGATTAAACTTTCTGCATCAAGACTTTGAAGGCAAAAGATTTCAGCATCCAGATTCTCAACAATTTTAGATAGAGGAAATTAGAATGTATCTGCATATATCTGTGGTCTGTCACGATGAAGACCAAGATTAGAGTTTTTCCATTTATATAGCATCCTAGGAAAATCTAGACAAGAAACTTTTCTAGCCTCTCCACCATACAAATAGAAACAGAGTTTGCACGTGCATACTAATGTTCTGCTCAGATTTTGTGTGATGACTGCCATGACAAGTTAGCAGAAAAAGTGAGAGTATGGTTAATCTCATATAGGTAGCAATTTCAAATGAAATTAAGGATTAAGTAAATGGGTAGCTTATTTCGAAATCACATTTAATAAACACTTATTGCCAGATCCAATTGTGGGTTAGAGTTGGATAATGTTGCATCCATTTCTTCCTGTTGAAAAGGGCAACAGATCGAAGTCCTGACCTCTTACATCTTTATTATTGGCCAATGGCCCTCACGTTGACAAATTGGTTCAAAGGTCAGATTGATGCAGAAAATAGCTCAGATTTTCAGTCAAATTTAATTTTTAAAAAAATGAAAACTAAGAAATTCATTCAAGAGTCTCCCACGTTCTTTCCAGAACCCATGACCCCCTTTTTCTTATTCATAGCTAAGATTTATTGCAGATGTGACGACTGAATCTATAGTGGACGACTTTTTCTTATGGGCAGCACTTAAAAATATGTGGATTACGGAGGAAAAAGATTGAACGGAATCATGAGTTGGTATGAATGAGACATAATGACAATGAAGTTGCCGAACTAAAGTCCATAATCAATAGAGTTGGAGATTATCTAGTTCGATGCCACGTAAGAATTCAGACAAATGGGAATTAATACTTTATTACTAGCACTTGTACAAGAGATGTGCTGATAGGAAATTAGATGTTAAATATAAATGTTTTGTAGTTTAACATAGTTTTTTAATTTTTCATAATTAAAGATATTATATGTTAGATTGTTATATGGAAAATAAGGGCATCTTGTATAAACATCAAAAGATTGAACTGATTGAATTTAACAAAAATAAATAAATAAAATTATTTAATGAATTTGTCAAAAATATTATATATTTTTATATTTTATATTTAAATATTTTGATTATAATTAAAAATAATATTAAAATTCTTACAAATAATGCATGTAGTCTTATAATTTTTTTAATGAAAGATGTAGAAAGATGAAACATTTCAAATGAAAAAGTCTTAGTGTCATAAGTGTCCTATGTCATTTAAATTTTATGTTCATATTAACTCTTCTAGTATGATATTTGAGCTTTGACCCTACAAAATTAAAATGATTTTGATTTTTTGTGTATATCATCTTAATGCTTTTTACAACTAGACTTTTTGAATGTGTCTTTATACTACCCTACCCTTTTTAATGAAAGATGTAGAAAGATCGAACATTTCAAATGAAGAAGTCCTTAGTGTCATAAGTGTCTTATGTCATTTAAATTGTATGTTCATATTTGAGATTTGACCCAAAAAAATTAAAATGATTCAATTTTATGCATGTATACCATCTTAATGCTTTTTACAACTAGACTCTTTGAATGTATCTTTATACCACCCTACCTTTTTTGTGAATATTGTGATTTTTATTGAAATATAAAGTAAAATAGAAATATTCATCAATAAAATTTATTGATGAATTTTATACCACTTTTAAATATTTTCTAATCATTTAATAGATTTCAAATCTAACTTTGAACTTCTACATAATTCATATTATTTTTTAAAATCTTCTAAGACTTTTTCTATAATTTATAACTAATAAGTATTTTCAACTTATTTTCCTCTTTCACTTAAAATTATATTTAAATAATTTTTAAAATTTTACTTTCCAATATTTTATTATGGTCTAAATCATATCATATTATAATACATTAACAGAGAAGATCCCAACAAATTATAAACTCAATATACAAATTATGATTATAGTTTATATTTTGTACTAAGTATGGTTATTAATCTTAATTATAGTTTAATAACTATAAAATTTAATATACAATGTCTTTATTTATATGATAAATCAAATCAAAATTCATATATGAATTATGCCTGAGTGGAGGCTCGACATTTTTTTCAAGAGTCATATAAAGCATAAATCTATAATATGATTTGAGGGTTGATAATAAATCATAACTGATTAAATGAAATGATTTAGGTTTAAAGTACTCAAATTAGTACTTAAAAAAATGCATACAATATATTTGCATAATTCATTCTTGAAAGAGAACTATTTGTACCTAATTTATTGAATTGGCTCTTCTTTAATCAAGACTAAATTCAAATGAACCATCATTTGAAATGATTTATCAAATAAATAAAAGAGAAACCATTATAGCCCGCCTAGTTTACACCTTTTTGAATGCTTCTTTACTAATCTCACATAAAAATAAATTTGCAAATAATAAATTAGATAAATTAAATCCATTGATCCACTTGAGACATTATCCTTCATTGTCCTTTTCCTTGTGTAGTGCCCCTGCACCACTCCAATTCCACCTCTTTTAACTGTCACTAACTAAGAGTTCTTCTCTTCAATTAATTTAGTGTGACTAATTAGTCAATTTAGTCTTCTTGGTCATGCAACTAGTTCTTTGACCAATCTATGCAGTTCACTCCCAACTAGCCAACTTAACTATGCAATCATCTCCATCATGCAACTAGTTAACTATCAAATTATCACAGTCATCTATCCAATCAGTCTAGTTTGAATTTATGCTACACTTTATTATATGCCAACACCCCTTAATCTAAATTGTTCATTGAAGTGGACATAAATCTATAAAATGAAGGCAATTCTTCATTATGTTACAACCACAATTCTTGAATTCTCGTGTTGTCATATTTTGAGCAAATCTAAGAGCCAACATTGCATAAGAAGGAGAGATCCAAGGGAGAGCTTTGTTTTCATGTGTGCATTTGGTTTGATCTGAATTATTTATCTTAAAATGCATTCAATTTTATTTCTCTCTTGAGTAGGTGTTTAATTTGTGTAACAAGTTGGATATTTTTGTGGTTGGTTTCATTAATCTTATTGCAGGATTTATAGATTCTACGTAAATTTGAGAATTTTACCCCTGCCCAAAGGTGTCGAAAAAGACCCAAAATGAATTTAGGAAAAAAAAAGATTAAATAGTTGTTCACTAAGTCATTTTTTATTAGTGCATTGATGTAACATTGCATGATTTGTTACTTTTTATATCTAAGAAATATATTTCATTCAATTATGGGTACTCATCATCAACACTAACAACTTAAAAGTCACAAGCATTGATGTAATATTAAAAATAAAAGAATAAATAAATATTAAAAAAATATTGGAACATGCTCAACTAATATATTATTTACCCTAAACCCTAATCTATAAAAATGTTACGTTTATAAAACTGTACAAATGTGATACTTTTTCCCAATCTTAACAACTAGCTATTGTCCTACATACTTGAGCCATAAGTTGCCCTACTAAATCCATAACAATTACAACTTTAGTTCATCAAAATCTACTTCTCATGAGGTCTTTGTTTTGATATCACAATGAGATGCATTATGAATTGATTAAGTAACCTATAGACCCAAATATGTTCTAAACAATATGAACAAGCCCAAAAAAAAGAATAAAGGCCTAAAAGTCAACGAATAGGAAAAATAATCTAGGCTAATTCCTAAATCTTCTGGAAATTCTAGATTGTGCCTTTAAATATCTAGACCAAGTAGCCATTTTTTAAATTTATCTCACCTCAACTCAATTGTTGTGAAAATCATAATTTTTACATGTGTCTTTCTACAAACTCATATTCTATACATTCACCAAAAGATTACCACAATAAGATGATTACGAAACTTATAAGTTGTGTCATTCAATTGTAGGCTACTGCAATAATTCAGAAGCTACTACTTTAACTCTATACAAAAATGGTCAGCTACATAGGAGAGACATATATGTTGATAGTGAAGGCTATGTATTTTTAGTAGACAAGATGAAAGAGCTAATAAAATACAAAGGTTATCGAGTATAAATTTTATGTTTTTATCATCTTTCTTAGGAACAAGGTGAATCTAGTGTCCTTTGTGATGAGTTGAAGATAACTATGCAACAATGGAAGATGAATGAAAGATCTAGGGAAAAATATGATGAAATGATTACTTCTAGAATGCATGACAAAACAAAAAAAGACTATGCAAATTCAAGTAGAAAATTTAGAAAGAATAGATGATGACTAACTTGTTATATGAATTCAAAGTAGAATCAAGGGGACTCAATTGTGTCAAGTGACCTGCTCCTAATATTTAGTCACATTAGGTGACCCACTACTAGCTATTTCAGATCTAATGATAGGTATTATTTTGTCCTCTTGATGGTTAGTTTGTGTCTTTATTTGTGTGTCTGCCACCTATTCTTACACATACAAAAGAGAGAAAATATTGGTTTAAAAGAGGTTTGTGTAGGTCAAACCCCAATTTTAGATTTAACATTAAAATTGAAACAAATTTAAATTTAATTGAAAGTGTGTTGTTAGGTAATAGAGGCTAGATCTAAAAATGAATTTGTATACCTTGACAATCGTTCTTTGGTTGAAATTATCATGAAGACATTGATGTTAATTTTGTAGAGTTGACTTTAGAAAATGTTGATCATAGATGCCATCATGAATTCTTAGATCTGAAATTTACTCCTTGTCTTCAATGCCTTGGATGTTTGATATCTTGCTCTTGAAGACTTGATTCCTTGAGTGCTTGATTGAATTGATGGATTGAGCTTGATCACAAAATGATGGGGTATGACTTTGTTTTATAACTCCCCCTAGTTTTAAGGTGTGAATTTTGAAGCAAGCTGACATGGGTTTAAATTTCCCACTCTTGCAATCTAACCATTGTGCAATTTAAATTTAGGCTCTAAGTGCAGGGAGTAGGGAGCGAGTCTCCCAATACGACCAACTCCCCCCAATGTAGGCCGAATTAGGAGCTAGGATTTATGATATCAATAAGAAGCTAGAATTTAATTTAAAATTGAGCTAGATCAAACATATCATAAATGGGAGGTTAAGAATAGTAAAATGGGGCCTAGGTGACCAAGAAATTGCATAAGGATGCAATTTATGATTCTACAAAAATTTCAAGATAAATCAAACATGAGAGAATACTTCAAGGTTTTATCAAAGGATACAATAATCAAATAGATCAATGATACATAGTGTATAAGTGAGGCCTTGCTTATGTAGGGAAGGTGAGGGGATAAATTTGAATATATAACATTGTGAAATGTGTCACAATCATATGACATGAGACACAAAGAGATATAAAACCTAAGTGTACACTAGATAAACTTAACTAACAAGTATGGATGTGACCTAAAAAGGAATTAGTTAGCTAATCTCTATTTTCTTACTAACAATTAGTAATTTATCCATTTTCTTTTTTTCCTATAGATTTATTTTCCTTATAACCTCACATACGAGATTGAATTTCTTGAAATGATATTCTCTCTTTCATTTAAGTTATTTTGTGGCCACGTGATTTCTTTAAATTTCTCTCACATTTATAATTTTTGATTTTCATATTGGTATTTGGGCGCTCTTGCACGTTAATTCCTCATGTATTCATCTAATTAGTGATTTTTTCATCCATATTTTTTCCATTTATTTTCTTTTTCCTCTACTACTATTTTGGACTAGTGGTATCCTTATATTTTCCCTATTCTCTTCAATTATCTTAACAATGAAATCAACATTGAGTATGATCATAAATTCTATAATGTAAAACCAATGGGCTCATATTTGTAAATGAGGAAACTTGAATCCTCATCAAAACTTGGTATTACCTAACAATTTATATGTATTGAAATGAAATAGTGATATTTGTATTACTATCCCATAATTTGTAGAAGTGGAAAATTGTAAAACTATGATTAATCAAACTTCTAAATTTTTGGGCTAGACCGGAGGTTTTCTTAACTCGGTTCTTTCCTCTCAATGCTCACACTGAGCCAAGTTTGTAAAATTTTAAAAAACTATATAATAAAATATTGGCTATAGCCTATTACCCATCAAACAAAAAAAACAAAGAAATCAACACAATTTCTTCCACTAGAAGGGGTGCAACCTTGGCTAAGATGATCTCATATGGAATTGTGGCTTTTATTTTGAAACTACTTGAATCCATTAAGTCTCTGTAACCTTTCTATTTGTCTTCAGTTTTATGTTGATATGTTATTGGGCCTCAAAATTCACACCCATATAGTACCATAAATGTAAGAGGAAACACAAAGAATTTTTTATTTATTTTTTAAATCTCGTAACTTAGCTAATCTACATCCGTTTGAAGCATGTTGGATCATTCCATCTCCCTTGTATCTTTTTTTCCTCTTACAAGACGCTTACCTATTGTTGCTATGAAAATCAAGGTCCATATATTTATATTTATTTACCACATTTTAAGCATGTGTGGATAATTCCATCTCCATTGACACATCATTTTTCTCTTACATGATTCATACCTATGGTTTCTATGAAAATCAAGATCTATACAACATCATATTTCCACAATCCATTAGTATGCAAAGTAAAATTCTGGATTCGATTGTGTATGTGTTTTTGGCATCAACGTTTCAGATCACACTCTGTGATCCATCATCAGGATGAGAAAGAGAAAGGATGAAAAGTAAAAATGTTCTTTCTCATCCTGATGATGGATCACAGAGTGTGATTTGAAACGTTGATGCCAAAAACACATACACAATCGAATCCAGAATTTTACTTTGCAATATCTATATATTTGTATTCATTTACCACATGCAAGGAGGTTCCTTTGAACTCAAAATTTATTTTCTTATTTTTTCTTCTCAAAGTAAAGATCATGACTTTGGTTTTGCTAATGTTCACTTGCATTGCCACCTCTTCAAAAAATAGTTTGGAGCTATCAAGTGTTAGTATAGGCTCTCTATTATTTTTGCCAATAAAATAAGGTCTTCTACATATAGGAACAACTTTACCACATATGTGGCTAGGTGAGCACCCCCACCACATAACTTGTCTATGCACTCTTTTGACTTGATATTTCAATGTAAGATCATGACATAGCTATTGATTGAAAGAGTTACATATGAGACAAATTCCTTTTCTTTCAAACATACTTTGATTGTGGATATTTAATGCAAATCATATTTGAATGGTTGAAAATATAGAGTGGAGGACTTGTGCATTTTGATTTTTCACATATTTTGAGTAAATACCTACAATTTAGATACACTTTTGGAGTGTTAAGTTGGATCTACATCATGTTTTGTATTATATTTGACGGGAAAACAAATTCATTTGCTACAAAATGTAAATTAGATGCATTCTCATCTAAAACTTATGGGAACATTATCTTTATTTTCTTCTATTATATTATAAAAAACTATGATTGTTGTTTATCTAATTTTACTTCATTTCTTTTGTATAAAAAATTAGAAATAATTCAAATTGCGTGTGATTAATGATAAATAATTATAGTATTAGCTTGCTTGTTGTTCAATCCAAAGTCCACTAAAATCTACTTCAAATACAATCCCAACTCCTAAACCACATGTGAGAACAAGATGCAATAGGGATCACACACAGTGTAGATCTAGAACCATGTTACACGAAGCTCACATAATTCTTGATAAGTTTATCAAACATGCTACAATTCTTATTAACAATAACAAATAATCATTTCACAAAGATGCTCTATTGACTAATCATTTGATCATCAATAACTTATAATTTATAGTCATTATTACATTCACATGCTAACAATATAATATTGCAAAGAATACAATTTTTTCAACCAACTAATGCTGGAGCATCTTGTGATGTGAGAGCAATCTTGCATCAACTAAAAAATATTTTATTTATTTATCGCAACAGTTTAATTTTAACATTTTGGTGAATAAATCTGATGTAATAAGGCCTAAAATATTTGATGAATCATTTGGTTAAGTCTAAGGTTTAATCTAGCATAGGAGTTTAATAGAATAGATTCTTGTGGAGTTATGGAGCTATCATAGTTGACCAATTTGATTGGCTATTGGAGGAGGTGGCTTATGACAACATTTCTATTTATTGTTTTATGGCAATCTCCTTATTTGGAAGTGGTATTTGGAGTAAATTTGATTTTGCATTAATAATTTATTTAATTATTTTTCATTGGTGGAAGGAGGTGGACTTGTGCAACATTATGACAACATTCAATGAAAAAAGAGTTATTGTCAGCATCACATTTCATAAATTGAAGACATGAGCTGAAGGATTTAGTTTTGACAGTTGCAAGTTGAAGGAAAAAGATTAGAGTGTGCAACTATAGCTCAAATGGGATGAATTCCTTGTAATTTCTTCTTGCTTATTTTTATGCTGTAGGTGTTTTCATCTGAGAGAGGCCCGGATGATTTTGGATGATCGAAGGTTGCAAGTTGTGGAGAGCCTAATGACTACCATTGGGAGCTTCTTCGCCGTCCATCTTGCAGAAAGGGAATTAGTGACTACTCTTGACAGCTGTTCATTGAATTGATAGACATTATAATGTCACTGATAAATGTTGTTCTTGGGACAAGGTTGTTGATGTATGGAACAGAGATCATCGATTCGAAATCATTGTCCTTTTGGAAGATCAGAGGGCCATCACTAGACAACACACCGACCCTGATTTGCTACCCACAATTCCATGCCAAACAAGGTCAAGTAGAATTTTTGGGGCTAATTTTAGGGGATTGCCCTTTCCATTGGGGGTTTTGTTCAGCATACTTTTTGTAATCTAGTACACACTCGTGGATATGTTGTATTTTGTGGCTACCATAATCTGGCTTAAGGATAGCCATTCGCCGATTAAGGGATATCCAGGGGTGGAATTGAGTCCCAAGAAGATTGTGCACCAGACTATCAATCTGGAAGATGTCAAGATTGTCAAGGATGCTATAAAAGGGGTAATTTTTGTTGAGTTGCAGGACATAAATTGATTGTATTGTCATTTTGTACAGTTGAAATTAATCTGTATCCTTCTTTGTCTTGTATACAAATTTCATATGGCTTCCGTATTTATAGGGCATCCTCATCGCGGTCGTAACATTCCTCTGTCTCAGGATTACTGAATGGGCATTTTGGGGCTCCTCTGTTCTCTTTCTATCTTAATTTGACAATTAAATGGGGATTCTTTGCTCTATCATTCTCTCACTGAATAAGAGGTTTTTTGCGTGTACATCAAAGTTGTTTGCCCCCACAGTTCTTTGCAAAGGATCAAACCTTGTGATCATGTATGGACTTATTGTCAATTCTGTTAATGGGGTCTGAGCCAAATTATGTCAAGCAGAAGCGTTTTGTACAGAGGGGTTCTATATTGGTTGATTGCTGATCATACGGGCGCCTCTTGCTTGGTTTTTTATGACACCCATTGCGATGCCCTGCATAGACCAACTGTGTTTTCTAGGGATCAGATATCTAGCCTGTGTGGAATCATTGTCTGTGGTGGTAGGATAATTAGGGTTTCCAAAGACAGAGGAAGGGGATTGGGGGTTTTGGTCTCACAGCTTAATGGGATAGTTAGAATAGAGGGTGATGCGAGAAGATATCATTCGAGGATAAAAATGTCAGAGAAACTTAGTGGCATAATGGAATCAGTTGGCAACATTTTCAGATCAAGAGATTATCTCCCCTGGACCGATGCAGATATAGTTGCTATAATTCTCATTTTCTCTTCTTTCTCCAACCTTTGAGTAATCATGTGCGGCATTGATTTCTTCATTAATAGCATCCCATATCATACTTTTAATAAGATCAATCAATTTTTATTTGCAATGGTAGCCATGTTAGCTGTAATGACCTCTGAAATTTCTGAAGTTATTATTTGCTATAAATTCCCTTTCTTTGCTTGGATGCCATAGGAGTATTTCTTCTGAACACACCTAAAGTTGGACATGATAGTTTACACAGTTAACAGTTAAACATGTACATCTAGGCCCCATTTGTTTCGCGAAAGATGACAGGAATATGAGGATGATAACCCGATTATGACCCATATCCACTATTTGGAACCCTAAAAGTCATAATCGGGTTATCATCTCAAAATCTGAATATGGGCCGAAAATGAGAATATCCATCTTCCAGCTGAAGAGGTGGAATTTGTTTTGATAACCCGATTTTGGCATTTTATAAACCCAATTTGATGAACGGTCGGGTCTGCCATCTTCCTATTATATTGTTTCGTGGATACGATATATTGTTTCGTGGATACGACGAAGGTGACTCTGGCGAAGGCGACCGTGGCGAAGGCGATTTGGCGAAGGCGACTGTGGCGAAGGCTAAGCTAACAGAGGAAGACGAGGGTTTTTGGGTTGCTTGCAGGTTTGTCTTCAACTCATCCTGGTCTGCGTTATTCAAGGTACGCTAACTCATCCTGTGAATGGTAGAAGAAACCCTGTTCTTAGCACGATGACAATGTTGCTTCTCTGCATTTGTAATATGGGTTTTTGTAATAAATTTCTCTGCATAATATTTTTAAACTTTTGAATGTTATTTGTGAATGGTAGAAGAAACCCTGTTCTTGGCACGATGACAATGTTGCTTCTCTGCATTTGTAATATGGGTTTTTGTAGTAAAGTTCTCTGCATAATATTTACTTTGTAGAAGAATTTATAAACCCCTATACGCCTGGTGTTAGATCCTTGAAGTCATTAAAAATGCTATGGCAATAAATTTGTGTGCCGTCAAAATAAGGAAACTGATTGAGAAAACCCAGTGATAAATCAAGCTACAGCTACATATCAAATCTCATTAAATCTTTGGAACTATTTCCATTTAACATTATGTATATTTAGGAATTTGTTAGCAATTTGTGGGAATTGTTATTAATTTTTTAAACCTTTCACTACTTGAACATACACAATTTTTTTATCATCTTATTTAATAAGTATATGATTTAATGCAATGCAATTAAATCCGCCTGTTAAACTCTTATTATCCACAATATGGGGTCTTGTAATGTTCTTACATGTAGCCTTAACCATCATCCCTATTCCATTGTTCACAATTTCTACAGCTACAACCACGTGCACTGCATTGGAAGGGTTAATGTAGAACATAAATTCAATGTCTGCATTTCATAAAACAATCAACATCTCGAAGGAAATGGACCTTATTACCTGTGACAATAACATGAGTAGTGGGAGGGTCTAATGCTTGTCCACCCATACATGATTATAGAGCACCCATGCCTCACTGCCTCACCCATGTGATGTTCACTCACCTCCATCAACAGTCTAACTCTGGAATAATTATTTTCCTAGGATTGTAGTTACCTATTTGATTCTGGTAGGATCTGCATCAGATGGAACTACTTTCCAAGCCTTGACAAACACCAGTGGAAAATATTAATTTGCCAATGATATTATCCACAAATTCTAGAGCTTTATCATTATACATATCTTTAACTAGGTTTAAGTTCAAATCAGCGGCCTTTAATTTTTGTTGTAGTTTCATTACTCACCTGAAAGGTTGGAACTGCAGGAGTTGTAAAAACCTGGTTGTACCTACTAGAGTAAGATCCCGTGATCAAACAACCTAAAAATTTAATCTTTCATCTCAATTGTAACTTTATTACAAAGATTAAACTTTTTACGAGTGATCTGTCGAAGTTATGTGTTCAACCTAATAAGGCTACCTTTCCAGTTAAGGTTGCAAACATTTCCAATCCTGGCTCTTTCTAAATTACTTGGCTTGTTTTTGTCAAGATTTTTTACAAACTTGGTGATGGAGTCTTTTTCTTAAATACACACTTTTGCCTAGTGGGCCAACATATTTGATGATCAGCAAGAAATTGTATGCGTTCCCAACTGAACTTTCAATTTGAGTGCACTCAACTCTTTGCTCTCCACTTTTATAGTCAATTCTTTTATTCTCATTCTCATCACTTATGTAATCATCCTGCTACTAAAACTTTTATCAAAGACAAAAACATATGAACTCGAACAATATTTAAATACACACTGATACTGAATTACTAGTCTATTCATATATATATATATATATATATATATATATATATATATATATATATATATATATATATTAGCGCCAGGGAAGGAATATATGTAACGTACAATCATGATGAATACTCTGTTCCATAACACAAATATACTATCATTACATAATACATACAATTATTCGGTCACATAGCATGAGTACATGCAAACATACAAAAATGTCATCAAGTCGAGGTCATATTTGCATAACACTAGGATCGATCAAAACTTGTTGGCCATGCCACCTGACCACACAAAACCATCGGGCCCCCTCCCATCATGCTTTGAAGATAACCATATGGTCCACATACACATACCCAACCAAGCATGCAACAAGGCTTCAAACACACAATGCACCAATACCCCACGAATCACAAGAAATGCACAACACAGTCAAGAGCCATCCACAAGAATATACCAAGGCACTTTACAACATGTTTACACCCCATTGACATCCATATTACAAGGCACAATGTTGGCACTACTCACAACATGCACTCCATTGGTCAACAACCAAGAGTGTGGATCCACTTGGATGCCCCCATATATCTCATGTACCATCTTATGATTATTACACAGGCACCAAAGACCCACATATCATCACAAGTAGTCTTTCATTAAGCTCAACAATGGTAAACCACTTATCCAAACCATAAGCCCATATACACTCTTTTTGGAAATGGATTCCGGTATAAGCACCGTAGAAACATAACAAGAACATGACCATAAGCAGACCATAACCATTCCACAATCATGCCAAATATAACATAAATTTTACTAATTCCAAAAGATCCATAGAGAACTAAAATGAGAATGCACTTTTATCGTATTAAAAGGGTTCTTCAAAAACTAAGAAATATAAATTAAAGTCATTAAATTAAAATTCAAAATAGACTTTTAAAATTAAAATCAAAATCTATATTTATTCACTACTATATTTAGATGCTCATTAAACCTAAGTATTACTCACTACAGTTATTTATTGATAAAGCTTTTAAATAGAATTAAATGTGGCTCAAAAGTGCTTGTTAATAATCATAGACATTGCAAAATATCTCATCCATTTGAATGAGAGTCTTATTGGCTTTGGCTCTGTCTCTAAGTTTGAACACCCACTCAACTGTGTAGTTTTTTGAGTGAAACTCATTGACCCATGATTCGTGAGTAGTGGTGATGCTCACAGAGGTGAAGCATCGAGACTTCCCGGTAGATCCCGGTGCTTCACCTCTGTGAGCATCACCTAGATTCATTAATTCTCATGGGTTCGTGTTGAACCAGTAGTCATGAATCATGGGTCAATGAGTTTGACTCAAAAAACTACATAGTTGAATCCTGATAAAAATATCACATACTCATCCACAGTCGTATCCATGAAACAATATATCGTATCCACGAAACAATATAACAGGAAGATTGCGGACCCGACCGAGAATCAAATTGGGTTTATAAAATGCCAAAACCGGGTTATCAAAACAAATTCCACCTCTTCGGCTGGAAGATGGATATTCTCATTTTCGGCCCATATTCAATTTTTGAGATGATAATATTCAGCAATCATATTCATGAACAGCAGTACCATATCCAGTATCATACAGCAGTATCATATTCAATATCATACAACAGTATCATATTCATTATCATATTTAGTATCATAAGCATGTTCATATTCAGTATCATATTCATGAACAACAGTATCATATTCAACATCATATTCAGTATCATAAGCATGTTCATATTCAGTATCATATTCATGGACAGCAGTATCATATTCAGTATCATATTCATGAACAGCAGTATCATATTCATGAACAACAATATCATATTTATTATCATATTAGTTGGTTGTTAGGGTCGATAATGTCATTTTGATTCAAGTTTTCGTATATCTCTTGATCTTGCTATGATATCTTAAGAAAAGAATGAGGCTTTTCTATGTATGTGGGTATGTTTCTATGTATCTATGTATGTATTTATCTATCTAATTGTTTATATGTATGAACTATCTCACCCTATATATCTATGTATGTAGGTATGTATCTATGTAACTATTTATCTATCTAATTGTATATATATGTACCTATGTTTTCAGGCCATTGATGGATCCTATTAAGAATATTGACGTTCTACAACGGGTAGTTGTGCGGACCAAATTTTCTCAGCTTCTCACAGCTCTGATTGCTTGTGTTGCCACAGCCACAGCAGTGGTGGCCCTAGAATCTAATGCAGATAGGGGTAAACGATATAGAAAAGGAAATAATTTCTATAGAAGGGTTATTCATTCCAATGACGTGGATTGTCATGATCAGATTCGCATGAGTAGGGGAGCCTTCTTTCGTCTAGCTACTATCCTAAGGGTGAATGGATCCTTGAAAGATACGATACACTTGACATTAGAAGAACAACTTGTGATGTTCCTCCACACCATTGGCCACAATTTGAGGAACCGCAAGATTGCCCACAACTTTGGCCACTCAGGAGAGACAATTAGCCGATACTTCCACAAGGTGTTGAGGGCTATCTTAGGACTCCACAAGGATTGCTTTCTGCCACCTAGTCCAAACACTCCTCCTGAAATTAGTGGGAACAAACGCTTTGATCCATTCTTCAAGGTAATTGTTGTGTTGTTACATTTTTCTTGTACAAGTTTTTATCATTGAGGAGTGGTTGACCTTAGAATTGATGATTGTATCATATCGTATAGGATTGTGTTGGAGCTATCGATGGAACCCATATACCAGTCACCGTCGATGTCGACATGCAGGGTAAATATCGTGATAGAAAAGGCAACCTATCGCAAAATGTTATGGGTGTGTGTTCCTTCGATCATAAGTTTCAGTACTGCCTTGCTGGTTGGGAAGGGTCTGCCACAGATAGTCGTGTTCTAGCTTCAGCTCTGTCAAGAGCAGATCCTCTTGTTGTTCCCCCGGGTAAGCCAAATCATAGTTTAATAATATGCTTTATTTATGTAGGAAAATATTTTCACGTTTTACATATTAATAATATACTTTATTTATGTAGGAAAATATTTTCTAGTGGATGCTGGATATCCCAATGCACCTGGATTTCTTGCTCCTTATCGGTGTACACACTACCACCTGAAAGAGTTTTCAAGAGAAAATCCAATAAACTCAAAAGAAGAGTTGTTCAACCATCGACACTCCTCTCTTAGAAACTCAATAGAGCGTACATTTGGTATTCTCAAGCAGCGTTTTCCAATCCTGAGGCATGCCACATCTTATCCTATCATGACACAAGCCCATATTGTATTAGCATGTTGCATACTACACAACTACATTACGGTAGAGGACGACATTCCACCAGAAATTGACATTGAAGAGGAAGATGATTGTGATGGGATAGATGTACCAGTGCTAGAGACATATGGGTTGTCTCAGAATGATAGAGACCGGTGGGCACAGTTTCAAAATGATATAGCAAGTAGAATGTGGGAACAGTATAGATCCCGACAATAGTTGTCCTTGTATGGCTCAACACTACCTAATGGTTACCTTTTTCTTGTCTTTTTATTTGCAAGTATTGGACTTGTAATGGTTAATGTGTTTTATTTGAGTAAATTGATGTATGAAGATACTTTGATATACATGATGGTTTCCTTTTTCTTGTCCTTTTTCATATATCAAACTGTTGTATGAAGCTACTTTGATTAACAACAATTTGATATACATGATGGTTTCCTTTTTCTTGTCCTTTTTCATATATCAAACTGATGTATGAAGCTACTTTGATTAACAACAATTTGTGTACACAGCATGGCTAACACAGAATCATTGATGAACATGAATGAGAATACTAACACTAGCCAGATATCTTCTTTGTCGAAGAAGATTATGTGGTCAAAGGACATGGAACGAAAGCTTATAGACTTGCTCCTTGAGCAAGTACAACTAGGAAGAAAATGTGATGGAGGCTTCAAAAAAGAAGCGTGGACCGCAATTGAGAGGCGGTTCAATGCTGATTTGAACCTCAGCCTATCCAAGGAAAACTTCAAAAACAAGTTGAAAACTTGGAAGCTTGCATATAGAGTCATGAAGGAGCTTCAGAATACAAGCGGTTTAGCTTGGAACAAGGCTACTCAGTCCATGGATGCTAAGGACAGCGTGTGGGAAGAGCTTCTCAAGGTAGGGTAATCTCTCTACAATTTTGATGGAAATAATATTGCCTTTTTTAAAAGTTAATAATGAAAGACAAAGAACCTAATCCATTTATTTATGCCAACATGCAGCGAAGAGAGTTCAAAAACGCAAGAATTTATAAGAGGCAGCCCTTTCAGTACTTCACTGAATTGGGTGTAATAGTTGGTAATGACATGGCTGAAGGAAATGCAGCTACCACGGCCCTTGAGTTTGAAGAAGGGAACCCTTTGGAAGAGTCATTCGATGTGAATGATGAAGAGGACGCTGTACATCTTGATAGTAGTGTTGATTGGGATGATGAGCCTTATAATTCCACTCAGTCCACTCCAACAAGTATTAGAGGGACTCCTAGTTCATTAGGCAAAAAGGTGGGAAAGAGGAAGAAGGCAAGTATGACTGCTTCATTGAATGAAATGTCTGAAACAATGAAAAAAATAAAAGAGGGCATGAACAATATTCAGCTTGTTAAAATTGATGAATCTAGTCATGAGATTGCTTTGACGGATGCCTATAATGCTCTCAAATCCATGCCCGAATTGAGTAGAGGTGTATTCCTCAAGGTCTACGAAACCTTTTTGGGTCAACGTGAAAGAGCCAAATGGTTCTTATTGATGACCAAGGAGGAGAGAAGCGACTGGATTGTAGCCACATATGGTGGTTTATAGTTATTTTAAAAAATTGTAAATGAGTTGGAAGCCTATAAAAGGCTAAAAAATTGACATGATACTGCTGTTCATTATGAATATAACATGAAATCTGAATATGAATATGACATGAAATTTGAATATATGTTTATGCCAACTTTAATTCAATTTTTGCTGAACATGATAGTGAATATGATAGTGCTGTCCATGATCATGATTGCTGAATATGATACTGCTGTTCATGAATATGATTGCTGAATATGATACTGCTGTTCATGAATATGATACTGCTTATGATACTGAATATTCAGTATCATAAGCAGTATCATATTCAGTATCATAAACAATATCATAATCAATTTTAACAGAGCAGAAAAAAGAGGAAAACAACATTGTTGTCGTGCCAATAAAAGGGTTTCTTCTACCATTCACAAATAACATTCAAAAAATGAATAGTAGTATCATAAGCTGAATGTGTTCATGAATATGATACTGCTTATGATACTGAATATTCAGTATCATAAGCAGTATCATATTCAGTTTTAACAGAGCAGAAAAAAGAACTTTATGCAGAGAACTTTATTACAAAAACCCATATTACAAATGCCAAGAGATTTTTTACTATTATACGCTCATATTGTCACAAAATGATTATTTGAATATTTTAATTTAAATGCAATTGCTGAATATGATACTGAATATGATACTGTTGTTCATGAATATGATTGCTGAATATGATACTGCTGTTCATGAATATGATACTAAATATTTAGTATCATATTCAGTATCATAAGTAGAGTCATATTCAGTATCATAAGCTGAATATGATACTGCTGTTCATGAATATGATTGCTGAATATGATAGTGTTGTCCATGATCATGATTGCTGAATATGATACTAAATATGTTACTGTTGTTCATGAATATGATTGCTGAATATGATACCGAATCTAATACTACTGTTCATGAATTTGATTGTTGAATATGCTACTGAATATTTAGTATCATATTCAGTATCATAAGCAGTATCATATTCAGTATCATAAGCTGAATATGATACTACTTATGATACTAAATATTCAGTATCATATCCAGTATCATAAGTAGTATCATATTTAATATCACAAGCAGTATCATATTCAGTATCATAAGCTGAATATGATACTGAATATGTTATTGTTGTTCATCTCCATTATTAAGATGACAGGAATATGAAGATGATAACCCGATTATGACCTTGTAAAATATATAGTTTTATGAGAAATAGAAGCATTGGATATTTATGTTGGAGCCACTAGTAAGTACCTGCCGGTATTTTTATTGTGTTAATTCCTTGGATCCATGCCAAGATTATTTTGTGTTGCTAGTGGTTATGTTGGCTTTCACAGAGTGTGTTTGTCATTTTATACTTCATTTTATATAGTGCTCCTTTTCCTCTCCATTATTTTGTGTTGGTAGTGATTATGTTGGCTTTCTGATGAAGGGTGCTCCCCTTAATACCACAAACACATAACAGAAATAGAGAAACAACAACAATATGCAAGAACAGAAAATTGGCTTCTTATTATCTCCACAAATGTGGAATTACAAACTTTCAGAATTACAATATGCAAAGCCACATGGGCATTCCCTTACAATATTCTGTAGGACAAAGCCTCGAACTATTACCCAGATCTACTACCCCAGAACTATTCTGAACAGCCTAAGACAATAATACAGCCTTCCTTATATAGGCAATTTTTCCACCGTCTGGGAAGGTTCCAGAATTTTAGCCACTAAGGCCGACCAAACTTAGAATTATTTTATTTTACATTTTATTACATCATAGTCGGCTCAAAATAACTTTTGAAACCCGAACAGAAATTTTGAAGAAAATTATTTTTCGCCATTTCAGGTGGCCCAACTTCCGAAAACCATAAGTCATCACCAGTTGACCCGCTCGGCTATTATAACCCCATTTCGGAAATGCCACGAAGTGCTCTACAGGCTTGACCCGCGCAAGCGCCCGTCACCCAAATTTTTGACCTCATCCGGGGCCTCTAAAGCCTTCAAAACTGAGTTCAAAGTTTCTGTACCCTGCTGCCAATACCGAAAATCTTCAATATCTTCCAATATACACTTGATCTGGCAATGAACCTCCAAGAAAATTTTACTGGCAGACTTATATGACCAAAATGAACCTCCAAGAAAGAAATCAGATCATTCTGAGCACATACGAAAATTACCAAAAATAGTAACTTTCCATAAATAGCAGCTCTGCACAGGATAGCCCTTCTTGAATTCAAAAACAGAAATATTTTTGGGTGATGCAAGATTGCTCTTACACCCAGGATGCTCCTGCATCACTTTCATAGAGTGTGCTTGTCATTTTATACTTCATTTTATATAGTGCTCGTTTTCCTCTCGATTATTTTGTGTTGCTAGTGATTATGTTGGCTTTCACAGAGTGTGCTTGTCAATTTATACTTAATTTTATACAGTGTTTGTCTTTCTCTCCATTTTTTTATTCTTCTCTCCAGTTTTAGGAAACCTTGTTTCTCTCGTCTTTTGAATTTCGAGTGCTTTTAGACATATTAGCTTGCATTTGTTTTTAAGTGGAATACACGAAGGAGTACGACATGATGAATGCTTCATTTAATGTATTGTTAAGATGTAGTCTCTTAACTATCCATTTCTAGTTCTTCAGACATGATTTTATAGATGTGTTTTGGTAGACGATTGTATTGTTCATGATTTTGTATGTATTAACCATCTTGTTATTATTGTCGCATTACGAAATTAAGTTAAATTATTCTACTTTGTTTAATGCTCTATATCATCTTCAATTTTTTTTCATTTTTTATTCATTTTAAAAAGCCATGTGATAGGTACAGAAATAGAAATGGATAGTTTTGAGACTACACATGATAAAGTGAGACTACACATACGCTGACATTAAATATGTTTGAAATAGCTTCTGGATTTGATTTTGTAGATATTTTACGATCACACTCTGTGATCCTTCGTGGGGATGGAAGAGATAAAAATAACTGAAAGAAAAGTCCATTTTGATCTATTGCAATCATTTTGGTCTCAAACTATCTCTTGCAATCCCGATGATGAATCACAGAGTGTGATCCAAAACTATCTACACAATTGAACCAAGAAGGTATTTCAAATATCGATGCAAAAAATATCCACATATGTTGATAAAAAAATGAGCTATCTGATGATTGTTTACTGTACATGTTTGTAAACAGTCAAAATTTATGATGGTACTCCTTGGTGTATTCCATTTAAAAATGAACAGGTTTTAGTTTTTGTATCATGTTTACTTTGGAGATGCAGGATTGATCATCGAATGTGGGGCATAAGGGCGCAGACAGTGGATCTACTTGTGCTTTTTTATTTAACGGTGTGTTTTCACACCACCACCCAGTTAATGGATATTGTTATATCTGATGCTATAGTTGTGTCATTATATTTTTTGCATAACTTCAGTAATTTGTACCCATATAATATATTCATGTTGTTATAGCGAACAAAATTAATATGAATGAACAAATTTTTGCTTGATACAGTGCTGATGGCTACGAGGAATGCTCCTATGTGTGACTGCGGTGATGGATTGCGTTGTGTGTTGAGGAAGTCACAGACAGAGGAGAATCCAGGCCGTAAATTTTGGGGATGTAAAAACTTCTATAAGGTTGTTAAATGCACAATATTTAAATATTTACAAATAATAAATATTAGTCATTATAGCGAGACTAACTTATTTGTATTGTAGGATGGAGCTGGATGCGGTTACTTCCGATGGGTCAATGACACCCCGTCGTTGTCTACATCATCAGTACATTGTACACACAGACCTGTTGTAGATGACGAGTGCAAGAATTGTAAAAGACTAGAGAAAACTATGGCAAAAGCGGAGGCTACATCCAAAGCCCAAATCTTGTTTTTACGACGTCTTCTTTGTGCAACAATCATTCTATTTAGTTTGATCATCTTACTACTTAGTTTGATAATTTTTTGGAGATAGATATATATGTGGACTAGATAACTTATTTATATTTTGATGTGATATGAGCAATGTTATTATTATTATTTTTTGTTATAATATTGTTTATGATAATGTATAAAATTATTGAAAAAAGTTAAGTTTATTGTTCAATATTGTTTTTGTTAATGTATACTATTGTTTATTTTTTTGTTAATGTATTGAAAAAAAATATTAAATTTTGTTAAAGTCAAGTTTATTGTTTTTGTTAATGTATAATATTGTTTATTTTTTTTGTTATGATATTGAAAAAAATATATTAAATTTTCTTTATGGTTTACTACATAAAAATTTAAATTAATATAAAAAAATATACATAAAAAATGGACCAAAATAATAACTTATTTAAGTTTTTTGTTCACAGAATTGGAAAAAATATATTAAATTTTATTTATGATTTAGTACATAAAAATGTAATACATAAAAAATGGATCCAATGGACTAAAATATCAAATGGACTAAAATAATAAAATATCAAATTAAAAATTAAATCTTAATTCGAATTCAAAATGTAGAACCAAACAGAGAAGATGAATTTCTATCTTCCAATTCTAATTTGAAATTGCAAACCAAACACATAAAGAGGAATTTCTATCTTCCAATTCTAATTTCGAAAATGGCAACCAAACGCAGAAGATGGATTGTCTCATCCATCTTCCCGGTCAACCAAACAGTCCAAAACATATTCCGAATATACAAAATCAGGATATCAAAACCTTATTATGAGATAATAAGCTTTTGTGCCAAATTCCAATTCCGCAAACAAACGGGGCCCTAAGTTTCTGGAAGATTGAAATTTTTGATCTTTAATTTTAGTGCCAGTTTCCACCATGAAAACCTAATGATTTACCTTTTGAGCTCATCGCATTTGACAATTTAATATTAATCAATTTTTTTACAATGTGTATATTTATAAATTTTGAAAACGATGGTTCACAGTAGAATGTATCTACAGTACGTGCAGTACAAACTGGCTATGTGTCTTACAGATGTGGCTTGTTTTATGTTAGCAAGGGCATTTGAATCTGGGTCACGGGCTACTTGTTGCCATTTCCCTACAATCCTTTTCGACTTATATTTTTCTTTTGATGTTTACTGCAAAATAACTGTGCGTGTAAATCTATGACTGGGAAGTTCTGTTTTGTCCCAGTTCAGCAACCTCTATTCTTGGGCTCCATGCATTGAGATTGTCTCAGATTTTTTCGACAGAAGAAATTTGTTTCTTCCATTGAGACAACATGAGCTGGTGCATACCGCCTTACTCTAGGCCTAGACGTCTAATTTTCAACATAGGACTTTTGGTTTGACAGATTCCACAAGCCTGTCTAGCTCAGCATGGTTCATTCTTAGGTATGTTGTTTGTGAAATTTGAATTTTTGTATTCATGCAATACTCAACAATATCAAATATACTTGAATTTTTCTCCTCATTAAGATTAGAAGTAGAAAGTTTATCAGAAAATACCTTTGGTGTTTTCTTGACTTGTGCTTCTTTGAATTAGAAGAGATACCTCTTGTAAGGATGACTTTTGGAGAGGTCTCTCCCACTGCTGCCTTTTGTGCATCACTCCCCCTTTTCACAGCTGATTGATTTCTGGTAAATATTGCACAAGTCTGACGATTAAAATCAGTATATATATCCTCTCCTCTATCATGTTTGATTCGTACTCAAAGTACTGTTCACACTTGCATCCTCAAAGTTGAGTCTTCCTTCATGGCTAGCATCTGCATATATCTGCTCATTTTTGGGCAGGAAGCTCCAATCAATTTCTATGGTTAAATTTGCATATATAGTGAGAGTTATATAGGGATTCTTGTCCAAGCGGTTAAACAAAAAATTTAAAAACAATAACTGCTACCAAGTGGTCATACCGACCAGACAACCAAACAGTGGAAAGTCCAAAACAGGAAACAAATTAAGCCTAGAAGACAACAGATAGCGAACCATCCAAAAACTAACACAACCAATGGAGAACAGAACACCATTACAGGTCAGAAGGGGTCAAATCCACCCCTGTAATACCACAACTGGCAACTCCAGCAGTCGATCCTCCAACACTACCACCAGAATGCTTGAAAGCATCCTGAGCTAACAAATGCTTGTTGCCAACTGAAGAAAGATCATCAACACAGTCATCCAAAACCTTAACTTCATCCCATGAATGACTTCCTCCCTCTACAATGCTCATTCAAGCACATCATTTGGAAAAGTGAATGCCTTGCTTTTCTTATCCCATCACTCTGTGTATTCGCAGAAGTGAAGTGCAGTCCCTTTTCATTCTTCAGAAGAGGGTAAAGCTCTTGTCAAATAAATCCACCTTGAAAATAACAAAACCCGTCAAATGCAAACATAGCAGATAAATCTTGGATTACAGATAAAAGTACGAGTAACCAAAAGCCATGGCCTAGGAGGGCTTTAGTAATGCAATAAGAAAAAGTAGTTAAATGTAGATAAAAACCCTGTTAGATAAAAATGGTAATATAAAAACTCACATCCTTCCTGAAAATGGCCCCTTCAAAGAAAATGAGTGTAGTGTGGCTTATAGATGATCAATAATCCTCTATGAAAGGCCAGACAACATGCTTTTAAGGAGCCACAATGTCCTTTTACTACATTGCCAATCAAAGGAGAATATTGGCCATAATTAGAAACAATGAACATTGCAGACCTAAGCTGCCCCCTTGCAATTGACATGTTGTTTGGATGATGCATAACTATTACATGATTCTTTCCTCCTGACCTTCTCCAAGCTTCCTATCCCATCAAGAAATGTACCAATTGTTTCTATAAAATTTTATTTCTACTCCTCTCATGTGACTCAACTTTTGAATGCCCATTGTAAATCGAAGAAGGAAAAAATGGCACAAAAAAACATCAGCGTGCTTGGCGTTTTCAACTCTCAAAGCAGTACATAGAGTGCTTCTACCAGGCATGTTTGAAGACAACATATCCATAGTGAGCCAGTACTCTGAACTATATTGTAAATTGATTCCACTAGGATATCAAGGAACTTTGGTAAGATTAGTTGGCCGCGCACTCCTTTTGGGTTTCCATTCCAGCATGCCAAAATGAAATTCAGTTGGGCAGATTGTACATATAAACTTTCAATGCTTCTTTTTTGTGGTCACACTGATTACTATTGTCTAATTCAGAACCTGTCAAAATCCAATCCTCATTCTCAGATTCTAATTCATCAGAAGAAACCGTAGATGATTGCATGTCATCTAAACTCTTATACAAACAGTAGCCTACACACTTCAAATCTAGCAAAATAAATAAATTGCTATGCGTTGTCACTTGCAAGGCCGTAAATGAGGCATCTTATTTCTCTCCTGCCAATACAGGTCATGGATATATGTTACGTGTCCCTCATATGGAAAGAAGAGTCCACCTATGTCAAACATGTACAATATACACTTACCATGGAAACACTCGTAAGAGAAGGGAGTATGCATGGCGGATGGACTGATGCATTGAAGGCACCTATACAAGTCTCCCTTGTAACCCATTGATTACCAAGTCAAGATTTAAAAGTATGAAAGGAATTGCAATCAAATGAATAACGCAAAACTTAATTTACTAAAAAACAATAAAGGGAATGCGTAAAGTCAAATTCCAGAAACTTATGCTAAATTACGATAAGTTTTTGGAGATAAAATAAACATATGCTCAATTGTCTTATTCTACCAAGGTAAATATTTCACTTCATTTTTAATGTAAAAATTAATATATGAATTCGAAAACTTTTCCATTCACTTTATTTTTTATAATTAAATTTTTCAAAAGTTTCATATATGCTTTTTTTTATAATTTAATTTAATTTCATTTTTTCCTACTCAAAAAACATCACTCATTATAAATTGTATTTGCTATTGAAATTTTTTTTAACAAATATAAATATTTAAATTTTAATTACAAATATCATTGTCTTCTTTTTTTCATTATATTGTAATTTTTAATGTAAAAATTAAAATTTACCTTAAATTTTAAAAAAATTCATATTGTTTGTTTTTATTTAAATATTTTACTTAGAGTCTTTTTTTAAAAAAAAAATGCAATACAATCACAAGTAGATTGATGAACATTAAAAAAATTTAATTTAATTATAACTTAATTATAAGTATAAATGATTAGAACTTAATTTATAATTATCAATAAAATGAAGAATTCACTTTTAACTTGTTTTAACATTGAATTTACTTGATAAATAGGAGATATTTTCCAGATCAACTCAAATTGTGATATTGCTATCAAGATTCATCTACTCCACTCATTCTCACGCATTTGTGAAGGGAATGTGCGAGCGCTCTTATATTAGCACTCACTGCAATTAAGGAATGTTGTTGCTTGCAGATTAGAGAAGCTTTGGGAAGACCTGAGATAGAAAGGAAGGACAATAATATTTCTATCACATCATTGGTAATGACTGTGAGATTGATCCTTCCTCATTTGCCATTGTCTTTTTAGTTATGGATTACTTTCTCCTCAGAGTAGGGTTATGTAAGGGGCAGTTTAAGACAAGTGGCGTGACTTTCAAAATGGGTGCCTCTTTCTTAGAATGAGATCTAAATTTATGATTGTTATTTAAATTATTTATCAACAAGGTCATGTTATATGTGAAATATGGAGAGAGGGAGAGATCTAGAAGAAGATATAGTAATAGAAAAAGGTAGGTATAGAAGGGGAAAGCGAGATAGAGAAAGAGGTAAGGAGATAACGATAGAGAGGAAGAGAGTGCTAGAGATGGAAAGGGATATATAATTTAAACTAATTTTAAATTTCATATAAGAACCTATTCCACCTATCCATAAAAGAAAATGAAAAAATCTCTTCAAATGTTACCAATATTTTAATCTCTCTATTCATAATTTTTTTGCACATAAAAATTAATAAATTTGGGTTGTCAAGTGTGGGTACATTTAACGCATCGAATAGAGCACAATAAAAAATAAATGAAAGATATTACACTTTAAAAAAGCACGGTAAAAATAAATATAGTCTAATAAAATGAGAAAAAGCAAGTTGTTCTATGAAGCAAATAATGCAGTCACTGTGAAAATGGTGGGGAAAGGAAGAAACACAAATGGAAAAGAATGGGGAAAAGTAATTGATAACAAAAAAGAAAATTTAATAAGACATTGAATAGTCTTGCATATTTATTTGGGGAGCATGAAAGATTGCATAAAAATGGACGAGAAACAATCAATGGCCGTAGAAGTCTCAATGGTCATTCATAGCTCTCCGAAATTGTGGACCATTAATTTATGACATCAAGGGAATAGATAAAGAGAGGGGAGCAATAGGTAGATATAGAGGAGAGATAAATATATACAGAGGGGACATAAGGAAAGAATGAGAGAGGGAGAGATAGAAAGGTGAAGATAGAGATAGAAGTGATATGTAAGGAGAGAGAGAGAGAGAGAGAGCAATGGTGATATATATATATATATATATATATATATATATATATATATATATATATATATATATATATATATATATATATATATATATATATATATATATATATATATATATATATATATATATATATATATATATATATATATAGAGTGAGAGGGACAGGGGAGATATAAAGAAATACATTGATAGAGGGAAGTAGATATTGAAAAATAGAGATGGAGAAAGGGAGATAAATATTAAAATAGTTATAAGCATAAAACAAATCATTGAAATCTGATATTCATTTTTATCCAAAATCAAATACATGAAATTACCTATATTGGTGCTAGTTCTCTTCCCTAAATAGTGTAGATACATTCCAAAACCAACCCTAAATAAATGAAACCTTAACAGTGGAACAATATACACAACACGCCAATTCTTTTATAATAAATAATATATTGATATTGTTTAAGTCTAAATGAATATAAATTTGTGTTCATCTAATGTATAAAATATATATCTTGAGAAGATCTCGATGAAATTTGAAATTTGAACTCCACCGCTTTGTTTAATGTAGGCCTGGTTGATTTTGGACGATCGAGGGTTGCAAGTTGTGGAGAGCCCAATGACTACCATTGGGAGCTTCTTCGTCGTCCATCTTGTAGAAAGGGAATTAGTGACTACTCTTGACAGTTGTTCATTGCATTGATAGACAATATAATGTCACTAATAAATGTTGTACTTTGGACAGGGTTGTTGATGTATGGAATAGAACTTTTCTCCCTGTCAAGATAGATCCAAATTGAATCCTATAAGAATATTGTTTCATTTGGAAAGAAAAAGGGGATAGCCTCAACCTAGAATACAAGGTCTTACTCTAGGCCATTTGGGAGAGACAAGATTTTACAGTTAACGTCGAAGGTCTTATCCCAATCTTTTTCTAAGATCTCTATCAGGGACAAGTATTTGGTGTTCATTATTACACTAACGTCATTCATGATTGTGCCTTGTCGAAGAGGTCGATCACTTGTGTTGGATCAAAGATGTTGGCCCTTAAGGCAATTGCTACTATTGCAGGGGTGCCAAAATTTATTCCCGCCACTTCCTCTATCTTTTGTTGATCGGAAGAGTCAATGGACAAGATTTTGGCTCTTTTGAAATCCAAAATGATCATGATCTGCCTTCTTATGCCCTACATGCCTTCATTCATAGATTATGTTTGTGCCCACATCACTTCCCAACATATATAAATTCCCAAATTACGCATATGCCATGTCAAAGGAACATTCTGGATCTTGGGTAGACAATGGTGTGCCATGTCACTCCCCCACACATATATAACTTTTTAATAACTTAGTTTATTTTTCTCCCTCATCGCAAGCAATTGTGAGTCGTTGGTGACTCATAGAATATCTGGTAAATCTTCTACAAAGAAGGAAATTTGAATAATGATAATGAAAACACCGTCATTGTCACTTCCTCACTTTAAATTTCCAAACACTTGCATGACAAGACATCAAAATTTCTAAACAAAAAAAGCGATGCTTGCAATTTCTTAGAGTGAACAAAAATAGCTAAGGAAATGTGTAATCGAGTAGAGAATGCGAACATGATCAAAATAATATCTCAGTTTTTGCTTGGGTACAATGACTTATTTTCAATTGTCACTATTTCAAATAAAGAGCATCAATACTTTGCAATTCCAATACACGAAGGAGAAGCTATTTTCTCTCATTCTATTTCCACTCTTCAACCTTCGAATGTCGTCTCATTCTCTACAGTTTGCGGCCCAAAACATCTATCAAATGAAAATGATATGACATTGGAGAAAGTTGCAGATAGTAAGTGGAAATTAGTTAGTCCATCAGTAGAAAATGAAAAACGAGCAGAAGCAGTGATGTTGAACAAAGAGGGAGAAAAACATTATAGAGGAGCGAGGCAAAATTATACTGCAGTGATTTTGATCTATTGGTGTTCCCTTGTTTGTTGTATTCATGTGTTTTGGTGAGGATTGCCAGGGATTTGAGGTAGAGAGGAGGGTAGATCATCTTGTAGGCTGAAAATGCCAAGGGTTTCATTAGAGTCATATGTTCCTACGTCTTTTTTCACTGGCAGTCTGAATGGAAATCTTTTTCTTGTGTTCAAACACTCATCTAGGTTCGAAGTATCCCTCACATGCCCACCATACTCGAAAGCTTGTGAAGCAGCTTAAATATAGAAGTTTAGGCATTGCCAATTTTTAAGTATGGCAACTATTAGTGATTATAATTAACCTCTTCAACAATGTTTCTATTCAGTTAAATAAGTTTACAAATAATAATCTATTACTACCTAAAAATGAAAGCAAATTATGTTCCTCATAAATACGGCGTACCCATTGCACACTAAGGTGCGATTGCTAGTTTTATTTATATGGGATTGGAGATGTTTATTTGAGGACCAAATGATTATATGATAATTCACAAAGGAAAAAGAGAAAATTTCTCCTAATTATTCTTATTTACATATAGACTAATTTTAATTTTAATTTATTTCAGATTTTAAATCAAATCCTTATTTGATTTATATATATATAATTTGTATAGATAATTTGTTTGCATCACCAACCACCCTATCATGTCAAATGCAATATATTTATATCAACTTTTTCAACCAACCCAAATTTAGTCGTTTACAATAAACTTATTGACAGTGATTTCAATATAAATCTATTTTAACAATATGGATGTCGGCCCATTCAAAGTCAGACATTAAGCCGTCAAAAACTTATCCAAATTTCTCCATAGAACATTCCCACCTACACCAGCGAAGTGACCACGTATCTTGGTTGACCTAATAACCTCAGCCGCAAGGATTGCCACTGTCATTGCCATTGCCATTGCCATTGCCATTGCCCTATAAACATGAACATTTTGTTGGCATTGCTATTGATTGGGAGCATAAATTTCTTGCAAGCATTGGGAGAGATGTTTTATTTTTGAAGCACCTAAATATGGATCTGCAGGTGGATCCTAGCAGTGGATACTGCAATAAAACTGGTATTTTTTACAGCAAGCGAAAGCCACTAAATCTTCCCCAAGACGAGTACTTGAACCTTCCAGCTTTCCTCTCCCAGCAATCCCACACTGGAAAGATCGCTTTCATTGAGTCTGCAACTGGATACAAAATCACATTCCCCCAGCTATGGCAGAGTGTCAGGTCTTTAGCAGCAGGGTTAGCCGAAATGGGCATCAAGAAAGGCGATGTAATTCTCCTCCTCTCGCCCAATTCAGTCTACTTCCCCATCATCTGCATGGCAATTATGTCTGTGGGTGCAATTGTCACAACCACCAATCCCCTTAACACGGCTGCAGAGATCACAAAGCAGGCCAGAGATTCATCTGCTGTTCTCGCCTTCGTTACTTCAGAACTGGTAAACAAATTGGCTGATACCAACCTACCATTAGTTCTGATATCCAAAATGACAGGCTTCAGTCAGGAAACAACCAAGAATGGCGGTTCCTCTGGCACAAGGTCTTTAGGGGAGCTGATGGCAACAGATCCTGCAAAAGCCCCAAATGTGCGAATCAAGCAAGATGACACTGCTACCTTGCTTTACTCTTCTGGCACCACTGGCCTCAGCAAAGGAGTCATCTCCACCCACAGAAACCTCATATCCATGGCCTGTAATTTTATGAAGCCTTCAACTGCTAACAATTGTTATTTGTGCACTGTGCCCATGTTTCACATCTATGGCCTTGCAGTTTTTGCATGTGGGCTGCTGGCCTCTGGATCAACTATTGTTTTGCTATCCAAGTTTGAGTTGGGGGAAATGCTTGGGGCCATTGAGAAGTACAGAGTGACCTATTTGCCTCTTGTGCCTCCAATATTGCTGGCTCTGGCAAAAACAGAGATCTCTAAGAAGCATGATTTGAAGTCTCTGCATTCTGTATTGTGCGGCGCGGCACCCCTCAGCAAGGAGTTAACTGAAGAGTTCATTTCTAAATTTCCTTCCATCACAATAATGCAGGTAAAGTTTGACTTTTTCCTTTTCTCTACTCTCAGTTTTGGTAGAAGAAAAGATGAATGATACCAATTTTCTATAATCTATATTCTTTCCTATTACTGTTTTCGAATTTGATTCAGATCAATATTTTAGATTACATTTTGAGATTTATCAGAAATTGAATGTGATCTAAAGTATTTATAAAAAACACACAATAGAATTTATAAACAACAATAAGAAAGAAAAAAAGATTTTGAAAGAATGTAATGGCAAAGTTTCAATTTGAAAGAATGTAATGACAAAGTTTCAATTGTAAATTACGGCCTGCTGTTTTAGATCACCCTTCATGATGCATCATGAGGATCATGGATCATGTAAGGTGATCAAATGTGTATGTTTTCAAAAGTCATTAAGACTTCTTTTTAAAACGTTTATTTTTGTTTTGAACATTATGAGCCTTACTTTTCTTTTCTGATTGAGGTAACATTTTTTTTCAGGGTTATGGGCTGACAGAAACAACAGCAATGGGAGCATCCACAGACAGCCAAGAAGAGAGCAGACACTATGGAACAGCAGGCATGTTGTCCCCAAATACTGATGCAAAGATAGTGGATCCTGATTCTGGCCTTGCTCTCCCTCCAAATCAAAGGGGAGAATTATGGCTTCGGGGTCCAACAATTATGAAAGGTGTGAAATTGTTTTTTGGTTTTTTTATGTTTTTATTTTTCTTCTGCAGAGTGGGTAAGATATATAGGGAGAGTTGGGCTTGAAATCACTTTTAATTTTTTAAAACAGTTTAATTGGTAAGTCCTCTATTTAAATTAGGATTTCAGAACTAGATTATCAAATATGATATAACATCAAGATGCTTTTGTTGTACTGTCTAAAAAGACCTAAAAGTTAAAAAATCAGAACGTTGTACACTGAGTCACATTTTGATATCAGAATGAGATGCATTATGGAATGATTAAGCAAACTGTAGATCTGAATTTGTTCTAAACAATATGAATGGGCAAAAAACAAGAATAAAGGCCTAAATGTCAATGAATAGGATAATTCCTAAATCTCCTGGAAAATCTAGATTTTGCTTTTAAACATCTAGACCAAGTATCCCTTTTTTAATTTAGCTCACCTCGGTCCTGAACTCAAATGCTTTGAAAATCCCCATTTCTTTGCACCGAAAGTTCTTGCAGATTTAAATTCTCACTGTAAAGTCATTTTCCATATATCCCCAAAAAATTACCAAGAGAATCTTGATGATCACGAGACTTATAATCTTTGCCATTGAATTGCAGGCTACTTTAGCAATCCAGAAGCTACTGGTTCAGCTATTGATGAAAAAGGGTGGCTGCGTACAGGCGACCTCTGCTACATTGATAATGAAGGCTATCTCTTTGTAGTGGACAGGCTCAAAGAACTCATAAAATACAAAGCATATCAGGTATAAAGCTTCATTTACTTCAACAGGATTGGCTTGTTTACAATGTACTCTTTTGGACACATTGAAAAACAAAAAATCCATATTAGTACAGTCATGATGATTTGATATTTCTGTGCATTGCTTAATAGGTTGCTCCAGCTGAATTAGAAGCACTTCTGCTTTCTCATCCGGAGATTGCCGATGCCGCAGTGATACCGTAAGTATTAAGAATTGATTTTCCATTTAACATCTCCAATGCCCATATCTTAGAAACAGAGTTGAATGGCGATACCTGACTCAGCTCATGAGCACAGCATTTTGGATTCTATGTTGTGTGAGGGATCGTTGAAATTCTTATGCGTGGGTGCAGGTTTCCGGACAAAGAAGCAGGGCAAGTTCCAATGGCATATGTAGTTAGGAAACAGGGCAGCACACTCTCTGAAGCTGCTGTGATGGACTTTGTTGCCAAACAGGTCATTTGCTTTAGAAATATTTGAGACTTGAGTTTTGATTTCCCATTACTGGACTGGAATTTTAGGAATTGCTTCAAACTCTTCAAGTGCCCTGAAATAACTATTAGTATGTTTAATTTCAGGTGGCACCTTACAAGAAGGTTCGCAGGGTGGCTTTTGTGAGTGGGATTCCAAAAACTGCAGCAGGGAAGACACTAAGAAAAGATTTGATCAAACTTTCTGCATCAAAACTTTGAAGGCAAAGGATTTCAGTAATCGGATTCTCTTTTGTAACCATTTTGGATAGAGGAATTTAGAATGTATTTGCATATATATGTGGTCTGTCACGATGAAAACCAAGATTAGACTTGGACATTAGAATTATTGTTGTCGGGAGCCGAAACTTTTGTAGCCTTTCCACCACACGAATAACAAATAATAAAAATAGTGTGTGGACGTGCATACTAATGTTCTCCTCAGATTTTGTGTAATAAGAATAAGATTAATCTCATATAGGTAGCAATTTGAAATGGAAATATTATGGATTTGACTAAATGGGTAGGTTAGTTAGAAATCATCTTTAGTAAACACTTCTGCCAGATCTAATTGAGGGTTACGTTTGACTTGGATAATGTGTTACATCTTTACAATTGGAAAAAATAAAATATTGTCCCACGCCGCAGCCTTCAAGTAGTGGTGGGTAATGAGCAGACAAATTGAGTGATGTAATCGAAAAGATCTTTTATGAAAATTTCAAAGCCGAAACGTAAAAAGGTTCAAACAGGAGAACACAAAAAGTCCAGTTTTCCAGTCAAATTATAAGAAAAATAAAATAAAAAAATAAAAAAAGGTTGAGGAGTCGCCCACGCTCTTTCCAGAATCCGTCTCCTTTTTACTACGACCCGGAATCGAATTGGCTGAATGTTCATATCGTTGAACACAATAAAAGTAGAGTTCCCAAACTAGAGTCGGCAATCAATAGGGGGGTTGGGGATTACTTGAGACTCTAAAAGTGCAAATTATGATGTAACTTGTATATAGGAAGGTGTTTAAGCTTTGTTTTTGCCTTCTAATTTAATGCCAAGTAAAAAGTTAAAACTATAGAAGTGCATTCTAGTGTAACTTGTATATATATGAAGGTATTAAATTTCCAAGCTCTAGCTTGATGCCAAATGAAAGGTTGAGATTCTAGAACTGTAACTTGTACATATGAAGGTGTTAAAGTTTTGTCTTTGGGCTCTATTCTATATGGTAGAAACCTTGACATTGTGTAAAATGGCATATGATGTAAAGGGTTGTGTAAGAGTTAAAAGAATGTTTTCATGCTATGAAAATGTGCATAGAGTGAGGAGTTGTGTTTGATTGTGTCATATAGTTAATGGAATCAAATGAATGGTGTTAATTAGTGTTACAATACTTAATTAAATTCTTAAACTTTGTTACTTTCCTTAAGTAACAAATAAAGATGTAACAAAAAATGAACAACCTCCCAACAAAGACAACAATAGAAGACCTCCTAATACCATATTTTTTTTCAAGAAACCCTGACCAAGGGAAAACCCCAGTGGGGATGGTACCCACAATATTCTGCACTATGAATCTTGAAACTCTGTTAGGAACTCTAGCCCTATTAGGAGCTGATTAATACAATATAGGCAGATCCATGTTAGGGGATGCATACATTAAGATCCTTGTTAAGGAATCAACCCTGTTAAAGGTCCTAACCCTGTTAAAGGGAAACTAATCTTGTTAGGGGTGTACAATAGGTGCAACAACACTTAAAACAATCTATTGCCCATAATACAAAGAGTTAACAATGTATCTCTAGAAGAACTCATCTTGTTCTTCTTCCTCTTAATCATTGCTCTACCCTTTAGATGTCTTCACAATTCGCATCCAACAATAATACATCCATATCTTATCATATTACCTCATTGCACACTTTTACAAAAGTGTCTATATATTTATACCTTGTTAGGAGTATAATTACAAAGCTAGTTGGTATTACTCTAGCTAAACATCATATTAATTCAAGTGCAATTGCACACTTCATTAACATCCCCAATCGGCCTCAAATCCAAGATAGCATCCAAAAATAAGTTTCCAAACGTTCATAAAGTTGGCCTCTATGATCGCTAACATGTTATGCTTTGTTTACTGTCTTTGCATCCAATCAAATGAACATATCTCTCTGATCCATCAATACTAACATGTGCGACCTCACACGTGTTCATTGGTGTCATGCAAGCAGGTCATTAAGATCACATTCCTTAATACAACTTTTGTGAAGCTCACTAATCTTTTCTGTCAAACTGGGTTACTGAAACAGTCTGTGGACTTAGGCATTTTTCACTCGATCAAGCATTTAAACATAATCATCATATCCAATATGTGCGACCATAAAACTGATAAGTGCTGTCATAAATGACAACATTCCATACATGTGCATGTACATATGTGTGCATGTGATGACCACTTGCCAACATGTACAATGGAAGAAGTTAGTAAGTGGTTCTTAGCATTGTATATGTGGTCCGCTAGAGAAGCCATGTGTGGGGTTGTGCAATATTATGTTGCATGGATGGTGCAATATTATGGTGCAACAACTCAACTCAATATGTAAATCAGTTCAATTAATCTATATAACTACTATAGTGCAATGGGGAGAGAAACATTATAAGGAATATATATTCAACAAAATTAATATTTACAAATGTAAAAGGTTTTTAACATAAGTATTGATTCAATTGATGCAAGAGATGCAAGGTGCATTCTAATTTGTGCACCATGGTTCCTAGCATTACATGAATGGTATATGGAGCTAGAAATTTGACATGATTGTGTGGTCCATGGTTCCTGGACTACTTGGATTACACATGCCAAGAGTTGCATGCAAGAAAAATGATTTGGTTTGTGATAATAATTGTATGTGTGAGACATAATTACTTGTGTTGCAAATAGATTGCAATATGGTGTTGGATTTGGCATGTTTGTCATCGATGTCAAAGGTGTTGTCTCAGATGTTGATTAGTGTGATGCTCAGTGTGTTAAGATGACAAGGCTTGGGTAGCCTTTCAGTGTTGTTTATGGCATTTTGGTGACAGGATGAAAAGGTGTGTTTCATGTTCATGATAATATGGCAAAAGGTTTTTCAAGTCATGAGGTGTTCAGGTAATCTATCCTTGAAAATGTGTAGAATGTGTAATGGTAGAAAACACACTATGTTGTCAACAGTGTTCACTCCTTATACTATTATAATATTATTTCCCTAAGTTTTGTTAGCTCATTTGTTGGAAATTTTATGTCAGTCCTAAAACTTGGTATCTGGAGATCCCTATGTTGCCTATAGATCCGAAGGTTTTCTATTTTCAAAACCCCGTTGAGAATGTTTGAGTACCATTATAGTTTTTCTCGGAGCTCATTTTAATTGAGGTTATTTAATTTTGATAAGAAACAATTAAAATTATTTTTCAAAATAATTTTAATAATTTTAATATGCCTTAATCATTTATTATTAAAATGGGCTACTATGGAGGAAAAACAGTTAAAAATCCCTCAAGTTTTTCCCTTGCACTCAAAGCACTAAAAAATGTCAAGTTTCTAGCTTTTTATGTTATAAATACTTAAAAATTGAGCAAACAAAATCAAAAAGATTTTAAGTGCTCAAAAATTGAACATTCGAAACCGAAAAGATTAGAATTGCTCAAATTTTAAGCATTTCTAACTTCATTTCAAAGCTAAGTTGTAACTGTCCATAAAAAAAGATCAAGGTGAAAAGATTTTAAATAAATGGATTTGTCAAAAGGCTTTAGAAATTCTAAAGTAACTACAATTAGTAGGTATAAAGCCAAATTTTACAACCCTTGCCAGTTCCTCTCTACCAGTACCTTCGACAAAATGGCAAATTTGAACAAGTTATGGGTATCCATTGGAACATGAGGAGACTGAGATTTTGTCGGTTGGAAATGCAATAGTGTGCATGTGTGAAAGTGTGAAATCATAGATAATTTGCCCAATTTGTTTGACAAAATGCCTGAAAGGAGACAAAATCTCATGTAATACAATTATTATGTGCTCAATTGTTTGCTAAATTACTTCAAAAGAGACATCGATTCAAGGAATGAAATGAAATAATTCCAAAGAATTTGTGCAATCATCTTTAGAAACTCTTGAGCAAATGCAATTGGCAGTTGTAAAACTGCATTAAACCTTGATTTTCATCTTCCCATGGCAATGTTAAAATGGGAGACTCGAAACACGTTATGTGGTTGGAAATGCTCTTGTGAAGATGTGTGCAAAATGCAAATTTATGGACAACAACACTAGGCTAGAAAGGGGCAGAGATTGTAGGGTTACAAACTTATAGTGATGGTTTTTAAAAGGAAAATAAATTATGTAATGATCACAGAACCCAATAGTTTTGACATAAATATTTATAAAGGACACAAATTTTCCTCATGGTTTGACATCTCATGATCTAGATCTCGGTGAATTTTGATAAGTATTTTTGGCAAGGAGGGGGCTTCATAATGTATATCACCAAAACATCATGTGTTCTTCTTTCATAAGTCTCAATGCCATCTTAGTTGCTTTTATACTACATGTGCACACATGTGAGGGTAAAGTTAGAGTGAGACTAGTAATGGATCAAGCCTTTCATGATTTGTCATTATATATAGAGACAAAGGCATCAAGTCTGATGTAGCTATCAGACATTTGCATAATCAATATAGATGTAAATGAGTATGAATATTTGTTGAGTTAATGAGGTTAAAGGATCAAATGTTAGACCAAAATAAGTGGTAGCTGGAGGTGAATCATCTTGATGATTTGGGAATTGCACCTAGTCATGGGATAAATCAATTTTGGACATCATCTCTAAGAAGATGTCATTAGATGAGATAGAGAGAGAATGTTGCAATAACATCAACAATAGTAGCAGGAGATTTTTATCAAAAAGTGCTCTTGGAATAATGGTTTTGGATGATCACTATAAGAAATAGAAGTTATTAGGGATAGTTCCATATAGGATTTAGCAACCCACAACACAAAGAGAGTTGCTAATATGTCGAAGTCTATTTTCAAAGGTTGGGTCTCTTCTAATTTCCTACAAGTGGATGACAGTGAGGCAAGGGAAACAATCATTGAACCAAAAAGGGAAGGTGTTAATTCCTTTTCTATTCTTAAGGATTTCACTTTTGTCTTGAGAGAGGATCTTTCACCCTTTCATCAAGGGATACATTTGTCTCTTATTTCCCAAAATTGTATTCACTATTAAAGAAAAGCCATGTTGATTGTTCTAAGGGATGAATAGTTGTTTCATTAGATATGTCCAAAGTTGGACCAATGTCATGCCCAAATTTAATAGGAAAACACACCAACTTTTTTTTGAAGTCATTAATTCAAGTTTAAGGTTCAAGGTTGACTTAGCAGAATGAATAAAAAACAAACTTAGAGAGTTTAGGTTTACATTCGATTGAGGGGAATCATGGTGAGTGGTTATCGAACCTGCCAACATCACTCGCACGATAAAAAAAAAAGTCAAACATATTTCTAGGGTTAACTAGCTTAGTCAAACCCTATCTTAATTTAATTAAATGAATATTCCATAAAATTACAATTGCATTATTATAACTTAATTAAAATAAATGTTTCCTCTCTACACTTAAATTCTAAACCAGGTTACAATTATTTAATTAATATATTAAATAATACTATAATGTAAAACATTAATTTAAATATTAATTAAAATTAATCTGAATTTACTATAACTCTTATAATAAAATTTCACTAGGGAATTAATTAAATTAATCCACTAAAGGTCTCCTCTTAAAAATATTACTTTAATAAAAAAAATTCCCAAAATAAAATCTCCTATATCAACATTACTAAATTCAAAATAATTATTTTAAAACTTCCTATAATAAAATAATCAATTTAATTAAGTCCATGGTAAACCGCCTTACTGATTTTTTTAATAAATCCTCATTAATGAATTAAAAGTCATCTACATTAAATTTTCTCAAAACTAAATCATAGTGGGGAAAATACTTTTAAAAAATTAACTTAATACATTATTTTCTTTCACCAAAAGAAATAATAACATAAATGCTAAAGAAAAGCTTAATTTTAAAAATAAAAAAAAATTCCCAAAAGTAATAGAGGGAAAGTGAAATTTCAAATGATGTTTTTCACTTTAACCCTAATTTGGATTTAGGGTTAGGATAAAAAGAACATCTCCCAAAAAGAAGTCCATTTCTTCTTTTTCTTCCTTCTCTCTCTTCCATCCACCCCCAAACCCTAGGGTTTATTTTCCATGCATATTTTCTCCATTTTTGTGCAGGTATGGAGCTTGGAGAGAAGGCATCAAGAGAAGAGGAGGGTTTTTTACATCAAAGGAAAGTACCCATAGATTTATAAGTATACATATATACACACCATGTGTATATACATACACTAGTACATTTGACCTTATTTTTCTACCAAAAGTTTTGACCATCAATTAAAAGGGTTTAGGTTGGTCGGATTATAGAAAGAAAACTTTCTTCTTTTTTTAGTCCATGCCTGTGTAAGTCAAAATTTTGACCAACACGGGCATAACTTAAAAAAAAAAGATTTCATATCTCATTTCATTATGAGATCAAGCTTGGAGCGCGCGAAGGAGGAGCGCCTGCGAGGGTTTTAACTGTTATTTGGTGTAAAAGGAGGACCACCTACGAGGCTTTTAACTATTATTTGGTGTAAAAGGATTACCACCTACAAGGGTTGCCACTGTTATTTGGTGTAAAAGGAGGACCACCTGCAAGGGTTGCCTCTATTATTTTGGTGTAAAAGGAGGACCGCCTGTGAGGGTTGCCACTATTATTTGGTGTAAAAGGAGGACCTCCTATAAGGATTTCCTTACTCTGCATTTTTCTAGCATTGTTTTATGCTTCTATGCTATTGGTACTTGTCGGTTACCTACTTAGGGCCCGTGAGCAATGTGCCAGGGCATCATGTATTGTGTATTTGCTGGCATGTTTTTTTATCACTATATAAGTGTTTGAGATTTTGATCTCTATTTATATACATTGCTACTATTACATTCATGAGGTACTTATTGATAAGCCCATGGCTATGTTCTTCACATTACATGAAGCTAGGGCATCATTATTTTGTGTTTATCCTAAATTTTCTACTCATGAACAACCCATGAGTGATTTATTGTTCATCCAAGGAGCCATTGTTACTAGTTGTTAGGGATCTAAATGGATTGTTATGGTATTATGATGCATTTACATTGAAGACTTGGATAGTTTCTATTAAAGTTTGGAAGTTTTTAATCCCTCAAAACGTGACTATCCCTATACAGTCAAGGTATGTAATAGTCTGTCAAAATAACCCCACCCCATATAAAAAAACCAAAAAAGATCAATACAATGACAAGTTTGAAGCCAAAAACCATCCCTGCAATAGGCCCACAAATGCAAAGAAAACATTTCATCATAATTCTTCCAAAACATAGCTTAAAACAAGCATCTTGACAATCTGGCCACACTCAAGAGGATTCCCAAACCACTGAAATCTTCTATCCAGGTAGATTGTCACCACCCACTGGAGTGGCAAGAGTTGCATATGCAAATTCTTGCTTCCGACCGGTCTCCCATGACAATGTCTCGACTCCATTGATAGACCCACTTGACCATGATCGCTAGCGATCTTAGCACGCCTCTGAGCCTTTATCTCTTGGATAAAAAGATAGTGCTTGATGTTGTGCAACCCAATTTAGGTCGTGGCATGCCTTTCTTCCTTTTTTTTATTAGCACTCCAAAGAATCAAGGGATGAAGGGGGGGAGTAAACTCACCCACATGCATCCAAACACCACCTGGAACTGCAAAACCTTCCCCTAATCTAGCATTAATGAGAAGGGATTCCATTCCTCCTCTAGCTCCATTCGTCCTTCACATACTGGAGTATTAATTGGGTGGTATCTTCCTATGTGCCCAACTCTAAACACCAAGCCATAAACATTGATGAAATATGGACATTAGTGTTTAGAAATACTTATTAGATCGAAATAGCAAATTAAGTGTTGGGGATTTGATTGACATGACTAGCAAAAATAGCTTTGTTAAAATATCTATTCCTCTTGTGTAGGCATTATATTCTTTGTACACTGATGACCTAAAAGTGAGTGTGAAGACCTCCCCTTTTATATGGAGAAGGATATTGGTTTTGTGGTTAGGACCCTCATTTGTGAAGGAATTTGTTTTCCTTATGTAGGCTATGAAAGTAATTTGGGTTTTCTTCTTTATTAAACATCTAGGGTACAGTCAATTTAATAGTAGTTTGACATAACATATATGAAGGCTACTTAGTTTATCTTAGGGATGGAGATAATTTAATTTTAACTTTGGTTGTGTTAAAAGAACTATGTTAACTTTATTTTGTAGTTGTTTAACATGAGAGTTTGTAGATTAATAGGAGTTCACATTTTTATGGGAATGTATCATTTAATTAAGCATTAATGCCTATCATCCAACCTTATTCTAGTGTGCTTGGATACCTTGTATACACTATTTTTCATTAGACCAGACATTATCCAAATAGTGAGTATTTATATAAAGTGTTATAACACACAAGCGGTCCTCCTTTTACACCAATTAATAACAGTGACAACCCTCACAAACGTTTGGATAATCTCTAGTCTAATCCAAGCACACTATCATAAGATACATGAGTTATGTTCATCTCACTAGATATAGATAGGCATTAATGCTCAATTGAATGATATGTTCCCATAAAAATGTGAACTCCTATTAATCTACAAACTCTCATAAATATTAAAGCATCCCTATTTATTTTCTGCAATAAATAGTCTACCAGATTAAGTATTGTCCAACAATAAACTCTTTCATGTTGAGAGAAGTGCAACCTTACAAAGAATTATCTACAAAAGTTCAGTCCAGAATGGAGTCCTTGTACAATGTTGCTCAACAATATTGGAAAAGCTACCATTCAAGTTCTCCCTCTACGTTCGAAGCAAAGATAAATATGATATCCCTCCCTAGGAAATATTCTGACATAGGACCTATGTTATCATTGCTAAAAATAGTTTTGGTTTCTTTTATTTGAAATAGGGTTTTTGTTTTGAGTTAATTGCTTTATGTAAATCTATTTTAGCAACCGTTATCTTGATAAACTCTCTGTTTGGTTTCAACACCCATGTTAGTTTTGAAGTAAACAATGGTATACTATCGTCGGGTTTTCACAAATGAGGGTCCATGTATGTATCAATGGAAAGGTTTTAGTCTCTATAACATGTGTGGATAGTTCTTGTTTATATCCCTATTTCATATTGGGCTTCATACATATTGTTGATTTTTCATTAAAATCTTAAACATCATTTTGAGTTCTCTTGTCTATGATTATATGTCAAACCCTAATTTGAGTAAGGTTTTTTTTGGAATATGATTAAGATACATTGTGTTAGTCTTTGAACTAATTGTAATGTAACCCTATGTCAGGTCATTGTTCAATTTGTAAACCAGTGTTGTGTTTATGGAGGGTTTACTTATCAAGTTAACACATTATGTAAGGGATGAAATCGTGACAGTTTTAGGATTATTATTTGAAAACAATAAATGTTCTTGAAGACTATTTGTTAGAGACACTATTTAGACTTATTGGAGATAAAAAAAGACATTGTTATGGTTATCTAAGAACAAAAAATGGTTATTATTTTGTTAAGGCATTCTTTTTTTAAAACTGCTTTGTGACAGTTAGACATGATATTTAGTTTTTGAAAAGGATTTGTTTTCATATCAAAGGTGAAAGACTATATAAATATATTATTCTTTTGATCTCCATTGTAGAGACTTGTACTGAAAATAAATATCTTTCAAAAGATGAAAAAGGAATGTATTGTTTTATAATTTATTCTACTACAATATTCATTGCTTTGTTATATACTACAATTTTGAAATACTTCATAGTATTATATATAGAAATATATATATACTTTTATGATGTATTTGATGCAAACTTTCTCTCTGAGTCTTAGATGATGCAAGACCAGAGACTGTATTAAAATGAAATAGACATAATACTCTGTATTTGAGAAATAGAAATTATAAAGTTGTAAAAGGCCAATGAGGCATTGATAAAGTCAGTGAGGCATATAAGAAAGACTGTCAGTGAGACAAACAATCAGCCAGTGAGGCATTGTACACAAGATATTACAAGATAAGCTAGTGAGGCAAACTAGCGAGTGGTTTTATTCCCCAGGAGTGTTTCCACTCATGACACATCTTGAGTTATATTTCTTGTGTATGTTCTTGTTTATATTGCTACCCGCACTATTTGTTTTTTTTTGTATTGCTCAAATTTGTAAAAGATTAAAAATACTCTATGATCATTAATTCACCTTCAAAAGATTAAAAATTCCTTTGAGGGATACTCTGTCCAAGAATTTAAATTAAGTCAAGGTGACTGTCTTAATGAGACCTTTGGGAACTTTAAACACAAAGACCCAAACCGTGCCAAAATTGACTAGTGACTAGTCTTGTCACATGGGATAGTTTTGATTGCATTTTAAGATTTCACTTTACATGTCCCATTAGAAAAAAACATAAGAGATACCAATCCATCTATTCTATCCTTTGTTAGAAAATATCCCATGGTAATGAATGAAGATTTTGGGTTCCGTACAAAAACTCAAACTACTGAAACAAATATCTTGCTAATATTTTATTTAGAACATCTACCTATTTCAAATTCATGAAAATGGGTTTATGAGAACATCACCTCTATGTAGCTAAATCCTTTCATAGAGGTGATGTTCACCCAAACCCTTTTTCATAGAGGTGATGTTCTCATAAACCAATTAACTCAAAACACAAACCCTCTTTTGAATAAAAGAAACCAAAATTTATGACAACATCACCTCTATGTAGCTAAATCTCACTTTGAAAATGATATTCTTTTAGGAAACAATGAAAATCCTCTATGGGTCCATACTTATTGTGACTTCCCATGGCGCACTATCATTGCTTGTACACTGTATTTTTCCAATTCTTTTAAATTGTCACTGTCTTTGAAAATTAATGCCATATGTTGCTTACATTTGATTCAATTTCCATATTAATTACTCTCTTCAGTTGTATTAGGAACTTTTGCCTTAAGCATGTGTGATGCAAACCTGTAACATCTCTTTTATCCTCTAGTTTTTTTTGTTCATTTATAGTGCACTTTTGATGACTTTTCTATATGTAATCATGATGCTCTATTTCTTGGTAGTTGTGACTCTTAATGATTAAACCATCTCTTGATCATGTTATTGCACTTGATTAATAAATGCTTTCAAAATCCAAGAACTGTTTAACATTAGATATAGAAGTACAAAAAATAAGGCCCCAATATACGTACATCATCAGAGAGCTTCATATTCTTTGTATGGATGCGAAGCACTTCCAACCTACCTACTTCATTCGGAACCCCAATATCAATCTCCTTGTCGAACCTTCCAAACCTTTTGAGTGTTGGATCAATACTATTTGGTCGGTTAGTTGCTCCCATAACAATAACATTTCTCAAATTTCTGAAAACTTCACCAGCTATCCAACAGTAACCACACATGTCCTTGGGATGTCAAATCTTCACCATACATGAAACACACATAGCCAGGTGGTCACATTAGGAGTTGGTTGAAGCTAGTCGGATCCCAAATTGCAATGTGAAGAATGAAAAAGGGTGGCGTGAGCCTCCTTTGTTGAAAACATAGCTTTGGTCAAAACGTGACCTCCACAATGAAACACAATCCCTTAAAAACAAATCATTGCTATTCTTTAATAGTTAGCAACTTTCAAATAACATAGTCAACCATTAAAGGAGATAATTCAGCCTCCTTATGATGCTCGATTAATGAAGATTTTTGAAATTCCAGCCTTGATAATTTGCAGCTTGATGTACTTGCTTCAACTTCACATTCTTGATTTACTTCAGCATCAAGAATAATATCCACAGATTCAGTAGTCTAGTGAGGAGATTTAGGAAAGTGTTTTGTGTTTTCTCTGTTAAGGTAGATTAATCATGATAAAGATTGAAAAGGACATGATGGGTATTGAAGACAACTTGATCTTTTTAGAATGAAGTTTGAAAAGAACATAGAAAGACCCCACCTTGAGACCCTACCCTTAGCAAATTGGTCTGTTATCAACAATGCGCCTTAGTGTTGTAGCTTGTTGGAACCAGGGAAAAAAGTTTCAAATCATGGGCACATAAATTAGGGACTTTGCATGTCAAATTTTCATTATTTTAATGAAAAGATCTTTTTGGGAGCTAAAATGGAGTTGTGTGCCTACGTGCCATAGAATGACATATTTGTTCAAACCATTGATTGCAAACATTTTTTAAGTACTTGAATCTACAATAGAACAATAGTGGTGAATGTATGATTATTATAATCATATGATTATATGTTATAATATTTATGTAATAAATGTAGTAACAATGGTGCGGTGCATTATTGATATAGGCTCGATGGCTCTTGTCAATGTGCCAAACTGTCAATGTGGTGGTGGGCAGTGTGTGTTAAAGACTTCATGGACACAGAGCAACCCTGGACGATAATTTTGGTGCTACCCAAATAGAAAAAAGGTTGCTAATGTGTATATATTTAATGTTTCTAATGTAAATACTATTCATTATATTATAAGAACTAATGTAGATTGGGCATCACAGGGAAATAATGGCTATAGATACTTTAGTTGGGTCGATGACAACTCATTTACATCTATCCACCCATCTCCACTTATCCACGATGAAGGATTTGAGTGAAAAATGTGTTAGGCTAGGGCAAATGCTGAAATTATATTTTTACGATGCCTTCTTTGTATTGTAATCACATATCTTTGTTGTGACCATATGCGGAGATGAGCTCATGAATTAGTCAGTAAATAGTATTTTCATATTGTAACTAATATTTTAATATGGATATGGCGTAACTTCTCTTTGGCTCAAGTGTGCATATATATGGTTTACATTTTTTTTACAATAATTCTTCATGTTTATGGCTTAGGTGAGCCCCAATCTGCTATCAATCATTTCCATTTAAGGCTTATCATTACCATTAAGGTTTACATTTAAAATTTGATTACAATAAGATCAATATATGATCAAAAAAATATCATATGACCATGAAGGAAGGAAGATTTGACATAAAATATATGAAGGCTACTTAGTTTATCTTAGGGATAGAGATAATTTAATTTTAACTTTGGTTGTGTTAAAGGAACTATGTTGACTTTATTTTGTAGTTATTTAACATGAGAGTTTGTAGATTAATAGGATTTCACATTTTTATGGGAACGTATCATTCAATTGAGCATTAATGACCATCTATATCTAGTGAGATGAACATAACTCATGTACCTCATGCTAGTGTGCTTGGATACCTTGTATACACTATTTTGCATTACACTAGACGTTATCCAAATAGTGAGTATTTATATAAAGTGCTTGAAAATCAAAGGTCCAAGTCCAGAATGCCAAAATTAATAACAGTGACAACCCTCATAGGCAGTTGGATAATGTCTAGTCTAATCCAAGCACACTAGCATGAGGTACATGAGTTATGTTCATCTCACTAGATATAGATGGGCATTAATGCTTAATTGAATGATACGTTCCCATAAAAATGTGAACTCCTATTAATCTTATTCAAATCTTATTTAATTCATTACTACATAAATATATAATCTTTTTATATAAATATAGACTAATTAAATAATTGGGAGAGTTTGGATCAACATTTGATTATATAAGTTAGACCTAGCACAAGAGAGAGAGAGAGAGAGAGAGAGAGAGAGAGAGAGAGAGAGAGAGGAATGATGAGGATATTTATGCTCTGCTTAGCCATTACAGTAATGGCTGCAAAGCAATAATATCCTTGTCATTCCAAGAAGAAGAAGAAGAAGATGCTTATTGTTGAACATAGATGCTTATCGTTGAACACAGATTAAAGAAGAGTACTGCAGAGAGCTAAGAAACATAAATGTAGATTTCGCAATAGCTAAGAAACATAAATGTAGGCATCATGGTCACATTTTTTTGGAGACAACATAATTGAGTTGTATACCCAAACGATGTAGAGCAACTTCTGCTCCTCCGATTCCAAGTTGACACTGCGGGATCCAAAGACCATAGATAAGGAATAAATTTAGAGAGTGGAGGAGGGTCATAACAACCAAAATAATACAAGACAAACCTCAAGTTAAAAGAGGCAACTGCAAATAGTTTAATAGATTTTTATTATTAAATAATGAAATTTGCATATACTAGTGTTCTAAGCCCCCTCACTGCATGATTTATTATTATAAGCCTCTAGAAAGTTTCATTTTCTAGATGTGTAAGTTAGAGGGGGTTTACAATAATAAATCATATAATGAGGGGGCTTAGAACACTAGTATATGCAAATTTTGTTATTTAATAATAAAAATCTATTAAAACGTTTGCAGTTGCCTCATTTAACTTGAGGTTTTTCCTGTATTATTTTTGTCATTATGGCCCTCCTCAGCTCTCTAAATTTATTCCTTATCTATGGTCTTTGGATCCCATAGTGTCAACTTGGAACTAGAGGAGTAGAAGTTGCTCTATATCATCTGGGTATACCACTCAATTATGTTGTCTCCAAAAAAATGTGACCATGATGCCTACAATTATGTTTCTCAACTGTTGTGTCCCAGGACCCCTTATGACCCTTTATGACCCTTTATGATCCCTAAGAATACATCTTAGAGGTCTTAAAATGTCATAAAGGGTCATAAGAGGCTCCTAGGATGGGCCAGATGAGCTTCCACCTTCACGTGGTTGGCCCAATTAAGTAGAGAATGTTAAACTATTCTTGAAACAAAGAGAGGCTCAATAATTTAAGGTCTCAGTCCATAGACAAATTAAATTAGACTTACTATCCAAATTGATACATTGATGAGAATCAATGATGGGGAGTTTTTAGATTCTGAGAAGATGTATATGCAGTGGAGGCCATAAGGGATTTTTGTGGAGATTTTTTAGATGTGGAGATTTTCTAGAGTGGCTATATACATATGAGGGTTTCTAGATTGAGTACCAGTGTAGAGATGATGATTTAGTAACCTATGTCTATAAAACCTTCACAAATATCCCTTCTTTGGCCTCCACTCATACCTTTACTCAGAATCTAGAAACTTTGGATACTGTTTCTCATCCATGCACGAAATGTGCTAGTGATCATATAAAATTAATTAAAAATAGTAAAGGGTGTTGGGAATAGCCTCTGGATTACGAAGGGATTCCATTCAAATGTGGGAGGTGTATTCAAAAAGGGCATCCTGGTGGAAAGATGTCTCACACCATCATTATATGGTAGAGAAGAAGTTGAAGCAACAAAAGAGTTTTTCTCAAGCTGTGCATGGTGAGACATCGAATCAGGAAATTGGAAATGCACGTAAAGTAACCAATGTTACAAAGGGAGTGTTTGGTTTGGATGATGGGAAAAGTGCTAGAAAGGTAGCAACCACACCAGAGGGCAGAGAAAAGAAAAGCCCTGTTGGGTGCCGAGACCAGAGGGCAGAGAAAAGAATGTAGCTATCCCTGGTTCAGGCTAGGTTCTAACCTGTTATGATTAATAAAATTACCAATTACTGTTAAAAAAAAATAGTAAAGTAACATAAAAAAATACACAGTGATATATATTTATGCAAAGTAACACCTAAGATAAATATCTAGACTAATCATCGAGTAGGATGCTGTTGGTGATTACTCTGCATATTTATCTTCACTTTTTTTTTTTAACAAATTGAAACAATAAGATACAAGTTGAGGAAAATTGAATAAAAAAATGTAAAATTCTAACACACTAGTTCAAAAAAATGCATTAAGAAATTCATAACCAAATCTAGTTTGCAAAAGCCGCCACAATTGAAACTCACCTTCTCAATATTTTCTCTAATAGCATACTTGCAAGCCCACTGACAAATCTCTGTAATAGAATCAAGTTCTCAACTTGAACTTCAATCTTAAAAAATCAACACACCTGTGTAGCAATAGAATCAAGTTCATCAAAAAATAGGACACAAGGATCTCATCCTCTGGCTTTATCAAAAATTTCCCTCACATTTGCCTCACTCTCTCCAAACCACATTGTTAACAATTCAGGGCCCTTCACACTAATGTCTTTCCACAACCCGATGGTCCATAAAATAACACTCCTTTTGAAGGAGACATGACAAATTTTTCAAATTTCTCAGGATGCTCCACTAGATATTGAACAGTCTACATCAAACTCATAATGAATTTTGTTAGTTAATATCTCCTTGCATAGCAGACTTTCTGCATTAAAAGAAAAGAAAAGCAGAAATAGTGTACCTCTTGAAGCTCCCTCTTGACATTTTCCAACCCTCCAATATCTTCCCAAGAGACATTTGGAACTTCAACCACCTGTCAATATTTTTCCAACATTCATAAGCAAACTTGCCAATCTTAAATTATCACTATGTCTTTGAAAATTAATGCCATATGTTGCTTACATTTGATTCAATTTCCATATTAATTACTCTTTTCAGTTGTATTAGAAACTTTTTCCTTAAGCATGTGTGATGCAAACCCGTCACATCGCTTTTATCCTCTAGTTATTTTTGTTCATTTATAGTGCACTTTTGATGGCTTCTCCATATGTAATCATGATGCTCTATTTCTTGGTATTTGTGACTCTTAATGATTAAACCATCTCTTGATCATGTTATTGCACTTGATAAATGACAGTTTCATGTAGGTGCCTTGGTTGATCTCTTATCTCTAGTTGAACATACTATATTTATTTATTATCCTTGTATGCATGTCATGGTCTGATCTATGTTCCCTCTTAAGCTAGTCTCTTTGTATGTCACTGCCCTACTAGCATTTTTTATTCATCACTGTGATGTGCACTATCCACATCTATTTGCATGATCAAACTATTTAATTTACTGGATACCCAATCATCATTATCATTTTCTTCTTTTATTCATTCATTTGGAGTTGTATTTAGAGGTAGATATTTGTTGTTGATTTCATGTTTATCTATTACGTATGCTATTGACTATAGAAAAATAGAATCATTCATGAATTTAGAAAGGAAGAAGAAGATTTGCTAACTAATTATGAGGATTAATATAAAATAGATTTCTATAACAAGGCTTCAGAATAATATAGACTAATATAAAATAGATTTCCATAACAAGACTTTATAGTAATAAATTTCATATCAGATGTGGATGTGGATGTGCAACCTATATAAGTCATCACCATCTTTATTATCTATTGTAGCAAATACATTCGAAGCACCAGTAGAAGCACCAACAGGTCTATCTGGGAATCAAAATTTAGAACCAAAGCCTCGAGATTGCTGTAGATTTTATGCAAAGGCTTGATACTTCCAAATATCAGCATCACTGACACTTCTTCGAGCATATTTCATCAACTCCTCAAAATGAGAAGCCTTTATTTTAGCTACCTCGTCACTATCATCCTCATCAATTGCCTCGAGGTTCTCACTTCTTTTTCTTTCACATTCAATATCCTGTAAAAGTGCAGAGGAAAGAGAACATGACAAATTGAAATAATAAGATACAAGTTGAAGAAAATTGAATCAAAAAATGTAAAATTCTAACACACCAATTCAAATAAAAGCATTAAGAAATTCATAACCAAATCTAGTTTGCAAAAGCTGCCACAATTGAAACTCACCTTCTCAATATTTTCTCTAATCAAATACTTGCAATCCCGCTAACAAATCTCTATAATATCAGCTCCAATGAATCCTTGGGTATAATGGGCCAGTGCCATTAGGTCCACATCCTTTAAGATGGGTGATTTTCTCAAGAAAGACTTGAAAATTTGATAACGTGAGGACTCATCAGGTTAAGGACTCTATCTGCAGCACCACCAACATCCCCAACAAGCAGATGGATTGCTAGAGCCCAAAGTAGTCTGGAAAATAGAACAAGCAGGGATCCGCTGGCAACAAGCAGTAGAATGAGTGTGGACACTTGAAGATAAATATCTAGACTAATCATCGATCAAGATGTCATTGGTGATTAGTCTGGATATTTATCTTCATTTAGTTTTTTAAAACATTCCATATTTAGTCAAAATTTTGACTAACCATAGTCGATGTTTCGACTAACCGATGTTGAAACTCTGAAGCAGTTTGGTCTAAAAATTGACCATTTTGCGTTGAACTATGGTGTCGTGGGTTTGGCATCCTGGTCAGAATGACCAAATATTTCGACCAATATTGGCCTATATTTCGACGCCATGTGGTCGAAATATGACCGTTGTGGTTTTCGCATCCTGGTCGGACGGGCCAAACATTTTGACCAACTTTGGTCAAATTTTTGATGAATATTCAACCACTTGCTAATGTCATTTTCAACCAAGATTAGCATCGAACATTCTATGATTAAAGAGATATGTCGATATTTCGATGAGAAAAATAGCGACCAATTAGTTGATCAAGTATTCGACCCATTTGGGTAGAAACTTCAACCAATAGTTCGTCGAAAATAGGTGCAAATTGTACTAGTGATATACTTATATATCCTTGTGTATATACACCAAAAAATTTGAAGATTTGAACTTATGAGAACCACAATTCTCACGATATAATCTTCATTTGTTATTTCTGAATATTATCCTTTCTATTTTGTTGTTTACATTTTTTTATATATATTTTTTCTGTATGTTTAAATAATTTTAAAAAAAAAAATATAGAAGGGAATGGAGGGGCCGAAGCCACCTCCTTCCCACCGCAACCATGGTTGTGGCACCAACAGACTGTGGATTTCCCACGACTGTAGTTACCACAGATGGTGGATTCTACCCACAGCTGTGGATGCCACAGTCCGTGGGTGCTCCCTATGGTTGTGGTCACCACAGTTCGTAGGTGCTCCCTACGACTGTGGTCGCCATAGTCCATGGGAACCCCATGACTGTGGTTGCCACAATCTGTGTGAAGCCCATGATTATGGTCGCCACAATCCATGGGAATCCCATGGCTATGGTGGGCCCAACCGGCCCTACCCCTGTGGGGGTAAGGGTTAGGTTAAATTTTTTAAAAAAAATTTATTTTATTTTTTATAAATTTTTTTATTATAATCTTTTTTTATTAGTTTTTTTTTTATAAAAAGAGTTAAGGTTTAATTTTTGGTTGTTTATTTTCCTAAAAGATATGTATTTTTTTAAAATAATAGATGCTAAATAAATATATACCCCCTTTTTTTAAAACCAGTTTACAGTGTATGCATATATTATGCATATGTAAATAGATATTATATATGCATCATATTTACATATGTATATATCTATGAACATAACATACATTACATGCACATTATGGGACATATTAAATTTCAAGGTAGATTTAAAATAAAATAGAATTGCCCGATTTATGGGAAATATTGCTTTCTTCCAAAATTGAAAAGGGCTAATAAAACATTTTTAAAAAAGTCACATTTTTCTTCTAATTAACTACTTAAATACATATTATCTTAATGTTCAACAAATGAGATTAATTTTCTTTTTGAAGACATAAATACAACATTTAGGTATAAATCTAATGGAAACATTAATATTATCTTTTTTTTTTAAACAACAATTTAAAAATAACTTTAATAGATTTACTGATTAGGATATGTTGTAACCTATAACATCATTATTGGTTAACTTAACATTAAACATTCATGCAACATATGAAATCATCCACGCAACAATAAAATAAGTATTTATCTCGTGGAAACCCGATTTGGGTGAAAACCATGGTGTGAGAACAATGCCCACATAAATCTGTACTCTTCTGAAATACGCCCGGTTAAGAGCCTGCCCTGTTAAAGGCTCACCCGATAAGGGTTATTAAACAAAAGAATTGTTAAATGCTACCTAGCTAAGGGATTTCCCTGAGACCTATTAGGAGTAACCTAGTTAGAGGATTTTAAAGATTATTTTGTGAATGCCACTTGGTTAGAGGATTTTACAATAGACCTGTTAGGGTCACCCGATAAGGGATTTTACTGTCACAATTGTTAGAGAGTAACATGCAATAAATGATCTATAGTTTTCACTATTCTTGGTAATTTAGATCCAATGAAGTACACTAACATACCAATTCAATTCTTTGTTCTTCTTTGTATCCTTCTCTGATTTGCCGATATCCACAATCTTCTTCTTCTCTAGCGATCTATACCAGATTCCTTCTTTCTTCTTCCTTAAGTATGTTTCCTCAATCATAAACCCTAAATTTCAATCCAATGATCTGTATCTCTCATATTTGATCTAACCATCCATATTTCTTTTCTTTACATCCTTGTCAGCTTTGCTAAATCATAAACCATTTTCTTCTTGTAGAAACTTCCTTGATACACTTTACCTCGATCTTTGTGTCATCATCTTTTTCCTTAATTTTATCTTTGAGTCATCCCACCTTCTTAATTCATCATTTTTTCTTCACTTGTCTTTAGATCTTCACTATCTCCGATAAGTCTTCCTTTGTACCAATAAGGCTTTATTCAGTGTACTAATAAGACAATAGTTTACCACTAGGTACCTTAATCAAATTACCTTCACCTTTATTCATATCTAATTAATATCTTTATGAATAACATCCTTCATCTTAACTTCTTATCATACTCTAATAAAAAATCAAATCATTCATATGTCCACCATTGTTAGTCTTAATAGTTACCCGATAAGAACCTTACTTAACTTCTCATTAAAGCAACAATAGTTTCTTTCAGATAGATATGGTAACAAGTCAAAACATCATGCAAAATTGTTTGACATCAATGAAAAACATATAACTAATTATCATGTATACTGATCATGTTCTTACCAGTGGTGACGTCCTTCAACATGTTATGCCAACAGTTATGCAGTTATGCCAACAAGAAGATATTTTATGCTTTAGTGGATCTGATCAAGCAGAGGTAGTGATATTCTACAGATCATTGTTCATGTTGTTCCCTAATAGTTACAACAATCAAAATTCCCTAACAGGGTGGATCCTAGTAGGTCCCTGTTGTAAATCCTCTAACAAGGTGGCACATTAGCTTGTGTTTGAAGTCCTCTAACAAGGCTACTCTTGACAGGGTAAAGGTTTTAACAGACCTAAAGGTAAATCCCTTAACTAGGTAGCACCTAACAATACATTTGTAAAACTCTAAATAGGGTTAAGCTCCTCACATGGTGTACTTTAGAAAGGTACATCATTTAGTGAGTACCAATCCCCACCGTGGGTTTTTCCCAATTTGGGTTTCCACGAGATAACCATATGTGTCAAGTGTTTCATTATTTTGTGGATGTGTTTATGATTAAGATTTTCATTTGATAAACTTATGAATTTTGTGGTAAAGTTTAAAAGGACAAAACTTGGATAATTGTTGGATTACTGATTCACCCCTCCCCTCTCACTAATCTAATCTTAGTATTAACAATCATATCATTGATATTGGGAGATGTCCCTTAGTATAAGAGAACCAAAACTATAATGCACTAGACATTCACTAAACTATCTTTTTTTTATGTGTATGTTGTAAATTATTTTCAAAAAGCTTATTTGTTGATGTATTCTCATGTACAATTTGTGAATGATTTTGAGTCACTTTGTGTAATTCTTTAAGAGAAAAAGTATTTTCTACTTGACACCATCATATCTCAATGAAAATTAGGTTCAAATTTGTCAATCTAGGTTAAAATATATAATTATCCTTGCTCCTATGACCACACATGTTCACTACAAATTCAATACCTTGTAAGTAGTTACTTTTTGCTTATGTTGAATCACTATATAATTGCAATTTCCTATTCCTTCTTGTCCATTATTCAATTTAATCATTAGGGTTTCTCTAGATTGAGGTCATTTACAAATAAGCTTAAAGCAAAGCATTTTATTCTCTTATTGGTTTAATGTTTTCATTTTTTTTGTTTAAAGAGATGGTGGAAGACATAAAGATGATAGGCCTAAGAATGAGGATCACTGCAAGATTCTAGTCACATTTTCCTCAAATATTTCTCAAGTATTATCGTTCTCCACATCACATTCACATTTATCATATAAACCCTAAATCAAATGCCTCCTCCACGTTCACAAGTCATTTCCAACAACAAAGATGTTTGAGATGATGTATACTTGTGCCTACAAATAGCCATTTGTAGGGTTATATGGTATTTACTATTCATTAGTAATGGATATGGAAAAATTATGTTTTATTGAGTGCTTTGGAAGACAAATGCACAAACACATTCCTTCGCTCCACATCATTTTTATTATCTTCATCATTTTTTTTGAATTTAACATAAACAAAATTTTGTGATTGCTAAAATCTTAAGTGTTTGATTGTTTGTAGTATGTATAGACTTTTGATCTTTTAATGTCATGCAATGTAATGTGTAATAGTCATTTTAATCCAATTTATCATATTTATTCTAGAAAAGGTTACTTAATTTGAAGTGGATTATATATAGATTCTTATAATTGTTTGAAATATATTGCTTTACTTTTTTTTCTTACTCATGTTTAGAATGTTAAGTTTACACTTCTTTATAATGATGTTAAGGTAGATCAAAATATTATAAATGTTAAATAATAAGTTGATTGTAAAGACAATAGTTTTTTATTCATAATCATGTTATAAATATTTTTGATTATGGAAAACAAGTTTTGATGGGGCCCTAAAACCCTACAGAACTATTAAAAGATTAACATAGATAAAGCGTTTAAAGTATCAACAAAAAAATAGCCACAGGCTAAACATCAAACCCCCACAAGAAAGCAAGATAAAACCAGAAAAAGAAAGCAGGGAAGCAAAACAAAAAACTAGGAAAGGCCCAAAGCCAGGAGAATAGCTCATGCAATTTCTCTGAGAATCTCCGCAGCATGAATCTCTAGCTCTGACACCCTTCCAGCCGCCTCCTTAAGGTCAGAAAGATCTTTATCAGGTTCTTGAGTGTCCTTTTTCATTGTGCTAGATCTGGTCCTCTTCCTTGGTCCTTCCTCAAGAGACTTATCTTTGCCACTGTTGGGAGACTGGTCTACCTCCTGACTACCCTTGTGTTCCTCAATTTTGTTAATCAACACCTTTATGTTGTTGTTAGAAGCTTTAAGAACATTATAGCTTTGCTCAATGATTTTCTACAGGGTGCCCTCCATGCTCTGAACTCTCCTCTTCACTTCCTCCACTCTGTTTTCCATATCCTTTTCCTCCTTGGTTTTCCTATTCTTATTGCTGCAATTGTCCCTCTCCAATCTACCCACTCTATATTTTAGCTCCTGCATTTCATGATAAGTCCATTTTGTGGCTCTATAGCTGTCAATTACATTGTTCTTTGCATTATTAAGCACATCCATTTGAGGGTTCTCCTTTGTGATGTCACTCAAAATGACCAAGGCAGGATCAATAAGCTCCTCCATTTGAATTTTTCCCTCCTTATTCTCCTTAACCAGAGTTTTCATCATCTCTCTCTTGAGACACATCCTCACAGAAACATTATCAAAATTCCTCCAAACCATATTCCTGTCTTTGCCCAAAATCTTGCAAGTGTAATGGCTAGACACATAATCTTAAAAACCCTGCTCATTCTCATCCCCTCTCCCCTGAATCTCCTCTTCCTCATCTCTATCCTTCCCCTCCACCTACCTTTCCTCCTTGGGTTATTCTTCAATATCTTTCCCTCTTTTCAGCCTCCTGAAAGGTTTTCCAGTAGAAACCACCTCTCTGTCGGCATACATCTTAATAGTAATGGTTCTCTTTCCTCTTGTCCTCTCCTTATTTTCGTCTTCTTCGAAAAAGGTATCTTCCTCCCCATCAGTGCTGTCACCCTCTGTATCCATGCCCTCCGCCCTCTCATTGTAATCTCTATCAAACGAGATCTCAATGCTCTGTTTAGGGTCGGGAGTCTCCTTTTTCTCCATTTTCTCCTTTTTTATTTTCTTTTTCCCCTTTTTGGTCTATGGGATAGCATCCTCATCTGAGTTTGAATGCATCTCTTGACTGTCCTCTGTATCAGATGGGATATAATCTTCTCCTGACTCATCTGCCTCATCTTTACCCTCCTTGCCCACCTTCCTATTCTTAATTTCTTTCCCTATAGTCCTAGCCTTAAAAAATTCATAAATTAACAACAAAAGCCCCTCATGAAAAGTAGGGTTACCAATAGGCTTCTCCCTATAGTCATTGATATTCTCATTAATAGATGAATATAGGAAAAAAGGGATAGAGATCTTAGCCCCAGACCTGAAATGGTTTAGAAGCACGAAGTGGTAAGTGTAGATGCGATTGAATCTTGTGTCTAGGGAGATGTACTTGATAATAGCCCTCAGCACAAACCTCCACAATGGCTTGATGGAGCTCGACAAGTAGTAGGTGTACACACTAAGATGTGCACTTCTCTAAGTCATTGCTTCCAAGAGAATCCATGAATGAGAAACCTTGAGAAAGTGACTTAGAGCTCCCTAGGCATGGAGTGCAAGGGTTTTAAGAGTGCTCTCAACTAGAGCTATTAAGCCAATAACCTTGCTAGTAAACCATGCAATGGGAGATTCAATGAGACAAGGGAAAGAATGCCAATATCTTCAAGAATCAAAATGTGAATGAAATGCAATGCTAGAAATGAAGATGCAAGCTATATTAAGATGAATATGCAAGTTAAGCTATAGAAAGGAAAGATGCAAGTATTACAAAACCCTCCTAATTAGACTATGTGAATCAATCTAAAGCATAAAGGAAACTAAGCTATGGATGCCATGATAATGAAATTAAAATGCAAGAATGAAACTAAGATAAAATGTGAATGTAAAAGTTAAGAATGCTTCAAATCTCCAAAGCTCCAAAGTCACCTAGAAAACCTGCAGCATAACATTAGTATTCAAAAGATGGATGCTAAAATGAGAAGAGAGCTCTCCTTTTATAAGAAATGAGAAAGAATGGACCATGGAGATTAAGAGGCAAAAGATTTAATCAAGGGTGGAGCTTGAAAGAGGAGCAATCCATGTGCACAAGTATCCTCCAATGAGAAAATAAGAGTTGACTTTTGTGTCCATATGAGACAAAAAGTGCTTTTCTTCTTTTTATAAAATAAGAATAATGCTTTATTTGTGCAACTTAGGATAAGGGGAAAAGTGGGGGGATTTTTATTTAATAAAAGAGGAGGAAACTCTTTTTAATTAAATAAAGACTTTAGGATAAGATGGTTAGCCCATGGAAAATAATTGAATAAATGACAGAACTAGGATTTGATCAAGAATAAGCAATTGATGATTTTAGCAAATAATGCTAGCAAGGGGCTAATAGTCTAAATGACCATTTTTGGGTGATTACATTTTCCCCTCTTTGACTAATGTGTGATCAATCTGAGAACATATTATGTCAAAGAATAGATCAGCCAAGAAGGCAATAGATAAAGATCTAACTCTAAAGTATGAAGTGCAGAGAGATAGCAAATCCTGCATGGTCAGCTTGGTAGCGACAGTACTGAACACTTAAGAAAGAGATGGACAGTATCAGAACTCAAGACAAGAACTAACATGTCAAGCGCAAAGATAGATCGATTAGAGAAAATGGAATGGTCAAGCATATGCTCTAGAGAATAGCCAATAGGATATGATGTGTCTGCCCCCTCGGGATCGAAATCAAAATTAGGTAAAGGGAAGGTAGAAGCAAGAGTAACATGATCAAATCACTAGAAATCATAATCAAAGAGATGAAGAATGGTAGGATAACCATCAAGCAGTAAAGATATGCCCCAGTTTGACTAGGTTTGACTGAGAATGATATGGGATTAGGATGAAGTCAAACCTTAGAGAAGTGAATGAAAATGAATGAAAAGAATAGAAGGTTGAAAAAGATGGGGATGAAGAAATGAAGATGCCCCAACAAAGATCGAAGGATCAGGCCTCAGATGGTCAGCCAACTGTGCAGAAGAAGGGAAAATTGTAAAATGCAATTTTGACTATCAAGATGAACTCATATTTCAATTTCAATCCCGAAAATGGATCCAAGACATTGAAATTAGCTAGGGGTGCAATTTTTGTGCAATTTTGAGGTGTTTTGAAAATTGGTCAAAAAGTCAAAATGCTATAAAAGGGGGTAAGATGTGATGTGAAAGACAAGGAGAAAAAGACATGGTCAAGAAGAAGTGAAAGGTGAGCACAGTTTGACTAATAGGTCCATTAAAGATGAAAAAGGAGAGCTCTCTCCATATGCAAGATGCAAAACTAACTATCATGAACCTCAAAATGCAAGCTACTATGAAAAGTGGGTTACTTGCAAGGTAACAAAGCTTTTAGACTCTAATATTCATCATCGAGCATTATTGGTAGCATCGCAAGATCATATAATGCACACTAGTATGACTATGTGAATCTGAATATGATCTATATCAGATAGATATGTGGAAATTCCACCTAGGCATCAAAGACATGTATGTCAAGATGACTAGTGTAGTGAGGTTTCCTAAGTTTGATATGGCAAGATTATACTTGCATCGAGACACAGGGAAGTCAAGATGACTATAAGCATGCACTTGCGAAAATAGTCAAGGATAATACCTTGTAGATCCTAATGTTAAGTGGAACAACCATAAATGCTAATGATAGTTAGGACCAACAAAATATATCCACAAGCAGAAAAAGCAATAAAACATGTCCTCATGCCCCCAATTTTCTAGCTCAGCATCATCGAAAACTATTAGGGAGAGAACACTCATCAAAGAAATCATCATAGACAACACACAAAGAAATAAAGTCAAACAAATCTCATAAAGTCAAGTGTTTAAGTGCGTGTGTAGGTCATAGAGTCAAACTTCGAGTATCACATCTGCCAGTGAGAAATATTGCATCATTCTAGACTACAGGTAGGATATCTAATAAGTGTTGAGAAACACTAGATGCTAGGGGAGTGTTGAAAAACACAGTTGGGTAAGTGTGACTATTTTTTGGGATTTTTGATTTTTTGGTATTTTTGAAATATATAATTTTTTTGGGGATATATCAAAGCGCCTATTGCTAGGTTTCCACTAAGATGATCATTTTTTTAGGACATGTTCCAATTTTTAGAATTTTTAACAATATATATTTTTTTTGAGTTTTTTTCAGGATCAATAAGTATGTACAAAGGATGCCCCTAGATAGAACGAGCATCAAACTCCCAAGTAAGATCAGATCATGTAGTCCCAATGTCTAGCAAGGTGGAGGACAAGAGGGAATAACAAGCTGGTGGAAGAGATGGAAGCTAAGAGAATGAAGGGAAGAAATCCTCAAGGGAAAACTCCTCAAGAGTACCCAAGCTAGGTAAAAATTGTCATGTAAAGAACATTTGGACAAGAAATGAAAGGCTAGCATAGGATAAGTCACAAAAGAATAATGCAAAAGAAGGAAAGGATGCAGTCCAAAGGAGTAGACATGTTAAGAGGCTTCATAGCATCGTGTTTTACTCTTTTTTTAATTAGATCAAGACCAAAGGGGAAAGGTATAGCAAAAGGCTAGAATGAATGGAGGAAAATAAATAGGAAGGCTAAACATGAATGGAATCAAAGCAAGATCATCATAAGATAGCTCACAAGATAGCCAAATGTTCGTGTATAGGTCAACATTGTCAAGATCAATGAGAGAAGACAAAATGGATGAAATATGTAGAAGAACTACGCATGATGTCTGATTGCCAGGTTTTCATCATGATACTTATCCAAGGCACCACAAGGGAGTGGTTGTCACCATAGGACAAATTTATTTCTCTTTACTTTTTCTACCAAGGCGCCTGTTTCCAAGTTTCCACCAAGGCACATTTTTAATTTTTTCATTTTTTTTTTAATTTTAAAGTTTTTCTATTTTGGAAGGCAAGCTTTTTAGATCATGCTCTTTGAAAGGATAAACCATGATATGCCAAAGATTCAAAATGATATGCTCAAAGATGCTGATAGGGAAAGGAAGATGGAAGAGAAAAATGGAGGATAAGGTTTTATGTAAAGCGAGTGAGGTTGGAAGATAGGAGGAATAGGCAAATGAGGAAAAAGGATAGAAGGTAGAAGGATAATGAATGGAAGGATTGTGGAAGGGTAGATGGAAAGGAAGGAAAGATCAACGTCAAAACACACCTTGAAGAGTGGCGAGAGGATGGAGGAAATGTGAATGAAGGAATACGAGAAGGAATATGATAAATATTTAGCAGAGGTTGCAGTTCAGGCACATGGAATGGAAGAATGTTTTTGGAAGAAGATGAAGTGGAAGCTTTTGGAAGCTTGAATGTCAACTTCACTTTTTTCTCAACACCAGAATATTTTAAGAGAGACTTTGGAATCCATATAGCCTTAGGCTTTTCATTTCTTTTTGATGATTTAGAGAGAATATCTTCAATGATGGATTTTGGAACCCATACTTGTCTTGTAGTTTTCTTCTTAGATATCTCTTTTGACTTTATGCCTCCATGTCGATTAGAGGAGACATGGTGATCTTCTTTTTTTTATGGATTCTTGTATTGCTTCTTTTTCTTGTATTGAACATTCAAGTTACTTCTAAAAGATTTGGGACTTGTGGAAGAAAAAGGAGGATATGACTAGTTTAGATGGGTGGGTGGATGAAAAGGATTCAAGGGTATGAATCTATGTTGATCTTGAGGAAAGATAGGAGATGAAGGGACATAAGGACCCAAAATGGATGAAAAATTAGGAGAATTAGGAGGGGAAAGTGAAGGGACATAAGGACCTAAGATGGAAGGAAGACATGAAGCCCTTAGTATTGGTGGAGGAGGTCCAAGGATGGATGCGGAAGATACAAAAGGATAATCAATAAGTTCATTAGCATCTATATGACAACCAAGAATATTAGCATCTTTAGAGTGAGCCTTAGGATTTGCAATAGGATCATGAACATCTTGAATATGAGCAACTTCTTTGATAGAATTGTTTGGAGCTTGCAAAGACTTAAGAAGAGTTGGAAGTGGAAGCGAACATGGAGTGATAGAACAAGAAGATGAAAGACTTTGATCTTGGCAAGGAGCTTTGGATAGCATAAGTGCATCATTTTTTTCTTGATTTTCAATAGGCTTAACAGTGGAAGTAACAACATCATTTTTAATAACCTTAATGGAAGTATCATCTTTGGAAAGTGCAAGTGTAGTAAGATTATTTTGATTATCAATAAGCTCAACAATGTAAGTAGTAGCTTGATCTTGCTTAGGGGAAGACTTAAGACATGGTGGAATGAATGAGGAAGGGTGTAGAAGATCAAAAGGACCATGAAATGGATAAGAGACATCATGAAAAGAATTGGATGACATGGAGGGTTCTTGATCTTGATCTTTCTTTATGTTTTTTTCTTTATTTTTAGAGTCCTCTTGACATGGAGCCACTTCTAAGGACAAGGAAGCATGTTGAAATTGTATGGAAGAATTTGGAAGAGATAGTGAAGGACTAGCTGAAGTAGGCATTATAGCACATAAATGCTTAGGCTCTTTAGGTTTAGCATTATTGAAAGTATTTTCAGCCAAGTGAAGGTTAGCTTGAGTTTCTTTAAGAGGTAGCCCTAAAGTATTAGGACTTTCATTGGATGAAGGATTTGTGAAAGATTTGGAAGACTCAGAAGCTTTAGGAAGTGTATGGTTATTGGAGGAAGTAGAGGATGGAAGGGAACCATCACAAGACAAAGGTCCATCATTAACATAATCTTACTTGAGAGTGCAATCTTTATCTTCAGCCTGAGAGTTCTTAGAGGAAGGATTCTTATAATATTGACATTTCATATCAGCGTGGTACATTTTATATTCCTCAATAGAAGTGGATGCATCATCTAGGTATTGTTGATAGAAATCATCAAAGTCTTGTTCAAAATCAGAATCATACGGATCACCATCACAATCTATCAAATGTGATGTCCCATTTTGAGTAAGCACGAGCACACGACTAGGAGGACTCTTCGGAATAGAGGTATCATAAGGACTATCATATTTCTCATCATGGTATGTCTTGATAAGAGAAGTAAGACTCTTGGGAGAAGTAGAAGAGGAACTAGATCGTGAAGAAGAGGAAAGTGAAGACCTAGTGGAGGAAGAAGACTTGGATAATGAGGAATGTGAATAATGTCTAGAAGAGTCATGGTAAGACTTGGAAGATGAGGAAGAATGAGAAGACTTAGAAGATGAATTTTTTTTGGAAAAAGGAGGTCGTGACAGGATCATGTCTATGATCCTAGCAAAGGCATCTGATTCAATCATCTTTTCTTTTATTTTTGTTTTAAGTTGATCACTCATGCAATATCTAGAAGGACTGTTGGAAGAATAATACTCTTCAAATTGAGCAATGAGTTCAAGATCATCTATTCTCAAGAGAGCTTCCATAACAAGATAGTTGAAATTCATGGTTCTAGAAGAGGAGGAATCAAGCATGGAAGTGAAAGAATTGATGAATAGAAGAAGGTAGACTAGATAATAAGAGGAAAAGAATCAAGAAGACATGAAGAGTTTAGGAAGAAGAGGAAGAAGCATGAAGGAAGAAGAGAAAGGATGGAAATGGGAGACTAGGAAGACATTGGAGATGTGGAAGAAAGAAGACCAAGAGTCATTTTGTGTAACTTGATACCATTTAAGTTCATTTGGATATTGACCAACATGTCATAGCACCTAAGATCTAACCTAGACTGATCGAGGAAAGCTGGAACTAGGACACAAATTAGCTTCGAATTGCAAGCAGCAGTGAGATAGCAAAAGGACTCTGTGCGATAGTTTCCAAGCTAACAGAGCAATATAATTTCTCCAAGCAATATTTCGCATAAGGTAGTGCGACAGTTTCCAGGCAGTTGGTGTGATAGATTGTATAATAGGCAAGCGATACAACAACAGTGACGAAGTATCGCGTGATATTTCTTAGGAGGGTGTGTGATGGTTTTCTAGTATCGTACAACTCTTGACCAGTGAACATAAAAAATCTCAATTTTGAAGGCAATTAGGTCAATGTTTCAATTTGATGGTTCAATTTTTTGACTCCAAACACAGTACTAGCAATAATTAGACAAGTTTGCAAATAGTAGGTGATCAAACATGTCATAAAACACTTGCACAAGGGCGAAAGCAACCTTGCCAAGACAAGCAATTGTGATATCAAAGCGAAAAATCCTATGAATGCTACCATGATGTTTGATGTTTGAGAATTTTTACATAGGTAGATCACAACGAGAACACTTCAAGCACTTACTAGCCTAGAAGGACAAAGGCAGATCTTCTCTAAGTGGGTGCCAAAAATGTACACACTAAGATGTGCACTTCTCTAAGTCATTGCTTCCAATAGAATCCATGAATGAGAAACCTTGAGAAAGTGACCTAGAGCTCCCTAGGCATGGAGTGCAAGGGTTTTAAGAGTGCTCTCAGCTAGAGCTATTAAGCCAATAACCTTGCTAGTAAACCATGCAATGGGAGATTCAATGAGACAAGGGAAAGAATGCCAATATCTTCAAGAATCAAAATGTGAATGAAATGCAATGCTAGAAATGAAGATGCAAGCTATATTAAGATGAATATGCAAGTTAAGCTATAGAAAGGAAAGATGCAAGTATTACAAAACCCTCCTAATTAGACTATGTGAATCAATCTAAAGCATAAAGAAAACTAAGCTATGGATGCCATGATAATGAAACCAAGATAAAATGTGAATGTAAAAGCTAAGAATGCTTCAAATCTCCCAAAGCTCCAAAGTCACCTAAAAAACCTGCAGCATAACATTAGTATTCAAAAGATGGATGCTAAAATGAGAAGAGAGCTCTCCTTTTATAAGAAATGAGAAAGAATGGACCATGGAGATTAAGAGGCAAAAGATTTAATCAAGGGTGGAGCTTGAAAGAGGAGCAATCCATGTGCACAAGTATCCTCCAATGAGAAAATAAGAGTTGAATTTTGTGTCCATATGAGACAAAAAGTGCTTTTCTTCTTTTTATAAAATAAGAATAATGCTTTATTTGTGCAACTTAGGATAAGGGAAAAAGTGGGGAGCTTTTTATTTAATAAAAGAGGAGGAAACTCCTTTTAATTAAATAAAGACTTTAGGATAAGATGGTTAGCCCATAGAAAATAATCAAATAAATGACAGAACTAGGATTTGATCAAGAATAAGCAATTGATGATTTTAGAAAATAATGCTAGCAAGGGGCTAATAGTCTAAATAACCATTTTTAGGTGATTACAGTAGGTACTTTTCTTCACTAAAGCCTTCTTTTCCTCCACACCTTTGGAAAATTCCATCATTGCCTGCCCCAAAATACGCCTATCTCTGTAGAATTTCTTCCCAATAATGGGTATGCCCGTCACCGCAGAGATAGCCTCCTCCATCATCGTAAAATCCACCCCATCAATTTTGACAATCCCTTCGTTCCAACTATTAACCATGATGCACGTAACAGAGGGTTTCCACCCATGAAGTCGATCGATGAACGTGGTAACTTCTCCTTTATTTAAAATGCTCCACACCTTAGAGCGCCGATGCCACTTATCAGCTTCATCCTCTGGTTCCCTCCTGTGTCTTTCCCCCACCTTTTTTTCGTTATCTCTGAAAATTTTTCTCCTAGTAGAGATATCTTTTGAAGCTCGATTCCAATTGATATGTATGGTTTTCTTGAAACTTCTTTTAGCCTCATGAAAGTTATACCCAAAAATAGGCCTCAAAGTGTGTTGATGAAAATTACTAAGGTTTTTCGTACTTTGGCTATCATACTTACACATAATTTCTTGACATATTTCCCATAGAACATAAACTTTCATAATTAACATTTAATGTTTCCCAATCTGCTCGGGATCCTCTCCCTTTCTATTAAATCTAAGATTTTGAGCGGAATATTATGTCCATCCAGCCATCTTTTCATTTCATCATTCTTGACTGCCCAGTTGACCAGCCTGTCAGCCACTTGATTAGCTTCCCTATACTCATGAGCCACATATACACTGTCAAAGGAATTAAGGATCTAAATGCACTCTTCAATGATATTCACAATCATCCATGTAGGCTCATTCTTCTCATTAAGATAGTCTATTATATTCTTTGAATCTCCTTCCAGCCATAGTTTTCTGACTCCCATGTCCTGAGAAAGTTTGATGGTTTGATGAGCCGCAATCGCCTCTACATAGTGATTAGTTTGCACCCCCAGAGGAGTAGAGATAGTAGCAATTCCTTTTCCATGGTCATTTCTGATTATGCCACCCACCCCAGCCTTGCCAGGGTTGCCTTTAGCAGCCCCATCAAAGTTTTCTTTACACCAGCCCTCAGGCGGGAGAGTCCATCTGCAGTCCTCCCTCCTATTTCTATCAATTTCCTTTGTGCTGAGAAGAGGGTTACAACCTTTATTGATAGTATAGTTCTCTAACAGAGTGTTAAGGCTTTTGTGGAAGACAACTTTAGCATTAGTTTCTTTCTCCCTAAAAATTTGGTTATTTTGCTCCTTCCACACTCCCCAACAGAGATGAGGCAAAGTCCAATCCCACAAGCCCTTATTCACATCCCCAATAGCCCCACAATGCCATTGTTCAAAGAGATCCGTAGTGTTATTTGGAAAACACCAGGTCAACTTGAAGAAAGCTAGGAAATAAGACCATATGTCTCTGGTGAATTGGCAGTGAATGAAGATGTGGTGAGGCAAAGTCGAATCCCACAAGCCCTTATTCACATCCCCAATAGCCCCACAGTGCCATTGTTCAAAGAGATCCGTAGTGTTATTTTGAAAACACTAGGTCAACTTGAAGAAAGCCAGGAAATAAGACCATATGTCTCTAGTGAATTGGCAGTGAATGAAGATGTGGTCCACACTCTCACTATGGTTTTTGCAAAGAATGCATCTATTTGGCATCAGATGTCCCCTCTTGGTAAGGTTGTCCACCGTTAAGATACGGTTTTGGAGCATAATCCAGAAAAAAATGTTGATTTTGGGAATAAGGCCAGGATACTAGGCTTTGGCCCAAACAAGGATTGTTTCAATGTTTTGCATGGTTTTGTAACCTGAGGCCATAGTGTAGTTGTCATCCTTCGTCTCCCCCCAAATAATAGCATCCTTGTTGAGGGACAGAGGGATATGCCTAATCATGTCCATCAACGGATTAAGCTCTTGGGATAACTCAGTCAGATTCACCCATTCATCATTGACCCTATAGTCTCTCACTCTGCAGCCAAATCTTTCCATAAATATGTTTGCCCATCTATTATATAGGTCAATGTTCCATAAGGGCCCTTTTCTTAGCCAGTAATCATGCCAGAAATTAATATCTTCACCATTGCCAGGTTTCCATTTTGCCTTCTCAGTGGCTATGCCTTTAGTCTTCAGAATGCCATTCCAGATGTTGGATCCCCTTGGGTCATAGTCCCTATTAATGAACTGTTTGAAGTTAATATTGGCTGTATATTTATCCTTCAAAATATCCCTCGATTCCCCCTTGGAGTTGAAGATCCTCCATATCTGTTTAGCTTGCAAGGCCCTATTGAACTGCTTTAGATTCCTAATCCCCAGCCCCCCCTGCTTCTTGGGTCTACAAATATTCTCCCAAGCCACCAGTGGGTACTTCTTATTTCCTTCAAGACCAACCCACATAAACTTCCTCTGAATGGACTCCAAAGTATCAGCCACTTTGGTAGGTATAGAGAAAAGGCTTAAAGCATAAGTAGGCAAATTCTACAAAGTAGATTTGATCAATAGTACTTTTCCAGCCTGACTCAAGGTAATGCCTTTCCAACCTACCAGTTTTATATTGAATCTATCAAGATTGTTCCAAAAGAGATCAGGAGGTTCGGTCCCTAGAGGAAGCCCCAAATATGTAGAAGGGAGAGAACCAATACCACAACCCAAAATGCCAGCTATTTTCCCCTATCTGCCCACAGGGATGTTAATAAAGAAGACCAAGCTCTTGCTCCAGTTAATGAGTTGGCCCATGGCATTGGAATAAGTATTGAGAATTGTCTTCACGTTTCTAGCTTCTTTCACCGAAGCCTGTCCCCTTAAAATGGTATCATCCACAAATTGCTGATGAGAGAAAATCAGGGGACTGAAAGAAGGTTTTAACCCAGTAATTTCTCCTCTGCTCCTTTTGTCATGAATAAGTCTTCCCAGGCATTCTGCCAAAATGATGAAGAGGATCGGTGAAAGAGGGTCACCTTGCCTTAGCCCCCTAGAAGATTTAAAGAAATCAGAGGGAGAATCGTTAACCATCACCGCAAAAGTGGGGGTGGAGATCAATTGAGATATAATCTTTCTTGTTTTATCATTGAAACCAAAAGCTTCAAGAACTTTATCCAGGAACATCTAGTCCACTCTGTCATAAGCCTTAGATAGATCAAGTTTGAGTAGGAAGCCTTCCTTTTTTCCTTCATCTAAAGAATGGATTACCTCATGCACGGAAATGATAGAATCAAGGATTTGTCTACCAGGGACAAATCCCATTTGTTGAGGTGCAATAATCTCCAGAAGTATTTTGATAATTCTATTAGTTAAAACCTTTGAAAAAATCTTGTAAAAAGAGTTGCAAAGACTAATAGGCCTGAAATTTTCAAAAGAATCTGCACTTGTGACTTTAGGAATCAAAACCAGAAAAGTAGCATTGACCTCTTTAAGTAAGCTCCTAGCACCAAAAAATTCCTGAATCGCTTTGACAAGGTCATCTTTTATAACTTCCCAATACATATGGAAGAAAAAAGTGGGGAACCCATCTAGGCTAGGAGTGTTTTCAGCTGGCAGAGTAAAAACAGCCTCCTTGATTTCTTCAAATTTTGGAATAGCCACCAGAGCCTTATTCTGGCTAGCAGTTATCACACTTGGGATGGTCTTGAGAATATCCACTTGGTCCTCTTCTCCCAAGTTTAGCTCTTTGGTTAAGATAGAGGAGAAAAACCTAATTGCTTCCTTAGCAATCTCTTTGTCTTCCCCTATAGTATCATCCCCCTTTTTAATAGTACTAATTCTATTGGCTGCCCTATGTTTCGTAGTAGAAAGGTGAAAGAATCTAGAGTTTTTATCCCCTTCCTTTAACCACACTGATCTTGACCTCTGCCTCCGAAAAATTTCCTCTTTTCCCACAATGTTGTGAAGATCAGCCAGAATAGTCTTTTCAACATTCAGCCTACTTTCGTCATAACCCATATTCTGTATCTCTTCCTGCACCTCTACAAGATCCACTGTAATCCTTTCTTTTGAATGAAAGATGTTCCCAAAGTCCATTTTGTTCCACTTCTTGATCTCCATTTTAATGTTTTTGAGTTTTTGAGCCACCTTATACATAGCTGTGCCATCCACATCAATACCCCACCATTCCCTAATTTTGTCAAAAAGACCAGGGTGTGCAGACCACATATTCTCAAATCTGAAAGGGAAATCATTTTTCCTATTGATAGTTTCTAAGGTGAGAGTAATAGGGGAGTGATCCGAACCAAGTCTCTCCATAGAAGAAAGTTTGCAATGATAATGGTTCATCCAATCCAAAGTGATAAGGGCTCTATCCAGCCTAACCTGAATACAATCCATCCCAATTCTCCTGTTAGACCAAGTAAATTTTCCACTTCCTAACTCGACATCCATGAGGGCCAGGTCATTGATCAGATCAGCCTTGTCTGCTTTCCAGGTCCGGTGGGAGTCCGCCTAATTTCTTAGTGGCCATAAGGGGGGTATTAAAATCTCCCATAATAATACCCTTAGGGTCTCCCAACTTGGTCATCAAATTGCAAATTTTATTCCAATAGAGTCTTCTACCATTCTTTGTGTTTGGGGCATAGATATTCATAATGAACCAGCTTTCCCGATCCTTGAGATTTTTTAATTGAATAAGAAAAATGTTACCTTCATAAAAAATGATATCTGCTTTTAAGTTGTCCTTCCATATCACTAACAACCCTCCTGAAGCACCCTCAGAATCTGTAGCTGCAGTCTTCACCCCTTTATTGAAAATAATGCTTTCAACTTTCTCCTTCTTCATCTTTGTTTCCTGAATCAAAAATATTTCTGGCCTATGATCCCTAATCATATTCCTAACAATTTCCTGTTTGTGGACTCCATTGAGTCCACGAATGTTCCAAGATATGATCTTCATAATTTGTTTTGGGGATATGTTTCCTAGATGGTTTTATGGGTTCCATCTGCTATGTTTCTTCTTGTTTCTTCATTTCTAATTTGATTCTTGCTTAGCCTGCCTAGAGTACTAGATCTACTTCCTGTGTCATCTTTAACTCCACTCCTTGTAGCGGTAGGAGAGACTGGTGATGGGTCCCTACTATTTTTCTTTTTCTTTTCCTTAACAGATATCCAAGGTCTCGCATTGTCATCTTTGCAGCTATCAAAAAGAGCCTCTACTCTAGATATTTGTCCTGGAGTAGAGGCAGATACCATCTCAAGAATTTTGTTAATTTTCCTTGGAGACACCCACACGCTTCTGCTTAAGTTTGATTCTTGAGATTGAGAAGGGCCCTTCTCCTCCACAGTTCCCCCAATCTCCTGGGTGAAAGGAATGAAGGATTCCTCTTTGATTTCCTCCACTATGATCTCCCCTTCCTCAGGATGCTCCCTACCTCCTTTGTCCCCCTCCCCAACTGCAAAAGTTGGGATAGAAGGGATGGCTTCAACATCTCCCTTTTATCTGTTTCCTTTTTCCATCTGGGCCTTTTGCTGCTCCTTGTCCTCATTTATTTTCTTTCCTTCCAAACATTGGTTATCAGGAAGGTTCACCATTTTGTCATTGAGTCTCTCCCCTAGAGATTCACCCTCAGGGTTATTTCCATTGGGAGCTTTCTCCTTCCACACCTTCCTGGTTCCCTCAGCTTGATTCGGTCCTTTTTACTGATTTTGGGTCTCTTTTCTTTTTCCTTGTTTGATTTGAGCCTTGTGAACTTTTTCCTTCTCTATGAAAATAGGGCACATTTTGGCCTTGTGTCCTGCCTTTTTGCAATGGAAGCAGACAAAAGGCACATTTTCATAGTCTATCTGCTGCACACGCCTCCCTAATCTTGATTGGAACTCAATCACTTCTGGCATATACTGACCTTCAACCACCCCTACGCATATTCTGGTGTAGGTGAGTCTTTTCTTGGCTACTGTAACTAGATCAATAGATAGCAACTCCCCAAAAGAGCTAGCAATGCCATCAAAAAAATCTTCGTGCCAGTATTCTAGGGGAAGTTCTGGAAGCCTTATCTAGACCAAGGCCTGGGTCAAGAAATCATTGTTAAGATCAAGGTTAGAGGTCCATTTCTGAAGAATGGGAGTGGATTTCCCCATCGATCAGTTTCCCACATAGAGAATCTTTGAGTAGTCCTCAGGGCAAGAAAACTCAAAAGACAAACCCTTTGGCCATAGTTGTAACCTCAACCTGTCCTTTTAGATCCAACTTATTATTAGCAAAGATTCGAACCAAATCTATGTTTGGCCTAGGACCTATGAACTTGCCAACAAGAGATGCAGCCATACTCTGAATATTATGATCAATAAGCTCAGAAGGCCCTTCTAAGGCAAAAGTCCCTTTCTCTTTGTGATGAAGGGTGCTCCCCTTAATACCACAAACACATAACAGAAATAGAGAAACAACAACAATATGCAAGAACAGAAAATTGGCTTCTTATTATCTCCACAAATGTGGAATTACAAACTTTCAGAATTACAATATGCAAAGCCACATGGGCATTCCCTTACAATATTCTGTAGGACAAAGCCTCGAATCAATACCCAGATCTACTACCCAGAACTATTCTGAACTGCCTAAGACAATAATACAGCCTTCCTTATATAGGCAATTTTCCACCGCCTGGGAAGGTTCCAGAATTTTAGCCAATAAGGCCGACCAAACTTAGAATTATTTTTTTTATTTTACATTTCATTACATCATAGTCGGCTCAAAATAAATTTTGAAACCCGAACAGAAATTTTGAAGAAAAATCATTTTCCGCCATTTCAGGTGACCCAACTTCCGAAGACCATAAGTCATCACCAGTTGACCCGATTGACTATTGTAACCCCATTTCGGAAAGGGCGCGAGGAGCTCTACAACACTTGAATTAAGCAAGCTTCATTCAGCCCAAAATTCGACCTCATCCGGGGCCTCTAAAGCCTTCAAAACTGAGTTCGAAGTTTCTGTACCCTGCTGCCAATACCAAAAATCCTCAATATCTTCCAATATACACTTGATCTGGCAATGAAACTTTACTGGCAGACTTATATGACCAAAATGAACCTCCAAGAAAGAAATCAGATCATTCTGAGCACATACAAAAATTACCAAATATAGTAACTTTCCATAAATAGCAGCTCTGCACAAAAATAGCCCTTATTGAATACAAAAAATAGAAATATTTTTGGGTGATGCAAGATTGCTCTTACACCCAGGATGCTCCTGCATCACTTTGTTTGAAATATCTTTAATCTTAGGGAAAGAGGATTTACCTGATGGTTTGACTCCAAACAAATTAGTCCATCGTCCCAAAGGACCTAGGGCACCTCCAGATGCACTTGGTTTTGGAGCATTACCCTCTTTTTTACTTGGATCTGGCTGCAAGGCTCGTGGGTCCCCATCTTCTGTCACATCCCCCATTCCTTTGTCCTTGCCCAGGTCCCTTCTTTGCAGGTTTCCCGCTCAATGCCACATTCAAAAATTTGCTTCCTCCCTCCGCTCCGCTTCCTCCGCTCATCATCGCATACATGTTATAAATATTAGGAAAGGTGACTAGAATTTTTATTTTAATGTGAAGAAAAAAATACAAATTTTTTTTGTTAAAAAATACAACCATACAAGTCTTAAGGTTCTAGAGTTCATTTTTATTCTGAAAAATGTTAAAGTAGGCCTTAACTAGCACAAGTAGTTGAAATTACATGGACCTCTTTGAGATCTACAACTTTTTGAAAGAGACTCAATCAACTTCCTTGTCAAAAGTTAAATGGCCTCAAAAAGTTCAATGTTCCACATTAAAAATGTAAAAACATCTATGTCACATGTATTAGAATTGCAAGAGGGTTGAGTCCAATTCTCAACACTTATTTATATATATTTTATTATACTACCTAATTTAGGTATAGGAACCCACAAAAAATGGGTTAAACCCCATCTTGCCACATTGGTTGATAACCATATAGATATGACCTATTCTAGCCCTCCATCTTTTCAATCTAACAAAATAGTTGAAGCCTCTATCAGAACTAACCTTGGCCAAACTAATAAACATAGAAAAAATACATAATCAGAACATATAACAGGGGAAAATACAAATTACACAAGCCTCTTCCCCAGTTCCTTAAACCCACTCATGGCTCCAATTTGTACAATTCACATTTGTATCTGAGACATCTGTTGCCTCATCATTGACCTCGTCTTATTGTGACTCACAACTCTTAGAGAGTAGACGAATGACATCCTACTTACAACTTCTTGGCTACTACCTCAACAACCACCTGCAGACATATGTGCCTCTTCTTAATAACATGCAAGTGCTCTAAATCACAATTAAAATGGACCTCACCTTCTTTGATAATGTCACCAACATCATTATGAAAAAGAAAAAAACTTGCAATAGTGGAAATTATGACTCCATATGACAGAAGGATGAGTGACATCAAAGGTGTTCCACCACCTTATAATAGTATATCCCAAGTCTAACAACACTTTCCCCATTGCCTCTTGAATGCACATGTTAGGGGACTTGTCCAAACCCTTTGCTAGCTCCCAAATCCAAACCACCTATTTTCATATTGTAGGATCAATGATCACTTAGTCGATATACATCACAAACCTCACAACACCCTCCCTCGACACTTTCCTCTTCTCTTTCTACTTGAACATTGTCCACCATTTTACTCCCTTTATATTGAAGCAACCACCACAAAGCTTGTCAATGCATGCAAATAAACATAAGAATAAATAAACCTCCATCAATATATTAACAACATAACAATGAATCCACCCCTAGTATTGATTACTTCACAAGGTTCGCTATCATATCATCCCATTATCAAGGTACACTTAATAAAAATTTATATCAAATGTAAGATATTTACATTTAATTTTCTAATCTTCCTCTACCTTAATCTTGTTGAGAGCTATTTAAATATAAAATTATTTTAAAATTATAGATGTCAGACCATTAGAAGTCTAATTTTACACTGTCAAATCTCATTCGTTCCTTAACATCAAGGGTTTAAGAACATGAAGATTTAATCAATTAAGAAAACCCACAACTTCAAGAAAATTGAAAACAATTTCAATGATGAGTTCAATAAGATAATTTCCTTAAGAAAGAGGTCATCTATTGAAAGTCTATAGTGGTTGTCCAATGAGATTGAATTTTATGACTGCTAAAGGCTTTTCATTTTCTTTTTTGCAATCTTCTAAATGCTTAAATCTATGTAATTTCTTGCGTTATTTCAATAATTTAAAAAAAATAAAATAAACCAGAAATAAAGAAATAAATCCAAACATTCTTAGAACATTCTTACCAACCAATTTCTTTTATATATATTCCTGATATATCGCACGTGCATCGCGTTCTTAAACTTTCAACTAAGTCAACACATTGTTCTTACACGAAATTAAATATCAAATTACATGCGGCAACCTCAGCCATCAGGAGTACTTACCAATAGATGACAGATTTCCTCTGATTTTTTTTTCTTCTTTACCATTTGCATTGGATGCAAAAAATTGTCGAAGGATCGACAGAGATCTATAATTTTTAAAAGTAAATATGACAACCATGATGGATCTGCAGGTCGATCCCAGCAGTGGATACTGCAATTCAAATTGTATTTACTACAGCAAGCGCAAGCCACTGTATCTTCCTCAAGATGAGTACTTGAGCCTCCCAGCCTTCGTCTCGCAGTATCCCCACACTGGGAAGATCGCCTTCATTGACTCTGCAACTGGATACCAAATCACCTTCCCCCAGCTATGGCAGAGTGTCAGATCTTTAGCAGCAGGGTTAGCCGAAATGGGTATCAAGAAAGGCGATGTAATTCTCATTCTCTCGCCCAATTCGGTGTACTTCCCCATCATCTGCATGGCAATTATGTCTGTGGGTGCAATTGTCACAACCACTAATCCACTTAACACGGATGCAGAGATTGCAAAGCAGGCCAGCGACTCATCTGCTGTCATGGCTTTCGTTACATCAGAACTGGTAAGCAAATTGGCTGATGCCAACCTACCAATAGTACTGATATCCAAAATGCCAGGCTTCAGTCAGGAAAATTCCATTAATGACGGTTCTTCTGCCACGAGGTCTTTGGGGGAGCTTATGGCAACAGACCCTGCAAAAGCCCCAAATGTGCGAATCAAGCAAGAAGACACTGCTACCTTGCTTTACTCTTCTGGCACCACTGGCCTCAGCAAAGGCGTCATCTCTACCCACAGGAACCTGATATCCATGGTCTGTGTTTTGATAAATCGGTTTAACTTGTCTACCACTTCTGACAATTCCTTTTTGTGCACTGTCCCCATGTTTCACATCTATGGCCTTGCAGCTTTTGCATGTGGGCTGGTCGCCTCTGGGTCAACTATTGTTGTGCTATCTAAGTTTGAGTTGGGGGAAATGCTTGGGGCCATTGAGAAGTACAGAGTGACCTATTTGCCTCTTGTGCCTCCAATATTGCTGGCTCTCACAAAAACAGAGGTTGCTCGGAAGTATGATTTGAAGTCTCTGCATTCTGTGCTTTGTGGTGGGGCACCCCTCAGCAAGGAGTCGACTGAAGAGTTTATTTCAAAATTTCCCTCCATCACAATAATGCAGGTAAGTTAACCCTCCTTCGTTTTGGGTTTTTCTTAACCTCTGTTTTGGTAGAAGAAAAGATTCTGAAAGAATTTGACGAGGAGGTTTAAAACCATCCATGTTTTATTTTTGTTTTAACATTATGTATAGTGGAAGCCTTAAAACTTTCAGCATTGTGTATGTTTTCTGATTGGTGGGAACATTTTTTCATAGGGTTATGGGCTGACAGAAACAACAGCAATAGGAGCATCAACAGACAGCCAAGAGGAGAGTAGACACTATGGAACAGCAGGCATGTTGTCCCCAAATACTGATGCAAAGATAGTGGATCCTGATTCTGGCCTTCCCCTCCCACCAAATCAAAGGGGAGAGTTGTGGCTTCGAGGCCCAACAATTATGAAAGGTGTGGAAATTTTCTTTCTTCCCTGTGCATTTATTCTTCATCCACATAGTAGGAACGTATGATATGCGGAGTGTTCTTTTGTAGAGTTGTCAACTACCTTGAAACAATAATTAGGACATTAGGTGTCATAGACCTTTTAATGGCCCTGTTTTTGTTTTTTTTAATCTCTTTTTGGCGACCATTATGATTAAATCCTGTCATTTAGGAGTACAGATTTGAATGGGGTATTTTTCCCAATCTTAACAACTAACTGGTCTCCTGCATATTTGAGCCACAGTCTGCCCTACTAAAGCCCTAATGATTGCCACTTTAATTCGTTCACTTCATCGCAATCAACTTCTCGTAATTCTTTGTTTTGATATGAGGATGAGATGTGCTATGGAAAGATTAAGCAACCTGTAGATCTAAATTTGGTCTAGAGAATATGAATGGACAAAAACAAGAATAAAGGCCTAAATGCGAGGCATAACTTAACAGGGAAGATGACAATGAATGAGAAAAAAGAATCCAGTTTAAGTTGCTAAATCTCATGGAAATTCTAGATTGTGCCTTAAAACATTTAGACCAAGTAGCCATTTTTTAATTTAGCTCACAAAAATGATTGGTTTAAGCCCCTCGCGTGTAAATTTTAGCAGAACGCATACCCTTCGAAATGGCTATTAGCATAATAATGCATTAGGGTGGGTGTGAATTCGATGTACTTCAAACCTAATACTACTTTAAATACCAAGCACTTACCTCCATGGATTGTATTGTAACCTCTCTCAAGCGGAGATGTGAGTGTTCAAGCATGTGCTTAGGAAAAACAACCTCCTGAAAAAGATGTTAATTCATGAGTTTAATCAGACAAGGGACCCAAAACTGATTAATCAAGGCTACCCAAAACTGCAGCGAACATTTGGGTAAGTTTGTGATGTAATGAAAACGGAATGCATTTGTTAGATGCCTAACAGTAATAGGATAAGAGCGTGACCCAGTTTTTAGTCCTCCACATTTCAATAAAATGGCCCATGACCCCACCCAATATGTAGCAAAAACAGGGGATTCTATAAAAAAATGCAATAGCAGAAACTTAAACAAAAATTTAGAGCTTCAGAACAATAATTATAGGCTGCAAGTTAAGTTACTATAATGGTGGGTCATGTGGTAGTGTAAAAGAGGTCTTAAATGGCTGGTTAACCTGTGCAGGCTACTTCAGCAATCCAGAAGCTACTACTTCAGCTTTGGACGAAAATGGGTGGCTACGTACAGGTGACCTCTGCTACATTGATAATGGAGGCTATGTCTTTGTAGTAGACAGACTCAAAGAGCTCATAAAATACAAAGGTTATCAGGTATTAAGCTACATTTGCTTCAATAGGATTGACTTGTTAGCATCTGACTTGCAATGTACTCTTTTGGACACATTGAAAAACGAAAATCCATATTAGTACAGTCATAATGATGATTTATATTTCTGTGCATTGATTTGTAGGTTGCTCCAGCAGAATTAGAAGCAATTCTTCTGTCTCATCCTGAGATTGCTGATGTCGCAGTGATACCGTAAGTAGGAATTGGTTTTGCATTCTCACTCATAGCATGAAACATCTATGATACCCATCTCTTAAGAACAGGCTTAAACGCTGATACCTGATTCAAATCCTATTCAGAGAGTTCTGTACTACTGAAAAGCTCTTGAGCACTACATTGGTAATCATGAGTTTCTATGTTGTATGACAGAAGGTTGAAATTGTTATTTTTTGGTGCAGGTTTCCGGACAACGAAGCAGGCCAAGTTCCAATGGCGTACATCGTAAGAAAACAGGGCAGCACACTCTCTGAAGCTACTGTTGTCGACTTTGTTGCCAAACAGGTCTTTTGCTTTTTAAAAAATGAAACTTGAGTTTTGATTTCTCATTATTGGATTGGAATTTTAGGACTTACTTCAATCTCTTCAAGACTCAACTACTGTGAAATAATTAGTGGTATGTCTATTATTAGGTGGCTCCGTACAAGAAGATTCGCAGGGTGGCTTTTGTGAGGGGGATTCCAAAAACTGCAGCAGGGAAGACACTAAGAAAGGACTTAATTAAACTTTCTGCATCAAGACTTTGAAGGCAAAAGATTTCATCATCCAGATTATCTTCTAATGGCAAAACATGCAAACATAACCATTTCATATAGAGGAAATTAGAGCCAAGGAAGGGGACATCTGACTGTAGCAAATGCCAGCAGGTTGTGTATCTGCCTATATATGTTGTCTGTAATGATGAAGACCATGATTAGAGTTTCTCCATGCATGCCTGCTTAAAGCATCCTGGAAAAATCTAGATCCTGCTTGTTTAAACATTAGAATCATCGTTGTCCGGAGAAGAAAGTTTTGTAGCTTTTCCACCATACAAATTAAAATAGAGTTTGCATGTGCATATTAATGTTCTACTCAGATTTTGTGCAATGAATTTCTTTTGAGTTAAGTATGTAAAAGTTTTTCTAAGATTTTTATATAAGGAGGCAATTGTAATTCATTCACCTTTGTTAACCTGATTTCTGATTCTTCGATAAGAAGCTGTTGCAATCTCTTAAATTGATAGAACAATCTATATGTTTTACAATTTTGTATTTCATATAAGTAACAATTTCAAATGAAAATTATAAATTAACTAAATTGGTAGTGTTGTTCCAAATCCCCCAAAGATAATACCATTAAAGGTTACTTTGCAGTAAACAATATATGCCAAATTCAATTGTGGGTTACGTTTGATTCACAAGCTCTATATCTGTACCACATTATTAAGTAATTCATGGCAACCCAGATTTATGATTTTTTTCATCCCTTCAACCTCAACTCTGATTTAAGTTTAAACTTTCCTTAACAACCTATCTCGAAATCCAACTACTTTCTGTGTCAGATCCTTCCCCACCCCATGATTAGTGTGCCAGTCTCAAGTCTTTTTTAACCTCCTCACTTTGAATTTGCTCTTCCTCTTGCATCTTAATTCTTTCCCTTTTCCATTTCTTGGTTATTCTTGGTTATGTGAAGTCCAACGGACTCACTTATTTTTCCCTCCTTTCCATGATTGTTGACATTTAGTTGAAGACTTACAAACAATATGGATAATGTTGCAGTCGCATTGCACAACTGGGATAAGCTGCTTGTTTGTATGAATAAAATTTAGATATTAATAAGAGAATTTGTATGAAGGCGGCAAAAGATAAGAATGTTTGATGTTTTGTTGATATAATTTTGTTTGATAAGTCCTTATACAAACTTCATTTTAGTTACATTTTGCAGCAGCATATCTATGGCTGCATATGCTTTTTATCATTTTACAGACTCTGCATTTAGATTAGGTTTTGCTAATTGTAAAAACTGAGATATCGACACAAAAAGCCACATCAGTAAAACCTGAAATTTTAGGGAGTCGGTCAACAAGTCAGTCAATGGTTGAATACAAAAGTTGACAAGATGCTAATAGATTCCATATTATTAAAGAAAGAACAGAAATATAATTACGACCATATCTGTCGAAAAGATAAAGCATACCTTTGTCCAAAGACAAGAGAAACGTCGACCATATGTCAAGTGTCCTAGAGAAATCACAATAAGAGATGTTGCATTAAATACCAATAAAAATAAAATATCATGTCAAGATAACAACTCAATAGATCTTCAACCAACCTTCGAGACATATAGTAAAAGATTAATATTAGCTTCAATTACGAACTTCCATTTCATAAAAAGAAAAATAAACCTCAGAGTCGAGAAATACCACCATGTCGAATACCACATGCGTATAGCACTGTAAGATAAAGTCCTTCCTAAAAAGTTCTTCAGAAACCTGTTCACAAAAGTCAGCTAGAGCAAGAATATTGTGGGAGTGCATTTCCACCCAACCACAAAACATTAACGCTTCCCCGGAACCTTTCGTGACATGAAAGATACCCAACCCAGCTAAGCTAGAAGTAATCTAATCAAGTAAAACTGTATGAAGTAATGGAATTGTGTAAAACATCAATACGAACTTCAAATACCATCAAATACATCATAATGTTGATACATGATGGAGTACCATAGGATTGAATAACATCCTTTTCAAATAGTATAAAATACTTCAAACTCTTAATTCTCACTATTTTAGATCAGTCAAAGAAACTAACATAACCCATAAAGCATCACAACTGCGCATGTCATGAATACATACAAAATAAATCTAAGTAAATAACATTTCTTTTATATGCGCATTCCTTTCTCATCCAGAATACATCAATTTTCATTTTACACAGAAGTGTTTACAAGTAGGGGTTGGTTCACATTATTTGCATATAGATTGGTAACAAGTTTCAGTTTCAAAAGCCAAACATATATTAACAAAAGGACTCATTGAATAAACATAACATCACAATACAATAATTCATTACTTCAAAAGATCAAGCAATCTCAATACATGCAAAGTTCATGGAAAATTCTATTTCTAGAAGTTCAAACATCTTCATTATTTAATCTTTATTCTCAACATTAGCACAACTCAAATTCATAATCAATCATGGTTCAAATTTCTCACTCATATATCATGTTAAAATCTAGTACTCAAAATAAACAATGTATGAATCAATTTATTATATTTTCAAATCATAAAAAGAATAGGAATCTCCATTGATAACAATATTAGTGCTTATCGACCATCTAGTATATTATTAGAGAATCTTTCATGATATATCATATATGGTTATCTCAATTAGGTAACCTTTCTCGCTCTATATAATATTGGGTGTTTCCAAAATGATTCAATTCCATAGGATAGACCAAATAATTTTCCTAATATAACAAACCATAAGAACATATTAAATATAATCTTCTAACAAATCTAAATTGAATTCATAGTTGTGACAATTTTTCTATTATAGGGCCAACCTTGAGCAATCCAAGATCCGACCAAAGCTAACATTAACAACAATGCTCTGTAACAGTAATGTGACAAAAACTCAGAGAAGAACACTGCTATAGCCTTATCACATAAAGATAATACAATGAAGTCATTGACATCGTTGATTTTAACAATGATATTAGAAATGTAAAAGAGTTTCAATGGTGCTGTTAAAACCATGAGTCTGGGACAAAGAACAGTAGTAAATGATGTTCAAAACAAATAATGATGACAAGGAAATCAAAACTTATAACAGTGATCCAAGCAAATGTTGATGTCATGACAAGGAGGTAATGATCAGTGTTACATGGATAAAAGTGTAGTCATATTAAAAATGATCAAACCATTATCACAAAAATGAGGTATCCATGCATTTGAGACTGCCTTTGTTTCAAAGAGACCATTGAAGACAGGAAGAAGCCCAGCAAGTTTCACTGACATTAAGATCTTTTCTCTGATGGTAAACTAGGATAGACTTCAAAAGGTCTACCATGAAGATAGTGGTAATGGAACTGTGATTTCTAAAGCTATGAGTGTAATGATTCAACTAAATATTTCTCTGCTAGAAATAATTACTTCTATGATAAAATGGTTGGAATGCCCTGATAAAATAATCAAATTCATGCTCACAGGGACATGTTTTTAATCACTAAGATGGTCTTTATAGAGTCATGGTCTTATATCTGTGAGGAGAAGAATAGTTCTAATTTATAAATCACATACTGGTAAAGAAAAATAGAGGAGAGAAGAGATTTAAAAATGTCAAAGAATTCAGATTCTATAAAGAAAGCAACCACTCCATTTATTCTAACACAAACAAAGATTCAAGGATATCTTGGGTCTAATTCCCTATTCGCAGATTTTCAGTCAAAATTTAAAATGTTTAAAGGAAACGACATTATAAAGATTCTTCGAAATGTGTCAGCGGTAGATCAAAGTTATAAGGCTAAAGTAGCTTTGGCGCTTCAAATTGCGTGTGATGACAAAATCGTCAGGTTGTTTGCTGATTCAAAAGACAAAGGTTTTGTTGAAAAATGACATTGCATAAACGCTATTCTTTGGAACAGGCAAGGCATTAATGACATTCAACAGAAATATCAGAACTTAAAACCTCCTTCGTATGAGAACTTTAATGGGGAACTACTACAGCCAAATTCTAAGAATACTATCCGAAGGCTAAAAAATCATATGCTGGTGACTAAAAGTTTTCATTACGAATTCGAACCTATTGTCTTAAGCTGGAGTTTGGGAGATCTCCCCTGCAAATTCTGTTACATAAAAAAATTTTTAGGTGTCAATAAATTTTCAAATCATCATTTTTATTTATACATTCAGAGTGACGGTTAGCCTACAGATCAGCTTTCAGAAGTGTCGTGGTTAGTCCCACACTCTTCCTTTGATGTAACTTGGAGGAATAATAGATCTGAATTGAAATTCTGATATTTCTTGTACAAATTTAGATGCGTCTAAGTTTCTTCGTAAATATCTATTTTCTCAACAAATAGTGCATTTTCTTTTTACCGCTTCGCCCTGTTTTGGCATGTTATGTTATGGATTGTTCACTGAGATAACGTTTTCCTTCTAAATTTTAAATTCAATTCACAATTCAGTTAATTATTTCCATGTAAAGTGTAGCATTCTCAGAAAGTATGAAGTTTTCTTGTAGAAATTCAAACAAGTACAATGAATTTAATCTGATTTGATGAACTTCAATAAAAACATTGCCATTCAATATTAACAAATCCAAAAAAACATAGAAAGGAACCTGAATTTTTAATGCAACAGATGTAAAAATGTCTTCTCCTCCCTTTTGCTATGCTATTCACCTGCTTTCCCTGCTCCTCTTTCTTTTTCTTCCCCAAAACTAACTCCTTTAGAGTTTGAAAAGGGGTGCCTATCTCTCGAGGTTGCCTTTGTCATGCCTTAAATTAAGCATGCAAGGGAGAGTTCTTATTCAATTTTGTCTGCCTTCTCTCCCGTTTAAAAAGCCCACTCAAAGATAACAAATGTTTACTCACCGTAACTAAATCCTAAATTTTAGGAATTTAATTTGACTCTAAAAAAAAGAAATGGGTTGTGTCTCTAATACTAGGAAATTTTGGTTTTGGTTTGATGATGTCTCCTCTGAAGCCCCTGATTTACACTTTGATTCTCTATTGGACTTAAGATTTTGTAAATTTTAAACTTTTATTTTAATTATAAATCTAAATCTGTCGGCTCTGGGCCCTTATTATAACCCCCCAAAAAAACATATTTTCCTATTGAAATCCATATGCCAGAGTAGAAATGAAAATCACGACAACACAACTGTTTGATTTTATTTTTTCCTCGAAGAATGAACCCTTAAAATGGTATCACAAAACATATGCACAAAATGATAAGGAATGGAACGAAATGTAAGGGGCATTATTAGAAAGGAGTAAGAAAATTGAGGGAATTGTCAAAGATGGATCCATCATGGAATTTGACAGAGGATTTAAAGAGATAACGTGGAGGCTGGAATAACTTCTAAACGACATGAAGAAAATAGAATGGTTTCTTTCTGTGGTGATATCGAACGGTTTCAACAGCACACTAAGGGCCAACTCTTAGAATTGACTAACTTTTTTGAGTTATATATATATATATATATATATATATATATATATATATATATATATATATATATATATATATATATATATATATATATATATATATATATATATATATATATAGCATCTGGTTTGGATTGTGTCTAATTTTTTATATCAATATTTTGGATTACACTTTTCTATTAGGATGAAGGAAAGTTCGGGGAGGTGAAATATTGGAAGTTGCAAATCTCAAGAGGATACAACGACAAGCCTCATGTTGTTACAACTGTTTTGTTCTTGACATTGATGTAATTCTTCTGTAAGTTTTCTTTATCCAATTAAAAAACATTAAAAACAACAACAAAAAGACTACAAAATGCAAATACAATTTATTCAAATAAAATAGAGTATGTATGTGTATATATAAATCTATGTATAAATATAAGAAAATAAATAAAAACCTTAAAAGATAAGACAAGAAACAAAATTTCTTGTTTACACACATCTTGATCATATCTAAATCACAAATCATGCCTTATAAATCATAATTTTGATACAAAACATAACAAAACACACCATAAAAAAACAAAAACAAAAAATTCATTACAATGTTGTGCATTGGGAAAATTGGATGGAGTATTTATGGGAAAAGTTAATCTCTCTAGAGTTCTTTTCTTTATGGTCGGAAGGGTTGAAAGTGATGAATCCTGCCAAACAAAAAAGTTGTGTCTTTGGCGGAACAAAATAATGTTCTCCCACAATTCACTAACTCATGGGGAATGAACTTTGAGCAAAGGAATTGACTAACGGTCTAAAAGTTCTTTATTTCCACAAATTAGAAAGCCTACAAGTTCATACTGTTAAAAGAGTAAGGGCCCGTTTGGTTGTAGAATTGGGTTGGAATTGAGAATTTCAAATACTGGAATTTTTAAATTCGTTGTTTGTTTTTAAAAATGAATATGGAATTGGATTTTCCAAATTCTAATTTTGGCCCAAAATGAGCATATGAATCTTCCACCTCAAAAGGTGGAATTGGAAAACCAATGCCAATTCCACTTTTTGATAAATCAAATTTTATAAACTTTTCAAGTCTGTTTGCTCGTGTTGATCAAAGTTTATAACTTTTTGGGCTTGTTTTCTCATGTTTGCCCTTGTGCAGAGGTCCACATATTGTATTTGCCCTTATTTGTAGTTTTGTTTACATAAGCTAGTTTTAGACTTTTCTAGAATCCCCTCTATTCACCAAAGTTCCTAGGGTTTGCTGGAGTTGAATCTGCAGACTCTTGGAGATTTTCATTTGTCACCTCTACATTTGGGTTTGATTGTAGTTTGGCATTTATCTTTTGCAGATTTGGAGGTATTTGAGTGTCTATTTGCAAGTGTATACTAATAAAAGTACCGTCATAAAATTAAGGTTAATCATCAATAATTGAAATAGTAACTAAATTAAACCCCAATAGAGCAACTATTTAGCAAAATTAATGATCAATTGAGCATCCTATGGCTCTCTAACTAAGATGTTAATGAATAAACTCTCAGCAAGCTCTCATTAATGACAATTCTAGAATGAGAATGATAAAGATAAACAATGCTATTGCTAATAATTATCAAAGTAAATGCTAATTAAGCTCTCAAATGCCTTTCTAAACTCAAATTGCAAGAGGTTCATGCAATTCTCAGATGTGTGGTTGATAATAATGAAGGATTTTAGCCTCCCTTTTATAGATTTTCCAATGGTAGGGGGTGTAGTTGTGTTTGATCATGGTTAAACCTTAGTTGAGGGTAAAAGCACAATAAGCTATCACCTTTTTACAAAGGAAGAGGCTAACAAAATCAAAGTTGTTCAACTTCAATAGTATAAAAATGACATTTATGTTTAGAATTTGAAGATGATGTAAACTAATTAAATGTGATAAAATAGATGAAGTTTATGATCAATATTTTTAATAATTTTTTTGAATAAGAATTGATATGTTTTTTTAATTTTTAAAGATGATTTTTGAGTTGCTGAAAAATGCTGAAAATTAAATGTCTAGTTCCCACCAAAAAATTATATGTAAATAAATATTTTTTCTCCTAATTTCAAAATATGTCATAGATGACATATATATCTAGTGCATGAAGTAATCAAAATTGGTTTGTGACCTATATTTTCTCTTTTATAAAAATTCAAATTCCAACTCACTGAAATCAACAGTTTTCATCTCGCAACATATTTTTCATAACAAATCTATCACAATAAAAAAAAGAAATATATATATTCTTGAAGAGGACTCTCTCCTCTAGTGCACCATATGTTTTTTTAAATTTTTTTAATATGATTTACTATTTTTTTCTTTCTCCAAATCAACATCTCCTTGACTGTTAAAATACCTACTTGCAATATTTTTTAATTACAATAAACTTGTAGACACGAAAAATTGGCAAAAGGCTTAAATCAATCAAAAGGTGCATAAAATCATCAAAATAGCACGAAAAATCAATAAATGGAACAAAGGCAATTCAAATCAAAGAAAAATTCAATTAAATGATTAAATAAAGCTTGAAAAGGAGAAGAACACTACGAAATTGATTAAATTCAATTAATAACATAGTTGTTGAAATGAAAAATCAAAATGAACATCTTACCCTTCATGGCTAAATTTAATTACTTTAATTAATTAATAAATCTAATTTCCCTCAACAAAGCAAAAAAGAGACAAAATAGACACAAATCACTCACTTTTGTTGAAATGGTCCAGCCTTTTGAAACCATTTAAATGATTGTCCCCTCCTTGTCCCCCCATTTATGGACAAAGCAAAGCCAATTGACCTTACCCAAGCATAACCATGGTTATCTCACTCTACCCCCTATCCTTGGGAAAATCCTATAAGTAGAAAGCATTTAGAAGCATAATTCATCCACTCCATATCTTTGAATTGCAACAAAGCTCTGGCAATTTGCATCCACATCACTCACTTATCATTTTTCATTGCTAATTAGCTTAAATTGCTTTGATTATAGTAGATTATTCATCAAATAGAGCTAGAATTTGATAGAATAGATCTAAATTTGCATATCATATAGCTTAATTCTCATCTTTAGAGTGTCACTAGTGAGGATCATAGCTGAGAGCTTCATTTACCACTTTATTTTAGAGATCCATGAGATATTTAGATTAATTGTGCATTATTTAGATTAGTTTGCTTTGAATAGTGTAATTGTCTTTTAAATCTTGTTATTTCATGAAGGTGTAAATCACTCACACACAAATGACGCCCACCGTGGGGCCCTAGGCCTCAAATTCATCATTATTTTCACCTTATTTGCAAAATTTAGGCTAGAATTGCATGAATTTGCTCGTTGTTTGCAGGTTACAGAGAAGAAATCACGCCTGCCAGTAAAGAAGTCACACCTAAAGCAAAGAAATGTCGCAGATGCTGAATTAAAATATCGCCTATAGTCTGGACTCTTATGCGTTTTAGCCTGCAGAATCACGCTTTTGTGAAAGAAATCACGCGTTCAGAAATTAAACTCTCACATTTTGGATAAAGGATTGATGCCTTTGGTCATTTAAATGTTGCTTAATCAGACTTAAAAAGCCGCGACCGAGGAATCATTTTACGTCTAGTGTGAAGGGAGTACTCTACTTTATCGATTTAATTTCTCGCTATTGTCATTTGAAATGTCTCCTTTGATAAATTAGATATCGCTTTTATAGCATCAGTTTGTCGTGTCTGGTAAATATTTCACGCGTAGATAAGATTTGATATCGCACCTGGTTATTTTAATCTCGCTTGAGCCCCGCAAGGTGACGCTCGCGGTTAAAGTAATCACGTTGTTGCCAAATTAGATCTCGCGTACAGTGTAGACAATGTCGCCTGGCTGCACTTTTATATTTTATCAAAATAATGACTGTTGTCACGTCTGGTAAAGATTTCACGCATAGGTAAAATTTGATATCGCACTTGGTTATTTTAATCTCGCTTGAGCCCCTCAAGGTGACGCTCACGATTAAAGTAATAACATCTTTGTTAAATTAGATCTCGCGTACAGTCTGGACAATGTCGCGTGGACTGTACTTTTGTATTTTATCAAATTGTTAAAATAATGACTATATTCTGACTTCACGTCCATTTTTTTTCTGTCTCAGGAGGATGGTCTGTCATAAGAAAGTTCAAAAACCAGAGAGAAGGCATAACTTAGAGGAGAAATTGATTGTTGAGAGGATAAGAAAGGAAAACCGGGTACACACCACCTTTGTTCTCAACAATGACCTAGAAAGGGATGTAGAGTTATATGCTAAATACATTGCTGTTGTAGATGCTTACAAACAAAAATATGTATCATTAAATTGGGAGTTTAGTCCCTAAGTTTGTAAAAATTTTGCAAATTTTAAAGAAAAAGAAGGCATAAAAAGCATAATCGAAATTGTAGCATTCTAAGCGTTGATTTTGGTTTCTCCTCACTTTGTTTGTTTGTGCCAACTAATTTGCTAGTGGAGGGAACATTTCATTAAGGTAAGGGAAGGATTTGGAGAGAAAATGAGAAAATCTACTACTTAAAAATGCGCCTAGCCTTTGCTAGCATCATTTGAGGTATTTCTCTCATCAAGCTTGCAAACTTCCCTTAAATTGTGGCATTTTCAAAGTTCAAAACATAGTTTAATCATAAAAGGAAAAGAACAAACATTTCAATTCTAAGAACCCCTTTGTCACGGGGTTGAAAAAGAACCAAATTGATTGTGAGTGTTTGGGATAAGGGAGAAGCAATAGGGATATGCTCTTTACTCTTTGAGTGAATCAAATTCCCAAACTTGCTCTACCAAATCCACTTTTCATGCTTTCAAATGAACATGTTTAAAACTTAGTGGGCTCGCCTCCCGAGATTGCCTTAAAAGGGCCAGTGAGAGGGACAGCCCAAAGTGGGATACACTTGCTTTTGCCACGAGAATCTGACCCACTATAAAAAGAAACACGTGTATCCTTAATGGGGTGCACGACAAAAGGATTTTAGCTCTTTCAAACTTCCTCTAGTAGTCTTAATGGATTGCGCAAAATCGTGCTTCGGTGCATGTGGGAAGCCCCTTAACATACTTGGGGGATGAACGGCTAAGATCTATTTTGAACGGAAAACTTACTACATAAGTAAAATAGCCATGTTTATGAACCAATTATGTGCTAGGTAGATTGCGTGGAAGCTATTCTTGTGTTTCAACTCATGAAAACGTTCAAAAATACACACATTAGAGCATTCTAGGGATATGGTACCAAATTGATGTGTGTGTTGAGATTGTTTTTATATTTTCAAACAAGATATTCCAAAGTTATTGATCAAAACATCATTAAGATTCTAAACCATTTAAAATTGATCAAAAACCTTTACCTTATTTCAAAAACTAGCTTATCAAAAGAAGAAGTCAACATACCCTTAAAGTTTGTTCACGCCTGTTCTTACAAGATCACACTCTATAAAGAAAACATTACAAACAGACAAGACCTACAAACGAGAAGAGCTCCCATTTTCGGAGGACACTTTCATTATTTCACGAGTGATTGAAAAACCCGCTAAGGCAAAGGACACTAACAAGATGTTTAGCAGCACCCTAGGAAATACCGATCCTAACAACCAAGGAAACAACATGAATGGGGGTATGGATCCTAACAACAATCAAGGAAATTCTAATAATGGAGGAAGAGATCCTAATTCCCAAGAAGCAAATTCACAAGGCAACAACTTACCTCCTCCTCATAATACAAACCTACCCCCAACTGCGGAAGAAGCCATGGATGAAAAGGCGTTAGAGGCAAGACAATGTCCTTATTTCATAGAACTAATGAAAAAGACCATGCGTATGGATAAAGAAAAATACTTCATGGACTTGATACAAATGGGGGTAAAGCTACCTAAAGATTTTGACATAGAACAACTAAAGCCCAAGGAAATAGAAGACCCTATGGAAGCAATAAGGGAACAATTCAAGGCATTACAAATGGAAATCGACAGTTTGAAACAAAACGGGGCTCCTAAGCCTTTCTCTATTGAAACATTATGTCCTTTTCCATTCGATAAGAGTTTGGTCATGGTGCCTTTTCCCATTAATGTAACATTTCCTAAGTATGATAGGTATGAACATCTGACCCACATGATCATCTTCGGGGGTTTTGTGCATTGAGTCTTGAATTCATGCATGATACAACCTATTTAATGAGACTATTCCCAAGAAGCTTGGGAGGAATGGCCATGGATTGGTTTTCAAAACTACCATCTGGCATCAAAACCTTTGAAGAATTAGCTTCTAAATTCGTGACTCATTACTCCTATAACATCAAACATGAGGTCACAATGATAACGTTATGTAACACGAAGCAACAAGATGGAGAAGCCTTCCTCACATTCTTGCAAAGATGGAGGACTGCATTTGCTAGATATCCAAGAAGTGTACCGGAAAAAGAGAAAATGGATATCTTTATTAACGGTTTAAGCAGCGAATTAAATTATAGACTAAGGATGCAATGCCCTAAAACCTTCCAAGTTTTGATTAATAACGGAGTTACAACGGAAGAAGTGTTGATTAAGAGTGGAGAGCTGAAATTGTACAAGGAAAATAAGAACAACTCTAACTCCAACAACAACAATACCAACAATAACAACAATCAAAATAAAGGTTGGTACAATAACAATAGCCGTTATGCTGCAAAAAATAACAACAAAGGCATTGTTAATGATGGTGTAGTGGAATCCAGCAACTTGAATGTGATTCCATTTGCCCTTACAAAGACACCAAATCAAGTGAATAATACTAATCAAGCATATAATACACCTTCCAACAATAACAACAATGCCAACAAGAATAATCAAGGAAACAAGGATCAAAACAACAAGTATGATAAGTATTTGAAGCCCACTCCTTCAAGACACTTTACACCCTTGGGAGAATCACTTGAAACTGCATTAAAGGCTCTCATGGCTAACAATGTTATTACATTACCTATTATTAAGCCTTATGAACCAGACCACAAGCCGGGCTGGTGGGATGCTAAGAATCATTGTGAATATCATAGGATTCGGGGAAACACTACAAATGAATGTCTACAATTAAATAATGCGGTGCAAGACTTGATAGATAATAACATAATCACCGTTGATGGACCCCAAAATAATGAAGATCATACGGCCTTCAAACAACCTTTTTACAAACATGATAAAGGTGAGTCATCAAATGGCAAGAAACAAAGTGCCAATAATCTCAACTTTGCGCCATCATATGATCATATTGTTGATGCTATAATAATTAATGAACAATCTCAAAAGGAAGCAACAAATGTCATTACAAGAGGGCAGAATTCTAGAATGACTTTACAAGGGATAGTCCCTCAAAACACCAATATCCCACAATCCAACATTGTGGTCAAACAACCTCCTACAGCAGCAAGGCCTTATAGTTTGGTGGATCAATTACAACGTACTCCAGCACAAATCTCAATCTTAGAGTTATTAAAGTTGTCACCAAATCATAAAGAGATTTTAGAAAAAGCTTTAGAAGAGACACATGTTTCTACTACCTTAGGGGAAGAAAAGTTTCAAAATATGGTAGGACATCTCGTGGCTCCTCATTGTCTTTCATTTTCTGATCAAGATGACATGTCTATAACGCATCCTCAAAATTTTCCATTACATATAGAGGTTTTGATCGAAAGGCATAGAGTCAAAAGAGCCCTTATTGATGGAGGGGCTGGTCTTAACATCTGCACATTAAGTCTTGTAAAATCCTTAGGTTTATCTGAGTCTTGCATTGACCCTACAAAGAAAATCACCATAAAAGCTTACGATGAAGCTGAAAGAGCTTCTAAAGGCATGATTGTATTGCCCATCCAAGTGGGACCAGTCAAGAAGGAAACCAAGTGTCAAGTGTTGGACATGAAATTAACTTATAACATCTTATTGGGAAGACCATGGATTCATGAGATGCAAGCCATCCCATCCACATACCACCAATGCATCAAGTTTCCATACATGGGTGAAGAAATCACGATTGGAGGAGACTCAAATCCATTCCAATATTGTAATGCACTCAAACCCTTGCATGAATTATACATTCCACATAATCGTGAAGGAGTTATTCCAAGAATCACCAATGAAGATACACAAAATCCTCTTCAAGCTAGCTCAACTACATCAACTAAGGGCAAAGAAAAAGTGAGCTACAAGGGCCCAAATATAATGGAAAGTCCATATTTAGCACCTAAATTGGAGACAATGATCTACAAACCTACGAAAGAGGAAAAGGAACAAGCTAAAGAAGATCATTACCAACACATGAGTGAGATGATGAACAAATTTGACAAACAATGCAAGATTAGTTCAAAAGGAGTAGGAGAATATTCAGTTTCTCTATTTGACATGCCCATATCTCCCAAATCACATGGTAAACCATCAAAAGAACATCTTCCACATAAGTATAATTCTTATTTTGTGAGGGAAGATAGCAAAGCAACATGGGATAAGGAAGAAGATGAAGTCCTTCAATGGCTTTATCATGATGAAGATAATACCTTAGACACTCCCATGGAAAGAATTCAGCATGTCAATATACAAACCGAACAATATGAGAAAGGATTTGATATTATACAAAAGATGGGATACAAAGGAAGAGGACCCTTAGGTCAAAGAAATAGAGGGTTATTAGAATCTATTGAACCTATTTGGAGGGCAAGTCATGAAAAATCTGGAGTAGGTTTCCAATACAAAGGAGAAAGTTCAAGTCCAATGCATGATTTTCATCCTCAAATAAATGCATTAGAATCCGAAGGAGATAGTGATGACTCTCAGGATTATGAATGGGATACTTTATCAGAGGAGTCATGTCAAGATAAAGAAGTCATTTCTATACATACTTATGCAAAAATCCCAAAACAAGAAGCTCCAATTAATGAAGAACCTCCTATTCAAAGGCCTAATATAGAACAAGCATCTAATAGTGGAGCATGGATAGAAACATTTTGGACACCTTCAGAGGAGGGAAATTCAAATGTTAGTTTTAAGCCACTTGTGGCTTTTCCCACATTGTTTCCCGTAGAGGTTGACGAGGATTCGAGCGAAGGGGACTTTGACCCTGCTTCCATGGATCATCTTGAGGAAGCCCACATCATAGATCTAAACAATACAATGTATGAACCCTCAAACAAAGTCATGTCCATAAATCCTATTGATGATACCTTACCCAATAATTCCTTAATTTTGATGCACCCGGACCTCATTGATTGGGATCAAACCAAACCACATGACATACTTTACTTCCCAAATGACCAAGCAACAAACCAATACCTCAATGCGGTTGAACCCTCTTTCACCAACGAACTCAATGCAGACATAATGACAACAACAAGGGTCCAATCTCTTAGTCAAAAAAATAAAAAAATGAAAATAAAAATAAAAATGAGAAGTTCTATTGGTGAAAACCCAACTGTGGCACCATTAGAACCAAAAACAATGAAAATAAAAGACGTTTCTTTTGGTGAAAACCCAACTGTGGCACCATTAGAAGAGAGATTGGATACTTTGCCTGAACATGAAGAAGAAAGGTCATCTATTCTTATAGAACCAACAGAAAAAGTTAACATTGGTACGAAAGTAGATCCAAAGATCATACACTTGGCTACATCACTTACATCTCTTGAAAGAGAGGACTTTATCAAATTCTTCCAAGAACAACAAGTGAATTTTGCATGGTCATATGCCGACATGCCTGGACTGGATCCTGATTTCATAATGCACCATCTGAATGTTAGACATGGAGTTAAACCTGTGAAGCAAAAACTAAGGAAAATGCACCCACATGTGGCTCTCCTAGTCAAGGCAGAATTGGAAAAATTGTTAAAGGTGGGGTTCATAAGAACAATAGCATATGCTGATTGGATCTCTAACATTGTGCCAGTTACTAAGCATGATAAATCTATCCGTGTGTGTATGGATTTCAGAGATTTAAATCTTGCATGTCCCAAAGATGACTTCCCATTGCCAAGCATAGATACCATAGTGGATCTGACAGTAGGTCATGCAATGTACTCATTAATGGATGGATTTAGTGGCTACAATCAAATAAAGATTGCTCCCAAAGACCAAGAAAAGACAGCATTTACTTGCCCTTAGGGTACTTTTTGCTGGAATGTCATGCCCTTCGGTCTTAAAAATGCTGGAGCTACATATCAAAGGGCCATGACAACTATTTTCCACGACATGATGCACACTTTCTTAGAAGATTATGTGGATGACATTCTAGCAAAGTCCCACAATAGAGAAGAACATTTACAAATCTTAAGAAAAATATTCATTCGATTAGAACAATTCAAAGTTAGATTAAACCCAAAGAAGTGTGCCTTTGGTGTCCAATCTGACAAGTTATTGGGTTATATAGTATCAGCAAAAGGAATTGAAGTTGATCCTGAAAAAGTACAAGCCATTCTAGAGATGGAGATTCCAAGAAACATTAGCCAAGTGAGGTCACTAAAAGGAAAGATTCAATCAATAAGGAGATTTATATCTCAATTAGCAGAAAAGTGTCACTCCTTCACCAGATTGCTACACAAGGACACTACATTTATGTGGGATGAAGAATGTGATAAGGCCTTCACTATTTTGAAGACTTATTTGATAAACCCACCTATTCTTATGTCACCTATTAAGGACAAAGAACTATTATTATACATATCAGCCACAGAAAGGTCTCTAGGCATATTGTTGGCACAAGAAGATGAGCAAGGAAAAGAAAGGGCAATCTACTATCTTAGTAGAACCTTAATAAAATATGAACTAAATTATTCATTCATGGAAAGAGCATGTCTAGCAGTGGTCTTTGCATCTCAAAAATTAAGACATTATATGTTGATGCATAAGATCAAATTAATTGCCAAGATTGATCCTCTCAAATACTTGCTAAGTAAAACTACCTTAACAGGTAGAATAGCAAAATGGGTCATGATCCTAAGTGAATTCGACATTGAATATGTTGATAGAAGAGCAATTAAAGGACAAGTTATAGCAGATCACTTAGCAGATAACCCAATGGAGTCTACACAAACCATTCAAATTGAATTTCCAGATGCAACAATTGTCAACATAGAAGCAAAGACATGGAAATTATATTTTGATGGATCTTATACACAAGGAGGTTCTGGAGCAGGTATATTATTGGTTACCCCTCAAGGGTACACCATTCCAAAGTCCTATAAACTCTTATTTCCGTGCACCAATAACATAGCGGAATATGAGGCATTAGTCATTGGCATCAAAATGGCTTTGGAATGGAATATTGCAGAATTACAAGTGTATGGGGATTCCCAACTCATAATCAATCAGGTTAATAATGAATACAATACCAAAGATATAAAATTGATGAAATATAAAACCTTGATTGATGGATGGAAGAAGTACTTTGCTTTGATCACATTTGAACAGATTCCAAGAGAAAAGAATAGAGCAGCAGATGCCATGGCTACCTTGGCTTCCTTATTACAAAAACCAGATCAAAATGAGAAGTATGAGTTCTTGGTGGAAGAGTTGGTAAAACCGGCATTCAACCTTCCTGACACCCAAATTGTTGCTCTTTTACATGGACATGACTCTCCTTGGTATGGACCCATCTATACTTACCTTAAAGACCAAGTACTCCCCGTAGACCAAACTCGTGCCCAAAAATGTAACTTCATACGCCAAGCCGCCCGTTACCTAATCCTTTCAGACACATTGTATTGTAAGGGTCTTGATGGGATGTTACTTAGATGTTTACAGGAAGAAGAGTCTAAGTTAGCTTTACGCGAGGTCCACGAAGGCATTTGTAGGTCACACTCAATCGATCTTAATCTAGCTAAGAAAATCCTTCATTTAGGGTACTTTTGGACAACATTAGAAAAGGATGCTTGTCAATTTGTGAAGACATGCAGCAAATGTCAATATCACGGTAACATGATACATGCACCGGCTCAAGAACTACACCCATTCATTACACCATGGCCTTTTTATCAATGGGGTTTTGACTTGATTGGAATCATACATCCTCCATCTTCAAACGGACACAAGTATATCATCACAGCAACAGAATACTTCACCAAATGGGTGGAAGCAGTTCCATTAACAACAGCAACCGGCAAACAAATTTCAATGTTCATATTGAACCACATAATTTGCCGCTATGGTATTCCACATGCTATTATCACAGATAATGAGAAACAATTCAAAAATCAAGATATTGATGAACTTTGCATGACATTCCACATTACACATCATTCGTCATCCATTTATTATCCACAAGGCAATGGACAAGTTGAAGCAACAAACAAAAATATCCTCAAAATATTAAAAAGATCAGTTAACAAATCAGGAAGAGATTGGCACGTGCAAATAAATCCCTCACTATGGGCTTATAGAACTAATATTAGAACACCTACAGGAGCCACCCCATTCTCTTTATTCTATGGAACCGAAGCAGTTCTACCATTAGAAGTTGAAATTCCATCTCTATGGGTTTCATTAAGAGGATTGATCACTGATGAGGATTATAGGATTGCCAGACTGCAACAATTGGAATTGTTAGAGGAACACCAGACTCAAGCTTATGAGCATTTAAGAGTTTATCAAAATAGGATTTCACGCAATTACAACAAACACATCAAACCAAGAACTTTTCAAGTAGGAGACTTGGTATTAAGAGAAAATCCCAAGAATCAAGCTGAAAGGGAAAAGAAAGGAAAGTGGGAAGCTAATTGGATAGGCCCATTTGTGATAGTGTCATCCTTTGGAACTGGAACATATAAGTTATCAGATTGTAATGGTGAAGAGTTACAAGAACCCATAAATAGCATTCATTTGAAGAGGTTCTACACCTAAAGTAGATGAAAGAGTATACAGAGTATCAGATGAGAGAGCATCATAATTATTGTACATAGTTGAAAAGAGATCTTGAAAATACAAAAACATTTGAAAATGGAAAATCCAAAAACATTGGAAAGGAAGAAAGATAAAAAACAGTAGAAAATTGAGCATGAAGAAAGCAAAAACATTTGAAAAACTATCTCTTGGTGAAAACCTAGCAATAGGTGCCAAGGTGATAAGGAAAAATACAAAAAAAAAAAAAAAAAAAATGAAAAAAAAAAAAATGAAAAAGAAAAAGTGCCTTGGTGAAAACCTAGCAATAGGCGCCTCGGTAAAAAAAAAAAAAAAAAGAAAAAAATAGAAAAAAACACCCAAAGGTGAAAACTTGGCAACAAGCACTTTTGGTTTCCTTAAGTCATTTCTTTCCTAGTCACGTGTACATAATGCATCTCATCATCCCATTTGTCCAAACCTTCATTGCATCCGTCATTTGTACATAGTCATAATAACATTTTTAGCATCATCCTTTGCATTGCCCAAAAAGTTGTCAAAATTGATGCATCAAACACTTGGGGGCAGCATAAAATAGATCGGAAAGTGGGTACCTCAAAAAAGATTCAAATGAGCAACATTCAGTCACAAGCAGAAAGGGATCAACATTTTCAGAAGAGAGATCCGATTTTTGTAAACCTTTGATTGATATCATTGTTTACTAACCAAAAAGTTGACTACCACAACAAATCCTTGAGCCTAAATTGACTTATTATTCAGGATTAAAAATCAAACATCATTCCATGATCAACACACTTGGACATATTATTTGAAGATCAGAAAACAATGCAAAACACCTAGATAGATTCTTTGGAAAAGTTGGTTAAAAATCTGTTTACTTACATTAATTCAATTTGTATCAAGTCTTTTTAGCTAATCAATGATGTTCGACTAGATTGGCAATGATGGAGACATGATATTTTTCTTGACTATGAAGTGAATGTTTGGAGGAAGATTCATTGCCTTATGAGAATTCATCTAAAGACATGGTCATCAAAGAACCATCGAGGATTATCTTATAAAACAATGAGTTAACTTTTGTTTGTTTATGCAACCAGATACTTTGGATATTTAGATTCTTCATATCTAAATGCCAAAATCCACTTGCAACATAGAATCTGACAAAATCGGTATTCGTACTCTCATGATTGTTTGTAATCAGTGATAGTCGTATCGACGAGACCGATGGGAAAGCGAAACGGAGGTTACCATATGAGCAATAAAAAGTGATATTCGTATCATCATGTCAGTGGGCAGTGGTGATTGTATTGACTTCCCAGTCCCAAGTGCTCAATGATGAAAATATATCCTCAAGGCATTTCTGTGCTAAAAACTAGTGACACTTAGGTTAAAATGCATTCATAGAAAAGATAATTGCATTCATAGAAAGGTTAAAATGCATTCTCATGTTAGAATAATTGCACATGCATTTTTTCCCAAGGGCTTCATTTCACATCAAAAAGGGGGTACATAACATCATCAACAAGGTCAAATCAGCAAAGACAACATCACCTCAATATCATCTTTCTACAATAAAAACATGAGATTATACTTTTTTCATTCATTCCATACCATTAATCATTACGTAGATATACCATCGAGGAAAAAAAGGAAATAACCATTTACATGTGCATACATCTAGACAAAGATATAGATTGCATACATGAGAACATAACAAAAACAAAAAATTGCACTCATACATGAAGAAAGAAATGCATCCATCTATCTATATCATACATAAGATACATTGCATCCATAGACACATCCATCCAAAACAAATGCATTAGATAAACACATATAGCAACATCTAAAGGTAATCTCATATATCATCAAGTAAAACAGGAAAGATCATAAATGTCCTCATATCACACGTCTACTCAAAACTCAACACATCCAGTATAACAATGATATCATAAATCAATTCTATAATCGCCCATCAACAGGGGCATCAATGTCAAACAAGTATCAAAGTACAATAGAAAGGGTAACACCAAGGTCACAAGAATATGATACAACACCAAGTATCTCAACATCAATACACAACTGATCAACAAGAATACTCATAGCTCAACTCTCGTCACCACTGGGAGTAGGTCCTGGAGGAGGCTGTGGAGGAGGCTGTGATGGAGGCTGCTGAGGTGACTGCAGAGGCGTCTGACCAACCATAGCAACAAGGAGAGGAACCAATGGAGCCAGACCTGACACTAACTATTGAATCATCGAAGACATCTGTGATACCTCTGTCCGTAATGCTCCCACATCTGCTCACAGCTGGATAGTACTAGAACTCTCACCAACCTCGTAGGTACTCTAAGGATCACCTGTATCTATAGGAGCCTTCCCTCGATCATGAAAAAAAGCTACTGGCATCTGCTATGCACCTGTATCCTGACCATCCATGGTAGCCTACGGTAATCCCGCTCCCGTATCTTGTCCTGACACTGAATCCTGCCTAGCAGCCCTCACATGGTCCTGACGATCTACCCTCTGTCTCTGTGCTACTGCAGGAGGAGAAGAAGGAGGAGGTGGTGCCTATATATGTATATCTCTCACTCATCCTCTGAGTCTAACCACCACCCTACCTCGTGGTCTACCTCTGTGTCTCCTCCCACCACCGACACCATTATCATCATCATCTCTCCCAGGCACTAGCTCTGCAGGGTCTGTAAATCGAGGCATAGGATGCTCCATCAACCAATCTAGATACTCCTGAGTAATCCCAACATCTCTAATATGTAATCTCATATCCCAGTCCATAAAACCAAGCTGTGATATCTGCTCAATAGCATCATCATATGAAGGCATGTGTCCCCAAGTAGCCCTCTCTGCACTAGAACGAGCATAAACTGTAGATCCCTGAGGCATAGGCTGAATCCGCCCAAATTGCCATAGCACTCTACCTACCAAAAATCTCTCAAGGACAGAATTGATCCTACCAATCATCCATCGAGGAGTAAACATATACGGTAACTCCAAGCCATCCTCTCTCCAATCCTCAACATCGACATATGGTCTCCAATAGACCTCATCCATATCATCAATCTGTCGCTGCCAATACTCCAAATGTCCCAAGTGATGTTGTGTCACCATCCTAGTGTACTACCACGCAAAAGGATACCCTAAAGGTTGGTCTCGCTCTGATATCAGACGACTAACTGGTAAATGCTCCCATATCCAAAGCTGCAAAATGTGAATCCCAGCAGATAAAGCAGCTGATCTCCTATAAACCACCTCATGCAGATCATGGTATAGTTGTGCAAGCACACAAGATCCCCAATCAAATCGTCGAGGTTGATGTAGCAAGTCCTCGATAATCCTGCCCCAACCCACTGAAAACCCGTGACCCTGACGATCAGGTAGTAACATGCCACCAATAATAGCACCTAACATCGCTAGTAAAATAGGAAATGAAGCAAACTAAGCCCATAGGATGCAATCATCACCAATAGAAGGATCTCCGAATACTCACCGACAATAGGTCCCATCATACACTGCATCATAATATACTATCTCCCCATGTGTCAGGATCTGCATCAACCTATACACATCCTCAAGAGTGATAGTCATCTCTCCCTGTGGCAGCCAGAAAGTGTTTGTCTTAGAGTGCCAACGCTCTGCGACAGCGGTAATCAAACCTCAGTTCATCTGGAACCGAGGAAGCTCTAATACACATAACAAACCACAGTGCCTAATCAATCGCCTCTCGACGTCAGTCAACTGCTCTCTAAGCTCCATCACCCAATGTGGCACAGTCCGGAGGTACAGAACAGGGACATCCTCCTGTTTAATCAAAACAATGGAATCACATGAGTAACCTAATGTCAGGAAATCAAACAATCAATCATAGTCATCAATTTAAATATACCTATCAGATCTACCAATCCTAACTCTAAGCATTGAGGAAGGATGATCCTAGTTTTATGTCTCTAAGCATTTGAGAATAAAATGAATGGACGATTAGACCCATGACCTATCATTTGTGATGAAGATTGATTTACCTTATCCTTCGATATCATAGTTACCAATGTCCTAATTCATTGGTGAAATCAAACAAGGGGAACACCCTAACTGAACATTCGATCAAATTCATTGAAGTGATCGATATCAATCAGGTTGACGTAATCGAGCAATCAGATGTCATAACAAAGTCTCAAGCAACGAAATTTTTTTTTTTCACTTACGCGACTTTTAATTCAAGCGTAATTTCTTTTACCAAGGGTGACATCTAATTCGTCATACGCGTGATTTTAATCATCTGCGTGACTTCATTTGACAAACGCGATATAAGATTTACCTAAGGCGATATTTTATTATCTAGGGTTTTTCACGCGACAAACAATTAAAATGTTTGAACCCTAAGCAATACCAAATTTTCCGCATGCGATAAAAGATTTTCTATAGGCGTAAACAGAGCTACGGAAGGCGATACTGAATTTTCAAGAAGTGACATTTTATTTTTTCAGGCGTAACTAAATTGCACGGAGGCGACATTTCTTTTATAAAACGCAGAATTAAAATTTTAAAACGCATTAAATGAAGTCATAAATGTAGTTTTAGAAACATAAGGAAAATATGAATGACATACCAGAGGACCATAGTTCGCTCTCCAACCAAACCGGCGCACTCTCTCAAACCGATGCTCGCAATGTGGGACCACCATTGTGTAAAAAGGGCTAAAATCAGAGCTAAAAATCTCAAAAGGGAAAGGTGAAAATGAATAGTAAAATGAGGGGTTTTACCCTATTTAAGGTGAAATTGGCCCTAATAAAGACTTAAAAATGCACTTTGGACCTATTATATGACATCTACATTAGCCGGGGCATAAATCAAACTTGCTTATTTCTTTAAAACGGTATCAGAAATCAAAACATATTCCAACTAATCAAAATTTTTCAAATCAAGGAATTAATATGTTTTATTTCTAAGGGGGCATCAGAGTATCAAATTGGCATCACATCAAAATAGCATATCAATTTATCATATCATATCAATTTCATATCAGGAGGCAAATCAGTATCAGATCAGTTTACCATATCATCTCAAACCTATCAACATATCAGAAATCAGTGAACCCAAGACCTATCATCAAACCAGGACCCATATCATATCAGAGGCATCAGAATCATATCAGCACCATCATCAGAGGTACATCATCATCATCAGGAAGTACATCAATTAGAACGATCAGAGGCATATCAGAACCAGGACCTGAATTAGATCATCATACTAAGGGAATCTTTGAATCAGTGTTCTTCACACATTGATCCAAAGAGGGGCATTTGTAGACACAGAAAATTGGCAAAAGGCTTAAATCAATCAAAAGGTGCATAAAATCATCAAAATAGCACGAAAAATCAATAAATGGAACAAAGGCAATTCAAATCAAAGGAAAATTCAATTAAATGATTAAATAAAGCTTGAAAAGGAGAAGAACACTACGAAATTGATTAAATTCAATTAATGACATAGTTGTTGAAATGAAAAATCAAAATGAACATCTTACCCTTCATGGCTAAATTTAATTACTTTAATTAATTAATAAATCTAATTTCCCTCAACAAAGCAAAAAGGAGACAAAATGGACACAAATCACTCACTTTTGTTGAAATGGTCCAGCCTTTTGAAACCATTTAAATGATTGTCCCCTCCTTGTCCCCCCATTTATGGACAAAGCAAAGCCAATTGACCTTACCCAAACATAACCATGGTTATCTCACTCTACCCCCTACCCTTGGGAAAATCCTATAAGTAGAAAGCATTTAGAAGCATAATTCATCCACTCCATATCTTTGAATTGCAACAAAGCTCTGGTAATTTGCATCCACATCACTCACTTATCATTTTTCATTGCTAATTAGCTTAAATTGCTTTGATCATAGTAGATTGTTCATCAAATAGAGCTAGAATTTGATAGAATAGATCTAAATTTGCATATCATATAGCTTAATTCTCATCTTTAGAGTGTCACTAGTGAGGATCATAGCTGAGAGCCTCATTTACCACTTTATTTTAGAGATCCATGAGATATTTAGATTAATTGTGCATTATTTAGATTAGTTTGCTTTGAATAGTGTAATTGTCTTTTAAATCTTGTTATTTCATGAAGGTGTAAATCACTCACACACAAAACTATATCTAACTAAAACACTATAAAATCTATATGAGGATATTCTTGACTCTGATTTCTACAAAAGGGTTTTTTTTTTTTTTATATTTAAAAATATCATTAAAATTATTAAGAGTTATTGAAACGCCACTTTTCTGAAATAATTTTAATTTTATGGTAATTGGACCCAAAGTGGTATAAAACACGCATTTAATAGATATTTTCAATTGAAAAAGTTAAAGCACTTATCTAACTTAGCTAGAATGAATCTAGCTAGACTATATGTTTGACCAAAATTAATTTTTAGTTAGAAATACTAAAATTCAGCTGTGCTGATAAGTTAGCCTAAAAGGTGACACCTGATTGTGCTTTTACCCTTGAGTCCTTGGTTCCACCCTTTGAAGACAAAGCAAAGTTTGTGTCCTCAAAGCTTGGGACAAGTAGACAAGATGGATGGCTAAGATTCTCTTTCACTTTGAGTGATTGAGATTGAATTTGGCTTGATCCATGTGAATGTCTTTCCTCAAATCTCATTGGTTGCCCGGATTTCCTCTCCTTTTGGGTTGTTGAGAGTAATTGAGATTTATTAATTGATTTATTTTAGCCATGTACCCCTTGAATGGGTTGAATTTAATTTAATCCAAGACTATATAATTATTTGATTTAATTATATTTTGATTTGATTACACTTCATTAAAATGCTCTCAATTTTGATTGATCTTGAATTAGGATTTGATTTTCATTTTGATTGGCTAATTATGCATTGTGATTCAATTGATTCAATTATGTCCTTGATTTGCTTTGATTTAACTCGATTTGCTTCGATTTTCTTTGATTTAATCTTTGTCCATTTTTAGGTGATTACAAATGCCCCTCTTTGAGTTGACGTGTGAAGCATGTCGATTCAAAGAATACTCTGATCTTTCTTGATGATAGGTCCTGATTCAATATTGGTCGATCCTTGATGTTCGTTTGATGGTCTTTTGATGGTCGATCTTTTGATTTTTGATACGAGATTGATGTAGATATGATCGATATGAAACTCTCAATTGATATGGTTCTCTAATGATCGTTCTGATGATTAATCCCTAATATGATGCTTGATTTGATGATTGATTTTGATGTGATGCCCCATTCATTTGATTACGAAAAATTTTCTGATAAAAGCTTTCGCTTTGATTTGATGAGCGATCTCTTGATTTTCGATGATGTTACTACTGATTTTGATCTGATTATGATATGATTGCATGCCCCCTCGGGAAATGAATCAAAATGATTTTGGATTATTTGGTTGAGAATGGCAAATTTTGATTTGTTTCCTGATATAGAAATTTGGAAATGCCTCGATCATGAGAGCATTTGATGAGAAAAGATTTGATTGATAAGATGTTGATGCTCTAGATAAGTTGATGATGGTTTGGTATCATTTGATGTCAATCACAATCACTTGGTTGATGTTGATGTCAATATGATAGGATAATATGCTCATGGGTTGATATTTCACTCTCAAGATCTAGAGAGACAAAACAATGATTTTTCTTCCTCATGATATAGAGTTAGGAGATTTGATGTGCTCAAGATGAGCAAATGGATGATAAGATAACTTGATTGATGTTAGATGATCAATTGGATGATTTGACTTATTGATATTTGATACATGATATGATTAGATGTTTTGATGATATGGAGTTGTGGATTGATATAAGACAAGGTGATGAATAGGATTAGGTTGTCCCTATTTGATTAGCATGATTGCTTGTTGAAGATATCCTTGATGAAGCATGAATCATTTGATGGATCATACATTTGATAATATATCTTGATGACATTGATGTACCTTTGATGATATTGATGTACCTTTGATGATCATATTGAGCATAATTTTTGATGATGGATATTTCAGACATTGATGATGTTGATCAAGACTTTGATTATATGGATGGACATTTGATGATGTAGATCAGGACTTTGATTATACATTGATGGAGATTTGATGATGTAGATTTCAAGAATTTTGATGATGTACCATTGATGATATCATTGATCTTTTGATGTATCTTGATTTGGTCTTTTGATGATGATAACTCCACCCCCTTTAGCTTTCCTCTTGCAAATTAATTTTTGAGCTAAGAAAGGCAAATACATTAAATGCATTTAATCTAAGATGTATGCAACTAACTGTCATTATTCAGGATTAGGAAGCTTATTTGCATCATCGAGCTTTTGGAACATGAAATTGGTACGACCCTCACTAGTTCAACCATGATGATATGAATACCTCTTTCCTCAGATTTTTGCAATTTTAAGTAAACAGATAAAGAATTGATCCCTCTCATATACAAATGTCCTCGATGATTCTTTGGTGATCATGTCATTAGATGGATTCACATACTGCTATGAATCAACATGGCAAGCACTCAAGAAGAAATCAAGAAAATATCATGTCTTCATCGCTCATCTAGTCGAATACTTCATCGATTTGCTAGAAAGACATGATTCCAAAAATTTAGTAACACTTTGAACATTTTTTCTTTTGTTTGTAGATCCATATTTCAAAAACTTCATCCACTTTGATCCTTAGTTATGTTTAAGCTTTTTAGATTTTGATCTAATTTGATTAATCTTTTTAGATTTTGATTTGATTTGTCAAATGTTGTTGTTTAGATCAAGTATTTGGATGTGATATGTGATATTGTTAAATAAGTTCAAGTCCAGCCATTTTTCAATAAGTTCGTTGTAGAATATCCTCCATTACCTATCACAATGTACTCTATATTAACCATATTTAAATTTATTTTTTTTAAAAACAAACTTATTCCAATTCCAATTCCAAGAACGAAACACAAAAAATGCATCTTCTCACTCGTCTTCCAGGTGAACCAAACGGTTCTAGCCATAATCCAAAAACTATTTTCTGGATTTAAAACTTCTTGAATTGGCTAATTCTAGTATTACAAAATTCTAACATTCTGTAATTCCAGCAACCAAACGAACCCTAAAAGGTTCAAGCTGGAAAAACACAAAAGGTTGAGATTTCTTGTCAAACTAAAAGGTAAAAACATTAAATGAATAATTAAGTAAGTGTTTTCTCTTTTCAGAATTTAGTTCTAAAAGTTGTTGAGGTTAACGACCATTAAAAAATGTGGATTAGCCATGAATAAAAATATTCATGTTAGATGTGAATTTTTTGGAAATAATCAAAGAACAAAATCAAAACACGAAATATATTGTGTACATCAACATAATGTTTAATTACTTATTCCTCAATCTTTACAAGTAAATTTGCTCAATATCCCCAACTATCTGTTGTTGTGAAGAATAAATTTAGCAGTGCGATCATGGGACATCAGTAGGAATAAAATGAAGTTAAGGTGATTTCTATTTACATATGACACACAATTATCATGTGATTCTTAACTAAAATAAAATTAACACAATTCTAAAGGTAATTCTTAACTAAAATGAACTTAAGGTGATTTCTACTTTCATATGACATAATTATCATGTCATTCTTAATTTAAGGTACTACAGTAGGCAATCTCCTCTGAGACAACAATTCTATTTTCATATCATACACAATTATCATGTCGTCTTTAATTTGACATACAACTGCAACTTTATTTCTTGCAACTCTATATAGAAAAATCAATCTAAATACCCCATAACTATATAATCTAGAATATAATTTTAATACTAAGAATTATAAAATTTCTTAGCATCAACCTGCATATTACACATCTTTTCATAAAATACCCCATTATTCCATAAATATTCTTATCCAAGTTATACACGAACACGGCTAAGCTCCCTACAAAATGTATTCTTGACCAATTTTTTTTAAAAAAAATTGAAAACACAATAGATTTTTGCAAAATTTTCACCTATGTTCTTCATGATCTGCATATTTTGTGGTTGAAAACCACAAAAAAATGCAAAAAAAAATCACTGTGTTTTCGCGAATCTAAAAATCAAAGTATGACATTTTTTTTTGTCTTTGGTGTATTTTGTAGGGAGCTTACTTGCAACCATTATAAACTATCCTATATATTTTAGCACATGTTATTTCCACAACGATGCAAACACCTTAAGATATGCTAGTGATAATGTAATGCACTTCAATCGTGGGTTTGGCTCAACTTGCGAGATGAAATTCATTGTCATTAGGTACCTAGTTATGTCTTATTCATACCAACTCCAACTCAATTTTTACAAATTAGAAACAAATACATTAAAAAATGTAAAACAAAATTGTTGAATATTTTTGTAAAATGGCATGTGTAGATGTTCTCTATAGCAATTGGCTTTCCCGACTTAAATTTTTTCATCGCCAAGTCTTCCCCTTTTCCTCCCATGCTCATGGACATGTGTTGATGGCACATAAATTCTAAAAGTTTCAACATCTCCATTCTCCAACAAGCTTGCAATGTTGACATGTGTCAACATTGCGAGATCTGAGTGCTTCACCATAAGACCATTTTTAAATGTTTATGTCGACATGACATCTATCAAATTCACACTACAATCTAAGCTTGAGGAGCTCAATTGAATATTGATTTTAAAAGAACATTGCCAAATGACAAAAACCAAGCATTCTCTATAGGAGGAATCAGGCAGGGGTACCATGAGGGGCGCTTAAGCTCTATTTTTTAGGAAGAGGATGGTTCCATGAATTTTTTTTTGTTTGGCTATAGGATTATTTGGAATCTTATCCTTCAAAATAGGATCTCCTACATTTTAGCAAGCGTGTGGAAAAGGAGTGGGGCTAGAAATTGCCCCACTAGCTTAGGAATGTTTTTTTGCTATTTGTCAAATATTTAATTTCAAAATTTTCCTAAAAAATGATTTTAGTGGGAAAATAGTTTTTTTTTTTTATACTTATTTTTCTTATGCACAACCACCAACTTCCATAAATATCAGAGTTTAAAATTTTAAACTGAACTCTACTACAAAATTCATGGGACCACCTCCTTTAAAATATTCTTTAAAAGTAGCAAGCAACTCCAACTCTATTTTTTAGGAAGCTCCCTTCCATGGGACCCTAACCTTAATATGTTACCTTCTCATGATGTGGTGAATTTGGTTATGAAAAGTGCAACTGACATTCATGCCACAATCATAAGAATCAATGATAAAAAAATATTTGGCATAGAGATAGTTGTAATGGCTGCTATGATTAAATGATACTGAAAGAGTGCATAGAAAATAGGAAAATGATCTATAAAATCCCCTAACTGATTGTAGAAACAAGGTTCTAGTTTTTTAGTAGAATCTTTCCATTCTGGCTAAAAGAGTTTGGTGTTTATCTTTCTAAGAAAATTTCAGTGTTTAGCAAGAGATGTATTTTGTAAAATGTGTAATGTGTGACCTATTTTATGACCTTAGCATGTTTTCTCTTAATAATGTATTGGGACCATGTCATAGTTGTCTTTCTTTTGCTAATTATCAATCAACATCTTTTGTGTTATTAATCTTTGTATCAAATCTTATTTACTAATGTTGACCTCTTTGTCTTCAACTTATGTTGATGAATTGTGGATCATGCAACCTTTTTTCTCTTATGTTTTTCTCTAAGATAGAAGTTGAATTGTATGTGTCTTTATTGGATTCCTGTAGGTGCTACCCATGGTTATAAGCTAAATATTACACTTTGTGTTCTTGCCACTTCTTGTGTTTTGTTCACCTTTCCATTAATGAAGGGTCTATAGTGCATCATATATTCTTTTATAAAGGCAATACATCCCTTAATTGAAAGGTTTTAAAATATTGTACGAGATTTCTAGAGAGGTTTTACAGTGTTGCAAAAGCTTCGTATGAGTGAGTCACCCCTTATCTAGCTTCTACTTTAATTTTTTCTTTACTTTCTACAAAAGCCATGAGAACAAAGATCAACATTTTAAAACCACAGAGGTCATTTCACAAGGTGCAATCGGCCCCACACCTATGAAATTTCCCAATAGTCGTTATTGAGGCATGAACCTCTTAGGGATCAACAATATGCCTTAATCCTTAGGCAAATTTTGTTGTTGATCTATAATTGTATAAGGCTAGCTCATGTTCTATAATCAGGTTGAAAAAGTGATATGAGTTTCACATAAAACTCTCTATAAAAAATCATGTAAAAACATGTTAGAGTATATATTCACGATATTATATATTTTCTATTATACCTTTTTTAAATGCTTTACCCAACAAATTATTTTGGGATCTATTAAAAATTATCTCCCAGCTATGGAAAATGTGTGGATAAATATTTCTTTTCATTTTCTTAATTTATTTTAAAAATCACACATGTAAATGAATGTGGTATAATAATACTACTTAGTAGATTTGTTGTAGTTGAACTTGATTCAATGGCGTGTTATAAAGTCTTCCATAATTTTTCTTAGATCTGTAAATATTCTTTGTGGGTGTAATGTAGAACATTCTTGTGCATGCATCATTTGATGTTCTATAGATAAAATAACCCTCTTATCTTGATGTTTAGCTCCAAAAACTAAATTTTGAGTGAGAGAAATTATATCAACTTTTTCAAATTTACATATTATCTATTTTTTGAAACTAGTAATGACTATTGAGTCATTATAAGTTTTAATTATGATTTTTCTATACTTTTTAAAAAAAAAATTATTTCACTTTAACATATATGGTCCAAATCTAATTATGAGAATTGAATCGTAGGTTAGGAAAGAAAGTTGTGCAGTGAATGTGATCAATATTTATGGCAAATTGTGTACCTCAAAGTTAGTATAAAAAACAATTTGTGTAATGAGGATATTAATTTTTCAAAAAAGTATACTTACAGTTTAATCTTTTGGTTCAAATATGATTAATAAAGTAAACGATTTGAAATGGTGTTTGAAAATTGTGATCTCAAGACGAGATCAAACAAATTACCATTGGATGGAATTTTTAATAAAAATATTGGTATATGCTCCGTTGGCAATGTCAGCACATGGGAAAGATGACGAACTTTTTAGGCAATACATGCATGTGGCGAGGTCAGCTCAAACTTGATGAAGCAATTTGGGTTGTTGAGTGCAAAATTTGGTAGGGATGGTGTTTAGAAATGGTGAGGATCTCATACTTATCTGGTAATGGTGTGGAGGTTTTTGGTTCCCTCATGCGAAAATAAATATTTCATGAACACAAGACTTGGTGGTCAGATCAACTTATGAATGTATGGTAGGGAAAAAAAATTGTTTTAAAAAGACTAGGAGTACTATAATGTTTGGTGGCCTTTGAGCTTACATAAGTGTAATTCATGGGGTGAACAGAACGTGAGCATCTGAGATGTTTCTTGCACCCTAGTTTCACTCATCTTTTGATGAATATAATCTACTAAGATTACTTATAAAACAAGTGACGCAAAGCGTTGGAGTTCATGCCAATGCATTATGCTCAGATTTTATAGAATCATTGAGTGTACTGCATAGAATTTATGGATTAAAAACAGAGGTCTGTTAAAATATAAAATACCGTTATTTTGATTTATTGTGAATAACATATGGTGGCTCTTAACAAAATGATATCAATAATAAATACAGTGATATATAGAAATTTGTAAAATTAGTGAACATTGTATTGTAATTTAATTATTTCCATTCTATTAATATTAATATTGCTGGAATTGACAAGTATTAGAACTTATGAGAATAAAATACAGCAAGCAGAGAATTATTTGCTGCAAGTTCATTTTTGTTTTAAAAAAACTGAAAGATTTAAAAATTATGCTCTTGGATTGGACACAAGTTGGCATCGATACCTTTCAAGTCCGATTTCTCTTAAATCCACAATTTATGGTATTTCAGGTATTAGATTTTACTCATGTTTGAGATATCTGTCCAATACTAGTTTTAGATTTTAGGAGTTAACTGTTAAATGCATTTTTGTAATTCAGTTTGCACTAGTGACAGGGCTGTAAATTTTACATCTGCAGGTCATGGATTGCGAGGACGGCACGAGTTCGAACTCCAGGAGCTCATTTTAAACAATAAAATGACCTTTCACTTCTGAAATCAGCGTACCATATCTACTTGCAGCTTGATATTTCTGTATTATATATCGTTGCAGAAGCGCATGAAGGCTTTTTGCAGAGGTCTAGATTCGGCTTTTGGGTAAGGAAAGTGCCAGGTTTTCACTGTCTTAGCAACATATATACATTTTTGGTCTCGAAAATGTTAAAAAACTTTGTACAACGAAATGAAAGAATTGCTACCTGCATAAGAGTATGGTCCTGGTTTTGTGACCGCTCGAATTTGTTCTTAGAGTCAACAAAGAGGAAAAAATATAGGATTTGCATGCAGAATTGCATCAAAATAAAATTAAAACAGAAAATTTTCCGTTAAAATTAGATAAATAATGCTTATATAGCCAGTGATTTGTTACTAAGCTTAATATTTCAGAGTTGTTCAGGATATTTTGTACGGACCAGCGAGAAGTAGAATCCAATGACCCTCTATAACATGTTGAAGAGGTTTATCACTTAGATATTACTGGCCTTCTTGTTTGGAGTGTCACAGTTCTTACAATACTACCTCACAGCCCATAGTTCTTTGCTTGGGGTTCGCACTCCATCCCTGATAGCATCATATTTTCTGGACATCCTATTGGGTATTCCATGAATTTTTTCCAATCCTATTCATGTAAACTTCTGTGTATCACCCACTTTTGTGCATGACAGTGAAGGATGAAGGAATTTAACATGAAGAATTTCCATGCTAGTAGCTGAGATTGGGCGTCCCTTTCTATTTCCAATTTTGAAAGTTTGTTCCGTTTTGGAGAGCTAAAACTACATTACACGCTTCAGGGGCGACGCAAAAGAAGAGATTAAAAGTCTTACCTTTTCAGTCGAGTGCAAGGAAGCAAGAAGAAGTTTTGAGGGTAGCGTGACGGGGAGCAAACGGCGGCCTTCGCGAAGTGTTTCTGTGACAGAAAAAACAATCACATTACTCTTCTTTCTCAGTGTAAAGCGTAAAGAACTCAGTCTATATTGCAAAAGAAAACTCACCCACAACGCAAAAGAAGAAGATACAGCTTGAAATTCTTAATTCTGTGTCGACTCAAAATATCCTGCCTATTTGCAAACCTGCAAGCCAGATACTAAAAAATGCATTAACAAGATACACTTATAAGTCTGGGCGGCTACTATGAAAACCTTAACCAGAACGAATGAAGTAAAATATGAGAGGCTTAAAAACTTACGCTTCAGCAATCCTGTTCAGGTGTTAGGAAAAGGTGGATTGGAGAGCGTCACACAACCACACGTGAATTGATAGAGAATTCGTAATGCTCTTTAATGCACTTAAATGGTATGCATAAGACGTGTCTACGTGTTGGGCGTGCGTACTTTGCAACCATTTCATCTCTATCACCGCCTTCGCCGATTAGGTGAATGTTTAATGAAACAAGTCCCTTTTTCTCGCTGCGTGGCCATTATTTTTTCGAGAAGGAGACGCAAGCAGGCACACAAAAAGAGGGCGAAAATGACACGCTTCTTTGCTCCACTTAATTTTTTATTATTTTAGACCCTTTTTTTGATTTAATTCCTTACGGAAAATGTCACAACCAATAGAAAAACTAATAATTAAGAATTTAATAACAATGAAATAAATATATATTTGAAAACTATTCAATAGAATTTAATAGTAAATGCTGATTGGTGGGAAAAAACTAAAAAATGGCACCTACTGGTGCCAATAGTATCATGCCAAAGGCATGAACTAAAAATAGTACATTTTAAAATCCCTATAAAGATCCTAGTCATTCAAATACATTATTTCACCAATAATTATTTTGACCTCATCTTGAAATCGCAACTTTCAAATGCCATTTAAAATCATTTACCTTATTTTAGTAGTCCATTCTAAACTATGATTAAATTCTCATAATTATATTTGGACCATATATGTTTGAATGAAAGAAGAAAAAATAAATTAGAGAAAAACCTTAATTTAAACATATAATGGCTCAATAATCATTCCTAGTTTCAAAAAATGGATAATATGTAAAAAATTTAAAAATAATAAAATTTCTTTGAGCTTAAAACTTGGTTTTTGTAACTAATCATCCATATAAGAGGGTTATTTTATCTTTTGAATGTTAAATGATACATGAAGTACAAGCATGCTTTATATTACATCCACAAAGAATATTTAAATATCTAAGAAAAAAAATAGAAGACCTTTATAACACACAATTGAATTAAGCATGATGTCACGGGTTGTAGTCGCAAAGGGCTTGATTCTTGCTTCACACCCTAACATTTCAAATGCCAGAGAGCCCACGTAGGGTTCTATAGCCTCGACGGTCTTCCCTCCTGCAGTGCCTGGGTGCGGGAGCGTTCCTCTTGTGGGTGTTGTCTTGGGTCCCTCTAGCTCGCGGGCTCCTTCGATTTTTCCTACTGTTGGTCATGATGCCTCTTTCGTTGATGTTGCCTCTGGTCTGTTTGCCTTTGCTAGAGACCATAAAGTGCAGGGTTCTTATGCTAAGGATGCTTCCAAATCTTTGAATAGGCCTAGGGGTTCTTCTCGTAGAGCGCCTTCCACTACTCTGATTTCTGTAAGTGGTTCTCTTTCTATCAATCTTTCTATTGTTACCGATGGGGAGTTGGATGGTAGATCTGAGATCTTTAAGGAACAAGCTCTAATATGTCATTTTCAAGAATTCTGGCCTAGTCTCCCCCAACTACATGAGTGGGTCTCACAAAGATGGGAATGATTAATATCAGATAATGTTCACATTTTTTCCTTTAACTAAAGGATTCTTTGTAGCCAAATTTGATAGATCTAAGATTTTGTGTGAAAATTTCTTCAGCTGGAAGGAGGATAAATTTTTGCTTATGGTAGAACCCTAGCACCTAGATTTCAATCCCTCCATTGAAGTCTTCAACAAGATACCTATTTGGGTTAGTATCCCCAATCTCCCTTTTCATCTTTGACATGATCCCGACCTAGAGAAGTGGGGGAGGCTTTGGGGGAGTTTTTTTTATAGTGGATCATGAATCTTCTAATATTTTCCATTCTACCCTTGCCTGCATCCTAGTAGACATTGATACTTCGTTGGGTCTTCCAACGAAATTTAAAATTGAATCATCTAAAGCTTCTTGGATGCAACAACTGGACTATGAGGGTATCCCTTTTAGGTGTAGAAAATGTTTTAAAGCAAGTCATACTGCTACTCATTACAGCACTGAATTTAAAAAGAAGAAATTCTCTCATACTTGGTGGAAGGGTGCTTCCATCCAGTATTATACAGTTTTGAAAAGTTCTTCTCAGGTTTTGAAGGAGTCTAATCCTATTTTGGGATCTTAGATGCCTAATGTTGAAGTTGATGGGTTACACCCTATTTTGCCTCTTGTTGATCCTATTGGGATTGTTGATGATGTTGTTTCTGATCATCTTATTGATCATGGACCTATTCTTCCTCTTCTAGCGAATCTCGGGCTCTTTGTTGGTGGTTTTGTGGTTGTTGTTTCTGTCGGATCTGCTAGAGTATTGGTTGTTGAGAGTTCTAGAGATCATGTCCCACTTTATGGGATTAATTCTATCCCTGAGCTGGAAGTCATGCTGGTAAGTCCAACACCTTTGTTGGATGCTGGTTCTTCTGTCTTGAATTCGTTGTGCTAGTAGGAAGAGGTTGCAAGAGTTGAAGATGGTTGGATCACTGTTAAAGGTAAACAATCTAAGAATTTCTCCTCTTCTTTTGACATGACCCTTTGATCCCATAAAAATGGGACTAATGGATAGTGTTGTTGCTATCTTCTTTGGATTGTTGTTTCTCATGGTTCTATTTTTGTAGTGTTCTTGGTTCGATGTAAGGGCTTATTGCCTTTTGTTTTGGGTGATCTATTTCATTTTGGAAGCTTTTAATGTTCTATCTTAAGTTTTTATTTGTTAAAGGGTTTCAGGGCCCCTTCAAAACCTGTTGTTACCTTAATAAATAAAAAATAAAAAAAACACATAATTGAATTAAGTTCAATTACAATAAATTTACTAAGTAGGTAATATTACACTATATTCATTCACATGTGTCATTCTTAAAAAATTAAAATTAAAATAAATATTTATTTACACATTGCCCATAGCACGGGGATAATTTTTAATATCCCAAAACAATGTGTTGGGTGAAGCATTTAAGAGAGGTACAATAGAAAAATGTATAACATTGTGAATATACAATCTAACAGGTTTTTACATGATTTTTTAAAGTGAGTTTTATGTGAAAATCATATAAATTTTAACTTGATTGTAGAACATGAGTCCAAGATAATGTTGGCAAGTTGACTACACTGTTGTATATGACTAGATTTAGTGTTTTCATTATGGAAACAAAGTCATATAGTGTTTTGGAGTCAACGCACATTATCAAAAGATCAGAATTTGGTTAAGTATAGAAGACTAGATAGTTAATAGAGCACCAGTAGATCAGAGCATCAACGCACATGCGTGCGACATAGTTATGGTATGCGCCCTAGAAGATAAGTTGGTAAGGGTGTATTCATGCTAAGTCTAAGAGCGCATGATTAGAAGATATAGTATGGTGAAGATACAGACAGTTGAAGTAGCATAGACAGTGAATGCCATAACAGAATAGAGTATGCAGCCGGTTGTTGGTAATTTGATTAGCAATGATATTATTATTTTGTAAAGGCTATGCGCTTATTGTAATTAAGTTGTAGACATTTAATTATGTTTGTTTGTAAACACGCTTGAGCCAATTCACTTGGAAGCATTGTATGTAATCGGTTATAGGTCAACCTAGTTAATTATTTTGGTAGTGCATATAAATATTAGACGCGCCTTTGTAATAAAGTATGGAAGTTGAAATAGAGATAAGATAAGAAGAGCAAAAGTATGCGAAGAGCACTAAGAATGTATTAGAGCTTTGCAAGAGGTCAAAGCATCAACGCATCAAAGGAACTGATCAAACAAGCAGTGTCATAGCACCAGTTCATTCAGTAGATATAGTGTGTATCTGAGATCAGAAGGTTGTAGCCTTCACCACTTGAGCAGTGAGCTCTAGGACAGTGTGTCCCCACCCCTAACAGGGTTATTGTAAAAGACTCCTAATAGGGTCCAACCCTTGACAAGGTCACTGTACTAAAAGCATTGTAAAGAACAACTCCTAACAGGGTTGCAGATCTTCTAACAAGGATCATAAGACACTAGTGCAGTTCTTAGTGGGTGTCGATTCCCATCGGGGTTTTTACCTATTTGGGTTTTCCCATAACCATATTGGTTTTATGTTTTGTGTTTATGTATCTTGTTTATGTTGATGTTCAATTCAGTACTTAAGCATTCAAGTTAAGTTTCACGAGTAAAAATACAGTGAACACTGATTCACCCCCCCTCTCGATATTCCCATTCCTAACAGATAATACCATTATAGATCAAGAACAAAAATTGTCCAAGGACTAAGACATATTGTTGATCCCTAAGTGACTCACATTTAAATAAGGGTAGTCAGGAAGTTTCATAGGTAAGGGACCTATTGTGCCTTGTGAAATAACCTTTGAGGTTTTAGAAGACAACTCTTTTTTCTCATTGGTTATGGAGAGAGGAAATAATTTTTTTAAGGTAGAAGCTAGACTAAGCGGCGATGCAACAATGAAAATCTTTTGCAACACTTTAAAATATCTTTAGAAATCTTTTACAATATTTTAAAAAACCTTTCAATTTAGGGATGTATTACCTTTCCAAAAGCACATGTCATGCACCATAGACCCTTCATTGTTAGAAAGGTGAATAAACCACATGAAATGATAGAAAAATAAAATATAATGTTTAGATCCTAATAGTGGGTAGCACCTGCAAGGATCCAATATAGTCGCATACATCACAATTTTCACAATAGTTCACCATTTTGGGATTTCTATCACAAATTGTATAATTCATCTTCTATCTTAGAGGAAAATGGAAGAGTGGAAAGATTACATGATCCACAATTCATGTGGATAAGTGAAAGACAAAGAGATTGACATTAGTAAATATGACCTAATACAAAGATGACTAGCACGTAACACATTGATAATGAGAAAAAGAAATGCAATTATGGTATAACCCCAATACTTTATCAAGAGAAAAAGTACTAAGGTCAGAAAATATATCACACATTACAAATTTGACAAAATCAATGTTTTATTGAGCCAGTCATCTATAGCCCTGCTACTAGCCAGTCATCTATAGCCCTGACAACTCATAGAGACTCTAATCCAATTTTACCAATAATTACAAGTCATTTTCCAATAGCAAATCAACCATTACCAGCTATTGTGAATCTAGTATTACCAGTTCTATCTCCAATAGACCAACTAGTACCTCCCATAAATTAGCCTTTTATTTCATTTAATCATGAGAATCCCTTGATTCTTGCACAACATAATGATATTCTTGGACTAGATCTTAGAAGCCTTCCATTTTTTACTGGTGAAAATCATGCTACAACTATTGAGCACATTTGAGATGTGGCTACTTTATGTGGTTTGCATCATATAACTAAACAAAATGTAGCAATAAGGCTCTTAACAACCTCTTTTAAGGGAAAAACCCTTCAATGGTTTAGAAGCCTTCCTATCAATTCAATCACCACATGGGATCAACTAGATGAAAAGTTGAATTAACATTTGAAGACAATTCTAATAAGCTTTCATTAGTGGAACAACTAACTACTATCAAGAGGACCTCACATGAACAATTATTAGATTTCAATTACCACTTCCAAAAGAATTGGAATAGAATTCTAGGCCCAGTAAAAACCTCAAATGATTTTGATTTCTTGTTTTACCTTAAGTATTTAAAGAGTGATATTTTAGTTTAGATTCATTCAACGGGTAGTAACTCATTACTAGTTGCATTTGAAATTTCTATATGGGCAGAGAATAGTTTGATTTAGGATGGTAAATTACTTCCCTGGCTTCCAATGTCATTTTTTGTTGAAATACACCCAATTGAACTAGTAGTTCCACCTACCATAGTTGTTGTCCCATCATTTTTAGTCTTTAATGCCCAAGTTGTAGCCCAAGAGAGTGTTCTTACAATACCATCCCAAGAATTTTTAGAGATAAAAGGCATGTTGACGAATCTAGGAAATGAGGAAGTGAACCTTAAGAAGAAGAACTAAGACAATAGGCCTACATTTAAACCACCTTATTAGCCAAATAGACCTAATTATCAAGGTGATAATCAGGGCCAAAGAAGGGGTTTTAACCAAAGACCAAATAAGCCATATAGCCCCAATGTTCCTAGTGACTCAAGAGAACTTGTACCTATGCAAAATAATATGGCACAAGATAATAATTGGTGCTTTGCATGCAAGCAGCAAAATGATTGGAACAATTGTTCAAAATTGTTATTAAATCAAGCTCTTATAATTTAAAATAATGAATTTTTGTAGCAAGGTATGCTTATTCAATCTAATGAGAAGTTAAGTTGTCAAAATGATCAAGGTAAACCAAATGTTTCCTTGATGAATCACTTGTAAGGTGAAGAATTTTGGAGTGCTAACTTTCAACAGGGTCAAAATTAGAATATTGATCCTACTACAACAAATACAAGGTCAAATAAAATGGCTATTGATATAGAAAAGCAAGCTCAAAAAGGTCAACAAAAAATTGATAAGACACAAAATCACACTTCTATAGAAACACAAGGTCATGTTGTGACCCCAGAAGTACATAATATTCAACTTTTTCCAAGGGGTCAAATGCTGCTAGCAAAAGAACAATTGAAAGTACCATTACAACATTTATAAGGACAAGCATATTTTGTTATTCCTAAAGGGCATTAAAAGGTTTATCTTTATCCATTTAATATGTTGATCAAATGAGGAAATATATTGTTAATATGTCCATGCTTGACACCTTACATATTCCGAGCCAAAAATATTTAATGATTAAATATTTAGCCGAGATTACAGTTTTATATCAACCAACACAAGAAAAATCCAAGGTGATGTTTGCAAATGCATCTCATCCAAAAGGTGAATAGATGAAACAAGAGATAAAATTGCCACCATTCTACATTACTCTTATTATTGGTGACTTCTTGGTTCACAATTATATGATTGAATCAGGAGCTAGTAGCTCTTTTATGCCAAAGCAGCTAGTGGATAAGTTGGGTTTGACATATGATCCTTTAAAAGTTCAAGTTGTTTAGTTAGATGGTTTAGTCATTAACACATCTAAATTAATCTAAAATATAATTTTAATACTAAGAATTATAAAATTAAGTAAGAAATTATATGAGTATAACTTACAAGTCACCCTTGATTGTTTTAAAAAAATGGCTCGCAACAATCAAAACTTTGCTCTGCATGCGAACATCACGAATATGCAATCTACTTTCTTTAATAAGACTAAATATGTGAAAGCATATTCACATGTGTGGACATTAGAATTTTTAATTTTTTTGATTCCCTTAACATTTCAAAGGGGTCACCAAAGGGCATTTCGCTGAAGGAAAGGAAAATTTCCTATGACAAAAATTGCATCTTAGAGCACCCTGCATCTAGCAATTTTAGAATGGCTCTCAAAAAAAAAAATTCAAAGCACATAGAGCTTTTCATGTCCATCATTTTACTGCTTCTCAATGCTTTGGAAACAATCTCTATGGGTTTAATAAGGATATCTATCTCCCTTTTATAAGACAAGAAGTGAACAATAGATACAAGGCAAAAATCAGTCACAAACTGAGGAATTTTGAACCCTCATGGCCTTTGTTTCATCGGATTCTAGATGCTCAATTTGGGAAACATTTCCAAATTCCTTCTCAATCTAGGATATCCAAAAATATAGATTTGAAGTAAAGGCTTCTACACCCTTTCCTACCTGATATGTGGCTTCAATCATCCACCCGTCTTATGATGTCTTCAGGTTTGTCACTAAAGATAACAATCAGGATTGGAGACAAGGAAACCCTAGACCATAAATTAATAGAGAACAACACGGGGATGTTGATGGATAGAAACTGGTAAGAATTTAAAAATCCAAAAAGGTATTTAAATCAATGGAAAGCATGAAAAGTAAATCATTGTGGACAGTTCCAATTTCTTCATATGCTCCAGATTTTGCATCTTGGGTGAATCGACTTCAGTTAGGGCATAAAATTTTAGATAATCCCCAAAAGTGGCAAGGGGATCATCATAAATTTTTTCATAAGTCCCCAAGGGCGAAGCATGGGACAAAATTTAATAATCCTAAATAGGCAGTAGCCACTATCAATTCTTCCAAAATGGTGCTCTCAGGATAAGGTCAAGAAACGCATAAAGAAAAAATTAAAACCCTTAAGGCATTGAATGAGCAGGATGATAAGGATAAGACAGTCAAAATGACTGTTAAGGATGAGAATGCAAATGGGATTTTTAATCACTACAATTTATTTGGTCTTTGTGCTAAATGGATAGGTTGGGGATACCCTTAGGATGATGTGGTTGAATGGTTAGAATAGGCCTATGTTGGTCAGGTAAGTATTGTTATCCTCTCTGATGGTTTCCTATTCCTAGATTGTGCAAGTACTAAGCTTTAAGAAATTTCTTCTGTCAAAAGATTTCTTAGGTTTGATGGATATGATTTTAATTTTTTTGATTGGTATCTCAATTTTGATTCCCAAAATGTTCAAGCCTTTAATACGGATAGAAGGGTTTTCTTTCCAAAATTTCCTGTATAACTAACTCACAACAAGAATTTAGAGGAAATGGGTAATAAATATGGGAAATTTAAAGGAATGGAAGAAAATTCTTCTTCTTCTTTAGATATAAGATTAGTAATAAACATGGATATCAATTTAAAGGCATTGGCACCACTTGAAATCAATACTCAGTATGAATCTTATACCATTACACCACTATTTCACAAAGGGATGATTATGAAGGAAAAACTAACAAGGCTAATAAGAACATGACAAAAACACATAGAACTAAAAATGAAACTAATAATTTAATAAAAAATCATCACCTTAACAAGAAGACCATTAATAAGGAAATAATTAATTTTAGTTTTAAGGATAAAGGAGATTTTAGAATAAATGTAGAAGGATAAAACCAAGGGGAAATGGTTGTGGATTCAACAACAAGAAACATTAATCTTAGGCCTAAATTTCAGTGCAATGTCCAAGTTAGGTTAAGAGATGAAGGGAGTTTTGTGATACAAAAGAATTTGGATTCTAATAATCCTGGACCTAACATTGAAAACAATAATGCAAGGAAAATCATTATAACTTTAAATCATCCTTCAAACCCTATTATACAACCATCTGGTCCTATGAGAGATACTACTATTAATCAAGATATTGAAGAAGGGTAAATTGTGGAGGAAGTCTGGGAGGAAAGAGAAACAAATCAGGAAGGATTAAAAGTGTCACTGAATGGTCTACATTTAACTCCAACACAAGCTTTTTTTTCAAACTCTCTTTTCAATTTAGACATAGAAAAAGTTGAGTCTAATCCTTGTGTAGATAAAGAACAACTAGTATTTAATATACCTAAATAATAGGATATGATGTTCTAGACTAACTTTTATGACAAATCAGTTGATCATAGGATGGACCCATTGAAAAATCTCGATATAAAGGAAAGTAATATTATAGAAGAAATGGATAATAGGTTAGTAGATATTAACATGAGTAGATCAACAGTAGTAGTTCCAAATCAAACATATATAATACTAATTAATAATGAAGAAAGTGGTAGAGATGTGAATGATAAGGCAGTAGGGGATAAGGCTAAAGAATAACAAAACTGAGGAAGAAAAAAAAATCATTATGAATTATGTATGCAATGAAGTGATTAATGAACTTATGGTGAAATTTGTAGATGAAATCATAGATGATTATGAGATGGCATACCAAAAATAGATCTATATTACCAAGATTATTGCAACAAATGAAGTAAGACAAAAGGAGGAGGATGAGAAGATGATGGTTGAATTGAATGATATGGATAAAGAATATGAGAATGAAATTTGGGTATTTCAATGCTTGAGAATGGTGAGGAATGTTAGAATGATTTAGAAAAATAGAGAGGTGGGTTGAATCAGTTGCTCTCAGGGGATAAAGAATATGAGAATGAAATATTGGGTATTTCAATGCCTGAGAATGATGAGGAATGTTAGAATGATTTAGAAAAATAGAGAGGTGGGTTGAATCAGTTGCTCTCAGGTCTAGATGTACCAATTAAACTTTCTAGCTCTTCAACAAACTCATATATAATCAAAAATTCAACTCAGTCTCTATAGCATATATTAGAAACATACAACATGCAATCCACTGTCCAAAAGCAATTAAATTGTAGAATATAAAAATTTCAACAACATCCACATCAAAATCATCCACACAAGTATAACACCAAGATTTATAGTGGAAACCCAATTTGGGAAAAACCACTTTGTAACATGGTATTGATTTTCACTCTTTTGAAGTGAGCTCTGTAAAAAGCCAACCCTATTAAAGGTTTACATATACACTATTAGGTGTGACCCTGTTAATGGATTCAAAAAGCTCTGTCAAAAGTGACTTGGTTAGAGGACTTAAGAACATTCCATTAGAATGTCACCTTGATTAAAGGATTTATACAATTACTATTAAGTCAACCTTGATTAAAGGATTTAGATTGATAAAATGCTTAGAAAGTAACAATGGTTTTTGATCTAAAAAACATACAACTCACTTTGCAAATACAGATCCACTTCACACATATATTCTTATTTACTGACTGACCTTCATTTCCATCTCCATCCCTGATCTGCTTGGAATTCACTTCAAGCAATCATAACTCTGGTCAGCTGCTTCATAATTTCACCTTTAGCCTTCTGCTTAGACTTATCAGTCAATAACATCAGCCTCTTCTTCTCTATCTATAATCTCACAATTAGGTTTTCCTTTATACCTCTTTGATCAAGTAGATCAATATTTTGCCTCTTCATCTCCTCTGTAGATCTTAGGTTTAGGTCAGATTCATTGAATCTATCCATCATTATATTCTTCATCTTGTCCTTCTAGATACATCTCCAAAAAAATTTTTGAATCCATAAGAAAATGATTTACCATGCATTAAATGCTCCATACAATTCATTAATAATGTCAACACATTTTACATATCCCAAGAATTCAACTATGTCGGTTGGGATTCTCAATTCTTTTTGCAAATGTAAATTACTGACACTCGGTCAATACTGTGTTCATCTCCTTGGTCATCACTGTGTATCTCGGTCATCACTATAAATAGTCTTCCTCGACAAACACTATCTTTGCTCGGTAATTTCCTATCACTCAAAAATTACTGATGTTCGGTCAACACTAGATTTACTCGACATATACTGGCGCTTGGTCGACACTAATATCACTCGGCTTAAACTATATTTCTTCACTTTTGCTCAGTTAAGTCTATGTTTTCAGTCTTTCTTTTTACTTAGATAAATAACACATTACATTGTCATTGTGCCAACTAATCAAGTACCCATTGAAGTATCACATAACTCAAGCTTCCCTTAGGTCCTCTTGTTATCTCCTCTTTTCAAATCCTCTTCATCAATCAAAAGATATGGTACTATCCTAGATAGAAAATGTCTTACCAGTTAAGGTTTGACATCAATGATAATATAATAATTGTTTAAGTTGTAGTTTCCAACAATCTCCCTCTTTGGCATTGATGACAACACCACATGAATAACACATGATTTACCAAACAATCTAAAATCTATGTGCATCAGATTTTTATTAATATCCTTAGCTTCATTCTGATTCACAACTTTTGCCTTGCCTGACTACTTGCTCAATTACTCCCCCTGAATCTTTTTTGTATCTCTCCCTCGAGTTTCATTGAATCTTCTCCCTCAGTGTTGTATCACTCCATTTATTTTCATCGAATCTTCTCCCTCTTTGACAACAATGCCAAAGCTTGTATCTATCACTTACATCTTTACCATGTAGGTGTCTTCATGTCAGTTCTGTATGTTTTATACTCCCTTTGTCATCTTTCTTATGACTGATTAATATCTCTGTCTTAGTTCTCACAACTCTAGGCAACACCTAAAGTGTGACCTTTTCTGCATCAATTTGTCAAATATTCTGATTAGCACATTTGATGTAGTGCTCCTATTTTACTAGGTGGTCTCAGTTAGGGGAATCACCCCTATTTTACCTCTAATACATTCATGAGCATCCTTAGGTAAAGCTTTTGTGAATATATCTACTAATTGTTCCTTTGTATTCACATACTCCAATGTCACTTCTTTGTCTTGAACTAGCTCTCTCAAGTAATGATACTTGATAGAAATATGCTTAGTCTTGGTGTGCATAATTGGATTCTTTGATATGTTAATAACACTTGTGTTATCACAAAAAATAACAACCAGCTCAGTGATTTCCTCCTTCATACCTTTTAACAAGTGCTTGATCCACACTAAATTTGAACAATTCACTGCTGCTACTACATACTCAGCTTTTGTTGTAGATTGGGAAATGGAGTTATGTTTCTTGCTTGTCCAAGAAACTAATCTCTTTCCTAGAAAGAATGATCCACCACTTGTACTTTTTATGTCATCAACATTTCTAGCCCAATCTACATCAATGTAAATAGTTGCAAGAGTGTCCCACATTTTCTTTGTTAGTAGAGTCCTTGATGTCTTCAAGTTCAGGATAGCTTAGGGAAAATGAAATCTCCAACATTGCTTGATTGTGTTTCTATTTTTCTTTCATCTCCTTGACAGTCAAAGGTACAATAGGTATAACATACTCATTTTCAACATAGTATTTCACCAAATCACCAATACTAGCTAGATGCAATTTCATCAGACTCTTCCATGTAGGGAAGTTCTCTTTGTTCAACTCCGGTACCTCCTTTTTGTACATCTTGATCATTAGCTTCGAGTATATTTAAACTATCTCTTTAAGCACCAAGAAATCTGATACCTATTGTTAGAATGATTTAGAACAACAAAGGGGGGGTGAATCAGTTGTTCTCAGGTCCAAATGTACCAATTGAACTTTCTAGATCTTCATCAAACTTAGATCTAATCAGCAATTCACTCGGTCTCTATAGCATATATCAAAAATATATAACATGCAGTCCACTATCCAAAAGTAATTAACTTGTAGAATATAAAACTTTCAACAACATCCACATCAAAATCATTCAAACAAGTATAACACCAAGATTTATAGTGGAAACCCAATTTGGGAAAAACCACTTTGTAACATGCTACTGATTTTCACTCTTCTGAAGTGAGCTCTGTGAAAAGCCAACTGTGTTAAAGGTTTACATACACACTTTTAGGTGTGACCTTGTTAAAGGATTTAAAACACTCTATCAAAAGTGGCCTGGTTAGAGGACTTAAGAACATTCCATTAGAATGTCACCTTGATTAAAGGATTTATACAATGATTGTTAGATCAACCTTGATTAAAGGATTTAGACTGATACAATGGTTAGAAAGTAACAGTAGTTTCTGATATGAAAAACATACAACTCACTTTATAAATATAGATCCACTTTGCACATATATGTTGATTTACTAGCTGCCCTTCATTTCCATCTCCATCTCTGATATGCTCAAAATTCGCTTCAAGCAATCACAACTCTATTTAGCTCCTTCACAATTTCACCTTCAATCTTCTGCTTAGACTTATCAGTCAATAACATCGGCTTCTTCTTCTCTTTCTGTAACCTCACAATTAGGTTTTCCTTTATACATGTTTGATCAGGTAGATCAATCTTTTACTACTTAATCTCCTCTGTGGATCTTAGGTTTAGGTCAAATTCATCGAATCCATCCCTCATTATGTTCTTCATCTTTTCCTTCTAGATAAATTCCAAACTTCTCTTTGAATCCATAAGTAAATTATTTACCATGCATTAAATGCTTCATACAATTCATTAATAATGTCAACATGTTTTACATATCTCAAGAATTCAACTATGTCGGCTAGGATTCTCAATTCTTTCTCCAAATGTAGATTACTGACACTCAGTCAATACTGTGTTCATCTCCTCAGTCATCACTGTGTATCTTAGTCATCACTACAAATAGTCTTCATCGGCAAACATTATCTTTTCTCGGTAATTTCCCATCACTCAGCAATTACTCTTGTTCAGTCAACACTAGATTTACTCGACATATATTGGCGCTTGGTTGACACTAACATCACTCAGCTTAAACTAGAATTATTCACTTTTTCTCGGTTAAGCCTATGTTTCTAATCTTTCTTTTTACTTAGATAAACAACACATTACCTTGTCAATGTGCCAACTAATCAAGTACCCATTGAAGTATCACATAACTCAAGCTTTCCTTAGGTCCTCTTGTTATCTCCTCTTTTCAAATCCTCTTCATCAATCAAAAGATATGGTACTATCATAGATAGCAACTGTCTTACCAATTAATGTTTGACATCAATGACAATATAATAATTGTTTCAATTGTAGTTTCCAACAGAGGAATCCAATGTCTGTGCTGAAACAAATAATATTATGGGGAGTAATGGTATTGATTCGTAACTATTACCAGTAAATGACATTTCTTTATATTTTGAAACGATCCAAAAAAAATTGAATGCATTGTCCCAAAACATTAACACAAACATAATTGAAAACAACAAAGGTAATGACACCAAGATAGTAGAAATCTTGGCCCCGAGCTAGACTAGAGGGTTTCTTCTCCGTTATTTCCTACCAGTGCCCACAGTGAACAGATAACCATGTACAATTATTTATTAATAAAATACGGCTTAAGCCTTTTATCGATAAAAAAAAGATAGTAGAAATCTTTGTCAAAGGAACTTCCAGAGTCTTGAACACATATTATAGGAAATCAAAATTAGGATTCTAGCATGTAGAATACTTATAACCAATATAAATATATAGGATTATTTGTTGAAAAATCTAAGATAAGAAATTTTCATGATGGCAATAATGCAATCTGCTATACTATATTCTAATCAAGTTAAGGCACCACAATAGATTTATATAATGATAGAATTTTGTACTTCTGTGACAGCATAAGCTAATCCTAACAACCTGGATTTTTTAAATAAATTTCAAGATTACTATTTACATTTATATAGGGGTTAACATTTAAATTATGAATTTGAGTATTCCTTCTACCCATTCTAGAAAAATACAAATTTCAATGCTTATTGGATATATATTAGTTTCACATAGCTTGCCTCAAAATGTTATATCTGTACTATTTTTGGTATACAGAGATATCATTCTGCAATAAGGTTTATTACATTATCTTAAAAGACTTTGAATGCAAAATTATCATGAAAATTTCACATGCTTGTGTTAGCTATGTTAATGACTACAAAAACATATATAATCAATATGTTCACAATATGAGACAAGGTTTATAGAGTATAGAATAAACTCACCCTTTCAAATTGAATAAATTTTAATTTTTTAGCAATTATTGTCAGCTAATTAAAGTAGAATTAAAAAATAATCAACTTCCTTTGATATTTGAATCAAGAATATATGAACTTTATGATATGTTTATTTTAAAATGGGTAACAGCAATCTTGGACAAAAGGATTTGTGTAATACAATTAATCGAAGACATGGAGAGGAGCATATACTTGGGATGGATTCAATCTAGGTCAAATTTAAAGTTCACATCAAAAGAAGCAAAGCAAGATTTAGATCTGAAGAACTTAAAAATGACATCTAGCACTATTGCATGTATTTCTGACATAAAATTGAAAAACTTGGATTTATTTGTATTAGGCTATACCAGAGGTTTTTCTTACATCCGTTCTTTTCCTCTAGTACCCTTTTGAATGAAGATGTATAATTTTTTTAAAGAATTAATTAAATTTTGGCCTAGGCCTTTTACGGAGAAAAAAAAAAATGCACAAGTCACCCTTTTCCATACATATCTCTCCATTTAAAATAAAAAATGTGTTTGATATGATAGATTGTCCAGATTACAATTGATAATACTAAAAAAAATTCCTTTGAAAATATTATATAATGTTTTTTTTTAAAATTTTATATTTAAATATTTCAATCTAGATATTTATCTTTAGTATCTACACCACCTACTTTGTCTAACATATTTGCATTGTGTTTTATGTTAGTGTAATTTTGATCAACATTATTCAGAAGAAGTGATAGTTTCTTTTTACTTTTTAAGATTACAGTGTCATTTACATTTGACGGCCAAGGTGACATTTAACATTTTAACCAATAAAAATATTAATGACATTATATTTTCACAATCCATTTGGTTGATATTTTCTACTTTTAGATTTGATTGTGTGATGGTTTTTTCATCAATATTTTGAATCACTCTCTGTGGTTCATCATTTTTAGATCACTATCTATGATCCATCATCCTACTGATGAAACACAAAGAGTGATACGAAACATTGGTGAAAAAACACCTTCTGAGAGAATCTTGCTCTACGAGTATATTGTAATGTATTATTTATTTATTTTAAATATATTGGAATACTTTTGTACTATGGTGTTTTTCGTCCAAAAGGGTTTTCTCCATGTAAACTATTATGTTGTGGTATGCATGTTATTTATGTTATTTCTATTAAGTTTCTAGAATAATTGTAGAAATGTGATAAATATTTTACATTACTCTTCCCTCAAGCTTAATGTAGGAAGTTGTTCTTCTACCTTCATTTTCTTAAACACATTTGTCAAGTTATCATTTGACACATTTTATGAGAGGTTGACTAGGGAACAATAAAAAAAATCAAAATTATTCCACTCATAAGTCTTATGCATTGATTGCCACACCACCCAAAGTAAAAGGGAAGAAGAATACTAAACCCAAGACAAGATATAATGAGACTTCCACCACCTATTTTAAAGAGCTTCATCTCAAGAAGGAAAGACCCAAATGTCATTTTTTAAAGAAATGTAAGGAAACTATGATAGTGGAACAACTTCCTACACTAACATTGAGAGGATGGTTATGAAAAAAAATACAGATCTTTACAAAAGTTACAATTACTTAAAACAAAATATATAAATAAGATGCATACCACAACACAGTTATTTAAGTGGGAAAAACCCTTTTAGGAGAAAAACCACACACTCAAACTCTTAGAATACATCACAATACTCAGTACAATATCATCATAATATAGGGTTCCTTCTAAGAAAAATAAAGTGCACAAAATATCCATCTTTAGATCTATGACCTAATGATAAATGGTTAGGACTCACAATGAAAAATTATAAATAAAATCTTGTCTCAAGGGTTTAGCCCCCAAAACCCCCACCATGGTGCATTGCTCTTAGTTCCAATCTGATTGGAGGATCAACGCCCACGATGGGAGTAAAACTACCTACAACTCCTCTGGGCTTACATATAAACAATAACCTTTTATCAAAAGTACTTTTTTATTCTTACAAGTTTGAGACACCATTTTTCTTAACAAGAACGATGTGCATAGCGACTAGGATTATTATAAGAGGTACATTTATGAGTTAAATCAATTACTCAAGGAACATCACACTTCCATTTCTTATTCATCTAGTTCACCTTCTCCTTCTACCAAACATGAGGAAACCTCCCCTAGTTATAATAGAAAGGGTCATTCCTTGATCACCACTCATGCACCTAGGAATATTGGATGAATTATTGATTTAGAATCTTTAGTTCCCATTTCTTATCCAAATGATATCATGGTTCTAAGTACTCTTAGAGAGCCATTTTATGATAGACATGATTTCAAATGATCAGTTTGTTCATCTTAAAACAATAGGTAATATTGATTTGGGTGATGGTTTAGTGGCTAATGTACACTATATTCTTGAGTTTTCCCAAAATCTACTTTCAATGTATTAGATTACATCTAGGAAGACAACATAATTAAGTTTACTTTAGATTCAGTGCTCATTCATTATCCTAGAAGGGCTATCATTTTAGAAGTTGTGTTTGATCATGAATTTGACGTGTATATATTTGATTTCTTACTTGATGATATTGATCCTTATATTTATTGGGCCCCTCCTTCTTGTGTTGAGTAATTTAGATCCTCTCAATAGGTTTGTGGATCTAATCATGATTCCTCTCATCTCACAGCTCATTAAAATTTACAGTTGGAATGAATTATGGGACTTTAACACACTAGGACATCATTGGTTTTTTCAAATTTGTAGAACTTCAATATGGTTTCATTTTAGGTCTATCTGAATTGCCTTTTACCCTCCTCTTTGTAGATATTTTGGAGGATGTACTCAAGTATCCTAAATCCATTATCTTTTCCTTGATTGGGGCCCTTCCTAGTCTTGATGTAACATCCTTGTATATTCTTGATGATTCCTTAGAGTTTTCATTAGTGATACTTATACCTTCTTCCTTCTTCACGAAAATAGAATTTCTTCTACATTCATAGTTGGATTTATTTCTTCCCAAGGATAGACATGTTTTTTGTCATCATTTGATTTTCTTTTGGTATTAGAATTGCTTTAGAATTTTTTGAATATTGCATTATGGAAGGCAATGTTGTCTCTATCTTCTCTTCTTTAGAGGGGTGATTGTATTGTATTCTTGTGATGGATGTAATTATCTAGGGTTATTGTTGTTGAGACCTCCACACATAACATGCTCTATCACTTGTACCATACATGATTATAAGGGTGAGAAAAGAGGGTAGATAAATTATTATTCTATGCTTAAGTACATGCTCGTTTCCTAATTACATCAAAATAAATATCCACGAGGAGATAAGTATGATTGATGTACACTTTGTGTCCAAGAGAGTCAATTTGGTATCATACTCTTCAGGCTTCTATTCGTTTGTTTCAATAAGTGATGGATTGAATAATCTCAAGGGATAGGTAATCAAAATCTAATCTGACACTGACCAACATAGAAAACTATATAATTGCACAACATGTAAAAAAATGAAAGGCAAATTGTACTATGTAGTTATGACTAAAATTTGAACTAAGATTGGGTGATCATTGTCAAGATGCACAATCTTGTCCATAAATTGCTCCATTTCATAGGTTTTGAGATTTGAATTTATTAGAGAGCTTTACACTTAGCTTCTAGAAAAAATTAATTTCTTTTTAGAGGACAAGGTTACCCTAAGTGACCCTAACCTTGATCTAGGTCACCCCAAGTGACCCTCACCTAGGATTTCTTGATGAAATTCTAGATCTAGAACCGTGATTATCTCTTGAATTGATTTCATTTTTTTTGTCTCTATCGAGACCTATAGCCAAATCTACAAGATAGAAAAATTGTGTGTGTGTGTGTGTGTGTGGCTACATAGGGGTTTTATTTAGTCAACCCCCCATTTCGGTGACTTCTACCACTAGAATAGATAATATTTAAAAACTTGAATAGTGTGTTCTCTTGAATCTAAAGTTTTTCTAAGATTGCTATGAGCTAAATTGTATAAACATAACTGTACAATAGGGGAATGAAAACATTATAATACAAAGGGAATTTTCCTCCTTTCCCTAATGCATAATCGAAAGGAAGATGGCCTAATGTGCTCAAGTAGGGCTTAAGCGCTAAATGAGTCAATGATCCTTTTCTTATAATGAATTTGGGGTAAGTTGGATTTGACAAGAAATGACTCTGGTTAGATTTTGTGCAATCAATTCTTCATGAGTAAAGGTTCTAAAATTGTTTAGATGTAGATCTAAAATTTATTGTTCATCATTATTAATTTGATTTCTAATTATTTGATCAAGAAGCTCTTGCAATCTATTGAATCAATACAATAATTTATTTATGTTTCAATTGTACACTCCATATAAGTAACAAGTTCAAATGGAAATTATAGATTAACTAAATTGATACTGAAGATAGATTATAGAGTGTCATCCAAAACTTTATGCAAAAAAATACATACAATCTAATTCAGAAGCAACAACAATAATTTAAACTCATGGATCGTGGAAATCTACTAACATTAATAAATTGGTAGTGAAATTCCAAATCATGTCATTAAAGACTAATTCACAATAAACAATATATGTCACATCTAGTTGTGGGCTACATTTAATTCTCAAGCTCTACCTATACCTCATAGTTAAGGAATTCATGACAATTGTAGATATATACTTTTTGCAGTTTGTAATGTCAGTGGAATATTTAATATTCTGATTTTGAATTTTTTTTTTAATGTTTAAATCAAATTCTAGAATCTATCATCAGAAAAAAGAGAACAAGATGAATAAAGTAAAGAATGAAATTTAGAAATAAAAATAAAAAAATAACAATCAACAAAACATCCCTTCAATATCAACCATGATTGAAGTTAAAAATTTTCTTAACAAACCTGACTAATCTATCTAAAAATCCAACCACTTTCCATGTAGATCCTTCCCCACCCCATGATTAGTGTACTACCTTTGCACATCTTTTTTAACCTCCTCACTTTGAATTTGCTCTTCCTCTTGCATCTTCCTACTTAATTCTTTTCCTTTTTCATCTCTCTATTAAACTAATTATCTGAAATCCAATGGACTCACTTATTTTTCCTTCCTTGTGATTTTCCCCTTTTCATCTCTTCACTATGTTGGTTTTGTGAAGTCCGATAGATTCACTTATAATTCCCTCCTTACCATGCTTGTTAACATACCAATTGAAGACTTATGAAAATAATATAGATAACATTATAATCACATTGCACAATTGGGATAACCTTGTATGTATAAACAAAAGAGAGAGATTAAAATAAAATATTTCCCTCACTTCAAAATGGACATGGCCATATTGATGAACCACTATAAATTCTTGGTGTTCATGTCTTTAATTTGTTTTCTTTTGATAGTTTGGTTGCTGGAATTAAATAACATTGGAATTGTCAAATTCTAGTATTTGACAATTCTGGAAGTTTTAAATCTAGAAAATAGTTTTTGGAATATGGCTCAAACCGTTTGGTTCACCTCAAATTCATAATGAGAAGTTGGAAAATGTTGTTTGCATATGGATTTCAAAATATTATAAATTTTGTTTTACCCCCAATTCCCATTTAAGTGGAATTGGAATTGATTTTCCAATTCCACCTATTTAGATGGAAGATTCAAATGTTGGTTTTGGGGGTAAATGGGAATTAACAAATCACTATTCCAGTTTCATGTTTTGAACACAAACATTGAAAATGTCAATTCCGAGATTCGACAATCTCAATTCTAGTCTAGTTCCAGCAAACAAACGAGCGCTTATATAATTTTGGATTTTGCAAATCTTTTTACTCACACTTCCATTGTTCAATAATTGGTATCAAAGCTCAATGAAGGAGTTGTTTGAAAATCAGTGAAGAATTTCTAGAAAAATGGAAGAAGTGGATAAATATAGAATTAAAATTTTTCCTAGGTAGAATTTTGGATTGTGGAAGATGTAGATGGAATCGTTGCTAATCAAAGGACATCTCTCACTCATGTTGGAAGGGAAAGCCAAGAAGCCAAATTCGATGATTGGGTAGTGAGAGATATTAGACAAAAATGAGAGACCAAACATCAATCTCTTAGCATCCAACAATGTCTTAATGTGTCATCAAAGCAACTGGAAAAGTAGTATGGGATAAACCATCCCATATGTATGAAATTGCATTAGCTTCGAATAATTTTTTTCTAATGAAGAAGTCATATAATTTAAAGATGAAAAATAGGGAAATATGTCAAATCATCTCAATAAATTTAATATCTTGATTAGTCAATTGATTTCGGCAAGCATAAACTTGGATGAAGAAATCAAAGTTATTTCGCTGTTGTACTCTTTACCAAATAGATGGGAAGGAGTAGTAATGACAATTAGCAATTTGATCTCCGACAAAAACAAATTGAAATTTGATGATGTTGAAAGCAATTTTCTTTGTGAAAGAAAGAGGAGGAAAAATCAAGGAATCTCATAAGATGATGCGTTGATTAGGGAGATCAAAGTCTAGAAAGAAAAATAGAAATTAATTTTGTGGAAATAAAACACCCTAAAAATTAAAATAGTTCCTTTCATTCAAGAAAATAATTGTACTCTCTTTAATCTCTTCCACCCCTTTGTAGCTCTCATATTTGATCTTGCCTATTGGTTCTGGTCCGCTGACAATCATTCCTTTGAATCATATATCGTATATTGCTCGCTTATCTTCCCTTATGAATCATAAAATTTGACAAAACATTAAAAAACACACAATAAAAACTCTTGCCAAATGTTTGCATTTTTTTCCAATGGCCCACAGTCGCACATTCAACAAAAACTCGTGTCTTTGGTGGAACAAAATAATGTTCTCCCACCAACTGACTCATGGGGAATGAAGTTTGAACAGAGGTATAAAAGTTCTTTATTTCCACAAATTCCAAAGCCGAAAAGTTCATACCGTTAAAACACAAAAAGGTTGAAGCTGGAAAAGCAGACAAGGTCCAGATTAAAAGGTAACAACATTAAAAAAAAAAGTAAAGCAAGCGTTTGTTCGAAGAGTTGCCCAGGTTAGCGGCCATTAAAAACATTTGGATTAGGCATGGATAAGATTGAGTTGGAGTTGGTATGAATAAGACATACTTACCTAATAACAATAACAATTTTAAGGGACATTGTTAAGCTTCTTACAAAATGTATTATTGACCAAATTTCAAAAATCAGAAATCATAACAGATTTTTGCGAAATTTTCAACATCTGTTTTTCATGATCTGCATATTTTGTAGTCGAAAACCACAAAAAAATTACAAAAAAATCACTCTGTTTTCAAAAATCTGAAAAAAAAATGTTTTGACATTTTTTTATTTTTATTTTTTGTCTTTGGTAAGTTTTGTAAGGAGCTTAGCCTGTGCCAAATTGAAGTGCATTATGATGTCACTTGCATATAATAAGGTGTTAGCATTGTTGTGGAATAACATGTGCCAAAATATACATAATAATATATAATCTGGATAAGCTTATTTATAGGATAATAGGGTACAAACTTTTGCACTCTATATACTAGCATTTTATGAAAAAAAATGTGTAATGGTTAGGTCCGTACATTTCTACTCACAAGATACCTGATTTTAGTTATATAATTAATTTTAAATTTAATTCTAATTTTAATTTTAATTTATATGTAAAATGATTTGTAATTATAAATAATTATAAAACTACAATAATTATAATTGTAATAATAACTTTGTTAAACTTTATAAATAATTAAAAAAATTATTTATAATATATTTAAATTATTATTATTTTTACTTATAATTATATTAGAAATAAAGCTTATTGTTATACTTTTCAAAATAATTTAAATTAACATTAGAATAAAATAAAATTAACTACAATTTTTAATTATATTATTAAAATAATTATAATGAAAAAGAATTACTTATTGCTACATCTAAAATTATTTAAACTAATATAATTATTATCATCAAATTTTATAATTAATTAAAATATATTTATTAAGATTAAAATTACATTTACATAGATTTATAATAAATATAATAAAATACATTTAAATTTATCTATAACTAAATTTATAATTAAATCTGGTAAGTACTCGCCAGTGACACTTGTTTAATAAATTGAAGTATTAGCATGTCAAATTTAATTTAAAATATGATTTTAATACCAAGAACTATAAAATTAAGAAATTATATAAATATGGTACAAGTCACCCTTTTTCATAAATAACTCTTTATATGAAGTTAAAAAAAGTGTTTGAGATGATAGGTTGTTCATATTATACCTTGATAATACTAAAAATGTTTCTTTTGCAAATATTATATAATGATTTTTTATTTTTACTTTTAAATATTTTAATCTAGGAGTTTATCTTTAGTATCAATACCACCTACTTTGTCTAATATAACAACATTGTGTTTTAAGTTAGTGTAATTTTGATTAATATTAATATAATTTTGATCAACATTACTCAAAAAAATTGATAGTTTTTTACTTTTTAAGATCATAATGCCATTTACATTTGACGGACAAAGTGTCTTTTAACATTTCAGCTAGTAAAAATCCCTCTAACACACATAGTCCTTGTACCTTAATGTTTGAATCAGCTCAGTGGTAATCTCCCCGAGGGTCATTTGGTATTTTTTTCAAAGGACGTGTTAGAAGGGTTAAAGGACGTGTTAGAAGGGTTTAAGATTAGTTCTAGTATGTTCAGTTGCACAGAAAAGGAAATAAGCAACTTTGGAAAATAATTTTTCTCACCTTCTGCATCATCAAAAGGAGCTGTTTAGTAGGGTAATTGTCTATGTATCAGACTATATGTTTGCCAATTGCAACGATCTAATTATGTGTTTTGATCAGTTTTTGGGGTCAGTCCTGGAGGCCACTTATTCGGTTTGAGCACTTATTAGAGTGATGAAAATTCAAAGTCTCGGTGAGTTCCAACTTCGCCTTGTCAATTTGGGCACATATGGAAGTCATTAAGAAGTTGCAGCTTCATCAAAGTAGATATCAATATCATATTATTTAAATTATTTAGATTTAAATAATAAAATAAATATATAAGGAAAGGACATATGAAAGAATTGCAGATTTTAATAAATCATTTTATTTTTCGGCCAGCAAGTTTGAGGAGTGCAAATTATCAAATCATTTTATAGAAATGTTTTAAAATGGATTTTTATGCAAAATGGAGAGAGACGGATATCAAATATGTTTTAATATTTTAGAAGTCTTGGAATATAACCAAGGTTTGTAATCCCACCTACCACGTGGGTGTTTCCCGTTATGCCCTTATTATTTTTCCCTAATTGTGGGTGCCTTTTTGGCTGCGTAGAAAAATGGAACATTGGTAAGGTTTTACAAATTGTCGAGTAGACTGTGCAGATTCAATGAACTTTTCCATTTCCTTCGTGCTGTTCGATTTGGAGTCTGGAAGCTACAAGACAAAATGTAGCATCTATCAAGGCATTGAAGGATGAAATGAAGTATGCAAAATTTATATTTTGCGAATGCGGAGATTGGAGTCATAGAAATGTTATTATGGCCAATTTGGTGTCGAATGGATATGTTTGCAAGGTTTTAAAGAGTTCAAATGCAAGTGTATTGGCAGTTACAGAGCCGTATTCTACAACCTGTGTCATCTCCTTCTAACACACTCACACCATTGGTAGAAGCTGGAACAGGGAACGATGAACAAATTTTCCAGAACGTCTGGTCTTATGGATGTCATGCGAGCATGATCTACACAAAATAGATTTGAAGGAAGGCATTAGAAACTTTTAAGTAAATACTTTGCGGAGTGAAAGATCCAAAGACAAAATTTGGAGAATACTAAAGAATGACTAACATTCCATTGATCTTCAATTACATAGGCATTGGAGAATTAGCCATTCTTCAGTATTTTCTTATTAGATCTGTTGGGATTTATGGAAAGATAAGTATTGAGAGGGGAGGGGTGAATCAGTACCATCAAATTTTTTAAGACTAAAAGCTTTGTAGTAGTAGATAGAATTTAACCAACTGAATCTATTGTCTAAAACAAACATTTAAATAACTGAAAATATAATTTGCATGTAATCTAAACAATAAATCATCATGAAAATTTATACTCATAACACAGATATTTTGGTAATGCAGAAACCCTTGTAAGAAGGTAAAAACTGCAATGCGGATGACACCCACAAATCTTCACTACTGGAGTAGCAAAGTATGTCGGTTAAGGCTACAGGGTAAGATCACTTCTGATGATCTTACCCTGTTAGGAGTAACAATTAGATCGACAAGATCTACCTGGTTAGAGGATTTTAATAACACAATACATGTGTGTACTCGGTTAAGAGATTTAAACAAGAACTATTAAGTCCACTATGTTAAGAGATTTTGGATCTGCTACAATGGTTAAAAGGTAACAACAAATGTATCTGTAAATAGCAACTTAACATTGCCTGATTTAGATCTGTGAAATATCAAATAGATATCACCTCATAGTGATGTATGTGTCTTTTTGTTCTGCTCGGTAGCCTTGTGTATGTTCCAAATAAACTGAATCCTTCTTTCAAACCTTTTGTCAAAAACCCTTTGTCTGATATCCTGATGTCCTTAGTGCAACTACTCCATGATACTTGTTCGTAATGACATCTTTACATTTTTATATCAAACTGACTTGACCTAATTAGGGTTTGCAATATCTTAGAAAACCTAAGATCAACGGTGTAACAAAATAACCTAGATCTAACATTACATAGGAATAATTAGTAATTCAATTATTACTTCCATATTTAATTTTGTCTCGATCTTGGTAGATCGTTTTCCTGATGTGAACTATTTTCATAGATTTTTGTGTCATTTCATATTACTATGTCATTTCCTGAACATACTCAGTAATCACTACATTCTTCACTCGGTAAATTACTGGTGATCGGTTCATATGAATGCTCAGTGATCACTGTACTTGGACTCAGCAATTGTCTGTCGCTTGGTGAGTGTACTCAGTCAAACCCTTGATCGGTTAACTTAAGATCTACTTTGTCTTTGCTCGGTGTGTAGGCTGTATGTGATTGACTGACTACCCTATTTGTCTCCTTTACCGACTGAATAGCTAATTGATACTAATGACAATACATAAATGCTTAAATAGGAATAACAATCTTCCCCTTTGGCATTAGTATCAAAACTTTATGTATATGTACCGACTTCCAAAGCAAATATATATACATACTCCAAAAATATACTGACTTACTAACTCCAAATATATACTAACTCCCCCTTTGTGTGTGCTCTCGGTGCGAAGTACATACTGGCATAGACTTTCCCCCTTTTTGAAATTAATGCCCAACAAAAATAATGTACTTACAACTTGTCAAAAATATGCTGATGGATTTTCTTGAGTGATGTCAAGAGGTTTTCCCATTTCTCTTTCAGGTTCTCAAGAGCAATGTGCTCTAGACCGACTTGTGCATGCATGTCAAAAATATTTTCCAGCACATAAATTTTTGGGGTGGCAACTAAATCTTTTTCCTTATTCACATGATGCTCCACGATTTTCAGATGTGGAAGCAACTCAGCTTGAAGCTCAGTGATTTGATCACTTACAACATCTGCTTGCTTCCTCGGATCTATTCTCAACCGCTTAAGTTCTTGAACCTTTGAAATATGCTTATGAAAAGCATTTGGCTTGGTTAGAGAATAATTTGCACTGACCTTGATTTCTTCATCCATTTTCTTTAGCTTTTCACTAATCTCGGTAGTGAATTGGTCCACAGTGCATAACTTAAACAAAATTTGAATTATCCTCTGAATTATAGTTTCAAACTCGGTAATAACCTCTGTGATCTCAACCTTATTAATTGCCACTTCCTGGCTTATTTTCTATGCCAATTTCAACTATACCTTTTCTTCTGCCCCTCTTCTAGTCTTTTCTCAACATCTATATCAGAGGCATTTATGTGACCGGTTAGAGTTGCAAGTTGGTCAATGATGGGAGTTGCCTCATAACCATTGACATCAGGAACTACTTGCAGTACACTATCTCTAACATCCTCCAAAATTTGTTCACTTTTATTATCCTTTTTCATTTTATTTTGTGCAACCTTCCTTATGCACAATTCCCCATATCTTCTCAGTGCTTCAGGGTCTAATGTCCTAGGGTCACATTCAGGTATCTCAATAACCTCATCAAGTGTGACAGGACCCTTACCATGTTTCTTTTTCTTTTTATTCTCTAGTGCTGGTGAAGTTGTGTAAGGAACGAGAGCTTTAGTCTCCATATTTGAATTTTCTATCTCGGTAGACACACTTTCTTCCTTAGCTTGCCCAGTGACCGATATCTCGGTATCTTGTCCTTGGGCATTTTTTGTGGTGTCTGCTATAATTGATTCTACCAGTTTATTCTCTTCTGGTACCTATGTTTCTACCTTTGTGTGCTCAGGCTCATTGGAAGATTTTTGCTCTATTGTACCCTTTTCCTCAAGTCTATCCTTTGGTTGCTCGGGGGTAGAGCCTTCGGGTTCCTCCTATGTTACAATCTCAACTTCTTGTACCAATATCGATAAGTCACCCGAAATTTCACTTGTTGCTTCCTCACTAGGTACATTTTCCTCGGTAGTGTCTGCAACAGTGGTGATATCTTCATCATTATTGATATCATCACAATCTCCATGTGTGATGTCTTCAATTAAAACATCATTTGTCCCTGGTGTGACTAATTTCTCGGGAGTATATTGTCTATACTCTTCTCTGTATCCTACTAGTAGAAATCAATAGAAATGGTATCATATGCTACCTCGGTGTCGGATAAGTAAATTGGCTCCTTGGTGGAAAGGTCTGCATCATTCGAGTGAATTCCTTTTCCTTTCTTTTTATTCTTCTTCTCGGGAATTATTACCAATGCCAGTTGATCTGCTTCTTCTCGGGATTTTAGAATTGTAGTCTATAGAAGCTTGATGTTTTCATCAACCTCTTCAAGGTTGCCTACCAATATGTTAAGGGATATACCCTTCACTAAAAACCTTTTAGAGTATTGTTTTATCAACTCTTCTATCTTGGGAACCGATAGAATGGGCATAGCCAATATCAATGAATGTTCCCTCATTTTCTTTTCAGTGTGCAGGGCATAAGTCCACCTTGCTGGCACTTTCTCATACAATACTTTTGGAATATACTTAGCAAATTCAATAGTAACTTGCTTGAACTTTATCATCATTTGTATGATGGCCTCTTCAATCTTTTCCTAATCCTCAATAGTCATATGTACATACCGACTTAATTTGGGGTTACCTAGTCCACCCGTTTTCTTTACAGTTTCAACTAATTCATCTATCAAGTGATCTTTATTCACAAAAACTTTGAATTTATCTTGATTTTATTCTTCATCATCTTCATCAACATCATCTTTTTCCCTCATCAACCTTCTCCTCTTTTTAGGTTGTTCAGAGGTGACTTGTGCACCTCTCTTTTTCTTTTGATAGGTATTGGTTGGAGTTGGCCTTGAAATTTTTACTACTCCTTTCTTTGGAGGTAGAGAAGCATTTGTTGAGGACCTTGTCCTTGCTCTTGTAGGTGCTTCTATTTGTTTTCTCTTCCATGTGGCCTTTACCGATATAGCTTGAATATCCTTGTCGAACTCGGTCTCCTCCTCATCATGTTCACTATTCCTAATTAATAATTGTTCCTCAGTTGCTATTTCAACTGGATTACCTGTTGATGTCTCTTCTTCTGCTTCATCACCAAACTATTTACCAAGGTATCCATCATCTTCTTGGATTTTGTACTTACCTTCACTACAACTAGATCCATCTTTATTCTTTGTTTGGCCTCTTCATAGGTACCAAACCTAGTTGCATGTGGATCTTTTGGGTCGACAATAATGCATTTATTGACTTGGAAGCTCGGTCAATATCTAATTCGTAGCCCATAGGGGGTAACCAAGCAGTCCTTGGTTCAACTATCTTGATTAGTCTAGTGTCGGTGTCCACTAGGAAGCATATATCATCCTTATGTTGTTCAACCAACTGACCTAGTATCTTTCTCCTTTGGTGCATTATTTCCTTACATTTCTCAAAATAAACATCCATGACACTCACAAAATTCGGACCCAAAATTTGAATAAAATCACTAATTTGCATAACGACCAGTCGGTCAACATCCCATTCAACATTACCGACTGAGGAAAAAAAAATTGTACATGTAGAAAATAATCAAATTAGTAGGGACCCAAACTTATAGGTATTTGTCTTTGTCGACCTGATGGTTCTCATATTCTCATCTAACTATTTAAGTAGGAGCTTAGCTAGGTCGAATTGAAAACCTTTCTTGACAATCTTGTAGGCGATGTCTACCGCTCCACAAGGTACACTATTCGGCTTGCTTGATTGAAATATCTTATAACCAACTACATAAGCATTGAGACTTGTCTCAAGATCAATAATTGTGTTGACTCTCATACCTCTGTCATCCCATTTTGCTTCGGTTAACTTTCCAATCTAGGTTCTCGGTGCACTCCTTATAGATTTTACCTTGTTGGTAATAGGGTAACTAGTGACTGCATGTATAATTTCCCTTGTGATCTTTACTGGTTCATCCAGCCATAACTTCCCTTCATGTACATGGCTCAATACAATCCTTGTCCATCCTATTTTAAAATTTCTCAAGAAATACAGGGTGTTCATTAAACCCTCCACCTCCAAGTGTTTATGCACATCCTTGAGCTTTCCATCGACACTCAGCTCATGGTAGGTGGATTGAAGCTCAAACTCCCCTATTTCACTAACTTTGTAGTGGATGTACACATGAATATCTTGGACCAACAAAACCCTATGCGAAATACTTGAAAATGTGCCAGTCTGGTCAATTTGAGATGTAACCTCAGGGTGTAACTTGTATTTTGGCTCATTACAGGTTGAAGACTTAATTAGGTTGACCATCTTATCACTCCTAGACTTGGATTTCATAACCTTGGATGAGGATTCCATTGTTTCTAATATTTAGGGCTTCACAAATATACTATTAAAATAACTCAGTGGATGTGGAACTTACTTTGATCGTGAATAACTTGCTTGGAAATCCTTCAAATCTCTGCTAAAATGCTATGGAATCTCTTCGCTCAAATCTGCATGAAATCGCTTTGGTTCTTCGTAATCGTAGTATGAAAAGTGAATAAGTCCTTCATGTATTTATATCCAAAAATTCATTTTCCGCTCAAAAATTTTGCACTTAATGCTTTACCTACCACAACTTGGTAGATGTAGTCGCACTCGGTTACAATTTAATATTACTCAGTTGATACCACGACTCGGTTAACCTTGCCAACATTTACCAACTAGGAAACATTTACTCAGTCATGCTTTTTCTGACTATACACAGTTTAAGCTCTAAACATATAATCCCATAGTGCATCTTATTTCATGTTGATTTGGTGTGCATTCACTAGATATAAGGAACTGTTGTAAAATATAGCCAATTTGAAATTCAGTTCCATACATACCTTTTTAATTTAGGTGGAGGTGGTGATGTCACCTAATCCAATGGATGAGGTGTCACCGACCGTAGTGCTTGCTCCAACATTGTCATTTGATGCTTTTCTCCACATTTGATTCCTTATCCTTTTGATTTATTCAATTGTATTGCCATTTGCATTTGTATGTGTCTTTGGTGCTTGGTCTCCTTTCTTAGGTGAACAACCTTGTGATAGTGCAAGCATGCCATACTAGAATTTTTCCAATTATGACATCTTCTGCTCTAGTCCATTCTCATGCAATTTTATGCTATATGTCCATACTTGCCACATGATGTGCAATTAACCCATGTGTTTTAATCCCAAGTATATGCATTACCTTGCCTTCTCAGTTGGTATGATTTGTTCTTTTCTTTAAGTGTCCAGACTTGCTTCATCTTTTTCCTACAATCTTGTGACATGTGTCCATGCATGTTGCAAGTGTGACAATGTTTCTCCATGTCAGGTTTATTGGGTGTCCTATCCAACTTTGATCTATACTCATGTGCTCGATGTCCATACTTGTTACAGTTATAGCATTAACCATTAAACTTAGGAGTGGATTTAGGAATACTTTTTGCTTTACTCCTGTAAATATTTGATGTGTGGCCCAATTTTCTATAATGATAACATGATAACTTCTTTGGCCTTTGATTAGTGTAGGCATTCTTTTGTTCAGCTTGTCTTGATGATTCTCCATGCTTAGTGTATCCTAAACCAGTTGTGTTGTCAAGTCTTTTCTGACTAATTAGAAATTCATCCATTCTTTTAGTACTGTCTTCAGCTTTCTTGATCATCTCATTATGTTGTTGTTGCATTTTTACCTCATTCTTCAATCTTTCATTTTCCTCTCTTAGTTCACCGATGTCTTCTAGTTTCTTTGTAAGCTCACTGTTTACTTGGTTGACTTCCTGACTTATGACAACCATTTGATTAGATATTTCAAAGTGATGCTCAGTGAGTCTCAGTATCTCAGATTCCTTCTCTTGCAACCTATTAGTCATTTGTCTCCTATCTTCAATAGCCAAGTTTCTTTCTTGTTCTTCTTGCCTTGCATTGTTCATGACTCTATACCCTTGTTTCCAAGTTTTCAGCTTGTTCTTGAAGTTATCCTCGATAGCTTCATTTTCAACTCATTATTGAACCTCCTTTCAATGGCTGTCCAAGCCTCTTTTTGAACCCCCCTTCAGCTTTTTTTCCAAGCTGCACTTGCTCTTGTAGCAAGTCTAGCAACTTCCATTACATTTCTTTTATCCAAAAAACCTTCTTGCAAGAATAAGTTGGATGGATAACTTGAATGTCACCATCCATGTTCATGTTTACACCCGTAGACATACCTGAGGCACACAACATGAGTTACCCACTTCTTTTGACAAGATCAATTGCAATGTAAACAGATGCAAAGAGGCATATATACGTAGATGTAAACATTAAATATAGCAACATTAAACATAACATGACAATATTAAATATAACATGACAACATTAAATATAACAACATTGAATATGACATGACAACACTAAATATGCCATAACAACTTTTAATACATATAATATCAGTTCGTGAAATTTATGAAATCTAACATTAAAATTTAAACACTACCATAATAGTTATTCAACTGACTAAGATCGATTTCTATAGTCTTCCCACATCCTTCTTGCTATTTCATCTTGAAATTTGCCCCAATCATCTCTTTCACGCTGGCTCAACCCATATGTCTCAAGCACTGGTACATCTATCCGATCACGACCATCTTCCTCTTCAAATTCTATCTCAGATGGAAGGTCGTCCTCTATCGTAATGAAGTTGTGAAGTATGCAACATGCCAAAAAAATCTTTGTTTGTGTCTTGATTTGATAAGACGTTGCATGCTTCAAGATAGGAAAACGCTGCTTCAAAATCCCAAATGTACGCTCTATTACATTCCTGAGCAAGGAGTGTCGATGATTAAACAACTCTTGTGGGGTTTTTATTGGGTTTGCTCTTGAAAACTCCTTTAGGTGGTAGCGTGTGCACCGATAAGGCGCGAGAAATCTTGGTACGTTTGGATATCCAACATCGACCAAATAATATTTACCTAAACAAAACAAAATGTCATTGTTATAATGTTGTCTTATTTTTCATATGCTTCAATAATATAATCATATTTTACAAACCTGGGGGAACTACCAATGGATCTGCTCTAGATAGAGTCGAAGCTAGAACACGGCTATCTACAACAGACCCTTCCCAACCAGCAAGGATGTAATGAAACTTATAATCAAATGAACACACTCCCATAACATTCTGTGACAAGTTACCTTTTCTATCATGATATTTAGCTTGCATGTTGACATCCACAGTGACTGGTATATGGGATCCATCAATTGTTCCCACACAATCCTGTGGTCAGAAAAATTCATAGGTCTAATGAACACGCGATAATAGGATTACAACTCAATCAAAAAAAATTGAACCACTGGGAGATATACCTTGAAGTATGGATCAAAACAGATCTTCCCACTGATTTCCCGATGAGTGTTTGGACCAGGGGGTATAAAATAATCCGCATGGAGCGCTAAGATAGCCATCAAGACCTTGTGGAAGTATTGGCTTACCATCTCTTCGGAGTGCAAAAATTTATGGGCAATCTTACGATTCCTCATATTGTGGCCAAGAGTATGGAGGAACATGACTAATTGTTCTTCTAACGCGAGGATTTTTGTATCTCTGATGCTTCCTTTTTGCCTTAAAATATTGGCTAATTTAAAGAAGGATCGTCTACTCATGCGTATTTGGTCAAAGCAATCCGTCTCATTGGAGTTGATAATATGCTTATAAAAAGGAATTACATCTCTTTTGCGCTTACGCATATTTCGACTACCTTCTTTTACAGACTCTGCTATGGCTGCCACAAGGGTGGCAAGAACAACTACAACAACAGGCAAGACTCTTCTCCTCTTCATAATTTGTCCTTCAAGTTCAATATCATCAATGAGATCCATTAAACTACCTAAAAATACCAACAAAACAATCACCAAACAACATAAGAAAACACCCAACTATAATGCATAATCAATGAAAAGAGTTGCAGGTTGAGTATACAACATATGTAGACAAGAAAGGGAATATGGTATCTACTAATTTGGTTGATGATGAAAGTAATTACCATCAAGAGAAAGTACCATAGAACAATGTAAGTGACCATAAATTAGTTGAGAAAAAAATAACTTTATTCAGTTCATACTTTACCTGCTGATAACGTTCAGGCATGACTGTGAAGTAGAATTAGAGAATTGAATGTGATACTTCTAAGCTTTGTGTATATTGTAATTTTTAAATAGTTGAAGCTTGTGTTCAAAATAGCGGTTGCTGGGTGATGGGCACTGTGAGATGTCCTCATTTGTGGCAAGGACAGTCACAAAGGAGGACAGTCACAAAGGAGGACACTCACTGTAAAGACAACATGATATTGTATAGTCACTATAAGGATAGTCACAAATGAGGACATCTCTCTATTGCACTAAATGAGGACATCTCACAGTGACTGTCCCTTGTGTAATTGGCACTTGAATGTATTGAACCAATGTGTTGTTTACTGTATTTTCTATTCATGTGCTGGGTTAAATGTAATGACTGTGGTAATATGAGCTGGCTATTGTGAATTTGTATTTTCTATTCTATTTTACAATCCTTTGATATATTTGTCCATTTACTGATATTCACATGATTACTTTCTTGTTCATTTTTTAAGGTTGGTGAGAGGGATTATTCATTCTTAAACTAGTGATACAAATGCAAATTCTTTTCTTCTTGATAATGTCACAAGGATAGTGACAATTCAAGTGGCAATTACCCAAGGGACAGTTGAATGTGATACTTATAAGCTTTGTGTATATTGTAATTTTTAAATAGTTGAAGCTGGTGTTTCAAAATAGCGGTTGCTAGGTGATGGGCATTGTGAGACGTCCTCATGATAATGTACAGTCACTGTAAGGACAGACACAAATGAGAACATCTCTCTATTGCACTAAAATGAGGACATCTCACAGTGACTGTCCATTGTGTAATGGCCACTTGAATGTATTGGTATTGAACCATGCAAATGCTTTTCTTCTTGAACAAATGAGGACATCTCTTCATTCAAAAATGATGGGCACTGTCCTTGTCACAAATGAGGACATCTCACAGTGACTGTCCCTTGTGTAATTGCCACTTGAATGTCCTTGTCACAAATGATGACATCTCACAGTACAGCCCATATAGGTCTTATTCCTTCATGAACTGAATTGGCAGAGGTTATATAGTGAATCTACTTTCTTAAGTATTGGTTTTGTTTGGTGAGTTTTAGAGGCTATTATCAAGGACTGTCTATGAAAGACAGGAAACCACTGCTTGTAGCTTCTGCAACTGAGTGGAATGGGTCCAATAAGGTAGGGCTAGGTCTTAGAAAAGTTTTTATGAGCAAGAGAGACAGTATCTAATGATGATTTAATGAAATAACAAGAGTTTCCTGTGGTTTACTGATTTTTCTAAGTTGTAGACCCTTATACTTTTCCACACAGTAGATTCATGATGACCAATATAGATGGTTATGTGGGATATTGAACCTAGTTTACATTAAATCAAGTCTCATTCGATTTCATTATACCTAAAAGGCATTGGGGCTTAGATGTAATTATTTTGCCGATTTAAAAGAATTGGGTTGTGATCCAATACCATCCTTGGAAGGGCATATAATGCGGCATCATATCCTAGGTCATTATTATTGTTCTCTCATTAGAATCCCAATTTTCAATCACTAGGAGGGCAAGATCAATATTGATGTTTTCAATTTCTTCCCTTGAGGGGATAGTCTTTGTTAACAACTCCTTAGGGTCTTTCTCATCTCTTTTTTCCTTGAGGATGCTAGCTTCACAATGACTATCTTCCCCAACAAAAGTAATCGGGTTTGGCTTATTGGCAATTCATTTTTCAACCAAAAAGGTTTTATAGTCTATAGTCAAATGACTAGCTTCATTATGGTGTCTTTCGCAATTAAAGCAACTGAGTTTAGGTTATTGGGCTTATGTTGTTTGACCATTAGATTCTTACAATTTGTAATCAAATATCTTGGTCTGGCATAGTTTTTGCACAAAGTGGTTGTATTTTCATAAACAAGAGCTTGCATTTTGTTTCCTAATTTTGATTTCATAAGAGCTTTTGTATAACTACATTCATACATAAGCAAGCAAAAATACACCTATTTTTTGTCTTTGTCACCTTGTCAAAGTAGAGATATTGTCCCAAGGTTTTCCTTGTCTATTTAAAAATTTGCTCATCCTATAACTCTAGAGGTTGACCAAGCAAACAGACCCACACATGTGTCATACTATTCAAATTTGCCTCTGGTTCGAATCTTGTTTCCATTTTCACATTATCATGTTGTCTTTATAGTGACTGTCCTCATTTGTGACTGTCCCTTGTTCTCACCATTCGCTATCATTTTCATTCTCACCTAGTGTTGCTATTTGAAACCAAGACCTAGGACTCATAACAGAGCCCACACACAAATACCAGACAACCTAGTGAGGACAACCAAGCCACACAACAAAAAATCTCCCCACTTAGCCTAGGATCCCTCACCGCCCCACCAGGACAAACTAAGAAGTGCCCGCACAAAGAGGGTACAAGCACTCTACACCTCTCCACAAGAAAAAGCACTACAACTACACATGAAATCCACTATTAGAAACAGGGTCTAGCGTCACAACTTCCCAACCAAACCCCACTCTCTTCAAAGTAGAAAGAAGACAGGAAATACAAAATAAACATTTCTATTTCTAATGTTATCAGGAAATACGAAACAAACATTGCTATTTCAAATGTTACACAGTGTCCATCATTTCAAAATGCAGAAACCCTACACTATGCAAAGAACTACCCTACTGATCTAAGAAGTGCCCGCACAAAGAGGGTACAAGCACTCTACACCTCTCCACAAGAAAAAGCACTACAACTACACATGAAATCCACTATTAGAAATAGGGTCCAACGTCACAGCTTCCCAACCAAACCACACTCTCTTCAGAGTAGAAAGAAGACAGGAAATATGAAATAAATATTGCTATTTCTAATGTTATCAGGAAATATGAAACAAACATTTCTATTTCAAATGTTACACAGTGCCCATCATTTCAAAATACAGAAACCCTACACTATGCAAAGAACTACCCTACTGATCTAAGAAATGCCCACACAAAGAGGGTACAAGCACTCTACAACTCTCCACAAGAAAAACCACTACAACTACACATGAAATCCACTATTAGAAATAGGGGCCAACATCACAGCTTCCCAACCAAACCACACTCTCGGGTAACCCCACAATAGTGGGTTACACTTTTTTAGACATGCTGATTTTTGCTGAAATGACACATTTTTAATAAAATATGATTATTTAAGTCTTGAGAGGTTCAATTTGAAGGAATTAATTACAATTGGTTAGCTCAAAGCCTCTTAGATTAAAAAAATCATTGATATAACATATATACTCCTCATTCATACCTACAATGGAGTCTCCTTTGCACCTATTAAAATGCTGATAAAAAATCACTTCGACTTTATCTTTTGGCAGATCAAATGAATCCATTCGAAAAACCTATCTATGTAGTAAGGTACTATTGAGAAAACTCTTTCCAATTATTATAATGTTAATATATATTAAGTTTATTATGACCTTGTATTTTTAGTTTTACTAAACATAGATATTTCACCGTATCTCCACCTCTATGTTCGATGCTTATGGAAAAATAGTAAATGAGAGAAAAAAAATTCTTAAAAATATCTATGCCCTAGGTATTGAAGTTATCTTTCTATAAAAAAATAAAATTAAAAAAAATTGGACAAATACACAAAAAGTTATAAGCTATGTAGTTAAGGTATGTCAAAATTACGGCTTAGTCAACTTCAAACGTTAATAAAATATGAAATAATCATGATAATGTCATAAAACTAATTGCATGCCCTCCATATGGATGTTAAAAAACTAAATTTGAAAGAATCACATTGATATCTATTTTAGAAAAAAAGTTATGCTCTACGAAAATAATGTAACTCTTTGAAAATGACGTTTTTAGCAACATACCAATTTTTGTGGGAGAAAGAAAAAACCAATCAAATCAATTCAAAAATAAAAATAAAAAATATATTGAGAATCTAGATAGAAAATCCTAAAAGACTCGAATTTACTTCATCTTCTGATTCTTAACGGTTTAACGACAATATGCATTAGAATCTAAAAGTTTTATTCAAAATTTAGAGTACAGTGTCCGTTCAGGCAAAAAAGTGTAACCCACTATTGTGGGTTCACCCTCTCTTCAAAGTAGAAAGAAGATAGGAAATACGAAATAAACATTGCTATTTCTAATGTTATCAGGAAATACGAAACAAACATTGCTATTTCAAATGTTACACAGTGCCCATTCATTTCAAAATGCAAAAACCAAAATGCAGAAACCCTACACTATGCAAAGAACTACCCTACTGATCTAAGAAGTGCCCACACAAAGAGGGTACAAGCACTCTACACCTCTCCACAAGAAAAAAGCACTACAACTACACATGAAATCCACTATTAGAAACAGGGGCCAACGTCACAACTTCCCAACCAAACCACACTCTCTTCAAAGTAGAAAGAAGACAGGAAATACGAAATAAACATTGTTATTTCTAATGTTATCAGGAAATACAAAACAAACATTGCTATTTCAAATGTTACACAGTACCCATCATTTCAAAATGCAGAAACCCTACACTATGCAAAGAACTACCCTACTGATCTAAGAAGTGCTCGCACAAAGAGGGTACAAGCACTCTACACCTCTCCACAAGAAAAACCACTACAACTACACATGAAATCCACTATTAGAAACAAGGGCCAACGTCACAGCTTCCCAACCAAACCACACTCTCTTTAGAGTAGAAAGAAGACATGAAATACGAAATAAACATTGCTATTTCTAATGTTATCAGGAAATACGAAACAAACATTGCTATTTCAATTGTTACACAGTGCCCATCATTTCAAAATGCAGAAACCAAAATGCAAAAACCCTACACTATGCAAAGAACTACTATTTCACCTCCTTGTCCGAGAGAAGGATTTGCTGCAGAGAACGGCCACAACGAAGATGACAGCGAACGGCCAAAGCGAAGACAACAGCGAATGGTGAGAAAAGGCGACATTTTTGGCAGATAATGTATCAGACGCCAAATTGTTTTTATTTTTACTCAAGCGGACCCGACGGCTTCTCAAAATGGGGATTTGAAAAGTGGAATTAGAATGGGAATTTCTAATTCCACCTTTTTAAATGGAAGATGGAATGCTCATTTTTTGGGCAAAATTGGAATTTCGAAATTCCAATTCCTCTTTGTTAAGATGGACACAAACATGGAATATGAAAATCCGAAAATGCTATTATGGAATATGGGCTCATATTCCATGTACCAAACGGGCCCTTAGAGAATACAATATTCATATAAATTAATATTAATATTAAGTATTTATTTAAAAATAATCATTTTGTTAATAGATTTTAATAATTTGATAACATTTATATATTTAATTTATGAAAATTTATATGATATTTAATTTGATGTTATAAAATCAAAGCAAATATGATATTACTAAAAGGCTGAAAACATTTCAATTTTCATCATGATCAATATTTTAAACCTAAGTTGAATGCTAATCCTTAAAATAATTGAACAACCTTAATCCTAACCCTCAACCAAAGTAAATCCTGATAAAATTTTAACTTTAAATATAATTGCATGTCTATATTAGTCCTAATTATACTCTAACTATAACATTTAATGCAAATTAAATCCTAACATTTATCCAGCCCTAATTTTAACCATATCAATAACTCTCACCATAATAGAATACTACACTTTAAATATCTATAAACATATTTTATATAGATTATAGATAAGATGTATGTACTAGTAATAAGATTGTTGAAAATAGAACTCGAAATGTTTAAAAATGAAGCTTCACAAATTTCATCTCATATTTCTTTTTTTTGACATGGCGAAAGCTCTACGGTTAGTTTTACAACGCATAAACGGTGAACAAAAGGGAAAAAATGAACGCAGACAGGATTTCAATCGTGTTGCAATTTTGACAATCAATTTCAGCCGTTAATCATCTCAAGCAGGTCGTTCTTTTCAAATAGAACGCCTTCGAATATCCATGTAATTAAAAAATTAATTAATAATTAATAAATAAATACTAGACATGCAAAATAGTTTTGGCCAATGAGTGTCATACAAAACAACAGACATGTGAAACTTGATCAACTTGTACGAATGTGCATTTATTTACAATTTAAAATAAAAACAAACGGAACCTTTTTATTAAAAAACAAACTAAACCTTTATCTTCTTTATTTTCGATTATCTTCTTTATTTTCCCATGTGAGCATTCTTTTATTAAAAACTTAGATTATTCACTGTTCTAATTATTCCCTGTCCTCCCTTGCATTGTTTTGTAATCTTTCCATTATTTCAATTTAAAAAATAAAAAATCACTCACTTTCTTAGAATCAACATGTGTCATTTTATTTTATTTTATTTTGAGATATTCAGTTTATAGTGGAGGATATATAAATTATTATTTGGTAAAAAAATTGTATTGATTAATATTTTTTCCTATTTAATTCTATTATGTTAATCAAGATTTCATTTATAATAATGTTAAGGTAAATTGAAGTATTATTAATTTTAAGAATGAGTTGATTGAGAAATGTTAATTTTTTTGTTTGTATTCATTTTATAAATATTTAGAAAGATAGCACAATCTTGTATGTTAATGTTATTTGTTTTAAAAAGTAGATTTTAAAAAAATAGAGTTCTAAGGTTATTTTTTAGTCTAACAATGTAAATATGCACCTTAATTAGAGCAAATCATAAGGCGTTACATCTTAGTAGACACCCAAAATTGACCACATTTGTTCAATTGACCCCTATTTCATCTAATTTCTCATTATCTATGCTAATTAAATAATATCTTATTATTTAATTATTATTATCTATTTTCTTTTTTTCTATCCTAAGTTCTAGCCTAAAGTAAATAATTGCATTTAATTATTTACCCTTACCTCTTCCATATACTAAATAAATAAGTACTATTTATTTATTTAATCTCCTCTCACATGTCACGTGCTCCATCACTTTTACTTATTTCCTAAGCTCCACTTAACCCACCTCCTAATCATATGCACATTCCTTATTTCTAACTTAGTGGAGTTGACCCACTTTAAATTCTCACACAATCTCTCCTCACACTCAACTATAAATGCACCCTCTAATGGAGGGACGTAACTATCCTTCATACAAAATGCACTTTTGAAAATGTGAAAAACACAACAAAATTTTATAAAAATTTTAACATGTGATCTTCATCATCTACATCCCTTAGTATCCACTTAGTTGGAACACCCTCCATAGGATCCAAAATCATCTAAAAAATCATTGCATACCACTTCAAGAATTAAAACATCTTTAGTTAGTCACTGAATTAAAAAATGCAAATATATGTCAGCCAAACAACTTCAAAATGAAAAGTGGAGCTCCAAAAATATTGTAGATTCCTAATAGGATATGATCATCACATAACTATGTCACCCAAATGCATCACTAGAAAAAATGGGACTAGAGGAATGTGGAAAAAACTTGCAAGTAGGCACATTGTCTTTGATAATCCGATGCTCAAAAAGTTATAAATTTTGTTGTGGAGCAAATCAAAATATGCATACTAGTATGTAGAACCTTTGAAAACTTGTTGACATCATATCTCAATTGAAAAAAAAAAATACATTAGTATACCAAAACATGAAGCAAAGAACATCTAGCCAAAATGATAGTCTGTTCTCCAAAAATAGTCACACCAATACACACACAACCCAAAAAAACTGGACAGAACTCTAGAAACAACCTGAAAACATCAGATATACCACATACAAGCTTCTTAAACATCCTTTCTTATTTGTGATATCATATATGTACATGTCCAATATAGTACTACTCTAGAACACACTAAGAGGGTAAAAGCACAATAAGTTGTCACCCTTTTACAAAGGAATAGGCTAACAACACAAAAACTGAAAAACTTCAAGGGCATAAAAGTCACATTTCTGTTGAGAATTTGAAGATGATGTAAACTGATGAAATATGTAAAATAGGATGAATTTTATGCCTATAATTTTTAAAAATTAATTTGAGCAAAAATTAATATGTTTTTTAAATTTTTTAGGTCTATTTTTCATATCCTAAAAATACTACAAATAAGCGAGTTCACTTCCCGTCAAATCATTATAAGTAAAACATTTTTTTTCCCTCCAATTTCAGAATATGTTTTAGATGACATGTATATCTAGTGCAGGAAAAAAGAATAAAATTTTTTTGATCTATAGTTTACCTGTTATAAGTATTGAAAGTCGACCTTACCTGAAATCAACAGTTTTTGTCTCCCGTCACTTTTACCCTATAAAAAATATACCAAAAACCAAATAAATTATATATTCTTGAAGAGGACTCTCTCCTCTAGTGCTCTATATAATTTTAAAAAATTTCTGAATTGATTTAGTATTTTTCTATATTTTCCGAATCAATGTCTTCTCAAAGTTTAATATACCTACATGTAGTTTTTAGCAAATTTGTTTAACGTTTTGTAGATGAAACAATATAAAATTTATATGTCCAGAATCGTACTTTCAAGATCTAGAAAAGGGTACTTTTAGTTTTTTAACATTTTCTATTTTGATCTAAGAAAGGAACAACAGAAGTGCAAAATTCTAGTTTTTTTGTATTTTTGGTGGTTTGGCTGCCAACATGGCATGCCACCTAAGTAGACTCGGCCGAGTCCCCCTAGGGGTCGGCCCCACTCAAATAGCCTAATACTGTGTAAATGAGTGGTTTGTGATGTTTTTTTATATTAAAAATATTATTTTGACTCGGCCGAGTCCTACTCGGCTGAGTACCACTCGGCCCAATCTAATGGGCCACGTAGATGCCATTCAGCGTCGCGTGGCACCTACGTGTACTCGGCCGTGTTAAACTCAGCCGAGTATAACTCGGCCGAGTCTAACTGGGTCGAGTGATTTGAGTTAGCCCAAAAGGTGACACTCGATTGTGCTTTTACCCAAGACAAACCACAACACAACTCTCAAACACTATATCTGTCTTCCAAAGATTGACTTTAACAAGTTTGACATCAATGAAAACAAAACATTCATATGTGCAACAATATCCCCCTTTCTCATTAATGGAAACACTCGAGAAACTTTGCATCACCAAAATATGTCTCCTTGTTTGACATCAAGGACAAAGTGTTCCTTTAAAAACATTGCATAAGATCTAAAATATATACATTCTCCTCATACACAACTATCTTTGCAATACATATTTCTAATATGTACAGATAAAGCAACTCCCCATAACTCAAACAACTCCCCCTTAGGAGATACATGCCAAAAATAAATGCAACTAGAAACCAAAACTCCATTAAATGTCTACTAATGTGTGTGTGTACACAGACACACAAAGTCAAAAATACCTTACCAAAAAATGAAGAGAAACCTATTTTTAAGTAGGTAAGATAGCATGATTGAACACCTTCAGTTGTTTCCAATTCATCTTCCAATCATTTAACCTTGAGGAGATAAAAGTATTCTAACACATTGTCTTTATGAGAAGTTCCTATGTATCACTCACATTTTCTAGATCCTTAAACTGATGAATTAACTTTTTAGACCCATTAAATATTTTTGATAGACTATTCAACATTAAATCAACAATATTTTTCATGTGATGATATTGTTCTTCTATTTTGTTCTTTTGATTAACCAAAATTTATTGATTTGCAAGTACATATTCTCTATTTGAACTCTAGTTGTACCTTCTTCATCGTGCCTAAAGCCAATTGTGTTATTTTCCTCTACAATCTAAGATCCCAATAGATCAATTTGATATGCATGCTTCTTGTGGAAACAGGCTACATGTGATAGAATTCATTCACCACCAAAACTTTGTTCATACATATTTCAATTTTTTTAAATATCACTTGTAGGTGTAATACCCCAAAATTGGCACCTTACAATTTTAATCAATTTTGGTGCATTTCTTCAATTTCTACATCATCGAAGTCCTATTGTACTAGGCAATTCTATCTCCTATTTGACTTTATTTGGCTTGGTGTCAAATGCAAAAAACCCTAATTTGCATTAATCATACACTATAATTAATTCCTAAATATTCAACTTTATTGGCTAAATAATCCCTATGATTAATTAATTTAATTATAAAGTCCTAAGTGCTTTAAATTAAATTAATTCCACCCCCTTTAGCTAATACACATCATGGAATTAAATAATTATTTGGTTATTTGAATCGACATCTTTATTTGGATTTATTATTCAAAATAAATCGAAAAGTCACCCATGTGGCAATATTCATTCTTTTAATCAAATAATTCTTCAATATTTGTCTCACCATGGAGATGAAGAGTCAATCGTTTCTTTTCAAGAAACTCTTCATCCTCTCTCCCGGCTTTTCTATATTATGAGCTCCTTTTCTTCATTTTGAGAGAGGCAATTGTGAGAGTATCCAAACTATAGTCAATTTGTGTCTCAATTTTCATGTTTTCAAGCTTTGTTACTGCATAATTAGATTAATCTCCATTGCTAGTGTAATTTCATTCTCATATTAAATTAGTTTTCTTATTTTCTATTAGCTTAGTTCTCTTGTTTATTTCAAGTTCTTTAGATTAAAAATTGCATTCTCATATCTCATTTCAAGTTTTCTTAGCTTAATCTGCACTTTCATTCTTAGTTTAACTTGCATTCTCATATAGATTAATTGCAATTTTCAATTCAATCATTTCTTTAAGCTTTTCAAATCCTTCGTCTTAGTTTGGTCTAATGGTTGTTGGATCTCCAATCTGAGAGTAATTCAAACACCCCAACTAATTAGGAGGCAACATGTCGATTCACTATGAATTCGCAAATTGGGTAATTCATACTCATTTTCGTAATTCGCTTTGTGAGCAATGACTATGTTGTGTCTATGGCTGGATTAGAGGTCCACGTTCAGCTATAAATAGTAGGTTGTTGTGTGAAAGTACACACTTATTTACTAGCTCATTCAACCTATCCTCCTCCACCCTTTTAATTTACTATTAATACATAAGTAATCCATGAGGGTTCACATAGAGTCCTCCTTTCCTTCTCTCATTAATGAAATTATTTTAATTTTTCTCTCTTTCAAGGAGAATTTTTTTTCCATGAGGTTTTCTCCCTTTCTCTAGTTTTGAGAGATTGCATTAGTTTGTACATGGGTACCTAATGAAGCCTTGTTGTTGGAGCTAATTCATGTTTTCTTTTATCATTGGGTATCTAGATTGTTCCTAAGTTAATGTTTAGTGGGGGTGTTGAAGTAATTAGGACATTATCATATTAATTATACAATTATCTCCTTTATTACTTTATTCACACAAGATAAACTTAGGTTTTTTATATATTTTATTAGATTTAGCTTTTTTTAGTACAAGTTGTCTCACTCATTATGATGTGGAAACTTGTCAAGATTATTTTGATCTTCCTCTAGGGTTTACATCTAAAGTTTTATCATTGTGCTTTTATATGAATTCATTTTATTCATTGTAATCTATCCAAATCATTTGTAGGTTACTATCAATATCAAATTTATATTTGGATTATTCAAGGTTCTATAGTATTAAGCATGCATTATTTTCATTTTTGATATGTGTTTTTCTTGTAGGTAATTTGGGCTTGTGGGGTTGAACAAATAACTCCTACACTTGTTTTTATTAAAAAAGTGGAGATCCTCATGCTAGATGGAGGGATACAAAAGCTACAAAAAATAGTATAGAAGCACAAGATCAGTGATGTCAAATTATTTTTTCGATGCATGTTGAATAGGTTGAGTCATGGAATAACTACTGGCGAGAATAAATTTATCTAAACAAAGAAATAATATCAAAAACTCATCTCTATGCCTCTAAATATAAATTGTATGATCAAGGTGGCAATGAGTGAAACCAAATATGAGAAAGAAGTTATCAATATTTTCACACCAAGCTTGAGAGCCTTGTTTGCGACCATTTTGATAAGAATTTTGAATCGCTTGATGCAATTATTTAACAAAAAAAGGTATTTTCTACTTGGCATCCTTAAATCACAATGTAAATTTGATATAAATTTTCTAGTCTAAATTTTAATCTATGATTAGATTATCATGGTCACTTTTTACCCTTTTTGAACCATAATACAACAAAAATGTCCTACACTTTATTCTTAATTATTGATTTCATCCATTAGAGTTTCTATAGATTGATACCATTCACAATTAACTTTGAAGTATAAAAGCTTATTCACTCGGTACTTTACTTTGTTGATTTTTTTGTTTGAAAAGAAGGTGAAAGATATAGATATGTTAGGTCTAAGGGTGAGGATAATTGAAAGTCTTAATTCTTATTACCCTCACACACATCACCTTTATTATCATCCTACATATGACACTTTGATCACAATTCAAACCCTAAAGTGAATACATCCTCCATCATCCACATGTGTGGATTATAAAGATAAACATTTTTTGAGATGATTTGTTCTTGTGTCTAGAAATATCCATTTGGAGGATTATGTGAAGTTAAATATTAATTACTAATAGTTAGGATAATCATATTTTATTAAGTGCTTTGGAAGAGAAATAAACAAAAACATTCCTTCACACCATTTTTTATTATCCTCATTTTTAAAAAAATACAAAAAATTATTTGTTAAATTATCAAGTGTTATTTTGGTTTTATCGCATGCCTTATAAATAAAAGTTTGATAATTTTAATGTTATTTTAAATGTATGGTGTCTATTTCAATCGATCTCAATAAATTTGTAATTGAAAAAAATACTCAATTTATAGTGGGATAGTGTACAACAAGAAAAAGGAGGGTGAACTAACACATGCACGAGAGATTAGATTATCCTCCTTTTCCTAATGCACAATCGTAAGGAAGATGATAAACTGGGCTCAAGTAAGACTTAAGCACTAAGAGGGTCAATGATCATTCACAAATAATGTATTGGGATAAGTTTTATTTGAGGGAATATGATTAAATGATGCAATATAGAAGTTTAAATAAGCCAAAGTGACAAGTTTTAGTAGTCATAGACTAACAAAAAACAAAATGTAACGTTTAAGTAACTAAAATAGCAAGCAAATGATAGTACTTGTGTGGTATTCAATTAGAATGCAACCAAAACTCAATAAACCATTAGCTCAAGAATTTAGCTACAAGAGTTCAAATCAAATGAACAACTAAACCCTCAAAAGTGACTTATTTCTTCCTAGTTGAAGTGAGTTTAATCCTTTTCTAATGCTCATCGGATTGGCATGAATTATTAGTGATTTGATCACTCCAAAATGGAATATTTTATTCATGAATGAGATGCAATACTTGCATTCACCATTCCAAAATGATATAAACATGCAATAAAAAGCTATAATGAAGCCATAATGCAAGATTAAGCTAACAACATCAATACTACTATGAAAGAAAACTAGATTCAAAGCTAATTAACAATGCAAGATTATTCTAGAAATGAGCTAAACTAAGAAAGTGAGAGAGCTATAAATGCAAGAATATATGATGAAAGTAACTAAGAACTCAAGATAACACTAACAACTCAAAATAGAATAGTAACTCTAGAATGCATAAAATGATCAATATTTAGACCTAGAATGCAAGAGAAAGTGGAGTGGACCCTTGAGCCAAGGAATATCTTCCTTTTAAAGAAAGTGCCTCAAGAATGGAGGGTGGAGATTAAGAGGCAAAATATTTTAGGTAGAGATGAGTGGTGAGAGAGAGATCAATCCAGGTGAGAGGATCCAAGAATTTTGACTGGTCAAACTTAATTGGAGAATAAGACAAAATAGCAAATCCCCTTTTAATTCGCATTGAATCAAGATTCAGTTGCACAATGTTCTCTTTTAATAAAAGTGTTGGGACTTTATATTAAAAGGAAGTTTTTGACAATTAAATGATTTTTCATATTTAATATTAGAAATTATTTATGCTTGATTTGATTATGCAAGGGGGATTATCCATGTTGCTTACATAATTATGTCTAGTAAATTATGCCTTTGAGATTTAGAATTTTTCTTAAGGAAAATTGATCAAAATTAGGGGCTTAGGTTTTACTAGACAAATTTTAGGTGATTACAATACTAACATGTTGTTTCATTTTGAATATGATCTACAAGGAAGAGGTCATCCAAGGCATGATGTTCTCGAGAAGAGGTCATCTGAACCATTATGTTAGTTCATCTTAGTTGATGTCTTTTTGTTATGTACTTTCTGAGTTAAGTCCCGATAAATTTGCAACATGTTCCTGCACCAAAAAATCAAGAAAATATTGAGTTGAAAGGGGTTTTCCTTGGTCAAACCCCAGTAGACTAATCAACCTTGAAATAGAAATGAAATTTCATGAATGCAAAGCATATAAAAGTAAAGGTAAATATTAGATTTACCTTGTAAATATATATACCTTCATAAACTGATATTGAGATCATGATGTCTATGAAGATACTTTCTTGAATGTAGTTGTATCTTGACTTTGAATCTTGAAATGAGAAGTAGAATCAAGGAGTCCCTTCACAAATGCATAGATTCACAAATACCCCTTAAAGATCTTGAATGTTGTTATGCTAGATAGACTCTTTCTTTGTAAAATGGATAGATAAATCCATGTAGATGGATAAAGGATCTTCTTGCTTGATCAAGAACTCCTCTACTTGGTCATGATGGGAGAGAAACTAGCTACAATGGAGAATATTGTCTTCAAAGAGGCTTTAGATACTTGGAGAATGCTTGGAATGAAGAATTGATCTTGAATGCTTGAAATACTCTCAAAAATTTATTTATATAGCTTGCAAATACTGAACTTTTGATGAACTTGATATGATCAAATGAGGAGAGATAGGTTTATTGTATACCTCTCACAATATTTTGGGGATCAAAATTTAGAGGAAGACAACAAAAATCTAAAATTTTTGCTAAAACCACAAGATGTGCCTCCGATTCAAATTTGGGCTCAAACATCATGGAAGAGGAATCCTTGGGCATCCTTTTCTAGAGAAGAGGATACCTAAGTCATCCTCTTACACCTATAAGAGGCCCAAATTTGAATTAGAACCCAAGAAGGAGAAAAGGAAGCTTGAAATGTAGGAACCAGGTTCTTGGATCAAGCATAATGGACAAGAAATCCTGAAAACACTAAAATGGATCCTAATTGAGCATCTAATTATAGGTGCTTACAATTTAGGATGGTACATTTAGCCCTACTTTATCAAGAGTATGAGATAACCTCCCACTCATGGTAAAGTAGATCAATGTTGGAAAGAGGGAACACTGAGAGGGGGGGAGGGGGGTGAATCAGTGTTCTAACAATTTTAACCTTATTGAACCAATTAATAAATAACTTAAAACTTAAACTGAAAAGAAAAATGCATGAACATAAAATAAATAGGAACACAACCATAACACATAAATATTTATCATGGAAGCCTTGTTAGGGGAAAAAACATGTTGGGATGACACCCACAAGCCAATACTTTACATAAATATTTTCTTTTACATATTTTGAGAATGCACTTGCATTTAGGCACACTGCCTAGAGCTCACTACTTAATACAATTAGGGATACAACCCTTTTAAAAACACTCACTATCTTAAAATGACCAACACTATGATTGGGATACAATAAACTAACTAAATCAACATAAAAAATATGTCTGTTAAATAGTTCCATGTAGTTACCAACAAATATTTGAAACCATAGAATCATTAATTTCCCTTAGACTCTGATCTACATCAATCTGCTAACTCAAATCTGAAATATCTACCCAAAACATGTTGTTGCACCTCAATTATGCATTAAACTACCTTATACATCAAACAAAAACCTTTCCCTAATCTCATTTGTCCATTTTATACACATGTTATACCTAATTGATCTTATTATGTCGACATAAAAATATTCTTGGGAAATGTAAACCATTTTTTGTTTCACCGCCAAAAATAGGATCCAATTTTCAAAACAATTAAGGATAATCATTGATATAACTTTTAACATGTCTGATGAACTTATTTGACCATGCTTTGACCCTTGAAAACATTTTATCGATTTGCACAATAAGATTATTTTTACCATGTCGGCTCTTTTTATTTGTTTACCTTCAAACTGCTATTCAGAAGTGTATAACTTCTACGTGCCAAAAGATCTTATTGTGGAACATTAGGATTATCAATAGTATATATTTATTATGCTTACCTTAGTTCCACACTCCAAAATACTAAACTTGTAGCCTTCCTTGATCCCAAAATTATTTGCGCTACAAGAACATTCTGCCATGTTTCATGTACTTCACCAAAAATTGATCTGCCACTTAGTCTGATCTTATGATGAGTTGCACACATGGGAATAAGGTCTATTCATCATCTTATTTCCATAAATGATAACACTCTATCAATTTGACTATGTCTCTTGCCATCTTTCCAACAAACTCCCCCTTTGGCATTTATGACAACACTTAGTGAAAAGTTATCTAAGTGTCCCACTTCAAAAATATGCATAACATTTCACTCCAAAAAGATTTTTACAAAATGTACTCAATCTCCCCCTTAGATGTACTATATACATTTTCACTACTAAACTTCCGGGTGGTCCCACAAAACTGCGTCCCACTTTTTTAGACATGCTGATTTTTGCTGAAATAGCACATTTTTAATAAAATATGATGATTTAAGCCTTGAGAGGTTCCATTTGAAGGAATTAATTAGAAATTGTTAGCTCAAAGCCTCTTAGATTGAAAAAACATTGATATAACATCTATACTCCTCATTCATACTTGCAATGGAGTCTCCTTCGCACCTATTAAAATGTTGACAAAAAATCACTTCGACTTTATGTTTTGGAAAATCAAATGAATCCATTTGAAAAACCTATCTATTTAGTATGATGCTATTCAGAACAAGATTTCTAATGAATATAATTTTAATACATATTGAGTTCATTATTACTTTTAAATATTACTTTAACTAAACATAGGTCGTTTGGTCATTCAACAACCTGTCTTTTAAATACTTCAAGAAAAATAGTAAATTATAAAAAAAAAATTATAAAAAATATGTAGGAAAAGAGTATTTGTGTTACCTTTCTATTAAAAAAAGAAAAAATAAATTTTGATATACACAGATTAAGTTAGAGCAATCCAAGTGACCTTATGTCTAAATTAAAGTTACTGTCACTTTAGAACTTAATAAACTATGAAATATTGACCCAAAATGAATGAAACCAATTACATCCTTTAGATATTGAAGTTACAAATATAATCTTGAAAGAAATACATTGTTATCATATTTTAGAAAAAAGTTATGTTGATCCAAGTGACAGTAACTCCTTAAAAACACAGTTTTTCACACAAACCACTTTTCAAAGGAGAAGGAAAAATGAATTTAAATGAATTTAAAATTTTAAAAAAAAAATATATGTAGAAATTAGGAAGAAAATTCTAAAAGAGTCTAGTTTACATCATCTTCAAATTCCTAATACTTTTGCGGCAACAGGTGTTTGAAAGTGAAGTTTTTTCTCAGAATGTTGATCTATGTGTCAAAGTTGGCCAAAAAGTGGGACATAGTTTTGTGGGACCACCCTTCCCCTTTGACATCAATGGAAAAGGGTGTAGCCATTATGCTAATACATCAACCCAAAAACTTGTTCCTACAAATAAAAATAGATATCTGCCACATATATACAAACAAAAATACTTACATCATTGCCAAAATATCTACATGGATGGTCGTCAACAATTGTAAATATGTGTCTCATCATTGTCTTAGGCTTCTCAAAATTGACACATGTCCATTAAAAGTGTAAGAAGTTGCTTCTACCTTCGCCAAATTGACTAGTTACGAGGCTTGTATAGCTTCTTCAGCTTCCTTCAAAGAAAAAAAAAATGTGTGAAGTTTGGGGGAATTCATATTTGTTTAAGGGAAAAGTGGGCACACACAATATGATATGTAAATACAAGACCTCCACTTTTCAGTAATATTCTATACAAGAGAAAGAGGGGCTTCCATGTGCAACTCTCAATATAACCAAAGTTAGATTAGCAAAATCCAAGAAGATAAGGGGATGCTAGTGCTAAACGCAAATTATACTAAGGAAGTACACAAGAAATTCCTCTTTCATGCAATGTAAGATTTGATTAAGGAAGTATACTTAGCTCTAATACTAATTGTAGGTATAGGATTGATTACTGAGAGGGGGTGTGAATCAGTAATAGCCAACTCTCTCTCTTATTTTCACAATTCCAAAACTTCTTTAACAAATTTACCAATTGAGATATAGTTTAACCTTTAACATCATTATCAGTTAACTGAACATTAAACATCCATTTAACATATAAAATCATCCACATAACAATAACACAAGTATTAATCTCGTGGAAACCCGACTAGGGTGAAAACTATGGTGTGAGAACAATGCCCACAAATAATTTGTACTCTTTTGAAATACATCTGGTTAAGAGCCTACCCTATTAAAGGATCACTCGATAAGGGTTACAAAAGCACTATTAAATGCTACCCGGTTAATGGATTTCCCTGAGACCTATTAAAGTCTTTACCCTGTTAGGAGTAACCTGGTTAGAGGATTTTGAACACTATTTTGAGAATGTCACTTGGTTAAAGGATTTTACAATAGACCTGTTAGTGTTAGCTTGTGGTGACTAATCAGGAAAGTACTATCCAGGAAAGTACTGTACACTTTTCCTCCTGACCTCACCGGGGTTCGGGGCCGGGCCGAGCCCCGAGCGGGGGTTTGGGGGCGGTAGCCCCCAAGAGTAGGGGTTCGGGGGCGCAGCCCCCGAGGAAATTTTTTTTTGAGGCCAACTACTTTTCGGTTATTTGGGCCGACTACTTATAACTCATTCTAACCCTAAAGCAAAAAAATATTGTATAATATGGCTTAGGGTTAGGGATTTTCATGATGTATGATTTTAGTACTTGCGACAGAATTGGGCTGTAAGGGATTACGGATTGTAATCAGGTTGTAATCACTGGATAATAATATAATATTGGACTCACTGTTGGTGGATGTAGCCCAGGGATTGGGTGAACCACGTTAAATCTGTGTGTCTTGTGTTCTATTCTGTGTGGTTTATTATTTTCTGATATTAGTTGTATTTGCACATAATTGTTATTTCTGCCTTGTTAATCCTAACAGTTAGGGCCACCTGATAAGGGATTTTACTGTCACAATTGTTAGAGAGTAATAGATAATAAATTATCTATAGTTCGCACTATTCTTGCTAATTCATATCTAATGAAGTTCATTAACACATGTGAGGCCTCGCTCCTAGCCCGTCATATCTTTTTCAGTTCCTACATTTGATAAATGCTTATTCGATACTTTATTTTGATTCATTATGGTTTTAGACTCTTTTGCCATAGATTTTATCACTTTATATGTTATATGGACACTACCTTTTGATGTCTAACGACTACCTTGTGACATTAATATGGATCTGCATTTATGGTTAATCTATTTTTATGAATGCTAGGGTGAAATGATGAGATTTATTTATATTACTTATTAGGAAAATAATATTTGATGTAATTATGATGCTTTGGCTTTCTATTAAGTTTTGAAAGTAAAAATTGTTTATTACATGATGTGTAGATATATATATGTTTTAACGAATGGGATAAGTTAAAATTAATGTTCAAGTGAATTTCAATTGAATAGGTGATGTTGCAAACGAATTGTAAGTTGAACATAATTGATTCATATACATTGAGGACTATATTTCTTGGACTACCAAGAGAGATACCCTAGCCCATCATAGCTCTTTAGTTTGTGCAATTGAGAGAGAGAGACTTATTCGATACTCTTAGGTGTTAGATGCACACTACTTTTTAATGTAATAATGATTACCTTGTGACATTTATATGGACTTGCATTTATGGTTAATCTTGTTTTATGAATGCTAGGAAGACATGAAGATAATTAATTATATGACTTATTAGGTAATGGATATTTGATGTAATTATGATGTTATGGTCTCCTATTAAGTGCTGAAAGTAAACTTCTTAATTACATGTGTGTGTGTGTGTGTGTGTGTGTGTGTGTGTGTGTGTGTGTGTTCACAAATGGGAAAAGTTAAAGTTTATATGCAAGAGAATTTCAATTGATAATGTGATGTGCAAATGAATTGTTAAGTTGTTTATAATTGATTCATATATGATGTGGATTTATATTACTTGGACTACTGATGTTGGATTTAGTGTGTAGGGAAATAGACCATGGTACTATTATCGAGGATCCAAACATAGGCCAATGTGAATTCAGTTCGAGCCAAGGTTGCGTCTAAGGAAAGACAAAACCCATTGTGTTGTAATTATTTCGTACATGTAATAAGCTTGTGATGTTTTTAATTTAATTTGTAATTTGTAATTTGTTTTGTGAGTGCTCAAGTGGAAATGCCATGTGGCTTGTGATGTGTAAATTTTGTTGTGTCACTTGACACTTGTAATGTACATGTGGCCATGACATGACCCACTTGAGTTTGGATGCCATTAACCTAGGATAGTACCCTTGAGGATCCCCATGTGAATCCCTTGGTTAGGGAGCTTGAGGAGATGTTTTGTCATAGATTTTCGAATTTGAACTTGTCATGAGCTTTTGGGGGGTTAAAAATGTGCCTAGGGGTGTGTTTAGGCCATTTTTAGTTATCCCACTTGGTATACCTATGGGTAAGGGTTATTTTTCACCATAGGACAACCCATAGTTGACCAAAAGACCCATCCAAAAGTTGGTTTTCAAAATGGCCAAAAATCAACTTTTGGGACCAAGTTTTGGTAAGAACACCATCCATTAGAATGATAGTCCTTGCCCACCTATTTAGCTTACCTTTGTAAGAGGTCATTTTTAGTAAGCTTGTAAGGGCTTAGGGAAGACCACCCAATGAAAAAGAAACCTTATCCCTAGGGGTTTGTGGGAAGATGTGTGGAGGCCTTTTTAGAGGGGACTTTTTGGAGAGTTTTGAACACCAACTCTCTAACTTAGAGACTAGGACTAGATTTGGAAGGAGGAAAATCTTGGACAAAAGGGATTGCATCATCAACACTTACCATTTATGCTTTTGACTTAGGTTGGTGGCTCCAAACTGAAATTTCTTGTTTTTTCTTTTGGTATGAGAAAAATATGGTGTTTTGTGTTGTAGAGTTCTTCTTGTTCTTGATAGATATGTAAGGCTTGTTTGTTCTTTCATGCTAGAAGATGTGTTTTGTAAATATTGTGTTTGGTTTTGTGTCTATTATGTGATTTGAATTTGTGAAGCATTGTGTTCCTTTTTATTATTTTGTGTTGTTGATTTGGGAGTCTCGAGGCCACACTCACCCTCAGAGGGAAGAGTAGCCTTGGGGGTGAAGATTTTAGAACAATCCATGGATGTAGAGTCTCTCCTCGGGGAGGAGAGGGACAAAAATATGGAAGTATGGGCTCCATGTATCCATTCCACTCTTTGTTTTGGGGGCCATAAGGGAGTTTCTATGGCTTTATGCCTTGGGGTTCATAAGGGATTGTTGTGCATTTGGGAAATGCTAGAGAAGCTATTTGTAAAGCCATGTGAAGGCTTGTCCTGATTTCTTTTGGTATGGGCTTTCCAAGTATGATTGGAAGAGCTATTGTTAAGCCATGAGAAGGCTTGTTTTTTTTTTTACTTTTGGAATGGATTTTCTTCCATAGGGTTTTAGTCCACTTCACCCCAAATTCATGGGACAATATGTGGCCCATTGTGTAAGTCATGGATGGAAGTTTAATTTTTTTTGTATGTGTTGAATTGTTGATTTTCTCATTTTGTTTGCTTGTGTGTATCCTACATATGTTTGGTTCCCCTAGCTCAGGGGTGGTCTTGTAAAGACCTAAGTTGGGAGGTGAGCATCCCATGGTCTTTTCAATTTCTTATTTTTGAAGATTATGGACTTGCTTGGAGCTCTTGAAGTAGAAGATTTAGTTTGTGAAAAAGAAAAATATATAGAAGAAAAGTGTTATTCAATGTTATGTAAAAGATTTGAGGTTGAAAAAAAAGAGGACTCTTGAAAGATTGAGAAATAATAGACATCTTTCTATGTAAAATAATAGAACACTGAATGAGTAGGAGACATTTACCTTGTATTTTCCTTATCTATATGTAATGGCTAGTTGTACAAGAATAATTTTCATAGAAATCTACTTAATAAGAGTGGCACATTTACAAGTTTTGTTCCTAGCTAAATCAGTAAAATATTGGTTATCTCCCTTATTTGCATACTATATTCAGATGGGTAGTGGTTAACTAATGACTTAAGAAATTAAATCTGCACTTACATCTAAATGTGATATTCAGATCTTCAAGAAGATTTTGGTATTTTATTTCAATTTATCCTAATGTAAATTAGTATATTTACCTATATACCATAAGGAAACTTAAAACCTTTTGTTTGTTTAGTTCCCAACAAAAAGGATAAGAGTGATAGGAAGCATGTTTAGATTTATGCCTTATGAGCATGTCATTTTACAAATTTGCATATTTAAAAATTAAGTAAATAAAAATATCAATGCAAACATTTATATCTATGCTAAAAATAAATCTATTTACTTTTCATACTATCATTGTAAATGATGTTGCTTTTGTAATAGGAAAACTACATGTATTCCTTTCTTAGGTTAATCAGGCATTTGGGTACTTATAATAATTACTCTTTTTGCATTTTTGAAAAAAATGGGTTACTTTTAGAAAATATATAGCATCCTTCATCTTAATCCTTAGCATATTCTGATAAACAATCTAATAATTCATCTTCCCACCATTGTTAGTCTTAACTGTTACCCGATAAGATTCCTATCGACATATGCTTTTCCTTAGATAATCTCTCATTATGATAACAATATTTTATTTCTAATAGATATGGTTTCAAGTCAAAACATTATGCCAAACAATTTGACATCAATGAAAAACATATAACTGATTATCATATATACTAATCATGGTCAACAATATTCAACTTGTTATACCAATAGCCAATAGAAGACTCATGATATGGTCCACATTGCTGATTTATTATTTCAAGAAGTGGTGAGATTGGATGGAGTACCAAAGAGCATTATTTTTTATTTGGATACCAAGTTTATTAGGTAATTTTGGAGGACGTTGTGGAAGAAGATGCAAAAAACTTGAAATTTAGTTCAACATTTCACCCACAAGCCAATGGATAGGTCGAGGCAGTGAATAGAAGCCTAGGAAACTTTCTTAGACGATTGGTCAAAGATAAGATGGAAAATTGAGATTTGGTTCTACCACAAGTGGAATTTGCATTTAATGATTCAATCAGCGAAAGCACTAATATGACACCATTTGAAATAGTTACTAGACTACAACCTAGAGAGGTGACCAAACTTAGAGATAATATCCCACACGATAAAACAAGTGAAAAGGTGGAGGAGTTTACAAAATAAATGGAGGTTGTCCATGCAACGGTCTGATGATACTTAGAGATTATGAACAACTAGTACAAGGAGTGAGAAGATGCCAAGTGGAGGCAAAAATAATTTGTGGAAGGTGATGAGGTCATGGTCTACCTTTGAAAAGAGAGATCTCTAGCTAGTGCATTCGGTAAGCTAAAGATAAAGAAGTTTGGACTATGCAAGATCATCTAAAATTTTGATTCCAGAATCGCTTATGAAGTTGAGATAACAGAGGGAGTGGATATTTCACTCATATTCAATATTATAGATCTCTATCAGATTTATAAAGGACTAGAAAATGACATAAGAGTATTACCACAAAAACAACTATCACAAGCTCCACTGGAGTAGATTGAATAGATATTGGATAGTTAGATAAGAAACAACACTCAGAATAATAATTACAAGGAATACTTGGCCAAATAGAAGAACGAACCACTAAAATATGTGACTTGGATCTCAGAGAGCAAGCAAGAAAATTTTGGAGAAAACCTTGAACATGCGAGGTGCACTTGTCAAATAACCCCAGGGATTTGACATAAGAGTATCATGGAACAACTAAGACTATACCCAATTGTATTAGTGTGTGGCATGTTTCTTAACCTTACGCAGTAGATAGCATGACATATATAAAGTGAAGAAATATCAAGAAAGGTTTGCATTTCATCCAAGTAGGTTTGCACCAATATTTGGACCCTCTTCAAAAAGAGACAATCAAAATGCACATTATGTACCAGCTTTGGACTTTGGAGACCAATGTAGACCAATATATAAGAATGTAAAGAAACATAGAGGATTGTCGACGGTAGTTAGGGATTAGTTAGGGAGTAGTAGATTAGGAGGAAGGAGATTCAAGAGTTTTTAATTCTAACAAATTTCTATAGTAAGCCCATGGCAACCTGTGAGCATGCATGTGGGGCTGAGGGGCCATACATAAGCTTACAAGTATGTTGATTTGTTATTTTCAATGAGTATTAATTTTCCATATTCAATTATGTGTAATTTTTTTGTGATTGGATGAAAGGCTGGATAGTCCTTTGTGGGCTAAACTCTACCCTTGATTGTATCAAAAGCCTATAATTTCTCAAAGTGGATATGTAGACAAGGTCATTATGAATGAACCCTTGAGGTTTAAGTCTAGGGGAGCTTAACAATTTCTACTATATATTCTTTCAAGTGGTGGAATGGAATCATCACCATGATGTTGATTGATTAAATTAGTTGTGTTGTGAACATTAATAATATTTGGAATTAAAGGGTGATTTTTATATAGGATTTTTATTCTTAGATTTGGATGGTTGAAGATTAGGGCTCACAATGAGTTATTTAGTTAGATTTTTGTCCTAATGATTATTGTTAGAGTAAAGTATTAATTATATTAAATAACTTTACTCCTTTCTTAAGATGTCAACATTTTTATTTTTAGTTGTTTATATTTAAACACACATGCACTAGTTGATTTAAACTTATGCACTTGTTGTTTTAAATATAAACTTGCATGCATTAGTCTTGTAATAATTTAACTAATTATTATATGCACTTCTGCTTTTTAGGTTTGCCTTTCAAGGCTTTCGATCTCCTTTATATGGATGATCCATTGTACATTCAATTCATTCATTATTTGAGGATATTTTGTTCTTCATATTTTTGAGTCAAACCCTTGCCCTCTTCTTGTCTCTACTTCCTTGTAACATGTTTTTGTATGCAGGTGATCTTCGGGTTTTGTGGATTTGTATTTCTCAAATCCTACAATTATTTTAGTTAAGGTTTTTTGTTTTTCATAATTTTCATTATATATTTTCTTTAGACCTGTTATACACATAAAATATGTCAAGAATACTGTTACAAGTAGTAGTTGTCGTTGCACTAAAAGATCAACCTGTGAATGCCCGATACAACCACTAGACTTATAGAAGACACAGGAGGCAGTTAAGCCATGTCACGAATCTCAAGGGGAGCACTGACTATTTTGCCAACAATCTCCCCCTTAGCATTACCCAAGGGGATTCAAACCTGTGACCAAGCTCTGATACCACTTGTTACAAGTAGTAGTTGTCGTTGCACCAAAAGATCGACCTGTTAATGCCCGATACAACCACTAGACTTATAAAAGACATAAGAGGTGGTTAAGCCATGTCACGAATCCCGAGGGGAGTGCTGACCATTTTGCCAACAAATACAACAATGACTTGAATGTCATCATTGGCACACAATTGAGAAAGCCCCTACTTATTGACATTGTTTTCCTTTAAACACTTCTAAAATCATGCACATGTGTGGTCATATGTACTTGAAAGGTGTGAGGGAATATCCTCTACAAATTATGATTGTTCTATGCAAAATGGTATGGTGTCTCATAGGTTGAAACCCTACTTACCTCATTAATGGTGGTCAAAACTTTTTTGTTTGCACAAGTAGGTGTACACATGAGTCCACATCCTTGTTAGTAAATGATACTTTTGTTCTTTTGAAAAACCTTATAGAAGAGATGTCATCCATATGAGCATAAATGACATTCTAGTCATGCGAGCAAGTAGGTGGAGATGAACAACAAAAATGGACTAGAGTGTTATAGTTTAAGAGTCAAAGATACTACATGACACATCACAAGTCGGGAGTTAGGGTTTGAGTAAAAGCCATGCTCATAGAGAGATGTTTAATGCTCTAACAAGAATACAAGACAAAGGTGGAGTTGGGTAGAAATGTGTGTCAGATCCAATGAAATTTAATATTATATCATAAGCTTCTTTCTTAGAATTTGAACAACAAAACCTCCATACTCGTGATGTTTAGGACCCATTAGATTGGGTTCCTTTAGGCTTTGGTGGTTAAAAATAAGGAAATGATCTTTTGTTCCATGAACATAAGGTAATTAAAAAGAGGACATGACATCAAGGCAAGTATATTCTATTGTTTATTTGATAGTTAATTATGTTATTAGAGTAGGATTGGGCATGACTCCATTGACTCCATTCGATTGCCCAAGAATATGAAAGCATCTCTAGTGTTGATTCCAATTTCATATTAAGATTAGTGTAAGTTCAATTTGTAATTGTTTTTGGTGTATGAAAAGGAGAGAGTCAATTCTATGAGAAATAGAAGGTTGCTAGTGTTAAAGTGTGTGAGAAGTTTTTTTAAAAATGATAAATTGAGTTTGTTGTTGAGTGCCATCTGAAAGATATGTTGGAATGATCAAAGTACATTAAAAAAAATGGTTGTTAGATGAAATATAGGTTCCTCAACACACTTTCATTAGTGGCATTAGAGAATGAGAGGTGCTTAAGATTTCAAAGAGGGGGCGATGATCTATTGGTGTAATAATTTATTGTATGCTAGTTGTAAGGAGAAAATTGAAAATATTTTAAGATAAAAATAGAGTTTGTGATAATACCAAGTAGTTCCATTAGAAGTCAATGTTATATTTCAAATTTATAATGAAATATTGAACTTCACTAATATATATATATATATATATATATATATATATATATATATATATATATATATATATATATCTCATTTTGAGGCGAATTTGAGACAAATAGAAATTAAACTCACTGTTCCAGCCAACCCCTAACATTTTGTTATCTCTTATTCTATTGTTTTAGCTTCATATAATAATTAAAGAAATTTATTATAAAAAAATAATTGTTTTCTTTAAAATTGACAAAGATACTAAACTTTTGGCATCATAGTTTTCTTGATGGAGATGATTATTAAAGAAATTGCTATCATGGTCCCCTTCTCCTCCGAGTCCATTCTGCCATCTTTTCCTTGGGCAAATATTGCCACAAAGAATGGTTCTCTCTACGGTAGAAAGGATAATTTTTCTCCCTATTATCTAATTTTGTCTACATTAAAAATAAATAAATAAACATTTTCCACAATCTTTACAGAATTTTGCAGACGCCTGCCGAAAACAAAATGAATTGTATTCTACGTGCTTGCTGAAATCAACAAACGCGGGCTGCACAGTTTCCATAAAAAGTTTTCTACAACCTACGTTATCAAATCTTAGAACATGGGGGTGTTTTTCCAAATTCAATAAAAAAAAAAATCTAAAATCATTTTAAAATAGTGAATTGGTAATTATCTTTCATCAATCCCTAAAATCGCTTTCTAACGTCTGTAAACTCTCAGTGATCACACTCGTTTTCTCTGATCTCACCACCAATTTTCTACAGCCCCAAAACCCAGAACAAATAACTCTTCCACATCCACTGCAAAAATGACAGGTCACGAGATCGATCCCCGCAGCGGGTACTGCAAAACCAATTCCATCTTCTACAGCAAGCGAAAACAAATAAACTTTCCCCAAGAAGAATATCTGGACCTCCCAAAATTTGTCTCAAGACTTCCTCACAGACGACAAATAGCTCTTGTGGATTCCTCCACGGGCGAAAAAATAACGTTTTCTCAACTATGGGGAAGAGTGAAATCCTTAGTAGCAGGATTATCAGAAATAGGGGTCAAGAAAGGCGATGCAGTTCTCCTCCTTTCGCCCAATTCTGTGCACTTCCCTGTCATCTGCATGGCAATCATGTCGATTGGTGCCATAGTAACCACAACCAATCCACTCAACACAGCCAGCGAGATCGCCAAACAGGCATCGGATTCGAAAGCAAAATTAGCTTTTGTAATACCAGAATTAGAGGGGAAGTTAGCAGAAGCCAACATACCTCTAGTTCTTATAACAAACAGCAACAGCAGCAGCAGAAGATGCTTGATGGACCTTATGGCATCAGACACGTCTAAATTGCCTGATGTAAAGATCAGACAAGATGATACTGCCACCTTACTTTATTCCTCTGGCACCACTGGCCTCAGTAAAGGAGTGATCTCCACCCATAGAAATCTCATCTCCATGGTGTGTATTTTGCTCAAAAGGCTAAATCTGTCTGGTAGTTCTGATGACTGTTTTCTGTGCACTGTGCCCATGTTTCATATATATGGCCTATGCGCTTTTGCTTGTGGGTTGCTTGGTTCTGGGGCTACTGTTGTTGTGCTGTCAAAGTTTGAGCTGGGAGAGATGCTTAGAGCTATTGAGAAGTATAGAGTCACGTATTTGCCTGTGGTTCCCCCAATTTTGCTGGCTCTGACAAAGACCGAAGCTGCCAAAGGGTTTGATTTGAGTTCTCTGCAAAATGTTATCTGTGGTGGAGCCCCTCTCAGCAAGGAATCTACTGAGGAGTTCATTTCCAAGTTTCCCGGAGTCACAATAATGCAGGTATTTGTGATTTCTTCTTTTGCTGTTTAAAGGTTTTTAAGTTACTAAGAATTTGTTGCAGAAGTTTGATGAATTGAATTGTTTATTGTGAAGTTGAGATACCAATTTGGTACATAAAATCTCCCCCTTGTGGAAGCCCAGAAGGGGTTCTGTGAGATATCGGTATGGTCATTGGTCACTGGCACAGAAGACCAACTTGGGGAAGCCCAGAAGGGTTTGAGGAGATATAAACTCGCTTTTCAATTTACCTTTGATATTGTTTTCTTGGATTTATATTTTGCTTATGTATTGTATAGATTTTGTTATTCTGGATTTTAGCCATATGACCAAGCTTTAACTGAAACTTGCCACTCCAGCTACATCTGGACTCTGGAGTACCATTTGAAATGGTATAAACTGAAAAGTAGTTCTGGAAAATAGAAATTTGTTATTGTTTGTGTAAATTGGGATCCAAGCCCTGTTCAATCTTTTGTAGACGGAACATATTGGTTCTGGAAACTAATTTGAGCAACTAAATTTCAGGAATAATGTATCTGTCTGGTATTGATCTAGCAGTAAGGTTTAGCACTAAGCTCCACAATGCCCCCGGTTCAAAACCCCGTGTGTAGATTCTATGTGAGAAATTTGTCATGATAATCTTTTGTTACCAGTGGATGGGGGTATATGATAATTATCAATTAAACCCTCATGTCTGACAAGACTAGATGAGACTATTTGGATTAATACTGTTTGTGGACTAGAGATAATAACCGGGTCGTAGAGGTGTGATAATTATTGCTTAACAGTTCTGTCCAGATATTTGGAGGTGAGAATATTGGGTTTTCACTCCCTGCAGGCTGGAGTAAGGTACAATAGCTAGGTCATTGAGATAATTTGCAACGGAGTTGAGTATATTACTAATCAAATCTTCTTTCCAGGTATGGAGAGATAAGAAGTTGTGGCTTCTACTGTTTTCAGAGATGGGGATATTCCTCCTCAATTCGGTGTAATAGCCAGGTTCTTAGGATTGCTGGTTGTGGAGGATAGAAAATTTCCAGTCAAGCAATTTGACGTATTCCTTCTTACCTGGGGTTTAACTGTTCGTAGGGCTGGAATCCTCGTCCGCTTTGGTGTAATAGCTAAGATATTGAGCTTGCTTACTTTTGATTGTCCTTGTTTATCCCATGTTGAAACTCTTCCGCAGCCAAGCTCAAACTTATGCGTCCTAATCTGGGGGCTGGGGTTTGAACCCTGAGCCTTCCCAGCCTAAAACGAAGATTAAACATAACCATGCTTAATTCCTTCTAACCTATTAGCCTGTCGTAAGCAGATTTACTCTGACCATATTGTAAAGATTCTTTGGTTCCTGATGTAAGGAATGTCGTTACAGAATATTGAAACCATGGAACACACAAAGTTATATGTCCATGGCAAAAGTGTAAAAGAATCGTTGTCTGTACACTGTCACGTACCCTCCGAAAGGCTGTCATGGCAGAGGAACCCCGTCATGATCAGAAGTGAAACTTAAAGCATGAGCAGAGACATCAAACAGCATAAGTATTCAGGAAAAGAAACCCTGGTGGATATATATAGAGACCATGATAAATGCGCGCAGACCACAAGGCAAAGAAAAGGAAAAACCTGTTCTTTAATGTTTGGGGTGATGATGTAAATCAGCAACTTTTTAGGGGTGGGAAGGACTTAATGGTGTGGAGGTAATGAGGAGTGAAAGTGACAGGAGCTTTGGTGACTTCAAACAAGTTCAGCACCCATAGTCATAGTGGTGGGTGATTTGCAAAAGTTTTCCTCAACCCAAAAGGTTCCTGCTTTATAGAACCTCTACCAGATTTGTCCAGAACTTGTAACTATTGCAGAAAGTATAACTATTCCTGGAATAAATTGCCGTAGTGAATAGGCATTTCAGCAGTGTGGGATAGTACACCTGATTTGGAAGGGGCAGCCTTCAGCATCAACATGGGGACACTTATTCAGAAATATCTGATCCTATTGAGATAGTCCCAACAGGTCAAGGGTAGGGTTTTGTCAGATCACTTGGAAAGGTGCTAGGTTCTATAACGATGAGAATTATCATTCTTCAAGTTATTGGATTGCAAGCTGATCAGGAAATATTGGAAATTTATAATAAAATATTTTTATTTTATTTATTTTATTTTTCTTCTCTGTCAGAGTTCCATTCTATTGCCTGAGAGCAAGGAGGGGCAATCAGCTCCTCTGGCTTAGAGACAAAGGATTTTCTGGTAGAAATAGATGATCATATGCTCGGTTTTTAGCTTACCTGAAAGGAGTGTCCTGATTATCTTTCTAGCTTTACAAGTTTCTCAGCTTTTCTCCTGAAATAAATTGACCTGAGATTTTTGCAGGGCTATGGACTGACAGAAACAGTAGGAATAGGAGCGTCCACTGACAACCAGGAAGAAAGTAGACACTATGGAACTGCTGGCATGCTATCTGCAAATACTGAAGCAAAAGTTGTCGATCCTGAGTCTGGAAATCCTCTGCCTCCAAACCAAAGAGGAGAGCTGTGGCTTCATGGACCATTCGTTATGAAAGGTAAGACTGTTGCAAGCAGAGCTATATTTCGATTTGAATGAGATAATATCAACCAGCGCTAACCTCTCACACAATCTAAAGCTATAGATATGCATACATATCCACTTAAGGGCACTTCAAAAGTAGGCCATCTAAAGACACACCAATATGAAGAAGTTTGATGTAGAGGAATAAATGTGTAAAATGAACTATTCGGTGCTTATAGAAATGCTCTATTATTTGAAATGATCCAGGAGTGCAATAACATTGAATTGCAGTCAATTTAGAATTTTATAAATGTCATAAAATGTTAGAAGTCATCCTTGTTGGAGAGGTGGCACAAAATCAGAGAGATTGCCGGTTGAAATATATAGTTTATGTTAATCTATGGAAGTAACAAAAATTGCTAGTCAGTGCTTTGGTCGAGAGAGAAGTAAGAAAAAGAAAAATTTGCATCTTTTGATATTTTAGCTTTTTGCAACTTAAAAGTTTATATAGAGAAAACTGTACTTACAAGTTCCTTTAACTGACTTCAAATGTTGAGGCAAGTTTGGAGCATGAACTTAGCTGTTTTCTGAAATTCGAGAGAATTCTATGCTTTGGGTACAAAGACCACCTGCAACCCTATGTTGTGGATTAAAACAAGTTAAGCAAACATAATTAAAATCCGTGTATGTTGCTGCTTGCAGGACCCTGATTTAAATTTAACTGTATTGAGATTCTTAAACTTGATTTATTGGAAGAAATACCAACCCTTAAGAAGTGAATTTCTAGTGTTCAAATAACGCAAGAACAATATTGTCTCATCAAATTGCAGGTTATTTCAGCAATCCAGAAGCTACTGTTTCGGCCTTAGACAAAGATGGCTGGCTACGAACAGGTGATCTCTGTTACATTGATGATGAAGGCTACATCTTTATAGTCGACAGACTGAAAGAGTTAATTAAATATAAAGGATACCAGGTATGGCTTCATATTTTCTGAAGAATGACTTGTTAACTTCCATCTTGTCTTGCAAATTTTCTATGGATTCAATAAATTACAAATTTCAGCTTTAACCAAAAGATTATAATTTCATTTTGGATACAGGTTGCTCCTGCTGAACTAGAAGCACTTCTACTTTCTCACCCTGAGATTGCAGATGCTGCAGTAATACCGTAAGTAGCAATGGCCTTTGAATTCATTTGAATCTAACCTCGTCTGAAAAATTTTAAGGAAAGAGTAAGGCATTTACTGTGTTATTATGCTTAAAATATTTCATATGGGACATACAAATCCAAAGAGAAAATGTTTTTCTTCTTTATATTTTGAACCGTATATTTTACATGTTCCATATTCGTAGATTCTTGGGGATTTTCATAAGTGTTTATCTGAATCTTTCTATGAAGAGTATGAGAAATTTTCTCACTTTCTAGTTATATTATATCTTATCCTCATAGAGTTACAAAAGTTGTATATCCTGATATTGCTATAAAGATCAGAAGACTTTCTTCTAAATTTTGCTGTGTCCCACGGTGTTCTCAGAACAGGGATGGTAGGAAATGTAAGGATGCATTCTGGGAATTATAAGGAACAAGAGGCCTCTACAGGGTGTCGTTCAAAAAAATTAAGGAAATGAATCCACATGCAAATTAACAATATTTAATTATTTTCATTGTCAATGTGCACATATTATCTAGTAAAAGGTCAAAATATTATGATAGCAAAATATTAAAAATTTGAAAAACAATATATTCCAGGCACATTTTGTTAAGTTGGTAATCATGGCCCTCTCTCACTGAATCACATTAAGATTTTGTTTGAAGTAAAAAAAACAAAATTATTCTTAGAGAACTGACAATAATGTTCTTACTGTGTTTTGGTAATGCACTATCATTCACTGATGAAGAATAGCACAGTAGTAAAGGTTGCTTCAGATCTACACAAAGCCACCTTAACCACACACAAATTGCAGCTGTATATGAATGAACTGAAAAATCTAGTATACAGTACAGAGGGAAACATTATAACATCATAACTGGGATTATGGACCATTTTCTGCCACACTGTAGAATTTCGGATTCAACTTTCAGCCATGATAGCATCATATGCATAGCCATTGTGAATAGCATTATGGAAATGACAGGAATAACAGATTAAGGTTGAAAGTTCATTTCAACTTTTTGGATTGGGAATGATTGTGTTGCATAATATCTTCGCTCTTCTGATTTAGTCAAACTCCAGAATTTTGGATATTGTTAAAGATTTTCTCCAGGCAAAGCTTTTGAAATAATTATTGATGACTGTTACAGGCTTCCAGACAAAGAAGCAGGGCAGGTTCCAATGGCATACATAGTAAGGAAACCGGGCAGCAGATTATCTGAAGCCACTGTTATTGAATTTGTGGCTAAAAAGGTAGCTTGCATTTTGAATTAATTATGTATATGCATGGGATTGAGCATGAAAACATTTGGGGTTTCTGTTCAAATATGTAATATTTTCTGCATTGTTTGAAGTTGTTTGAGGGGTTTGTGTTGTAGGTGGCACCATACAAGAAGGTTCGTCGTGTGGATTTTGTGAAAGAGATTCCAAAAAATGCAGCAGGAAAATTGCTAAGAAAGGACTTGATTAAATTAGCCACCTCCAAGCTTTGATGCTTCGAAGTTTCAAGCAAGTGCAGAGTATTGTTGCTTCAGTTGATTGATAAGAGCTCGTATTTGTGTTTGCAAACAATACTTGTAGAAATAAAAGTTATGAAAGTTCTCAACTCTTAATAATAAAGAATAAGGGGACATTTTGGATTCAAATCTAAGGTTTTCTCTTATTTTTCATTATAAGAATCTTCCTCACCTCTATCACTCTTGGCTTCTACAATGAAGCACCTTTAGTGCATAGTTGTAATGGTGAAATTAAAAACTCATTCACAATCCTTATCCATCTTCATTTACACCTACCTACATATTTGACCTTCTCTCTTTCTATTTGCAGCTATTTCCTTGGCATCAGCTTACTATCTATATTTCACCAAGTTTTTAGGATTGAAGGCAAGGGATGCATTTCAATGATGATTTTTTTTTAGGCTATTTTAAGGGATACTTTCTTAAAAAAAATAAAGAAAGTTATAATAAATAGATAAGTTACCATATTCGTCCAGTCATGCAAATTCGAAATTTTTTCTTTGAGAAATTCGCTGCAAATTCTTCAAAACGGACCTTGGTCGACTTACCTTGCATTTGGAGCGAATGTCAAAATTAACGTATGAACTTATTTGCTGCTGCATATATATATATATATATATATATATATAACAATTCTTGTACGGACGAACCCAAAATGACATTTTTGTCTATGTTGCTTTATTATTAGCATAGTAATGTATAAACTTATTTGTTGCTGCATATATATATATATATATATAACAATTCTTGTCTGGACGAAACCAAAATGAATTGAACCCAGCCCCAAAAAAATTTGGACGAATTTCAAATCTGAATCTCGAACCCACATCCCATTTGGAATCCGAACAGGCAACTTAGATAAATAGGGAGATTTCAAATATTTATATTATAACATGGACCCTTAAGACATTTAAGATAACTATACTTTAGCAACATTTTTACTAATTTGGCTAACCCCATCTTTCCAATTCAAAATTTATTTGAATTTCATTTTTCACTCTTTTTTAATAATTAAATGTTTTTAATTAATTATTTTAAATTAAATTAATCCTCTCCTTCCTTATTTCTCATTAATTAAGCAAAAATAATTGTTAATTAACTCATCTTCTTTTCTTTTATTTTTCTAAAATAAATAATTGTACTAAATTATTAAATTCCTTTATAATTAAATAAATGAGCATATTGAGGTTGACTCAACTACAATTGCAAACTCAGTGTTAATATTGTGATATCGATTTGAATCTCACCCAGGTCTTCCAAATTAAATGATGAAGATTGCAAGAGTTCAATGGACGATGGAAATGAAGGTCGACTAACGACAATAGTTACTGTTGGCATTAAGGGATGGTAACGAGTAAGCTTGCTACCGGTACATGGCAATTAAGTATTGTCATTGATTGACAAAAGAGGAAAGAGCAAATAGGTGTTGACATCTCAATCTAAGGACACCAGTGTTGGATCTATGAAGCGAAACAGTTATCGGTTAGCTGACAACATTCTGTGTGTAGAGAGACTGGTTTGACAACCATTGACACCGTGCAATGAACAAGAGATTATTTATGTTCATTAGATGCACCGGTCACCAAGGGAAATGCAATCGGTAACTGGTAACAAAGACCGAGGAAAGGATGCAACTGGTATAGACAGAGGAGGGAAAGGTGACAGGTCAAGGCTCTTACCTATGCACAACTTAAGGATTTTTTACCGATCGAGTAAAAACTTTGTCATGATAAGATGAACCGGGGAAGTCATAGTCAACTGTTTGTTGTCTAACTCCTTGACCAGGTTTTACTGCATTAAATCCGATAGACTTTGAGTTATCTAGATAATCGGTACAAGGCACGATTGAAGGTTTTAATCCCGAAGTTTATGGTATTAAGACATGGAGTTATCTCTTGCAAAGGAAAGATTTTTGACACGCATCTATTAGTTTCTTTCGTTAAAGTAGATAAAGCATAGCATGCATCAGATCTTTTCCCCAATGAATTAATACTCCACTAGGTGATGAATTCGAAGGAGATCTGTAAACAGGTCATGCATGAGAAAAGAAATTAGGGCAATGACTATATATTCCTCTACCTGTCAAGAATATAGTTTTCCCTCATTCTGTCAAAGTAAAGAGTGAACTTGTACGCTGAAGAAGCTGAGGTGAATAGAAAAGAGAAGAGAGAAGAGTGTGCAAAGAAGCACAACAAGAAAGGAGAACATACCAGCAGTGACCGGTGATGTTTCTCAGTTGAGTATAACAGAGATCTTATCAGGCTATGCAAAGCCATTTCTAAAAGATCAATCCTTCTATTGTTCTCTAACAATTACAATAGCTAAATTTCAGTATTTTGGGTGGACATTAATAGGTCCTTTGTATTAAATCTCTTAACCGAGTGACATCTACTCAGGTGTTTTAAGTCCTCTAACTAGGCAAGCACTAACAGGGCTTATTGTATCAAATCCCTTAACCGGGTCGCATCTAACGGTGCGTTGTAATCCTTTAACAGTGAAGGCTCTTAACAGGACATACTTTAGAAGAGTGCAGAATTTGTGAGGTTTCCTCACACCGTGGTTTTCACCCGATTTGGGTTTCCACGTGATAAATCTGGTGTTGCTTTGTGGTTGATTTTTTGTTGCTACTCTTATGCTAGAATTTGTTTTGCTTACAGTTGTAGTATACTACATTAGATTTGTCTTAAAATTTTATAGGTGTTGATTCACCCCTCCCCTCTCAGCATTGGTTGGGACTGTCAATTGGTATCAAAGCCTCGGTTTCTTTTCTTTACTGCTTAACCGCAAAAAGAAAAAGTTAAGATGATGAGAAAGGAAGGACCAAAGTTTTCAAAGGAAAACTTTACTCTATGGTGCAGTGGAATGAAGTTGTACATGAAGACCACCGCAGATCAATATTGGACTCATGTAACCACTGATTACACTAAACCCAGTGGTACCCTAACTCCTGATGAATTAAAGATCAAGACAAAACACACAGTTGCCATGGATATGATAGCCAGCACGCTACTAGGCTATGTTTATGCTGAGATTGAAAATATGGATACTGCTAACAAGATGTGGGCCAAGTTGCAGCTAGCATATGGTGGTGACCCAAACGTACAAAGAGCTAAGGTTGAAAGTCTCAAAGGAAAGTATGATGACATGAGGATGAATGAAGGAGAAAACATTGAGCAATACAACAACAAAATCAAAGAAGTGATTAACTCCATCAAAAGCACTGGAGGGAAACTAAGTGAAGAGGAGGTGGTAAGTAAAATACTGAGAATGTTCAAGCCTCAGTATGTCATCAAGATCTCAGCCATTCAAGAGCTCAGATTAGTGACCACGGATCAAGTCACTCTAGACTCTCTAATCGGTAAGTTGACTACATTTGAATTGAACAATTTTGACAATAGCTTACCCATGCAGGAAGTTGCTTTTAAGTCCTTTGTGAATGCCTCTTCCACCAAGGAAGGAAGAGAAACCAATAATAGTTTTATCGGTAAGATTGGAAGTCTTGTTGAGAATCTGCTCTTAGAAGAGATGGAGCAAGATGAGTTTGAAGCACTCATTGCTAGGAGATTTCCCAGAGGAAAAGGGAAATACAAAGGAAAGCTTCCACTAAAATGTTTCTCTTGTAATAAAATAGGACATATTGCTACAAGATGTCCAGACAATGATAACAAAAGACAAGAGCAACCGATTCAAGAATAAAGCAAACGAGTGCTACCTTGTAGAAGGAGTCACAGATAATGAATCTGAAGATCCATAAATTGCATTTGTTGCAATAACAGAAGAAAGCCAGGTGATAAATGAAATGACACTTATATCAATATCTCATTAGCATGATGACTGGATCATTGACAATGGATGCACTCACTACATGGCTAGTGATAAGAACAAGTTCATCAACTTAAAGCTCAATGATGGTGGATCGGTAACCTTTGGTAACAATGCCCCATGTGCTATCAAAGGAAAATGTTATATTGCACTCAGTAATGATGTTGTATGTGAAGATGTGTACTGGGTTGAAGGACTCAAGTACAACTTAATGAGCGTTGCTCAACTAAACAACAAGGGATTCCTGTTGGAATTCGGGCAAGGTTCTTGTGTTTTCAAGAACCAATCAGGAGCTCATGTTGCTACCGATAGACAAAGCAAATGAAACCTATTCTATCTGGATTCAATGGAAGGAGCCTGCCTCATAGCATCGGTCAAAGGAGAAATGAGCAAGGTCTATCTTGTAACCAAAGAAGACAATAGTTGGTTGTCGCATAAGAGGCTCTGCCACATAAACTTTGATAGTATTGTCAAGGTGAGAAAAAAAAAAATCAGTAAGAGGACTCCCTGACATCACAAGATTTGACAGAGGTATTTGTAAGGATTGTCAATTAGGAAAATTGACAGGAACAAGTTTCAGTAGTAAATGATTTTCTGCTGAAAATGTTCAGGATCTTGTGCACACAGATTTGTGTGCACCTATGAGAACAAAGAGCTAATATAGAGACTGGTACTTCATGCTTTTTGTAGACGATTTCTCAAGAATGATGTGGACACTTTTTCTTAGAGAGAAATAAGAGGTGTTTCACATGTTTAAAATCTACAAGGCTCGAGTGGAGAAGAAAACCGGTAAAAGCCTAAAGTGTCTGAGATCAGATAGAGGAGGTGAATACACTTTTCAATAATTCACTCATTACTGTGAGGAACAGGAAATAAAAAGGCAGTTATCTACCCCTAGGACTTCTCAGCAAAATGGAGTAGCAAAAAGAAGAAACGAGACGTTGATTGACTATGTGAGAACCCTAATGATTCAGAAGGATCTCCCCCATCACTTCTGGAGAGAAGCTATCAACACTGCTATCTACACACCGAACCGAGTTCAAGTCAAGAAAGAAACCAGTAAGACTCCTTATGAACTATGGTTTGGTCATACTCCTAGTGTAGGCTATTTTAGAATTTTTGGTAGCAATTGTTACATTAAGAGATATATGTACTCTGGGAAGTTTGAGCCCAAAAGCGATGAAGGCATATTTTTGGGTTATTCTACCAAGAGTAAAGCCTACTAGTGTCTAAATAAAAGGACAAGAAAAATAATTGAAAGCATCAATGTAAAGGTTGATGAATATTTAGAGCCAAGAAAGAAGATCGATCATAATGAACATGACGGTCTGCAGGGTCACAATGAAGGAAATCTATTTGAGCTCAATGAAATGACAACTGAAGATGAAAGAGAAGAACATGTGAATAGATATTTGGAGCAGGATGTTGTAAATGAAGCTGATAGACCAACTCAAGATGATGAACAATAAGTTGTTCATGACCATGCTGAAGAAACTGCTCAACTGGAAGAACTTGACCGAGTACAAAGACCGGTTCTCCCAAGGTATGTCACATATCACTCAACTGATAATTTAATTGGTGAAAAACATGCAAATTTCTTAACCAGGAAAAGGGCTAGAGAAAATGTTTGTTTTATTTCCTGTATAGAGACCAAAACCACCAGGGAGGCTCTAGATGATGAAAATTGGGTCAAGGCCATGGAGGAAGAGATTGAGAAAATAGAAAAGAATGACACATGGATGCTTGTGCCAAGACCAAAAGACAAAAATGTCATTGAGACAAAGTGGGTCTACAAAAATAAGCTAAATGAAGAAGGAAGAGTGATAAGGAACAAAGCAAGACTGGACTGCAAAGGATATGCTCAAGAGGTTGGACTGGATTATGGGGAAACCTTTGCACCTATGGCCATATTGGAAGGAGTAAGAATTCTTCTTGCTTGTGCTTCTCACAAGAAGTTCAAAGCATACCAGATGGATGTAAAGTCTACATTCCTGAATGGAATACTGGAGGAGGAAGTTTACATTGAACAACCGGAAGGCTTCACATCCACAAAAAAGGTGGTACGGTCTGTAAACTCAAAAATGATCTTTATGGGCTAAATCAAGATCCAACGGCATGGTATGAGAGATTGCACTCATACCTCCTGAAAATAGGATTCATAAGAACCGGGGACAACAACAACATGTATCTCAAGACTGGAAAATATGGGAACCTGATTGCTAAAATCTTTGTGGATGACATCATCTTTGGAGGAGATGACAGGATGAGCAAATCCTTTGCTGAAGAAATGAAGAAAAAATTTGAAATGTCTATGATAGGAGCCATAAAATTCTTCATTGGACTACAGGTCCATCAACTAAAGGAATGTATCTTTATTTCTCAGTCCAAGTATATAAAAGAAATTCTTAAGACTTTTGGACTTGAAGAATCCAAACTGGTTGGTACACCTATGATAACTAATCTCAAGTTATCTAAGGAAGATGATGCAAAAGAAGTAAATGAGACACTGTATCGATCTATGATAGACAAATCATAGTATGTAGTACATAGTAGACCAGAAATTGCACATGCGATTGGCATAGTAGCAAGATTCTCTACAAATCCTAAAGATACACATCTAATAGTAGTGAAGAGAATTTTCAGATACTTGAAAGGGACTAAGGAGTATGGCTTGTGGTTTCCTCATAAGGGAGGCTTCCAAGTAAAGGTTTACACTGATGCAAATTGGGCTGCTAACATTGATGACAGAAAGAGCACAAGTGGTGGTGCATTCTTTCTTGGTGAAAGGATTGTGTCTTGGACAAGAAAGAAATAGAACTACATTTCACAGTCTACAACAAAAGCTGAATATGTTGCTACAGCAATCAATTGCACACAGGTAATCTTGATCAAACAACTACTTGAAGGAATCCACGAACAGATATTTGAACTGATTGCAATTTACTATGATAGTACAAGTGCAATTAACATATCCAAGAGTCATGTCATGCACTCCAAAACAAAGCATATTGCCATCAAGTATCACTACTTGAGAGAGTTGGTACAAAATAAAGAAGTAAGATTGGAGTATGTTCCCACAAAAGAACATATTGCCAACATCTTCACAAAGCCATTATCGAAGAGTACTTTTGAGTATCTCAAAAGTAAATTAGGGGTGATACCCCTTCCTGATCGTCATTAAACTTGCACAAGTGTTCATCAATTCGCTATGCTTCAATAGAGGACTTCACCTCATCTTACCTAGATCGATGAATAGGACTGCTACTCAAAGGGGGAGCATATTTCTTTAAGGTAGTCTATTTGACTAGCCTTTGGCATTATTGTCAAAAGGGGGAGAATATGACACAGTAAGACCGATAGATGAATGGTAAATAAGGAAGGTGACATGATTGTCTATTAAGGTTAAGGTTTTTTCATCAATGCCAAAGGGGGAGATTGTTGGCATTAAGGGATGGTAACCGGTAAGCTTGCTACTAGTACATGGAAATTAAGTATTGTCATTGATTGGAAAAAGAGGCTAAAGCAAAGAGGTGTTGACATCTCAATCTAAGGACACCAGTGTTGGATCTATGAATCAAAATAGTTATCAGTTAGCTGACAACATTCTATGTGTAGAGAGACTGGTTTGACAATTGGTGACACCGTGCAATGAACAAGAGATTATTTGTGTTCATCAAATGCACTGGTCACCAAGGAAAATGCAACCAGTAACCGGTAACAAAGACTGAGGAAAGGATGCAACTGGTATATACAGAGGAAGGAAAGGTGACAAGTCAAAGCTCTTACCTGTGCACAACTTAAGGATCTTTTACCGATCGAGTAAAGACTTCGTCATGATAAGATGAACCGGGGAAGTCATAGTCAAATGTTTGTTATCTAACTGCTTGACTAAGATTTACTACACTAAATTCGGTAGACTTTGAGTTATCTAGATGATTGGTACAAGGTGCGATTGAAAGTTTTAATGCCGAAGTTTATGGTATTAAGACATGGAGTTATCTCTTGAGAAGGAAAGCTTTTTGACACGCATCTATTATTTTCTTTCGTTAAAGCAGATAAATCATAGAATGCATCGAATGTTTTCTTTGATGAACTAATACTCCACTGGGTGATGAATTCAAAGGGGGCCTGTAAATAGGTCATGCATGAGAAAAGCAATTAGGGCTATGAATATATATTCCTCTTCCTATCAAGAATATAATTTGCCCTCATTCTGCCAAAGTAAAGAGTGACCCTGTACATTGAAGAAGCTGAGGTGAATAGAAAAGAGAATAGAGAAGAGTGTGTAGAGAAGCACAACAAGAAAGGATAACATATCAGCAGCGACCAACGATGTTTCTCAGTTGAGTATAACAGAGATCTTATCAGGCTATGCAAAGCCATTTCTAAAAGGTCAATCTTTCTATTGTTTTCTAACAATTACAATAGCTAAATCCCAGTATTTTGGGTGGACATTAACAGGTCCCTTGTACTAAATCTCTTAACTGGGTGACATCTACTTAGGTGTTTTAAGTCCTCTAACTAGGCAAGCACTAACAGGCCTTATTGTATCAAATCCCTTAACCGGGTCGCATCTAACAGTGCATTGTAATCTTTAATAGGGAAAGCTCATAACAGGGCGCACTTTAGAAGAGTGCATAATTTGTAAGGTTTCCTCACACCGTGGTTTTTACCCGATTTGAGTTTCCACTGTAATACCCCAAAAATGGGCTATAGGTTCATTAACCTCCTACATCTTCAATTCGAACGAAATCGACATCAAAGTCCTAACCTAAGACACATATGCACATTATCGAATCCTAATTGATTTTATCCTAATTCTGCATGGGAGAATATTCCTAACAATATTCTTATTCATCCTAATTATCTTTGATTTAAAATTATTTGGTGATAAATCCTATTTATCCTAAAGTTTGATTAATTGAATATTCTAAATATTTAATTAATTAGATTTAATACTGTCACTTAATTATTTAATTAAATTTAATTATATTTATTCCTAAATTGTATTATTTAATTTTGACAATAAATCTAAAATCTCATGACTAATTGATTAAATTCTTATTTAATTAATTAATGTCAATTGTCAATTTTTAATGATATAGTTTTTGAATAAAGTTTGATTTAATAATTGATTAACTCATAAATCAATTGTTTTAATTCAAAAAGCAGTTAAGTTGAGAATAAATCACTTTATTTTTAAAATTAATTTATAATTAAATCATGCACAATCAGAAAAGTAGGCAACTAGAAATTAACAATCAATTTTTAAATTGAAACTCAACATCTGATGATGAGTTGAAATTTGATCTAAACTCTATTTTGAGTTAAAAACTGCTTTTGCATGATTTTTGCACGAGTTAATTATCTCTGATTTATTGATAACTCAAAAATCAACTTGATTTTATCAAGAGTGATTTATGACTTTTCTCCTGCATCCTCAAGCCCTGGATTTCTATAAAATCAAAGCTCGACTCTTCATAATTATCAACACTCGAATTTGCACAATTACTCTGGCAAATTGGCGATTGAAGGATTAAGCACTTGCGACAGGCGATTTGTGAGATTTTCATAGTTGATCATAGTTTTTGCATAGTTTCATATCATTCATAGCATTTTTAGATTAAATATGCATTCAATTTCCTTCATCTAGCTTAGATTCATACAGTTTTCATATTATTGCATAGAAAATACAAAAATATAGAATAATCTGCATTCATATAGTCTTTCATTCTTTTGCATTCAAATCTTTCGTTTAGGTGTTGCATTGTCATTGATCTCGATTCTAATTTGAGAACATCATACTTGCACCTACTAGAAGGCAACAAATCGCCTGGTTAGCTTAGTTTTATTTATTTGCAGATTTTGATTTTGCTAACCTCTAATATTTTACTGAAGTGTTGTGTCTACAACTAGGTACCAAATTCACACACACATTTTTGGTGCCCACCATGTGGCTCTGAAATGGGTTTCCATCTCTTCTATTTTAATTCTATCTATTTTTCTGTCATTTTTTGGTTGATTCTACGATTTCATTCTCTGTTTGTACATTTTTCCTATGACTTTTATCAGAAAGTCGTACCAGAAGCTACTGGTTGTTGTACAATAGTTGAAGATTTCGAGGCTCATTTCAGCAACTATGGATTGTTGTTTGAGAGCTTGATTGTCCTATGAGAAGACACCCACAATCGTACGAGTTTCTAGAAAGTCGTATCAGAGCTGACCCATTGTCATATGAGATTTGAATTGACGTATGGAAGGTAACGCACTGTCGTACAAGTTTTGACTCCAGGATTCAATTGTCGTTTCATAATTTTTTGGCAGTTTTTCAAATTTGGACTAACAGCTAACCCTAACAATTGAGATCTTCAAAAATCTGACTGATATTTGCTGAGTCTGATTGGGAAAAGTGCAACTAAATTGCTAAAACAAGTAAAATCTACTAAGCACGTTGTGAGGAATTCAAGTATTCTACTACAATCTGATAACACTTCGATTTGGACATAAAATGAATTCTCACGTGTTAAGCTTGTGTGACTTTTCTTGCTTTCATATCCCAGACTTCATTTTGGGCTATAAAACGAACATAAATTTGCTTTCTGCATATCTGTTACACATAGTAAATAGGCCCTATGAACACTATTTGTGGATGATCTTGAGAGAGTGGGCTTCTTTCGCTTGTTCACGCATGTGAAGCTCTTCTTGATGAAGGATCCCCTTGTAGGTAGGGAGGTTACTGAGATTGTCTTGCGCTCTACTAGATTTGTGCATCTTCAACTTTTGATTGATACATTCTCTCTCCAGAGAGGTTGATAGATCATAAGAGGTTGACATCATAGATCTTTGTGAGATAATTTTGGTCTTAGCGTGTCGGATTAATCTGTCTACTTTGTTTTGGTTAAAAGTGAAAAGGCTAGAGGACTATGCTCTACTCCCTTTTTGGGTAGTATCAGAAACTCAGATCCTTGAATTTGGAACCAGTCCCCATGTGGCATCTTTTGTGAGTCACCTTTAGAGAGGGTTAACTGTAATGGACATTCCCTTAATTGGGTCAACCACGTGGACGGAACCTCAAGCGGTAATAGCCATTTTTCGTCATGGTAGCAATAGCTGCTATATAAATGTCCTTGTGAAGGAAATCTTCATAGGTGTGGTCTCTTGTTGGGCTGTCAGATCTCCCTGTTAGCTTGTGATGACTAATCAGGAAAGTACTATCCAGGAAAGTACTGTACACTTTTCTTCCCGACCTCGCCGACTACTTTTTTGGTTATGTGGGCCGACTACTTATAACTCATTCTAACCCTAAAGCGAAAAAATATTGTATAATATGGCTTAGGGTTAGGGATTTTCATTATGTATGATTTTAGTACTTGCGGCAGAATTGGGCTGTAAGGGATTACGGATTGTAATCAGGTTGTAATCACTGGATAATAATAATATTGGACTCGCTGTTGGTGGATGTAGCCCAGGGATTGGGTGAACCACGTTAAATTTGTGTGTCTTGTGTTCTATTCTGTGTGGTTTATTATTTTCTGATATTAGTTATATTTGCACATAATTGTTATTTCTGCCTTGTTAATCCTAACAAGTGGTATCAGAGCGAGGTTATTTCATTCGTTCTTTCATCTATTCTCTGAAGCAGGTCTCACGAGTTAGTGGGAGAGTCTCTCGGTTAAGTGGGAGAAATGGCAGACGAGGGTAGGCTGAAGGTGGATAAGTTTAATGGGCAGAACTTCTAGTTATGGAAGATGCAAATGGAGGATTATCTCTATCAGAAGGATCTATGACGGTCATTAGAGGGAGTAGCCAAGAAAGAGCAATCAATGTCTCAGGAAGATTGGGATATTTTGGATAGGAAGGCACTGGGGAGTATGCGTCTATGCCTGGCATAATCGGTGGCATTCAATATTACTGAAGCAAAGATAGCTAAAGATCTGATGGAAACCCTAGCGAAGTTGTATGAAAAGCCTTCAGCTTCAAACAAGGTATTTCTTATGAAGCGTTTATTTAATATGAAAATGGTAGAAGGTGGATCAGTTACTGATCATTTGAATGAGTTTAATACAGTTACAAGTCAATTAACCTCAGTTAAAATTACTTTCGATGAAGAGGTTAGGGCTCTCTTGATTTTGTGTTCTTTGCCAGAAAGCTGGAATGGCTTGGTAATGGCTGTTAGTAATTCTGTTTCTAGTTCTAATACCCTAAAGTATGATGATGTTATTGGTGTTATATTGAGTGAAGAAATTCGTAGGAAAAGCTCAGGGGCATCCACATCGGGTAGTGTATTGAACACAGAAAGCAGAGGCAGAACAAGAGATAGAGGAAACAACTCTGGAAATCATGGGAAATCAAGAGGAAAATCAAAGGGAAAGAGGTCCAAATCTAAAGGGCCAAATGATTGCTGGTACTGTGGAAAACCAGGTCATAAGAAGAAAGATTGTTGGTCTCGGAAGAAAGATCAAGGAGACAAAAATGATGGAAACAAAGAGGCAAATGTGGTAAGTAACAAATCTGAGGAGGATGCTTTGCTCTTGTCCTTAGAAAGTATTGATGATTCATGGGTTTTAGATTCTGGGGCTTCATTTCATGCTACACCCCATAGAAGTTATTTTATTGATTATGTCCAAGGGGATTTTGGGCTAGTTTATTTGGGAGATAATGAACCCTGTCAGATTGTTGGAAAGGGAAAATTAAGATTAAGTTGCAGAATGGGAATCATTGGCTACTACAAGAGGTAAGACATGTTCCAAGGCTGAGTAGGAATTTAATTTTAGCAAGGCAACTGGGTGATGAGGGTTGCACAGTTATTTTTAATGATAAAAATTGGAAGGTTTCAAAAGGTTCCTTAGTAGTAGCAAAAGGTGTGAAAGTAGGCACCTTATATCTTTGTACAGTTCATACTGTTCCTTCTACTTTAATTGTTTCAGAAGATAATGAATGTTCAGGAACAGTGGCTACAGTTGAGCAGGAAGAACATCAAACTATTGCTGTAGATTCTGACACAGCACTGTGGCACAACAGACTTGGGCACATGAGTGAAAAAGGTATGAAATTACTTCATTCAAAGAAAGTTTTACCTGGTCTGAAATGTGTCAATATGGATTTCTGTGAAAGTTGTGTTTATGGAAAACAAAAGAGAGATAGTTTTGTGAAGAGTGGGAAGAAAAAGAAAAATGAGAGATTAGAGCTTGTGCATACAGATGTATGGGGACCAGCTTAGGTATCTTCCCTTGGTGGCTCTCTGTATTATGTTACATTTATAGATGATGCAACAAGAAAAGTATGGATTTATTTCCTTAGACAGAAATCTGATGTATTTCAAACTTTTAAGAAATGGAAATGCTTGGTTGAGAATGAGACTGGTAAAAAGTTAAAATGTCTCAGATCTGATAATGGTGGTGAGTATTGCAGCACAGAATTTGAAGAATATTGTTCCTCTAATGGTATTCGTAGGCAGAAAACTATACCAAGGACTCCACAAAAAAATGGAGTGGCTGAACGCATGAACAGGACAATAATGGAGTGTGCAAGGAGTATGAGGTTGCATGCTAGGCTGCCCAAAAATATGTGGGCAGAGGCAGTGAACATTGCTATTTATTTAATCAATAGAAGCCCCTCTACTCCTTTGGACTGTGGTATTCCAGAGGAAGCATGGAGTGGTAAGAAGGTGAGTTATTCTTTTCTCAAAACCTTTGGTTGTGAAGCTTTTGCACTGATAGATTCTGAAAATAGAACCAAGCTGGAAGCTAAGTCAAAGAAATGTGTATTTGTTGGGTATGGCATTGATGAATTTGGTTATAGGCTTTGGGATTTTAAAAATCATAAAATTGTAAGAAGCAGGGATGTCATATTCAATGAGAAAGTATTGTACAAAGATCTGTTGCTGCAGCATGAGAAGAAAGAAAATGACTATGTAGTACTGGATGATACTCCACAAGTTCATGTTCCAGTAGTTCCTTATGCTCCGCAACAATAGCAACAACAAATACCACACACCCCAGTGAGTGTTAGACGGTCAACAAGGCTAAGTAGACCTCCAGAAAGATTTTCTCCATCTTTGTATTCTATTCTGTTAATAGATGCTGGTGAACCTGAATTTTATAATGAAGCTGTGCAGGTGGATACAAAGCTTCAGTGGGAGTCTGCAATGACAGATGAAATTGACTCTTTGCTGAAAAATCAGACATGGGATTTATGTAAGTTACCTGCAGGTAAAAGGGCTTTACAGAATAAATGGGTTTATAGGATCAAAGAAGAGGATGGAGGTACGAAAAGATTTAAAGCGAGATTAGTCGTAAAAGGATTTGCACAGAAACATGGTATTGATTTTGATGAGATATTCTCTCCAGTTGTTAAAATGACTTCTATTCGTACTGTTTTAAGTATTGTGGCTACTGAAGATTTGCATTTAGAGTAGCTTGATGTTAAAACAACCTTTCTTCATGGTGATTTGGATGAAGAAATATATATGGTTCAGCCACAAGGATTTGAGGTCAAGGGTAAGGAGAATTTGGTGTGCAGATTGCAGAAAAGTTTATATGGCTTGAAGCAAGCACCTCGGCAATGGTATATTAAATTTGACACTTTTATGAATGGGCATGGATATAGTCGGTGTCATTCTGACCATTGTGTTTATTTTAAGAGGTTGGATGATGATAGCTACATTATTTTATGTTTATATGTTGATGATATGCTTGTAGCTGGGTCTAACATGGATCACATTAAGGGGTTGAAACAATAGTTAGCAAAATCTTTTGCTATGAAGGATTTGGGGGCAGCAAAACAAATCCTTGGTATGAAAATTTGTAGAGATAGGAAAAATAAGAAATTGTCTCTATCTCAGGCTGATTATATTGAGAAGGTGTTGCAACGTTTCTCTATGGAAAATGCCAAAGCTGTTAGCACACCTTTGCCTGGTCATTTGAAATTGACTAAGGATATGTGTCCCAAGACACCAGAAGAAGAGACTAAAATGTCTAAGGTACCTTATGCTTCAGCTGTAGGGAGCTTAATGTATGCTATGGTATGTACTAGGCCAGATATTGCACACGCAGTGGGAGTCGTTAGCCGTTATATGAGTAACCCTGGTATTGAGCATTGGAATGCAGTCAAATGGATTCTCAGATATTTGAGAGGCACATCCAGTAAGTGTTTACACTTTGGGGGTTCTACTACTACTGTACAAGGCTATGTTGACTCAGATTTGGCAGGAGATATAGATAGCAGGCGGAGTACTACAGGTTATATATTTACTGTTGGTGGGACAGCAGTGAGTTGGATTTTTCGACTACAAAAGGTGGTTGCTTTATCCATTACAGAGGTAGAGTATGTTGCTACTACAGAGGTAGCCAAGGAGATGATATGGCTTCAATTCTTCATGGAAGCATTGGGACATCCACAAAAGGATAATTTTCTACATACAGATAGCCAAAGTGCCATTCATCTTGCAAAGAATTTTGCTTTGCACTCAAAGACAAAACACATACAGTTGCGGTACCATTTCATTCGATCAGTTTTGGATGATGGACAGTTAAGGCTGGAAAAGATTCATACTGATGATAATCCAGCAGATATGTTTACAAAGGTAGTAACAAGGGAGAAGTTGAACTCATGTTCAGCTTCAGTTGGTCTTCTAGACTGAACAAAATAAAGGAACAGCTGAGTCCAAGGTGGTTCAATTCAGTGGGGGCCTCATGTGGGTAGCGGTATTGCTACAGGATTAGTCTCCAAGTGGGAGGTTTTTTAGTATAGTGTGGATACTGATCAGTTACCAAGTGGGAGATTGTTAGCTTGTGGTGACTAATTAGGAAATTACTATCCAGGAAAGTACTGTACACTTTTCCTCCCGACCTCGCCAACTACTTTTTCAGTTATTTGGGCCGACTACTTATAACTCATTCTAACCCTAAAGCGGAAAAATATTGTATAATATGGCTTAGGGTTAGGGATTTTCATTATGTATGATTTTAGTACTTACGGCAGAATTGGGCTGTAAGGGATTACGGATTGTAATCAGGTTGTAATCACTAGATAATAATAATATTGGACTTGCTGTTGGTGGATGTAGCCCAGGGATTGGATGAACCACGTTAAATTTGTGTGTCTTGTGTTCTATTCTGTGTGGTTTATTATTTTCTGATATTAGTTATATTTGTACATAATTGTTATTTCTGCCTTGTTAATCCTAACACTCCCTAGTAGCTCCTAATTGATTAAATTCTTGGACTATGTCAAAACCCTGGTGCGCTTAGATTGGAGTTCGCCCTCTTGAGATCACAAAAGTTTCAGAGTCAAACCATTACTACAAACCCTAGTGAGGCCAAATTTTCATTTTCTAGGAATATGTGCATTATTGAAAAACTTTTTGGAACATACACAATTAGCACTTTTAGGGATTAGCATATTTAGTCACTTGATTGTTCATGCGCATGGTTGCTTTGTCCCCTGTTCATTATTTTCAGATGTTCTTGAAATCACTTGCTTCTTGTTCTGCGTGCTTGGTTATCTATTTGGTTATCAGAAACAAATGATCCCGGAATAATCTTCAAATCTGAATAGGCAATTTTGCAAACAATCTGAAACTGAAAGCATAAGAATTGCAAAATCTGAAGCAAAATTCCTCTCTGGAGTCAAAAGTCATCCCATAGTCTCAGATTGTCATACGAGTCTTGAGAAAAAGTCATTTCATAACCCTTGTATTGTCGTATGATATCCAGTACTGTGTCATACGAGTATTGTCACTAGAAATCAAATGAACAATTATCCCTGGTAGCAACTATTGTACGAGTCTTGCAATTGTCGTTTGAGAGCATACCCAGTGTCGTACGAGCCTTCAAAAATGCGTTTGAGAATTTTCAAAAAGTTTTCAGAGATCGGTCAAATTTGTTAGAAATCTAGTTTTTACAGCCTATTTCCAGATTCTGTCAAAATATTCACTATGTCAGGAATAGAGAAGACACTAGAACGAATTCAATCATTTTCCTAAAGTGGTCTCTTGAGTCTGATTTAGCCTTCTGATTTATCGATTTGAGTCTTTTTCATCTTGTGTCAAAACCTTGTCAAAATTATCTTCAAATTCAGTCTTCTTACTAAAACGACTAAGTTTTGCGAGCTTGTGCCCGTCATCTTTTGGGTGTCTACCCATACTACTATGGCATGGTATCCTTCATTTACATTCAATCTATTCTTCAATCAATTCAATCTTGACAAGGTTTGTCATTCGATCTTCTTGAATCAATTCATTCTTTAGTTGTCTTCATCTTACTCTTTTGCTTCACCCAAGGTTAATGGTGGAAACTAGAGCTTCATCACACAAGAAATCTGGAGAAGCATCTCATACTTTTCCTTTGTCTACTCATGTAGGTCCAACTCTCAAGAAACTCTACAATTCAGGTCTTTACGAAGATGACGGTCTTAGAAATTTTTGATTGAAAAATGGTTACATACCCCCTTCATTAACTCACGGAGGTAATCAACAATCTTTACATCAATCTATCCCAGGGAGTCCTAAAAATCCTAGCATGTCTCACAGAGGGACACATCACGGGTCTCAAGGACCTCACTCTCAACATGGTATGGATCAAGAACCTACACCTTTTGAAATTTCTCGATATCAAAATGATGATGACTTCAAGAAAATGATGGGGCATTTCTTGAAAGAAGATAAAGAGGCATACTTTCTAGAGTTAGCTCATCAAGGAGCTAAAATTCCTCCAAACTTTAATGTTGAAAATATCATTACGCATGAGGAAGAAACCCCTATCATGGCTATGATGAAATAGATGCATGCTATGCAAGTCAAACTTAACAAACTTGAAAAAGAAAAGGAACCTAAAGAGTTTTCCATGGAGGCTCTATGCCCTTTTCCATTCGATAAAGACTTGTACATGCCACCATTCCCTAAAAGAGTGGAAATGTCTAAATATGATAAGTATGATGGAAAATCTGATCCTCAAAATCATGTCAGAGAATTTTATACTCAATCTATGGATTTTATGCATGAACCAACCTACTTAATGTGTCTCTTCCCTCAATCTCTGGGAGGAGCAGCCATTCATTGGTTCTCTAGAATGCCTCCAACTATCAAAACTTTTGAGGAGTTAATCAAACTGTTCTATTAACAATACTCCTGCAATATCTAGCATCCGATCACCATGATCGACATCTGCAATCTGAAACAATATCCAGGAGAAGCATTCCTGACATTTCTCAAGAGATGGAGGAAGAAATTTTTTCTATATGCTAGACCCATTCCAAAAACTAAGAAGCTATAAATCTTCATTAATAATCTTGTTCCAAAAATCAACTACCCTTTACAAATGAAAAATCATACATCCTTTGATAAGATGGTAGATAATGCAATCAAAATTGATAAAGTACTTGTGAAAAAAGGAGATATCACACTTCAAAAGGACAAGTATGAATCTGGATCTAGTTCTAAGGACAAGAACAAAAATTGGAATGAGAATAAAGGTGTTGTCACTGATGACATTATTGATACTATCCATGCCCCATCTAAGGCACCCACTTTCAATCTCACTGTTGGCACCCAAGCCATCAAAGCTTCCAAAGCTAAAACAACAGAGCCCAACAAGAAGTCATATGATTATAAACCTTGGGCTACATATCCTAATTGCAAATTCACTCCTCTTGGAGAATCCTTGGAATCTGCCATGAAAACTCTATTGGCTAACAAAATCATCTACTTGCCTAAGATAAAAGTCTTTGATCTTGAACCTAAACCGAAATGGTGGAGAGAGAATGATTTATGTGACTTCCATCGCAATAAGGCTCATAAGACTAATAACTGCATTCGCTTGAAGCACATCATACAAGACAAAATTGATAATGGAGAAATCACGATTGACAATCATAAGAGCAATAATGATCATACAACATTCACGGAACCATTTTCGAAACATGGTAAAGAAGATTCTTCTTCTCAGCCTAATATGGGTGCTAAGGTCAATTATGCCTACTCTGGAAACAATGCTATTATCAATATGGTTGAACCAGGTATATCTGAGCATTGCAATGTCATCACAATTGTAAGAAAAGATAGAGAAAACCAATCAGCTAATGCAGTTACTCGATCACAAGCTCAGGTGCATTTGCAAGGACAAATACCAGATTCATCCAATGTCCCTAAGATGCCTTTCAATCTTTCATCTGCTTCTAAATAGAAGGCTACATCTAAATCTTCAAATCCTAAAGACACGAGGCCTACATCATATAGTATTTTCCAACAAATCCAGCATACAAATGCAAAAATCTTCATGTTTGAGTTGCTTCGGATATCTCCATCTCATAGAGCCATCCTAGACAAAGCTCTGCTCAGATCCAATGTTCCTGATAACCTTGATTTAGATAGATTCTAGACTATGGTTGGTCATCTTATGTCTCCACGGTATATTTCCTTTTCAGAGGAAGATGATAACTCCTTGAGTCATCCGCATAACCAGCCCTTGCATATTGAAGTCTTGATCCAAAACCATCATGTCAAACGTGTGTTGATAGATGGGGGTGCTAGTCTTAAAATTTGTTCTTTTAGCTTGATTACACAATTGGGATTTTCAAAAATGGCCATTGATCCTAGAAAGAAGATAACTATCAAAGCATACGATGAGCAAGAAAGAGCTTCCAAGGGAACAATTGTCTTACCTATCAGAACAGGTCCAGTCATGAAAGATACTATATGTCAAGTTCTTGATCTACCTTTGGCTTACAACATCCTTCTAGGGAGGCCCTGGATACATGAAATGAAAGCTATTCCTTCTACGTACCATTAGTGTTTGAAATTTCCTTATGAAGGAGTAGAAGTGACGATTCTAGTTGATCTATATACAACTTGTAATGCATTAAAAGAAAGTTTTGATAAACTTGTTCCTAATAACAGAGAATCTTCCACTAAGCAGATAGACATTGCTTCAACATCAAAGATGGAAGACATTTCTAAAGAGGTTAAAATTAAAAAAAATGGTATGGGAGAATATACTATAGAGCCAGTCTTATCTTTGACATCTGTCCCTATCTCACCTAAGTCCTATGGACAAACTCTAAAACAGTCTAAAAAGGAATCTAAAGAACATCTTGAGGCATATAAAGGAAATTTTTTTGCAGTTAAAGTGTCTAAACAAGAGTTTGAAGAGGATGAAACTATGCTTGCATGGCTATACAAAGATGAACCTGAATCTCAAATTTTTCAAACATGTGACTCTAAAACACCAAAGATCCCTTCTAAGTCATATGGCCCAGGGGACAAATTGATCACAAAAATGGGATATAAAGGAAAAGGACCTCTAGGACTACAGGGTAAAGGTCTTCTATCACCTCTTGACCATCGTGGGTGAGAAAATAATAATACAACAGGTCTAGGATATAAGAAGAAACCTTTCTATCTTAGCAAGAACTCCCCACATGTCTTAGAATAGATTGAGCCCTCCACAACAAATCAATTAAAGGGAGACATGACAGAACAATCTGATAGTGATTATTCAGACACCACGGAAGAGCTCATTCCTTATGAGCGTTTGCCTAAAGAAATCAAAGACCTTCTTAAAGTTGAAGATGATCCAGTAAAAAGAATCAATGTAGTAGAAACATAAGAACCTACTATAGTGCAAGAGATAGTTGCACCACAAGAACCAGCTAATCTCAAAGACACTCAAACAGACAAAGAGGAAGGCAGTAGTTATTCTGAGATAGATTCCCATGAGTATGAATTCAAATCAGAATTTGAGGGTAACCCTTCTTGGGGTATTCATCTTGACTTTACTCATGTTCTTAAATTTCCTAGAGGCATAGATGAAGAATCTAATGACTATGAATGGGGAGCCATTCCAGAGGAAGATGAGCTTATTACAAAGAAACATGTTGATGTTATTCACCAATATGCACCTAAACCCAATGTAAGTCTAGAGCGAAATGATGAACTTAATGAGTTTGATCCACCAATGGCTGAAGTGGACTCCCACAATGACATTAAGCCTATTCACGAATTGAATGTCTTAAGTTGTAATATCACCTTTGAACTCGAGCATCAGGTTAGGACCAATGATGACAGATCCATATCCGTAAAAACTCTTTCCCAATCTTTCACCACTTTGACTATCCAACATCCTGAACTTCTTGACCAAACCTCTACAAATCTGAGCCAAGGTATTTATACCTTTCCAAATAAATGACTATGCCCTTGCTTGCTACCTCAATGTAGTTGAGCCTATGAGGACTTCCATCATTGAACCAAGCATTAGCATGACGGAGTCAGACATCAAGTATCTTAGTCAAAAAAATAAGAATAAAAATAAAAAGAAAAGGAGTTCTGAGGGTGAAAACCACTTTGTGGCAGTCTCAGAACTTACAAAAGTAAAAATAAAAGACGTATCTGAAGGTGAAAACCTCTCTAAGGTGCCTAAGGATGAGATATTTGATGTTCTTCTGAGTCATTTACAAGACATATCTCTAGTTATAATTGAGCCTACTCAATCCATCAACTTGGGAACAATAGAGGAACCACAGTTGATCCATGTAGCACAATCCTTATCAAAAGAAGAAAAGCTAAAATTTACCACATTCCTAATAGAAAAGAAGATCAACTTTGCATGGAAATATTCAAATATGCCAGGGTTGGATCTTGATCTTATAATGCACCATTTATCTATTGCTCCAGGAGTAAAACCTGTTAAACAAAAGTTAAGAAAGATGCATCCACATGTTGCACTCTTGGTCAAAGCTGAATTAGAGAAACTACTAAAAGTCAGATTCATCCATGTTATTGACTATGCTGAATGGATCTCTCATATTGTGCCTATTTCAAAACTAGATAAATCAATAAGAGTGTGCACAGATTTCAAAGATGTGAAAAAAGCATTCCCTAAGGATGATTTTCCATTACCTAACATTGATATGATAGTGGACATGACTGCGGGCTTTGAGATGTATTCGTTAATGGATGGTTTTTCTAGATATAATCAAATAAAAATTGCTCCATAGGATCAAGAGAAAACTGCTTTCACATGTGCATGGGGTACCTTTTGTTGGAATGTCATGCCATTTGGACTTAAGAATGTTGGTGCTACATATCAGAGAGCTATGACATCTATTTTCATGACATGGTGCATCGAACTATGGAAGATTATGTTGATGATACTTTAGCAAAATCTATGATAATATCTGAACATCTTAATGACTTGAGAAAAATACTAGATAGAATGGAGAAGTCTAGTCTCAGACTGAACCCTAAGAAGTGTGCTTTTGGTGTCACTTCTGGAAAGCTCTTAGGCTACATTGTTTCAAAGAAAGGCATTGAAGTTGATCTAGCTAAAGTTAAGGCTATCATGGAGATGCAACCTCCCAAGAATATCAATCAAATGAGAACATTACAAGAGAGAGTACAATTTATTAGACACTTCATATCTCGGCTAGCAGACATATCACAGCCTTTCACAAAGACATTACATAAAGGTGTGATCTTTTCATGGAATGAGGAATGTAAAAAGAACATTAACCATATCAAGAAATATCTATCAAATCCTCCTATCTTGATGCCTCCTATTCAATGGAATCCATTGATCTTATATGTCTCTGCTATAGATACATCACTGGGGGCATTGCTTGCACAGCATGATGAGAATAAAAAGGAAAGAGCTATATACTATATCAGTAGAACATTGGTAGCATATGAAAAGAACTATTCCATGATTGAGAAATCTTGTCTAGCTATGATCTTTGCATCAAAAAAACTAACACATTATATGTTGGCTCATAACATGCATTTGGTAGCTAAGATTGATCTATTAAAGTACCTACTAAGCAAAGCTGCCCTCACAGGTAGACTAGCTAAATGGGTCATGCTCTTAAGTGAATTTGACATTGAACATGTTGAAAGAAAAGCTATCAAAGGACAGGTTATTTTTGATCAACTAGCATATGCACCTTTGTTTGATGATACTCTAATGCAAATGGAATTCCTAGATTCCTCTATCATGAACTTGTCTTCTAGATCATGGAAGTTATTCTTTGATGACTCCTATACATAGAATGGATCTAGAGTAGCCATATTGTTCATCACTCATCAAGGATACTCAATTCCTAAAACATTCAGAATCAAATTTTCTTGTACAAACAATATTGTTGAATATGAAGCCCTTCTTAATGGTATGAAAATAGCAATTGAGTGGAGAGTAACAGAATTACACATTCATAGAGACTCACAACTTGTAATACAACAAGTCAATGATGTGTATCAAATGAAAGATGAAAAGCTCATTCCATACAAGAGAATGGTAGATGATCTAAAGAAATAATTCATGTCTATCACCTTTGAGCAAATACCTAGAATAGAGAATAAGGCTGCCGATGCAATGGAAACGCTATCTACTTTATTACAGCAACCTGAACATGAGCTACACTATGAGTTCCTGGTGGAAGCACTATCCTATCATGCATATGATTCCCCTGAAACCCGCATGATCTGCACTATTGTTGGTCATGATTTATCCCACTATAAAAACCTTTTCTCTTATCTCAAAGACCAAATAATTCCTGATTCCTTCAACCACCATGAGAAATGATACCCTATCTAAAATGCATCCTCGTATGTCATCATTGGTCATGATCTGTACAAATGAGGTCTAGATGGTACACTACTTAGATGTTTAGAATGAGAAGAGTCTCAACGTGCATTAGAGGAAGTCCAAGAAGGTATTTGTGGCTTGCATTCAAACGGTTTAACACTAACCCAAAAACTTATTAGGGCTGGGTATTATTGGCCAAAAATGGGGAAAGAGGCTATCAAGTTTTCTAAGAACTGTCAAAAGTGCCAAGTACATGGAAACTTAATTCATGCACCAAGGAGAGATATAATTCCCTTCACTACACAATGGCCTTTTCACCAATGGGCATTTCATCTTATAGGATCCATACATCCTCATTCTTCTAATGGACATACCCATATAATCACAGCTACAGATTATTTCACAAAATGGGTAGAAGCAGTTCCTTTGACTCAAGCAACTGGAAAACAAATTTCAATGTTCATCTTGAACTACATCATATGTCAGTATGGTATTCCACATTCTATAGTCACAAATAATGGTGGACAATTCAAGAACAAAGACCTAGATGATCTATGTACAAAATTCAAGATTACACAACATTGGTCATCTATCTACTATCCTCAAGGGAATGGACAAGGAGAGGCTTCAAACAAGAATCTATTGAAAATCTTGCACTGTACAATTAATAAAATAGGAAGAGACTGGCATCTCATGATCAATCCAACTCTCTGGGCCTATAGAACAAGTATCAGAACACCCACTGGGGCTACACCATTCACTTTATTTTATGGGTCTGAAGCGGTACTGCCTATTGAGGTTGAAATCCCATCACTAAGGATCATAATGCATGGTCTAGTAACTGATGATGACTACAAAGTGTCTAGGTTGCAAGAACTTGAACTACTAGATGACCACAGACAAGCAATGTATGATCATCTCAGAGTATATCAGAAGAGAATGTCTAGAGGTTACAAAAAGAAAGTTAGATAGAGAATTTCAGGTTGGCGATCTAGTCTTGAGAGAGAATCCTAAAAATCAATCACATAGAGAACGCAAGGGGAAGTTTGAACCCAACTGGCTGGGTCCCTTTATTATCACTGTTACTTTTAGCTCTAGAGCTTATCAACTCTCAATGACTGAAGGAGAACAACTCCGAGAACCAATCAATGTTCTCCATTTAAAGAAATTCTACGCCTAAGGCATTCAACATTAAAAAATGTCCTGAAAAAATTATAAAAATTGGAAAAAGTCTTTAAAAAATGATCATCTTGGTAAAAACCTAGCAAATAGGTGCCTTGATGATTCACAAAAAAATAAAAAAATATCAAAAGTACAAAAAAATTGAAAAAATTTGAAAAATACAAAAAAATGAGAAAAATAAAAAGTGCCTTGGTAAAAATCTGGAAACAGGCGCCTTGGTAGCAAAAATAGAATCTCTGCCAAGATGGTGAAAACCTGGCAAATAGGTGCCACTTGTTTCAAATGCTCAATCTATCAGTGCAATCTTGGTCTTTCCCAGCTTTCAGTCTTGCTTTAGTTTGTACATATCTCCCAGTTTGTTTCTGCATTCCTATTTTCAATAAGTCAGTCTGTACACCAATCAGCTCAAGTGTCTATATCCTATCAATGTTTCAATCTTGGGGGCAATCAATGTAATATCCTATGGCCTCCAATGTCTCTTAGACATGTCATATCTAGTCAGCGTCCTTTGAAACTTCATTTGAGTCAGTCAGTCAATCTCCTCTCCAAAAAGGATTTTGCATCTACAACAATGCAATCAAACACAAAATGAAGACAATCTATGCTTTTTACATGATTTTATCTCCTTGTATGCTTATTGATTTGCATTGAGATTTTTTCATATTGTGTCCCTTCGAGCTCTTTGATGATGTCCTTTATAGGACTTAGAGAGTGATGATTGGGGGCATAATATTTTCTTTGTTTTCTGCTTGTATGTGAAAATCTAACAACTTTGGAAATTCTAGATTGAAATGGTGTCCATCTGTAAGAGCGTCTATCTCAAATTGGATGGCCATGAGTACCTCAACCATTGATACCCAAAAAATTCAAGGGAGTTTGATCTAACTATTGTCTTTTAGAGAAAGTTCTTACTCCTACTGTGAAACGTGATCTTACCTAAGGATGTGAAGGATAAAGGGTCACTACGGGTAATTCACACTAGATTTAGAATGATCTCTTGACTGCTTGATGTGTTTTTAATGCAAGGCATATTCTGGTTATCATGACGTCTATGTTTTGATGCTTATACAAATTTCTATATCAAAATGGACATGATATTTAGGTCATCCTGGCGTTTGTGCCTTGGTGCTTATATCTAATCCGACATTCGAAAAATAAAATCAATATTCATATGTCTATGGTTGTCTAACCAGTGGACGTTGTATTAATTCTTGTGCATACAAATCAATATTCATTTGTCTATAGTTTTGTAACTAGTGGATGTTGTATTGATTTATCCGATTACCTAAAAAGTTCAATGATGACAACAAATCGACACAAGATTAGTGACTAGGTCCTAGGTCTTAAGATTGCATTTTATTTTGCACTTTGCATGATTGCATGATCTCACAAATTGCTTGAACACTTAAACAATCCTAAACTTAAACTAGAAATGAAGAGTTGAATCTCACACGAAGGTTTCCTCACAAAACCACAAGCAGTCACCATTCTAGGTTAGACATCCTTTTTGACATAAGACTGAGTACTTGTCTTCATCAATACCTACAAAACATATCATGTATATCATTGCATTTACATTACATATTCATGATCATTTCATCTATTGCATCTACATTCCATACATTTTCATACATTTTCCATAATCCATTACATTTGCATAACATTCATACATTTGAAAGAAACCATTGCATTGCATAAATCCATACATACATTCTATACTATCCATAGCATTTACATTACATGATATCATCATAAATCAAAACATGACAAGTACACATGAAGTCACAACCAAAATTTCAATCTCATATCATATAACTTGCCCTAGTCAAGGGTGCACTACTTGTACAAAGTACAAAAGAATGAGCTCATGTGAGCATATCAAAAGTTAGCAAAGTATACATGAACAAAAGAGAAAAAATATCAAAATATCTAGACAGATCAGTTGTCTACCTAATCCTCTGCATTTGGTGGAGGTGGTGGTGGTGCATCAGGCATTGCCTCGACTCTAGGTGCCCTCACTCCCTCTGAAGCTATCATATACTGAGAGTATGTGGGTACTCTCTGAGTAGTAGGAACAATGGCGTAGTACACAAAAACATAATAGGTAGCTCTAGAGGTATGATGTGTCACCTTTATTTGCAATCTCCTATTCTCCTCTCGGAGCAATGATCTCTATCTATCAACCTCAGTGAATCGCTCCTCCCACCGAGCACTCCGTACCTTTAGGTCCCTGATCTATAATCTGAGCCATCTAATGATCTCCTGGGGAGTCAATGGTACACTAGGATCTGCATCTACCGCAGGCATATCAGTATCTACCGTTGGCTACTCAGTGGTCTCTACTCTTTGTGCCTTATGATGTCTAACCTTAGGACCAAGATCAAAACTGGTATCACCCTATAAAGGATCCAGATCGGCACCCACATCCTACTCTACACCTAGTACCTCATCTGCTATGTCCACACTGCCTAAAGTGCCACTCTCTCCTCTAGTTGATCTCCTATGTAAAATTGCAGGTCTGCCTACTGAAGAACTAGAGGGACGAGGTGGTCTCATCTAACCTGATGGTCTCTACAGAGGTTTCAATACTACTCGTAGCCTCAGATGTGTAGGCTGGGCCATTTGTACTTGTGTACATCTCTGTCCTTGACCAATCAGAACCTGTGCACCTGTGACATCCATGGCCTCCTCCATGGAAGGTATCAACTCTATATGACCAGAAAACCTATGTATGGGATACTCTGCAAGCCATCCAATGAATCCATTTGTAACCCCTGCATCTGGCACATCTGCTCGATAGTCCCAATCTCTACCAACAATAATGCTATACTCCTGTGTACAAAGAGCATAGGACAACCGAGGGCCCCATCCTAATCTGAGCTCTCTCTATGGATCCGTGCATAAGCCGCAAACTCCCCTGGCCCATCTTGAATTATGCCATACTGCCTATATACTCTAGTGATCAAGAAGTGCTCAATAACACCAATAGATCACCTAATCAGCACACGGCTCTGACAAAAATAACTAAATTTCTCCCTCGCAGTGGGCCAGGCCTCTATCAGCAAGTATGGTCTCCATACTACAAAAGTCATATCATCAAGACACTGCCTAAAGTACTTTGTGTGACCTATGCGCACCTGTGTAACATAACCAGAGTATATATATATGACCAACTCCTATGGCTAGCGCTATGTTTGACACACTGGTCTACAAACTGGGATGTGCTCCTAGGCCCATATCTAAAGTACCAATGCACCGAAAGTAAAACACTTTCCCTCCTGATACATGATCTCGTGCATCTTAGAGAACATATGTGCAAGCATGCACTGACCCCAAGCTAACTCAGAAGGAGTGGCCATGAATCATGCCACTATCGGGGCCCAGCCCATCAATAGATCATTTTGCTGACAGTCGGACATAATGATACCTCCTATCATGCTTTCTATGATACACTCTAATCTATGGGTCTGCCCATAGCACTGCACTAATAACTCCCAAGAAATAGAACCAGTGAGTTGTGTATCATCTCCAAACAAACGTTTGAAGGCATGTAATACAGACTGCCCCGAACTCACATAATTTGGATGAGGACCATGAAATGGAATGCACAATATCCTATATACATCCTCAGGTGTGACAGTAATCTCTCCAGTGGGTAGATGGAAAGTATGGGTCTTTGAATGAAACCGCTCTATCAATGCAGTCAACAGTCCATGGTTAACCCTAATCTCAGGCAACCGAATCAGATACTTGAACCCACAGGAAGTAAGATGTACCCTCATAGGGTCAGGCAGCAAAACGCAAAGTCTCTGAGTCATAGGATGTGAGATGCGCACATGAACATAAGGGTATATGACCTGCACGAAACATAAATGGGGAATCCTATCAGTAATTTGGTTTTAAAAATAGGCTAACAATACAAAAATTCAAAAGTTCACTATCTCAGAAGGTGTAATAAATGCTCAACAATCAGCCTAAGGATTCAAAAAATAAAAAATTTTGAACTAAAGATGAGTTTTAAGCTCATTGTTTTCCATACGACAATACAGTCTAGCATCAAAACTCGTATGAGTTTCAGCAGGGTCCTATATGACAAACCATGCATATACGACTTTCTAGGTCTCACCATACGATAGATGAGGGACCCGACGAAACGTTGTATGACTCTTGGGTCTCTCTCAAATGAGTTTTGGGGGGTTCTGATACGACACTCTACAGGATATTGAAAAGTCATACGAGTCACAGAGGACAGTCGTACGAGTTTCCATGCATGTGAGAATTGAAAAATTGAAACGTAGGAAAAACAACCTAAAAATGCTACAAACATGAAAAAATGGAATTTATGAAGAGGCACAAAGGTCCACTTACCGGATGTCCATACTATGGAGGCCGCTGATGTCTCCGACTGCGCTCAAATTGGTGGGAAGAGACAAGTACCTTCGGCTCAGCCATTTTCTCATTCAGAGGGCTCCACAAGGTTTCAAAAGTCAAATGTGAATAATGAATTGAAAATGACCCTTTTGGTCCTTATATAGATTTTGACCTAATTTTCAAAAGTGCTCCATTTTCCACAAAAATTGCACCCCTAGCTAATTTCTACATTCTGAACCCATTTTTGGGATCAAAATCAAAATATGAGATCATTTACTATGTTAAAATCATGATTTAAAATGTTCAGACCTAGGACGGTCAACTACTTGCATAACCGACCTTCAATCATCACAGAAATCTAGGATTCAACTTAACTGATTAGCTTACATCAAACTATCAAAATTTCAACTTGGTCAACCATGGTCAACTCATGGTTAAACCTAGTCAAACTTGGTCTCCAAGACGTCTAAATGATGCAGAACGTGTTCTCAAACATGTATAACCAATTCTCAAATCAATTAACATGCTTCTAAACCATTCAACATTGACTTTTCTTGTCAGATTTCAATTTTAATCCTGATGGGGGCATGGTATTACACATCATTCAAAGTCTGTAACTCTAATTTTGTCAATCAAATTTCTTTCCTTAGTGATCAAGACAACAAACACGTCTAGTTACTGATTCATCTAAAGTCCTCATCGCTTGGGGAAAATCTATCATCTCTTGGGGCATATCAGATTCAGTGAGATCCACATCAATCTGGTATCCTAAATCTATCTTGTAAACTGTATCAACTTTTCATAACCATCGGCTCATTAGTGTTATTTTCCTTTTTACTTCGTAACTAATGGGTTCAAGATCTGATACCAATATGATTCTCTTGGGACAATCAGGTCTGGAATCGGTCACTCACTTCTTCACAATCATAAGGTTCAGAATCAGGTGTTTTGACACTTTTTCATAATCACCAGTTCATTGTTGCTATAGTTAACATTATCTTTGGTCAATCAAGACCTAAATCTTAAATCTTCAAATCTTTCAATCAGTTTCTATCTCAGAATCGGTTAATCTTTCAAATCAGTTTCATACATCTTTATCAGACACATACTATTCTTTGAACCACTACGCTTTGCACAATGATTCAAAGAGGGGCAAAATGTACTACCCCAAAAATGGGCTATAGGTTAATTAACCTCCTACATCTTCAATTCAAATGAAATTGACATCAAAGTCCTAACCTAAGGCACATCTGCACATTATCGAATCCTAATTGATTTTATCCTAATTCTGCATGGGAGAATATTCCTAGCAATATTCTTATTCATCCTAATTATCTTTGATTTAATAATTATTTGGCGATAAATCCTATTTATCCTAAAGTTTGATTAATTGAATATTCTAAATATTTAATTAATTAGATTTAATACTGCCACTTAATTATTTAATTAAATTTAATTCTATTTATTCCTAAATTGTATTATTTAATTTTGACAATAAATCTAAAATCTAATGACTAATTGATTAAATTCTTATTTAATTAATTAATGTCAATTGTCAATTTTTAATGATATAGTTTTTGAATAAAGTTTGATTTAATAATTGATTAACCTATAAATCAATTGTTTTAATTCGAAAATCAGTTAAGTTGAGAATAAATCACTTTATTTTCAAAATTAATTTATAATTAAATCATGCACGATCAAAAAACCAAGCAACTAGAAATTAACAATCAATTTTTAAATTGAAACTCAACATCCGATGATGAGTTGAAATTTGATCTAAACTCTATTTTGAGTTAAAAACTGCTTTTGCATGATTTTTGTGAGTTAATTATCTCTAATTTCCTAATAACTCAAAAATCAACCTGAGTTTATCAAGAGTGATTTATGGCTTTTCTCCTGCATCCTCAAGCCCTGGATTTCTATAAAATCAAGGCTCAGCTCTTCATAATTATCAACACTCGAATTTGCACAATTACTCTAGCGAATTGGTGATTGAAGGATTAAGCACTTGCGACAGGTGATTTGTGAGATCTTTCATAGTTGATCATAGTTTCATATCATTCATAGCATTTTTAGATTAAATTTGCATTCAATTTCCTTCATCTAGCTTAGATTCATACAGTTTTCATATTATTGCACAACAAATACAAAAATATAGAATAATCTACATTCATATAGTCTTTCATTCTTTTGCATTCAAATCCTTTGTTTAGGTGTTGCATTGTCACTGATCTCGATTCCAATCTGTGAACATCATACTTGCACCTACTAGAAGGCAGTAAATCATCTAGTTAGCTTAGTTTCATTTATTTGCAGATTTCAATTTTGTTAACCTCTAATGTTTTACTGAAGTGTTGTGTCTACAGCTAGGTACAAAATTCACACACACATCCACATGATAAATTTGGTGTTTCTTTGTGGTTGATTGCTTGTTGTTATTCTTATGCTAGAATTTTTTTTCTTACAGTTGTAGTATACTACATCAAATTTGTTTTAAAGGTTTATAGGTGTTGATTCACCCCTCCCCTCTCAGCACTGGTTGGGACTACCAGTTACAAGAAGAAAAAAAGGGCGCATAAAGATATTTGACTATCAAGGAAGGTGGTTTCCAGCTCATACGAAGCAAAATTTAGGCAAAGGAAGAACAACATCGAGAAGAAATTAGGAGAGGATGGAAAAGTAAGAGAAGTGGGGTAATGTGGAGAGAAGAATAAGGGAGATTGGGAGGTGGAGAAGAAATGAGGGAGAACAGAGTAGTTGTTTGAAGGAGAATAAAAAGAAAGAAGTTGTTTGTTAGTGCTTTTATTTATTCTTTGGTATCGGGTTCTCTATTGTAGTTCTACTAGTTCAAAGTTCTAGTCAAAAGCAATCATTGATCAAAAGAAATAAATAAATGATTAGCTTTAGGAAGGAATAGAAACTTTATTTCATAACTCAGGTAAGGCCCAGAGGTATGGCAATTCTATTACTTCTCTCATCTCTTCAGAGGGTGGTCAACTTTCTTCAAGAGAATAAATTTCTAGGGAAGTTGCCCACTACTTGAATTTTTTCATTGAGGATGCTCCCACATCTGTTGAGGAGGAAATGGCTATATTGAATTGTACCCCCACTAGTCTCCAATGAGATTAATAATTCTCTCTTACGCCCCATTTTTCTACTAGAATTGGAGGAAGATGTTTTTCATATGAAAAAAGGTAAGGCTCTTGGCCCAGATGGGTTTCCAATTGAATTATTTCAAGAATTCTCAATGATAATAAAATTTGATCTTCTAGAAGTGGTTTAGGAATATCATACAAACGAACAAATGCTAAAGTCTATAAAATCTACTTTTTGGCTCTTATTCCTAAAAAGGATGGGGCAAATAGTCTAGATCAATTCAGACCTATTGCTTTGTGTAATGTGATCTACAAGATTATTACTAAACTAATTGAAGAAAGACTTAAGCCATTTCTTAGTGCTCTAATTTTTGAAAAGAAAGGTGGCTTTGTTGGTCGAAGACATATTTTGGATGGAGTTATGATTGTGGTGGAGGCCATTCATTCTATGGAAACCTCTAAGGAGAAGGCTAAGGTTGTTAAACTTGAGAAGGCTTATGATTAGGGGAATTGGGTGTTCTTAAAAAAAAAATCTTTTGGCCTTTGGTTTTGGAGAGGAGTGGGTTAACTGGGTTATCAGCTGTGTTATTTCTACTTCCTTTTCAGTTATTATTAATTAGGAACCACTAGAGTTGTTCAATGTTTCTCAAGGCCTTCAACAAGGATATTGTATGTCCCCCTATTTATTTATTATCTTAGTTGAAGGATTTGGCATATTTATTAAATCCCGGGTGAGGCAAGATCTTATTCATGGTTGGAGCTAGAACAATGTCTTGTCTCCTTACTCTCATCTTTAGCTTGTGGATGACACTTCTTTGATAAGCATGGCTAGAATCAATAAGCTAGTGAATTTTAGGAGAGCCCTGGAAATTTAATTGACTACTTCAAGACAAATAATTAATGAAGTGAAATCTTCTATCCATTTTTTTAATACTTCCTATCTTATTCACATCAGGATTGCTCGAATCCTCAAATTTTAGATTGGCTCTTTCCCTCCTATGTACCTTGGTATTCCTCTGGCTATGGGATCTCAATGTAGATATTTTTGGTAGGGGGTTTTAGACAAGTAATGAAGCAAGGTTAGTCATTGGACTTATAGCTGGCTTTATTCTACTAGGAGAGTGATTATCTTGAAGACTATGGTGTAGGATCTCCCAATTTATAGGTGTTTTGTGCAGGTTCCTCTCTCTAACTTTGTGAGGGACTTTGATGACCTCTCTCACCAATTTTTATGGCCTATTAGTCTTCTTTCTTCTAAGTGGAGTTTAGTCAAATGGAAATCATTTTGTAGGCCTAAGCATGCAATAGGCCTTGATCTTTGGCCTGTTGGTCTGGTTGGTAAAGCCTTGGTGGCCAAGTTGTATTGGAGGTGGTGCCTTGTCTCAGTCAACTAGTAGGGGATCTTTTATTTGGGACACTCTCAAAAAAAGAGCACAACTTATTAAGGAGGACCTTTTTTAGATTTCTAATAAGGTCTCTAAATCCCTTTTTTGGTAGGACCCTTGGGATGGATACTCTCCTATTCTTTCTAGCTCTCCTCACCTTCAATCCCTTTGCAATATTTTTACTGATGTTGGGTAGGTTAAGGTGGAGAATTTTAAAATGATTAAGCATAAAGGTTAGATAGATACGACTATTAGAAAGTTGACTATACTACTGTATATGACTAAGATATAGTTTTTTCATTATGGTAACAAAGTCATATGTTGTTATGGAGTCAGTGCAATCAGTTAGAACATCAGGTTTGATTAATTATGAAAGACTGGACAGTCAATAGAGCACTAAGTGAACAGAGCATCAGTGCACATACGTATGACCGAGTTATGGCATGCACCCTTGAAGATAAGCTTGTTGATATGTAATCATGCTAATTCTAAGATTGCATGATCAGATGATTCAGTATGATGAAGATACAACCAGTTGAAGTGGCACAGACAGTAAGTGGCAGAGCATAATAGAGCATGGAGCCGAATGTTGGTATTTTGATTAGCGATTATAATATTGTTATGTAAAGGCTATGCACCTATTGTATTTAGGTTATAGACATGTTAATATCTTTTTTTGTAAACACGCTTGAGCCATATCACTTGGAAGCATTGTATGTAATAGGTTGAAGGTTGACCTAGTTAATAGTTTTGTTTACTCATATAAATAAGGCATGCACCTTTGTAATTATGGATGGAAGTAGTATAGAAAGTTGATAAGAGCATAGAAGAGGTATGCGAAGAGAAATTAGAATGTTGTACTATTTTATAAGAGGCTAAAGGATCAGTGCCCAAAAGGAATTGATCAAACAAGCAGTGTCACAACAACAGTTCACCTTGCAGATACAATGTGTATCTGAGATCCAGAAGGTTGTAGCCTTCACCACTTAAGAAATGAGCTCTAGGAAAGTGTGTCCCCACCCCTAATAGGGTTAATTGTAAAAAACTCCTAACAAGGTCTGACCCTTGACCGGATCACTGTACTAAAAGCATTGTAAAGAACAACTCCTAACAGGGTTGCAAGATCTTCTAACAGGGATCATAAAACACTAGTGTAGTTCTTAGTGGGTATCAATTCCCACCGAGGTTTTTACCTATTTGGGTTTCCCCGTAATCATATTTGGTGTTATGTGTTATGACTTTTTATCTTACTTACATTGATATTCATTTCAGTACATAAGAAATTAAGTTAAGAAAAAGTATTATATATAGAACACTGATTCACCCCCCCCCCCCCTCTCAGTGTTCCCATTCCTAACAATTGGTATCAGAGCTCTGGTCCTCTGAAGATAATTTTAACCACTTGAGGAGATCATGGATAAGGGATAAATGAAACATCTAAAAAAAATCTTGAAGCAGCTCTTGAAGACCTTGACAGATTCGAAAAAGAAATTGAAGAACTGAAAGAAAAGGTTATTGATTCTCATGCAATCATCAAAAAACTAAGAAAAGATTTTAAAGACTGTTCCAAAAGTGATGTAGGAAAAATGGTTAAAAAGATAAATGAGGTAAACACATCTCTAAAAGATTAGATTGAAGAATTGGATGAAAAGTTACTTAATAATCAAGAAGCCTATGAAGAGTAGGTCAAAGAGAACAAGCAGTTGGATGAAGAACTAAGGCAATCAAACATGAAAATCTTGGAATTAGAAAACATCAAGAAGCAAATGGAATCTAAAATGACTGAGGCAAATAACCATATTGAAAAATTTCACACAAGCAAGGATCTTATAGAGTCACAATTGTATGCACAGAAGATTAAATGAGACACCAACGGTATTGGATTCAATGAAGCTCAAAATCAGATCAATGGCATGTGAGCAAGAAAGAAAGAATCAAAAGAATCTATAGAAGCCAAGAAGATAGGAAATCATACAAAATGTGAAGTTGAACCACCTAAGGATAAGTTCAAGCCATTAAACAAGACTTGTTATGCTTGTAACAAGCATAGACACATAGAAAGAGATTGTAAAGAGGTAAGACCCTTCAATGGTTACTGTTATTCATGCAATAAGTTTGGTCATAGAGCTATGAATTGTAGATCAAATCAAAGAAATCAGAATGAGAAAAATCAAAGAAGTCATCCATAGCAGAATGTAAGAAATTCTCATAATATTACATGTCAGATATGCAATTATGTTGGGCACACAGCCAGATAGTGCAATATGGTAACCCACATGAATGCACCGAGGAATGTCAGGCCTCTAGTCATTTGTCTTTCATGTAACAAGGTTGGACACATCTCTAGGTTTGGCAGAACAAAAGCGCAAAGACATGATAGCCCTAAAAAGTCAAAAGGATCAATATTGGATGAAGCAGGAGAAGAAAAGTTTATGCAAGCCACAGAGGATGCGAGCTTGATTTGGAAGGAAGAAAAGAAGGATAATGTTGATGAAATAGTTCAGGATGCATCCGCAATGGATGCACCTCCTATTTATGGTTAAATGACCGTTATGGTCATAGGGGGAGCTAGATTAGCTCTAGACCCCTGTGCAGCTGGTATACTCACTCTCAAAGTATGTGCCTTGGACTACAATTATTTGGAGACTATGTGATGTAGTATGCAAGAGCGCACTACCTGATTGTTAGCAGAAATAAAGAACAAAATTTTTAGTTGCTTTCTGTGTTTACACGGCAAGCATTAATGGCAAAAATCTACTTTATAGTCACGAGAGATTCACTGATCACTCATTTGCAATCAAGATTAAGCGTTTAGAGATCATAGGAGCACTAGCAGTTGAGTTGTGAAGCATTGCAGTTGTATTTATCGACAAAGAAGGAAGATTGATTGTTGGAAGCCCTAGTTCAGACGTGATGATTTAGAAACCATTGGAAACCTCTATGAAGCGATAAATCAAGTAAGTCATGGCTACACCAATTTTTTTTGATGTTGCTAAAAGGAAAAGATATGTTTTTAAGAAGCATCCCTTCAAGTCCACCCAAGATGACCGAGAAGGATCCTTTTCCAGAACCCCAATGGGTGTTATGCAGGTAGAAGACATACGCACATATGTGTATTGCAAGAAGGAACCGGTTGGTTAGAACAGAATTAGGTCACACCTTGAGTCAATGATGAACCCTGATAAAACATTCATGGATGAGTTCACGCACCTTAAGAATCACCCAATCATTGAGTATGCTACTGCATATGAATTCTATGAATCTAAATGGACTAAGATCCTATTGAGTAGAATTCATGATGACCTATTTTGGATAGGTGAAGTTCTAGTTAGAATCATAGGTGATCTCATTTATGAGATGATAGGACTATCAAAGACAGGTTCCATTCTTCCAGTTGGTAAGGATGTGAGAAAATTGGTTGAGCAAGCTTGCAAGTCATGTAGTGACAAGCGCGACATGACTATAGAGCCGATTGAGGAGAAAGACATCAAATTGATGTTTATGATACTTGGGTACAGATTTCAACATGTAAACAGGGTCAATAGTGTGTCCACAACCAGTATTCTAGTAGCCATTAGATTGGTGAGAGAAAATAGAGAATTCAACTTGTGTGAAATCTTGCATGCACAATTGATTGACAACATAAGGGCTATCAAACATGACAAGAGAAAAATATTTAGGTTTGGATCACTGATTATCTATATGTGCTTTCATATAGTTGGAAAAGTCTCAGATTTATACCTTGATAAAAACATGCCTACTATGCCACAAATATCACTAAAGGCATCAATTGAGAGTACTCTAAAAGATTTTGTGGAATTAGAGATTAAAAAAAAATTAGGATAAAGATGCAGATGAGGTATAGGATGCCTGAAAGCATAGTTGATTAGTATAAGGACAATATTTGTTTTATGGTGGAAACATACATAACTTGTATGGAAGTTGTTGAGCCTAGAGCTAAGTGGATTCATCCACTTGGTTATGAAGTGGAGGAACAGATTTTGGAAGCATATGCACAAGTTCTACTATTAGAGCCCAAGGATCCCAATGAGCCTAGATGGGGAACATATGAGGAGAAAACCAGACAGGTAGATGCAGTCCTAAACAGTGTAGTGACCAAGAGGAAAGCTACTAAGATCACATCTGAGATATTGAAAATTCATGGTGTTACTCAGGTTGACCTAGATAAAGCTAGAGAAGCTAAGATAGATATGAAAATTGAGAGCGCATCCACTATGAAAGCCAAGATAGAGAAGATTGATGATCCTAAGATGAAGAAAGTAAAAATTGAGAAAATTGATGATCCAAATGAAAAAGTGAGTAAGATAGATGATATCAGTCCTATGCCCATAGACACAATTGATTTAGAGTCCACTGAAGCATCTCCTAAAATACTCAAGAGGAAGAAACAAACAACTACAAGCCATCCATCAACAAGAACCACAAGAAGGAGAGGCAAAAATGTGCAACCACCTCCCGAGGTAGGATTCTTACCAAGTTTACAAGTGTTGAGATCCAGAGTGGTTGATGAAGGCAGACTTGATCAGATATCTAAGTTTTATGAGAGATATCATGAGATTGACAAGTCTGAGATCCATGAGATGTTGATCAAACATATGATCAAATTCAAGAAGACTGTGCTAGAACTGAAGGGAGTGATTCCAGATAAAGTTTGGGAAATTATGGATACTTTGAAAAGATAGGCTAGTGAAGAAGACTTTAGAATAAGAGAAAAGACACTAGATGATAACCTACCAGTGTGCTTAGTTGAAGAAAAATCTTTGATAATGTAATTGGTAAAGCCGCACGTTAGAACAAAGATGAGAACTTTGCACATCATGAATAAAGATTATGAGTTGATATCCAAGGAGACTAAAAAATCCTTTGAGAAGGTGTTCCTTGAACAATGCATGCAACCAACTTCTACGCCCATCACTCAAGCACCTGTTGAGAAAACCAAAGCAGTCGAGGTCACAAATACACCTATGATAGGTCCATGGGACTCGGTGCCTACAATAACTACACCACAGAGGCAATGGTATTTGTGCCCATGCCTGAAACCAAGAAGGACACTATCATGATAGATAACATTGAGATATCTATGGCGGCCACATATAAGGACTTGGATAAGTTCGAAAAAGCATTTGTGAGCACTGAGGAAGTTGAAACTCTATGCGGTGATAGCTCACCTATGCAGTAACAAGAAGTGCAAATAGAAGACATAACATGACATGTAAATGAAGAGGAGAAGGAAGAGGAAAAAGAGGAAGAGGATACAGAAAAGAAATGTGAACCAGTGATTGCAAAAACTAAGGTAATGGATGTCAGTCAAAGTTCACTCCTTACCCCAAAACCCTCAATATCATTGTTGTCAAGCTTGACTCCTGACACTACAAGCCTAGACTCATGGGGAGAAGAAGACCTGATTAAGATCAGTGTACTTGAAATGAAGAAGGCAAAAGAAAAATAGGTTATGAGGAATCCATTGTTTGTTGAGTCAGTCAACATTCTAAATAGCCTATTGCCTGCAAACAAGAAAGTGTCAAGCATACACTTAGTAGATGATGTTAGCACCATCATGACATGCTTCAAAGAAAAATTTTCTAGCCTTGAAGAATCAACATCCAAGGTTGTAGAAGAAAAGTATCTTGAGAAAGGTTGAAAGAACTGATAGAAAACTTTACACTAGACCTTAGCTCTTTGAAGGTTGGTCAAGCTTCATTGAAATAGATTACAGCTAAAGGAAGGAAAATCATAACAGATTGTATGAACAAGGATAAGCTGACTGCAGATCTCTACAAGAAAATTTAGAAAGCATAAGCTATAATAGACACAGTGAGGAAATCAGTAGAAGATCCATCCACAGATATAAATATGTGTAACAATGTGTACCAGGAACAAGTAGACAAAATAGAGAAGGCAAAGAAAGAAATGTCCAAGATAAGGGCAAGTCAAACATAGCTAAGAAATGCTCTTGCATCCTCATTAGATGTATTAAATCAAAACATCAAGGAGATTGATGCCACTATGGTGACATATGATCAAGGTCCTAGTTTAGATTTGGAGAAGATGGAGAAGTTGACATATGCTTTGTGTGCCCATCTCCAAATAGTCAATGCATTAACTACATTTTGGTAGCAAGAGATCCAGAACTTAAAGATAGCATATTCGGATGTACTCACCTTGTAAGTACTTGTAGATTCACCTTTTTTAGCACCTTTGTCATTAATGTCAAAGGGGGAGTATAGTATATAGAAGAGAGAACATGGAGCTATGTATATGATATAAAGGGGAGTAGAGTATATAGCAGAAGGGGAGATATAAGTTAGTATATATGTTAGAAAATTTTGTATAAAGATACAATTAGTAACTTGGCCATATTCCTTTGTTGCCATTAATGAAAAAGGGGGAGATTGTTGGCAAGTTGACTATACTATTGTATATGACTAAGATATAGTGTTTTCATTATGGAAACAAAGTCATATGATGTTATGGAGTCAGCGCAATCAGTTAGAACATCAGGTTTGATTAAGTATGAAACACTGGATTGTTAGTAGAGCACCAGGTGAACAGAGCATCAGCACACATGTGTATGACCGAGTTATGGCATGTACCCTTGAAGATAATCTTGTTGATATGTAATCATGCTAATTCTAAGAGCACATGATCAGATGATTCAGTATGATGAAGATACAACTAGTTAAAGTAGCATAGACAATAAGTGGCAGAGCAAAATAGAGCATGGAGCCGACTATTGGTATTTTGATTAGTAGTTATAATATTTTTTTGTAAAGGCTATGTGCCTATTGTATTTAGGTTATAGACATGTTAATATCTTTGTTTGTAAAAACACTTGAGCCAATTCACTTGGAAGCGTTGTATGTAATAGGTTGAAGGCCGACCTAGTTAATAGTTTTGTTTGTGCATATAAATAAGACATGCGCCTTTGTAATTATGGATGGAAGTAGTATAGAAAGTTGATTAGAGCATAGCAGAGGTATGCAAAGAGTAGTTAGAATGTTGTAGTGCTTTAAAAGAGGCTAAAGCATCAGTGCACAAAAGGAACTAATCAAACAAGCAGTGTCACAACAACAGTTCACCTTGCAGATACAATGTGTATCTAAGATCCAAAAGGTTGTAGCCTTCACCACTTGAGCAGTGAGCTCTAGGACAGTGTGTCCCACCCCTAACAAGGTTAATTTTAAAAGACTCCTAATAGGGTCTGAACCTTGACCAAGTCACTGTACTAAAAGCATTGTAAAGAACAACTCCTAACAGGGTTGCAAGATCTTCTTACAGGGATCATAAAACACTAGTGTAGTTCTTAGTGGGTGTCAATTCCCACCGGGGTTTTTACCTATTTGGGTTTCCCCGTAATCATATTTTGTGTTATGTGTTATGGTTGTTTATCTTACTTACATTGATATTAATTTTAGTACATAAGCAATTAAGTTAAGAAAAAGTATTATATATAGAACACTGATTCACCCCCCCCCTCTTAGTGTTCCCATTCCTAACAATGACTTGTTGGAAGGATCCATAGGAGTGGCCCTTGGGAGGCTTAGTTGAGGATCAACTTGAGCTAGGTAAGATCTTGGTGGGAATGTTATGCAGTTCCCTTAAATAGAGAGACATTCTTGCTTGGGGTCCTAACCCAAAAGGAAAATTTATGATAGTAATGGGTTATGCTATGTTAGACAGACAATTGCATGGTCTGGAAGATGTGCCTTGGTGGAAGAAGGTATGGAATAGCTCTTCTTGTCCTAAGTGTAATTTTTTCTTATGGTTGGTTGCTCAAAGGAAATGCCTCACATGGGAGAACCTTTGTAGGAGAGGCTTTCAGGGAACCTCCATTTGTGTTTTTTCTTGAGTAATGAAGAATGCATTTAACATTTTTTTTCAATGGTCGTACTCATGAAAGATCTAGCATAGGTGGTGGGAGGCATGGAAGTATACCTGTACCCATGCTATCTCCCTAGTTGAATTTTGGGAAAGCATGGGTAGATTTCTAACTAAGACATCTTTCCTTTAGGTGGCTTGGGCTATTGGGCTTGCTTTTATTATTTGGAATTTTTGGTTTGAAATAAACAATAGGGTTTTATGTGGCTCCAAAATGGGAAATTTGTAGTTGTGGAAAAAGATAGTTAACACACTTCAAGAGACTATCTCTACAAAGTGTGATATGTTTGAGATGATAGATCCTGGTGATTATGCTATTGTGAAGAATTTAAACTTGGGGGAGAGTAGATTGGGTTGTATTGCTGGAAAAATATCTCTCCATGTTAAGAAAAGGATTCATAGAGGTGGGAGGTGGATACCTCCTCTCCCTAGTGTCTTGAAGATCAACATAGATGGTTCCTCTCATGGGAATCCTAGGCATGATAGAATCAATGGTATTGGTAGAGGTAATCATGGGACTACTATTTTTATTCTCTATTTATATAGGATAATACTCTAATAATGTGATGGATGCTCTTGCTACTAAGATTACATTTGAGAGAGGATGCTCTCTAGGTTGGAGGAAGATTATTTGTGAGTTGGATTCTCTGATTGTAGTGTATATGTTGAATAAGAAAAATTGTATGATGTTAGTTGGCAATTAGCTTCCATGGCTAGACAAATTTTGGGTATGTGTAGTTCTTTGGATTATGTATCTTTTTTCCATATCCCAAGAGAGTTGAATAGAGTGGTTGACTACTTGGCAAAGTGGGCTTTAGAGAATTTAGAGGGGTGGGATATTGGGGGGAGAGATTGTTTACGTTTTAATTATATTGAGACTTTGGAGAGGTTAATGTTGGAGGATAGAATATGTAGTATTGTTGTTGGGGGTTTCCATTGGGAACCTTTTATTTTTTTAGTTTGTTTCCTAGTTGGGCCTAAGGCCTTTTTTTTGTATTTCTAATCTCTCTTGAATAAATTTGTACCCATTTTTCAAAAAAAAAAAAAACCAAGTACGCATCCCACATGTCATCATCTTTATCCAAAATACTCTTGATCCTAGTCCAAAATATACAAACAAACATCATGTATTGGAATAATAAAATGGTTAGAGAAGGAAAAGAATCTATCCCCCCAATTAAAAGAGTGTCATCATCATACTAAACCTCATTCTCTTATGAGACCACACCATCAGAATGAACCTATCAATCATATTAATACAGCTTACACATGTCCTAAAACTATCCAACCCCCACATTTTCATGTCATCAACCCAATCACCACCCCAAATCTTGTGATTCATAAATCTCTTTTACAAACAAACCACATCACCCAACCATTTTACTACATCCATCCCCATGGAAAATAATTAGAACTACTCACACATTCCTCAAATCATTAATCACATAAGAAACCTTCTAGAAAATATTCATGAGAAATAAGGATGAAAATACACCACCCTTAGAGAACCAATTGAATCTTGCTTAAGAGTTTGGTATAGTCAAACATTATCACATTTCTTGAAATTGTTCACTTTAAACCACAATTTAAACCCTCATGGTGGAGTGATAGTGATTTGTTTGTGTATCATAGAATAAAAGGACACAAAACTTATGGATGGTTTACAGTTAAGGAAATATTTAGGATCTTATCAATAGAGGTAGCAATATAGGTGACATTACTATTTGTAAGAATTTGCATCTAGCTCTAATACCATGTAATAATTTAATCGATGCAATGAAAGAATATGTCAATATCTAGAAGCCCAATGAATAGCACGAGAGAGAGAGAGAGAGAGAGAGAGAGAGAGAGAGCATATTGTATTGAACTACAATAGATAGAAAAATACTAGATGAATTAAATAAACTTGTTAGAAATACAATGTAGATGTGTCTGCTTATAAAGGCAATGCATGATAACTAGGAGATAAGCAAGAGATAACCTATCACCCACACTAAGTGGAATCACATGTCCATCAAAGGTGGATCATCCTCCATTATGCAATGAAGTATGTACAACATGTGGAGGATAATAATGTTATAAGTGCACTAAAGGTGGATTTCACACATAAAGTGGAATGTGATAACGACTAGATCACCACTTAAAATGGATTTTTTCCTACACCATGTGCAAGAATAAGATGCAAACTCCTAGGTGTCTAATATGAAAACTACTATGTGTGCATTATCCTAAGTAAGCTTAAGTAAAGTGTAATTAAGAATATTTAATTACACCAACATTGCATTGTCTCCCAACCCCTCTTAAGTGCAACTTAAGGGAATGCACTTAAACTCACAATGATAGATGACAATGCAAGATGAGTCCCAAATACTAGGCCATGTTAGGTACCCATTTAGAATATGCAAGTGCAAATGAAATGCAATCTCCCATAAAGGGGAGAAAGGGACAAAACTTGAAGGGACAAAACTCCCCCCAAAAAAGAGATGAATACATAAAAAAAATCTCAAAGAAGTATTAGAAGGACAAAACCTCATGTGAGGAAAAATCCCTCCCTCCCATAAGAGAGAATAAGAGGAAGAGAGACAAATTACCCCCCCTCCTCCTCCACCCTCCCCCCTCCACCCCATCAATGGTAGATGCTCCAAGCTTGATATAGAAACTACTACATGAATTTTAAACAAGATTCCTCCCCTTTGAAAGAAAGAAAACCATAGGTGTATGTATGAAGTCTATCCAATCTATAGGAAGAAACCTCAAAATATATGGAGTCTCTAAAAACCTCTCTAAGTGTCTCCATGTTGATGCCAAAGGCTTCCCCTTCCAAATCAAGTGTACTATCCCACACTATTGAAAAATACATGTTAGGATCTAATGATGATGAATGTAGAACATGTGTCAAAGACTCAAATGTTTCCTTTGAAGATAAAGAGACCTCCAAATGTTGTATCAAATGATCCACAATCATGTCAACCTTGAAAGAATGATCAAGTGGAAAATGAAGAAGAGGGTTAGAGTGTTCCCTCACAACAATTGAATAAGGATCATCTTCATCAAAGAGAAGATGAATGTCATTAATAGTGTCTCCCAAATTTTTAATGTAGGACTACACAAACAAACCTGCAGTGTCTGTCAAGAAGTCATTCCATGAAACTATGTCTGGAAGACAATGAATAGCCTGTTGCACTAAACCACAAGAAGCCATAACTATAGGAATACAAGCATCATCAAGTGAAATAGTAGAATGGTCTCAATAGGAGGAGATTAAATGGAAAGCTCAATAACTTGATCACATGTGAGAATACCAAAGTTCAAGTAGCCAAAAATCTCCTCAAAATCTGAATCCACACTAGAAGTGTGAGCAACATCTAAAGAATCATTGTCATCATCAAGAACAAAGTCTACAAAAGAGTATAACTGAGATGTATGATCAACTACCCTAGTATCAATGATATTTCCTCTCCAAGACTTTGACAATAATTGAATCAAGAGGGAATCCAAAGTCCTCCTTGTTGCACCATTAGTGATTTGATAGATGGAAATAATATTATGGGTCAAGTGAGGTACACACAACACATTATTGAAGGTTTCCTCTCAAATATCAATGGTTCCTTTTCCAAACACATTCATGTAAGTATGATTTCCCATCAAAATTAGTGACATGTGACAAACCTCAAATGAAGAAAACATGGACTGTGAAGACATATGATGAGAAGCTTCTAAATATAGAATCCATCTCCTTGAATGATGACTTGAAGTAGCAAAAAATGTTTTTCCTTTTCCCTTATTTGTCCCTAAAGTGTGATCATTTCCCTTATCAAAATCTTATTGTTGTGAAGAATTTGAAGTAGACATTCTTCAAAGTAAACTTATTTGATTCTTCTTAAGAATATTCTTGAGCTTATCAATATCCTTCTTGTAACAGTGATGTTCATCATGTCCAATCTTCATGCAATAAGCACAAGTAATCAACTTCTTCTTGGATGATCTCCCCTTATTGTTGAAATTTCCTTGTTTGGAGGAGGTTGGTTGTTCTTTCTCTTGTTGTGACTTTGGCTTGGATGACTATTGGTACTTTCTTTTCCATTGACTCCTTTGATTCTCTTGTTGAGCTACATATGATTTTGACTTGGATGACTTGAGAATCCCCATGGTGATCAGTTTCTCTTGTTATTGCATACACATCTCCATGAGTGCATAACAAATGGTGTAGTATATGAACTACTTGTCAACTATTGGGTTTGGAAACTAGAGACAAAGGTTTCATACTCTGATGGAAACTTGTCTAGAAAATTGAAAACTAATTGTTCATCCTTCTTATACATGCCACAATCCTTTAGATGTTCTCTAAGCTCATTTATCTTGGTTACATAATCTTGCAGTGTCAAATTTATTAGGATCCAATCTTGTGAGATCATTGTCTAATATGTAGCCTCTAACCTCATCAACCTTGACATACAAGTTAGTAAGTTTGTCTTGAGCCTCTTTGATTGTGTACACTTATCAATGTGAAAAATAAGATCAAGTGAAATATACTTTCTCAATGTTCCAAGAGCCATAGTATTTTTAGTGAGCCATTCAACTTGAGCAGGAGGATTAGTTGGTGCCACAATAGTACCATCAATATAATGAGTTAATCCTTTTTCCATTAGTTTAATCCAAGCATGTATTTTTCATGATGCATAATTATATGGAGTTGAAGGAAGAAACTTTGGAGAACTCGTGATGAAAAATAAAAAGAGAAGAAGAGAAAAAGAGACACAATCACACAATACACATGAAAATGTGTCCACATGAACCTGAATAAAGACTTAGAAGTTACTAAAATTAGGATTGGATAGGAACAGTCATGAAAAATTGTAAATTCTAGAAACTTTATCCATCAAAATTATAAAATACCTATAAAACAACAAAGAGAGAAAAGTTCTACCCCAAATAAAAAACCATCAAAAAAGGCCTCAAAATGACCAAGTTAGGGTTTTGAAAATTGCCTCCAAAATCAAAATTGCAAATGGTGAGGGGGTTGAAGCTTTTTAAAAAGGTGTCAATGTAGTGCTAGCATTGGCAATCCCAACTACATAAATTTAACATTCATTTGACCGTCATAGGTGAACCAAAATCTTAAATTTGATGGTTTGTAACTCATCATAGAAAAATTCTCAGGTTAAAATTAATGGTTTTCAAGACATCATGGAAAAACAAAATCCCTAGAAAGTAACATGCATAAAAATATCAAATATTACCACATAAATGATGATGTCACCTACCAAAGGATACTTGGAGATGATGTGTCAAACATTGGGTTGACTCCTTTTGTTGATGGGGCATTCGTCAAGGACATTGTGGTACAATAGGAGGGAATTGTGTGGTACTTTCATGGCAGTGGTTGGTGTTCTAATTCTATTTGTGGATGGGTTCAGCCTCCACCTCTGGTGTTTGGCTTGGATTGTGGCACCTGCTGGAGGTGGAGCGTGTGTGGCAGTGGTTTGCAGATTACTAAGTTGTAGCTAGTAGCTACTGAGGGTGTTGCTAATAGTTGGTGGTAGTTTGTGGAATTGCCACCACCAAAACCCATTAGGATTTTAATCCCAAATGCAAGGGGACAACTTTTAATCTATTATTTTTATATAGAGTTTCATTAATCTATCTATGAAGAATGTGGGTTGGGCTTCTAAGGACTAAGAATGGAAGCTTGATTATGGTCAACTCTCGGTAACTGTATATTTGTAATTGATCCTGAGAGGGAGGTATTTTGTCAATGAACAAGTGTTCCCTTCTTATAATTTGAATAATCCTATATGTGTTGGGTTGAGGAATATCATATGCTTTATATGTAAAAACAACAACAAAGTGAATTGAAGGAAAACCTTCTTGTGGTCCGCTCTGCTAACCAATAATGTCAAATGACCTAAAAATTGTATGGATTTGATGCCTGTGTGCAAAATCTTTGACAAAATACAATGGATAGGAGATTGGACCTACAAAATTTTGCAAAAAAAAAAGACAAAAAATATACTACAAAATATACTATGACAAATAAACTAATTTTAGAATAAAAAAATTAAATTTTCACAATCGTGTCATCACTTCATAGATCATTGCAAAACTTTTTTGCCTCAAATTCAATTTTCACCAAATATAGATAAATTTATAGCCAAAATTTATTGAAACAGCCACCTGAACACAACGGTTAGGTTATATTTGGCATGGGAAGCTCCTAGAAGATGTTTCTCCCTAGATTTGAAAGTTTGCCTCCTCCAAGCACACCAAAAATCTCTCCAAATAGGCTAATTAATGACACTCTTATGGCTCTGATACCATATATTAATTTGCATTTATCTCTAATACCATGTAAGAATTACTTTGATGCAATGAAATAATATGCCAAGATCTAGAAGCCCAATGAATAGCATGAGAGAGAGAGAGAGTATTCTATTAAATCACAATAGATAGAAAAATACTAGATGGATTATTTGAACTCATTAGATGTACAATTTAGATGTGTCTTCTTATAAAGGAAAGGCATGATAACTAGGAGATAAACAAGAGATAACATATCGCCCACATTAGGTGGAATCGCATTTCCACCAAAGGTGGATCATCCTCCATTATGCAATGAAGTATGTGCAACATGTGGAGGATGATAATAAAATAAGTGCACTAAAGGTGGATCGCACACATAAAGTAGAATTTGATAACTAGAGCACCACTTAAAGTATTTTTTCTCCTACACAATGTACCAGAATTAAGATGCAAACTCCTAGGTGTCTAATATGCAAACTACTATGTATGCATTATCTTAAGTAAGCTTAAGTGAAGTGTAATTAATAATATTTAATTACACCAACACTATTGAATAACATCCCAATAATTCTCTTAATGAGAAATTAGGCATATGTCAAGACACTTTTTTAAAGTATGATCAAAATAATATATCCATGTTTAGCAATGGCTCATCCCAAAGAAATCACACCAAGCACATATCTACCTCGTATGATTCTACAATAGCTATCTAGAAGAAATTGGCCCACAAGTAGCTTTCATATCTCCCGCCATTCCTTCATCCCCTAAAGATTCACAACAATCCACACCATCTCCATCTAACAATACATCCAATGATGACACATTTTGAGTTTACCCCCAAGGGATATTCATAATAGAAAGTCAAGCTAATTCATGTCTTGATACAAATCCATTCTTTGACTCAAAAATGCTAGATGCATACCTCCATATGTTCCATTGCCAAGTATACGCACTCCAAAGAGTCTAATAAAAAATTAATTTCTAACATACCAAAACCATGGAATTCATCCAATAATTCCCCATAGATATCCAAACATATATCCCATCGTTAAAAGTGGATACATGTTAATAGGATAATTAAAATTATGAAGAAACAAGTCCTTGCGATCAAGATACCAAGAATCTTCAATCTGTCTAATTTTTTACCAAGATCTCATCTCCTTAGAATCACATGATGATCTCACCATCCCTTATAATTCCATGCAAGATGTTCCCCTTCCATCTCAAGAGAAAAATGCCCTTCCAATTCAAGTTCATAATTCACCTCCTAAGCAAGATCATGATATCCCTTCCATACCATCTAGTGATCCCATTTATAATCATGAGCAAAGAACCTTTTCCACTCCATCTAATGATCTATTAAAAATCAAGATCAAAGTATCACTTCATCTCAATGTCATAATCATCCATATCAATCTAAATATCTCATCATCCCTAATAATCCCTCTCATTATCCTGATCATCCTTAAGATCTCATTATCCCTATCCAAGCCATTCATAAACCTCTTACTTATCAAATGGGTTCCTCCACTTTCATATAATCTAGTTTACTTCATGAACTCATCATTCCTTCTTGATGCAGTGGCATCCTGGCTTATTGCTTGGTGCCTAAAGATTCTAGCAATCTCGGTAACTATTTGGCGATCTTTAGTTACTTGGCTGGTAATCTCAGTAGAAGACTGGTGTTTCTCAGTCTTTGATGGTGATTCTCGATAAAAGTTTGTTAGGCTTCACCAATGGAGCTCAGTGGTCTTGGTGGTGATCCTTAGTTGGAAGTTCTGGTGGATCTCGGTTGATGTTGGTCACTTGGTGACTTGGTGGTTTGTTTCTCAATGCTTAGTTACCAATGAGGTCTTGGTGTTTATGCCTATTTCTTGGTTATTGAAGTGGCTCGGTCACTGGAGGACTCGGTTGTTGAAGAGAGCTTGGTCATTGAAGGAGACTTGGCACTTCTGGTGCTCAGTGATGTATGTGGTGCTCGGTCAACATTATTGGTGCTCGGTAATGCTTGGAGAGCTTGGTTGGTGTGGATGCTCAGTGTATTTCCTGACACTCGGTAGTTTGGCTTACCGATGGTTGTTCTTGGGGATTCGGCTTGGCTGACTGGTGCATTTAATCTGGGTTGCATTCCTCAAGTTATGGATTGACTGTTGGATGTGTGGGGACCTAGACCTAGCGTGTTGCATTCTCCTATGTGGCTCTGGAGGCCGACTTGGTGAATTAAACATTTGTTAAGTTATTTGTAAGCCAACTGATGTTTGGCATTTAATATTTGTATATTTGGGAGCCAACTAGCTTTGGGATTTAATTATTTCATCCAGCCAACTTGTGGCTTGGATTAGTATTTAAGTAGATGCTTGGGTAGTTGTTTAGGAGAGGGGGTAGTAGTAGCAGATGTGTGGATCTATGAAAGAAAAGTTAGTAGCTTGCGGGCTTAGGTAGCAGAAAGATTTCTTGGAAGTTTGAGTACAGGTTCAGATCTTTCTTGGAGTGCCTACCAATGTCTTGTTGTGTTGCAGACCTGGGCTAGCTGAGCAGAAGTGTGTTGGATCCTACATGATATTTTAGAATTGTTTCTTGCATTGTAATTGGTCATAACTGAGAAGGCCTTTTGCCCAACACAATGCATATAATCAGTTAATTGATGAATAAAGACATCTTTTTTCTTTCAGATCTAGTTTCTTGTTGTGTATTTTTGTTGTGTTGGTGTTTGGATGCAAGGTTGGATAGTCCTTAATTGGATCTTCCATCCTTGACTGCATCAGGTGGTATCAGAGTGAGAGTTTGATCTTGTTGGAGCAGGAGGTTGACCTAGCAAGTTTGATCTTGTGAAGTTGATCTTATTAGCGAAGAGATTGTGTGCAATCTGAGTTGCAGATTTGTGACATTGAACTTGTGAAATCGTGCCCTAGCTCTTCATGTGAGGTGGCAGGTTGTAATCTAACTTACATACAATTTGGAGGTTGTCACAAGGTGGTCGGTGTTAGGGTTTGTTGCAGAAGGTTTTCGAAGATCTGTGGAGATGTCTCTGAGAGGATTAGACCTTGGTGATGTGATTTTTGAGAAGTTTGCTTGATTGGAAGTGGATTTTTTGAACCACATGGAGAACTGAGTTAAGAACCTTGTGAGAGAAAGTGTTGTTGAGCTTTGTAGAGCTTACCAGATTTGGAGTATGCTAATCCAGAGGAAAGTTGTTTGGCCGGTTCGTAGACTAGTTCATGAGAGAAGATATCTTGGCAAGAATTCTTATGATAGTTCAAAGGTTGAAGAGGTATGTGAAATTGGTTTTGATGTTCAGCTGGTGGAGTCTGACATGGAACCTGTAGAGTAACTTGTGCTTGTTGCTAAGTTACCTATGATTACCAACAATGTTGTTGATCTTGTCAAGGCTAGTAAGAAGATTGGTTTTCATGTTCAATCGGTTGTGCCTGACATGGAAATTGCAGAGCATCTGGTTATGCTTGATCAGATTTCTATTGGTATGGAGTTGCCTATTATTGAACACCTTGGTGATGTTGGTGCTACCAAATTGCTTTTGTTCGGTGTTGTGGTGTTGATGTTGTTTATTGGTTGCGGACTTGAGTTGCTGGTTGACAGTGATAAGTCTGGTGATGAGATTCTGAGATGGGATTCTTCCTTGATCCTTGGTGATGGATTGATGGCTCAGTTTGTTCTGGATGTTGGACATGGTGATTGGTTGGGTTGCAGATTGGTTCTCTTTGCTATGATGGAGTGTAAACCTTTGGTGAAGATGAAGTGGAGTTGGTGGTTTTTAGATGTTCCCTTTGGTGAGAAAGTGTGGGACACACTTTTATTTGTACCTTAGGAGTCTGATGCAGTGGCATCTTGGCTTATCGCTTGGTCCTAAAGATTCTAGCAGTTTCAGTAATTGTCTGGTGATGTTCGGTTACTTGGCTGGTAATCTCGGTAGAAGACTGGTGTTTCTCAATCTTTGATGGCAATTCTCGATCAAAGTTTGTTAGGCTTCACTGATGGAGCTCGGTGGTGATCCTCAATTGGAAGTTCTGGTGGATCTCGGTTGAGGTTGGTCACTCGGTGACTTGGTGGTTTGTTGCTCGGTGCTCAGTTACCGATGAGGTCTTGATATGTATACTTGTTGCTTAGTTATTATTGAAGTGGCTCAGTCACTGGAGGACTCAGTCGCTGAAGGGAGCTTGGTCATTGAAAGAGACTTGGCACTTCTGGTGATTGGCGATGTCTGTGGTTCTCGATTGACATTTTTGGTGCTCGGTAATGCTTGGAGAGCTTGGTTGGTGTGGATGCTTGATGTATTTCCTGATGCTCGATAGTTTGTCTTATTGACGGTTGTTCTTGGAGATTTGGCTTGGTCGACAAGTGCATTTAATCTGGGCTGCATTCCTCAAGTTATGGATTGACTGTTGGATGTGTGGGGACTTAGATCTGACATGTTGCATTCTCCTATGTGGATCTTGAGGCCAACTTGGTGAATTAAATGTTTATGAAGTTATTTGTAAGCTGACTGATGTTTGGCATTTAATATTTGTATATTTGGGAGCCGACTGGCTTTGGGATTTAATTATTTCATCCAGCCGACTTGTGGCTTGGATTAGTATTTAAGTAGATGCTTGGGTAGTTGTTTAGGAGAGGGGGTAGTAGTAGTAGATGTGTGGATCTGTGAAAGTATATTTAGTAGCTTGTGGGCTTAGGTAGTAGAAATATTGCTTGGAAGTTTGAGTACAGGTTCAGATCTTTCTTGGAGTGCCTATTAGTGTCCTGTTGTGTTGGATCCTGCGTGATCTTGTAGAACTATTTCTTGCATTGTAATTGGCCATAACTAGGAAGGCCTTACAGCCTGACACATTGCATATAATTAGTTAATTGATGAATAAAGACATCTATTTTCTTTCAGATCTAGTTTCTTGTGTATTTCTGTTGTGTTGGTGTTTGGCTGCAAGGTCAGACAGTCCTTAATTGGATCCTCCATCCTTGACTGCATCACTTCCATACCATATCCCCCTCAAAATGGACCCACTTCTTGTTTCAAAAGCAATCATTATCCCATTGGTAAAAATATTTGTCAAAACATGCATTATCGAGTTAAAGGGTTAGGCCTACATGAACAAGATACATTAGAACCACTCCATATTAAAGAAAATCTCAGTCATGGCCCTAGCTACATAGCTCACTCTCAATATGTTCGTGTCCATACTAAATCCTACATCCCTCAATCTAAACCCAAACATACACATTTTTCATCCTCCAAACCCATCTTGAGTCCTTATATCCTAAAATAAAATTCTTCATCCCTCTCATCCATCTTAGGCCTTTATATCTCTCCATCCATTGTGCATGTCACTAATGGATCACAATTGAGTTACCATGTCATACATCAAGATCAAAAGAGGCACACATATTTGAGACCTTTCCAACTATCCACCTACATGAAATCATGCAAAATACCTCCATATTATTCCCATCCACTCTTGAATCCCAATGCTCTTGTAAGAAATTTAAATGTTGAGTATAAAATCCATAAATCCACATGCATGCAAAGGTCAACATGTCCCATCTAAAAGACATGTAAAAACAAAGAAACTTTTGATCTAATTTAAATAAAAAAGAAATATCCAAAAGGCCACAAAGGCCACAAAGGCCCAACAAGAAAAAAAAGAAAAAGAAAAAGTCATGTGGATTCTTAAGTTGCTCCTAGAAGAAATGCATTCCAAAGAACCACAAAGAAAAGAGACATGAAAAATTATGTGGATTCCTAAGTTTCTCATAGAAGCATTGTGTCCTAAAGAAAAAGAAAAATTCTCATCCAAAATTGATATTCCAAAGGCTTTTTTCACTCCTCCATCTAACATCTCCCAGCTTTCAAACCTAATTTTAGTCCCTATGTTCCAAAATCCACTATCTTAGATACATTATCATCCCCTTCACTCATTTTAGGTCCTTATGTCCCAAAATCCACATCAAAATCTCAAAATCCATTTTTCATCCACAACTCCACCACCCCTCAAGGTGCATGTCATCGTTGATCTTGCTAACATTTTCATCCACCCAAACATAAATATTCCAACATTTCATCCACTATCCAACACCTACTTTCCATCCTTCCATCCATCTTATTTAATCCTTTTCATAAATCCTTACCCCATTCTCACTTATCATTTGTTTCATCTGTCTTTATCATCATCCTATCAATGACTGTGAGCATACCTTTAATAGTCATGGTTCATTGTAGCACATCTTTGAAGGGAACCATCTAAAGAATAAGATGCTCGACTCATTTCTCCATCTACTAACATGCATCCATTATCTTCTAAAAAAATTTATCATGATGAAAACCTATAAAATAGATGCCATATTTGATATTAAAAAAAGTTAAAATTGAAAAAAGGAAAAAAAAAGTAAAGGGAAAATTTTGTCCAGTGATGAAAACCACTTCTTGTTCTCCCTTAGGTAACTACCATGATAAAAACCTAGTAAATAGGCATAATGTGTAATACGTCATCCTCTTGTGTTCTACACTTGGGGACAAGTTTCACTTAGGCTATCCTACCCACCACATTATCCAATATTTGTCATCCTCCATTATTCATCACCCGATCTACCTCCATATTCCCTTTTCCTCCGGTGATCTTGACAATACTAAGGATCTCCATAAGTGTCATGCATCTTATCTACTTCACCTTATCTATACCCTTCAGTCCATATACCTTATCTTATCCATTCCTTTTTGTTGGAAAGTTTACTATACTGGTGTATATGACTTAATATAATGTTTTCATTATGGAAAAAAAGTCATATAGTGTTTTGGAGTTAGCGCACTTGATGAGAAGATCAGAAATTGGCTAAGTGTTGAAGACTAGATAGTATACAGAGTACTTGGAGGTCAAAGCATCAACGCACATGCATATGACAGAATTATGGTATGCACCCTAGAAGTTAATTTGGTAAGATCATATTCATGCTACATCTAAGAGCGCATGATCAAAAGATTTAGTATGAGAAATATACAGAGAGTTCAAGTCACATAGATAGTGAATGCTAGAGAAGAAAAGTGCAAGCAGCCGACTGTTGGTATTTTGGTTAGTGGTTATATTATTATGTTGTAAAGGCTATGTGCCTATTGTAATTAGGTTATAGACATGTAATTAACTTTGTTTATAAACATGCTTGAGCCAATTTAATTGGAAGCATTGCATGCAATCGGTTAAAAGGCCAACCTAGTTAATTGTTTTGTATGTGCATATAAATATTAGATGCATCATTGTAATTAAGCATGAGAGTGGACATAAAGTTGAAAGAAGCGGAGCAGAAGTATGCGAAGAGTTGTTAAGATGTATTAGAGCTTTGCAAAAGGTCAAAGCATCAGTGCATCAAAGGAATTGATCAGGCAAGCAGTGTTACAATGACAGTTCATCCAACAAATATAGTGTGTATCTGAGATCAGAAGGTTGTAGCCTTCACCACTTGAGCAGTGAGCTCTAGGTCAGTGTATCCCCACCCCTAACAGGGTTAAATTGTAAAAGACTCCTAACAGGGTTCGACCCTTGACAAGGTCACTGTACTAAATACATTGTAAAGAAACTCCTAATAGGGTTAAAGATCTTCTAACAAGGATCATAAAATAGTAGTACAGAATATTAGTGGGTGTCAATTCCCACCAGGGTTTTTACCTATTTCGGTTTCCCCATAACCATATTGGTGGTATGTGTTATGTTCTTCTATCCTGTTTATGTTAATGTTCATTTTAGTACTTAAGCATTCAAGGTAAGATTAAAGAGCTAAGTAAAAAGATTTAATACAGTGAACACTGATTCACCCCCCCCCCCTCTCAGTGTTCCCATTCCTAACACTTACTTCCATCGTCGATTATCACCTTTGCTCTTTCTTATACGATATGTATCCTATTTCTATCCCTTCATCGTTGATCAAAACTAAGGACATAAAACACAAAACATTTTTTTGGAAACCTCTTGAAGTGCTCATTTTGGTGGACCACATGTCATTCAATTGATATTGGCATCGCCTTACATTGTCATATCCAGTCTCTTAGCTTCTCTTAGCTTGGATAAACATGTTATGTCATCATGAGATGGTCCTTGAAAATCAAATCAAACTAATTACATAATAAGTTGTCTCCATCCTTCACTAATCCATTTTCATCTTATCAAACGATCCATCCACTCATAACGCTCTATGCATCGCTAGACACTTGGGGGTAAATAAATACATCCTACTTAAGAATAAATCCTAATATATATCTTATAACTCAATCACTGAGCTGGACATCTTTTATGAAGTCAAATATTCCCAAAAAAATAAAAAAATTAAAGAAAAAAAAATCTAAAATCCAAAAAATAAAAATAAAAAAGTCTTAAGAATCTAAATATGTGAAACAATTTCAGAAATTCAAAACATCAAATATCTCAAAAATCTAGCAATATCCAAATAAAACTCAATCCATATCATATCGACATCCAATCAAAATTCAACATAATCCATCATCCATAATAGACTATCTCTAGTCAAGATATGACACTTTTCACAAACATAATCAAGATGTTACACAAAAATATTGAACTTCACAAATAGGAATCAAAAGATGAACTACAAACTACCTTACAACCAAAACCAAATTGCCTATCAATTTTCAAAATCAAACATTATCTTATCACAAACACTCATCTTTGGCAAGAATATCATTTGCTTATTTAAACAGCAATTCATTTCCACATTCTCATGGATGCATTTAAAGTTAAATTCAAACTCAAAATTTTCTCAAACATTAATGTCTTAAAGACTTCATCGACATTAAATGTTGATGCATGTGTTTTGGAACCAAGCTAATACATCTCTTTGCAATGTATTACTTTGTTGGGAACATAAAACACAGATCACCCTTCAAAAATAATCGATCATTGCTTTCTATAAAATGATAATTTCTTACAAATAATTGGCAACAGATAATATCACCACATTTTTTTAATTTTTCTAATACCAATCGCCTACAATGGTAAATTCTGATAGGAGTCACAAAAGCTTGATAAATGCTTGACTTTACTCCTAGATACATTGTGAAATTTCCCCGATCATTCTGTTAATCCATCAAATGAAGATTTTAATGCATAACTTCTTCTCAAGGTGCCACAAAACTTTGACACTCCAGGCCATTTTCCATATTTTAGATGAGCAAGAGTTAAGGTGATAAAACGAGGAAGGAAATATTCTATTTAATATTTATTTTATTGATTTTTGTGACAATCAATTCTCTTATAATCAGTAGTTTCATATGATTTATAGAATTTGTGAGAATTTCAATTGCTTTTGATGCATTATCAATGTTGATTTGTAGACTATGGTGTGTAGTTATCATTCAATATTTATGAAACTGATTTTGCATCATTCGTAGATCTAACATTGTTCATTAAATCATTAGTTCTAATTTTGAATCATTAGTTCTTACATCTAATATTGCTCATAAAATCATTCTTAAAAATTAGACTATGTTTGGCACATTACACAAGCTATTTTTCACTAATGTAGCTCACTTTGTGATGCACAACATATATGAATCAAGGTACTCAATTATCTAGGCATTGTTCTAATATGTAGATGTGTCCAACTTAAGTAGGTATTGTATGAGGGTTTAGGGTTTAGGGTTTAGGGTTAATTCAAATGCATACAAAAAATTTATGCACAAAGACATTGATATATGTCCAAATTTAAATTCGTCTAAATTCAAAAATTAATTAAAATTCATAAATATGAAACAAAAAAAATATGAAAAATATTCACGTAATAGATATTGGTGTGACAAAAATATGTTTTCAAAATTAGAGTTTTATCCTTTTCATAAAAAATGTTATGCATGACAACATAAACATCACTTTTTTAAAATGTTGATTACGATTAAACATAAGTTAATAATTTAGTTACATTAAAAATTTGCAATTTATTTATAACTTTCTTTTAAAAAGATATTTTAGAATATATATAAGAAATATCACCAATCGTGAGTTTTCTTCATCTTTAAATTCTTAATATTTTAGCTACTATAAGTGTTAGAAAGTGAGGATCTTGTGCAATTATCTTAATTTGGCCAAAAAGTCATTATTGTGGATTGACATGCCAAGTACCTTTAACTAGCAACAAATTCTTTATATCCAACATGTAACCATTGCTTTCAAATATGATAGTGCACTCCAACATTATTTGTCTTCGAAACCAAAACTAAATTTCATGTCAAGCTTAGAATATGCAAAACATCTATCAGAGATTGTCCTCTCTCATCACTAAACACAAGTTTTACTTCCCATTTTTCACAAATCTTGGGTGAATTGTTGTTGCCAAGGAACAACTCTCATGATGAATCACAATATAAGGCATGTAAATCAATTAGCCATGAGTCATCACAAGCAATGTTAGTAAAAATCAAGAATTTTTCAATAAAGGAACCTTTATTATTTTTTCCTTGTATATTCCTTCTTGAAATGGCCTTGTTTTCAAAGTTCCTAGATCTAAGTCTACCCTTTCTAGGGATCTTGAATCTACCCTTTCATTTTGATTTATGCTTATCTTTGTCATATTTTTCTTACCACATTTCTCCTTGGGTCTAACTCAAACGTCCAATACATCCTTGGAGGATTCCATCCTCATTTATTCACTGGGTAAAATTTAGCAACTAGATAATCTATTTTGAGATTCACATTGCCACCACTAATAGAAAATATTAGGTTCTCCCAATACTCAGATTAAGAGAAAAGAAACAAATACACTTGTATCTCCATTAAATCATCAATACTCTATAGTTGGATCAAAATAAGATTAAAAATATTTAAATTTTGGCAAGTGATGTTTTGAGAGCACTATGAATCACTTAAGGGTTGTCATTTATGGAAACACTTATTTTGTAGTGATCGCATGAAGTGAGTATAAATATTGGAGACACAGTCATGAAAATGACTAAGTATAGAATCAAAGTTATAGTATACTACAGTATTGTTTTGGTTAGCGAAGGTGACATATGATATGTTATGGCTTCCAAACTTAGAGGAACACATTTTGTGATATGTATGACCTTTAGTTAAGGTTGCATATGTTTTTTTGTTGATATCAGTAAGTTACAGTGTTATGAAGGTATGTGAAGACAAAGAAATAGTGAAATAGGGCATATGAACAGTCACAATGATTAAGGGAAGGTGAGATGGAATGGTAACGTGCTAAGTCAGATGAAGATTGTATATTGTCAAAACTTTGGTAATATAAGATCATTAGCTCAATATTTATTATTTGTATAAGTAATTATAATGTTTTGTGATGTATTTGAGAGCTGACTGGATGGCATAATTGATATAAGTATAGAGTGCTTTATGGAAGTGATAAGTGTGACCGACATGTATGTATGATAGATGTGAATTTGGGATGTCAGGGATGACTAATAGTAGATGAGAGATCAGAGATTGACAAAGATACAACTGGAACTATCAAAGCATAGAAGATGCTTGTATTGTTCACTCTTGGAGAACACTTTTGTTACTAAATTATTGATTGTAAGAGTTGTAAGCTCAGTATACCTTTAACAGGGTTTTTGTATACCCCTAACAGGGTTTCCATTCCTCTAATAAGGAAATGTACTATGTAATACTCAACTCCTAACAGGGCTAGATCTCCTAACAAGGATTCTATATTTTAGTGCATAGTTGTGGGTACCATCCCCACTGGGGTTTTCCCTTGGCTAGGGTTTCCTCAAAAACAAATATGGTGTTATGAGTTATGTGTTATGTGTTTATGCTCTTTTCATTTTAGTACTCATATGGTTTATTTCTAATTGGTTTAAGTTTGATTTGAAGTGTTGTAATACCCCCCCTCTCAGTATACTTAATCCTAACAATTGGTATCAGATCTATTGGCCCTTGGAGACAAAGCCTAATAACTTAAGGGAGATCATAATGGATTCAAAAAGTTTGCAAGAGAAATTTGAAGTGACACTTGATGACCTAGATAAAGAAAAGGGTGAGAATGGAAAATTGAAATTCAAATTAAGAAGAGTAGAAGGTTTCATTAAGGAACTAAAGGAACAACTTGAACTTTCAAGAAATCAAAGACAAGACCTTATGGATAAGATCAAGGAGGATTTAGAAAATGATACATCATACCAAGTAAAGAAGTTGGAGCAAGAAAAAGAACAAATTAATCTTTTGATGATTAAAGAGATTCAACATGAAAAGGATGCAAGATACAAAGTGGAAGAGACTCTAAAAGAAACAAATATACAGATAGCAGAGATGCAAACAAAACTTAATCAGTACAAGGACAAATGCTTCGAATTGGAGAAATACAATCAAATAATTAAAGGTGAACTCACTCAATCCAAGTTACACATTGAGAAGCTACACATGAGTAGTGATAAGATTGATGAATAGAGAGAAAGATAGAAACCTAAAGGAAACATGACTGGAGTTAGATACAATGAAGGAGAATGTTCTAAAACTCATGAAGAAACACATGAAGCAAAGACTAAAGAAAGACCTACTCTTGAGAGACCTAGAGATCATATCAGACCTTTCAGAGGTAGATGCTTTGGATGCAACAAACTTGGACACATGAAAAGAGATTGTAGAGGTAACAGTCCTTTCAAACCCTTTACTAGTAATTGTCTTAGCTGTTATGCATATGGACACAAAAAGGTAGAATGTAGGAAACTTAATCATTCTATAAATAAACAAGATTACATCAGAGAAGAATCAATAGCGAAGATCATGACATGCTACAAATGCAATAACTTTGGGCATACTGCAAGGTATTGTAAGTTGTGGGTTAATCAGGACAAAATACCACCTACATGTTTCAAATGCAACAACTTAGGACACATAGCAAAGTTTTGTAGGTATAATGGAATGAACAATAGAAGAGGACCACCACCTGTGGTTATAAAGAAGAATATTGGTGATAGCGGTAAAAATCTTGGTGAATACATGGATGAATTCAAGAATCATTTCAAGAAACTAGAAAATGAAGATGATGAGAAGATATGAAAAGTAAAATATTTTAATAAGGCATTGTTTTAGGGAGAGACAGTAGATACTATTGTGTCTTCACATGATGTTGACATTGCTACATCAACCTAGAAGGTTGCATGGCCTTAGGGGGAGAATTGGATGCAGATAATAGATTATATCCAGCCCCTGATTATGTGGAATAAGCTCATGTGAGCTTAGATGTGGTATGTACAAACACTATGGAGATTATGTTTTTGATCGCAGCACTTGGAGATTCTTATCCTATGTTCATGAGATTTATGTTGACTGGACCACATGCAAATTTGAGCTAACTATGATTAATGCACTTATTCAACCTGTGATGGATAAAAAACCCCAATGCATATCATTTTCTCACCATTTGATAATCAGTGACCAAGGAGATCAAAGTTAAGAAGTACTACAGCCATCTAGCAACCACATTGCATGATCAATTTAAGTAGAAGTTCTAGAATTCATTGTATTAAAGGTATTTAGATCATATACTCTTTCAAGAAGCTATGGATGCACCGGTGATTTATGATGTAGTTGATAGGCCAAGATAAAATTTTAAGAGGCACCCATTAAATTCTTATGAGTGTGATCCAGAACGAGCATTTTCACAAACCCCATATGGCATGTTACACATTGAAGATATTTGGGGTTAAATTCACTGCAAGTATGATACCATAGGGGATGCAGAGATCTATAGGGAGATAGAGGAAATGATAGAGTCAGATGGGAAAATGAAAGAAGAGTTCAAACATCTATAAGAACAATCTATCATTAAGTTAACCCTTCAAATGAGTTTTGTGAGACTGAATGGTTCAAAATAATACTAAGAAGAATCCATGATCAGTTCATCTGGATAGGAGAGAAACCTGTTAAGATATGTAGTCAATTGATTCATGAGATAACTGGGCTAGACAATGCTAGAGCCCTCCCAGTGGAAGAGAAAAACATTAGAATACAAGTTGAAAACCTAACTCATTCCAAATGGGATAAGAGAGTGATGATTGTGAATGACATCTTTCCGCAAGATGTGAGATTGGTAGCAATGCTACTAGGATAAAGTTGTAATACAATAGCGGACCTAATTATGTGTCAGTAGGGGTAATGATGGCATACAGAATGGTTAAGGAAAACACAAAATATAACCTATGTGAGATCCTTGCACAACAATTCTTGGAGAATGTGAGAATTATCAAGAAAGATAAGTCAAAAGTATTCAGGTTTGGATCACTTTTGATCCACATGTACATCCAAATTGAGCACAAATTTCCTAGAATGCACCCTAGAACATGGAAGGATAGTGTATCTACCGGTATAAAAATCTCAGAAAGCTACTAGAGACAGACCAAGAATTGGGTTGATGGTGAGTTGTTTTCAATGACTAAGATCCTTCAAAGGAAAATGAAGGAGAGATACAGGATACCCGAGGAGTTAGTGGAGAAATATAAAGACACAATATGTTTCATGGTTTAAACTGATTACATATGCTTTGAAGCAGTTGAGCCTAGAAAGAAATGGTGCTACCCTGTGGGGTATGAGGTTAGTTTCGAGGTTCTTACAATGCAAATTGAACATGTATTAGCAACTGAGATAGACACATCTGAAGAAAGATGGGGAACTTACTTGGAAAATTCAGCAAAAGTTAGAGAAGAATAGGACAAGGGAATAAGGAAGAGAAAAATAGAGGAAATGGTTGATGACATAGTTGCGAAGGCAAGAATTACAAAGGAGAAACTACAAGAAGTAAGGACAAAGATGATAGAAGGATCTTCCAGCATGGCAATTGAAGCACCTCCTCCTTCTGAAGCAAAAAAGATAGTAAGTCCTACTCCTAATGTAATAGACTTATCAATCACTCTTGAGAAGATTGCATAAGAGGTTGCACCTACGAGCACACCTAAGAGATCTACAAGATCTAACAAACCAAGTAGCCCTAAGAAAAAAAAGGTAGTAGTAGAAACAAAGAAGAAAGAGGAAAAAGAATAAAAGAAGAAACCACAAGATTTGTGGAAACCAGATATTAAGATGTTGCAGAAGAGGATAATCAGAGATGGAAACTTGATAACACTAAACAGGGACCACTAGTCAATTTTAGCTCTATTTTCAATGATGATTAGTCAATTTTTTTATGCAAATTGGTTGACCAAATGACCATTATTGTTGCCAAACTTTCTGCATCGATTATTCGACACATTATATTATTGTCGAATATTTGACCATTATAATTTTTGAACTATCAACTGATCTGAAGTCAAAATTTTCACTTCAATCTCGAAGAATGTCCGACATATCTTTCATCACTTTTGAACAATGTTGGTTGAAATAATCATATAATGTTGGTTGAAATAATCGTAAATAGATGACACATCTTTTTGCATTTTCAACCACATGGTCAAAAAATTGATCGATGAAATATGTCGATTGTATAGCATTGGCATCGAACTTAAGGTAGTGGCGTCGAAATATCGATGGTCAGTTACGTCGAGAGTATATCATTCTCGATGAATGTACAGTCTTTGTTGGTCAAAAAATTGACAACAAATTCAGTTTATATATATATATATATATATATATATATATATATATATATATATATATATATATATATATATATATATATATATATATATATATATATATATATATATATATATATATATATATATATATATATATATATATATATATATATATATATATATATATATATATATATATATATATATATATATTATGAAATCTATTAATATATAATAGTGATTTATGGGTGCCATCTATACATGATTTGGCTATTAATTTTTACTTTCTATTATGTTGTCTCTCTAATGGTTTCTTCATGTTTTAGTATGTTTTTATTGTATCTCTTTCTATATTCAAGGTCCTAAGCCTTTCAAAACTCTTCTTACCTTAGTCAAATACATATTCATGTTAAATGGAATAGTCATACTCCTTCTGTTATACAATTATGTGGCATTATTTGTTGAACAATAATTTTTTCATGTTCATTTTAAAATAGTGAACACTTATTTAATGTGTTCCACTTCTTAGCCACTCTAGTCATTTAAAAAATTAGTGCTCTCGCATGCTTTAGTCTCTTTTCTTTAACAATAGAAAAATCATCATATTACTTATTGTTCTCAACAAAATATAAGATAAAGTTATGTATAGTAATCTACTTTTATACTCATTTTCATTTGAAAATTTCTACTAATAAATATGGATTCAATTGATTTTTTCTTATCCATATAACTTCTCTCCTAAATCATTTGACTCCTACTTTATGTTATGTAATTTCTTCCTAGATCATAAATAATCTTTACATTCTTTATTAGTTAACTTCTAACCTAATATTATTACTATATTTTAAAAATACTCTCATACCCCATTAGTGATCTTTGTTTTGATACACCAATATTGATATCATCCATGTCACATGATTATTAATTGAGTCCTACATTTCACTTCTCTCCATTTCTCACTAATATCCTAGTTTTAAAAATTCTACTTCCCTTTGGTGTAACATGAATTTTGAACATTGTACTCAAATTATTTTCTAAAATTATCTTAATACATTCCATTAGATAGATGGCATGGTGACTTTGACACCTTTATTTTCCTAGTCCAATCACTATTATACTTTATCCAAGATTTACCTCATTGATATACTTCATCATCCCTATCAATATTATCTCTTTCCATTGTTATTTTACTTTCTCTACTATTATCATTTTGTTGTCTCCTATGCATATGCTTCTCGTTATATATGAATCATGTCACCTTCTCCTTTCCCTTTTTATGAGTTGATATATATTCATCCATTTACCTTAAAAAAACAATCTAATCAAGATTTTATTTCCTATAATTTATTGTCATATTTATAATCCTTGTGATTATAATTTGTTACATATTTCACCAAAAAAATGGGATGAGCACATTTATTTGATTCTCATTATAGAAATAATTATACAACATTTTGATTCAATATTAAAGTAATTTTTTTACAAGCAGTAAATAAATTTTAAATTAATGGTATATTAACTATCAATGTGATAGATTCACATATATTTTTTCTTATCATCATTTCTCTTCAATTATATTTTTTTCTATATTAAATGTATTATATTATTTTCCTCTTTGAATATAATATATTATCTAATTATATGATTTAAATCGTGTCCAATTCAAGTTTTATTACATGATCTTAACCTTTAGTTATAAATGAAGAAATTGTGAACCTTAGATGTTAATCCTAATTTGTCAACTATTCTTCCTAGCTTCTACAATTGACTTCCTCATCATCAATTCTAGATGGTACTATAAGATGTTTACACCACAAATACTTTTTCATGACTTCTAGTAGTGTCATTGGAATATACAGAACTAAGTTTCTCATTAGAACATAACACTCATCGTATTTGGTAGTGTAATGCTATTGTTTGACCATAGTAATATTGAGGATGATTAAGAGGTCCATAAACTTGTCCCTTTATTTTATTTTCTCTTGAACATTCACCAATGTCTCTTGTAATTTATGTAATTATTAAACATTATTATTATATATTAGTGATAAATTGCTGCATACTTTTATGGACAACTCTATTTCCTTGAAGTTTGCACTTGTATAGAGTAGAAAAGATCTATAGTAAAATGAGTTTTATTTGAACTTTTGATATGTAAAAAATAGAAAGGTAGCTTGATTTTATACCTATCTTATTTATTTTGCGTGCAAAACTCAAATATAAATGTTATGGGTTTAAAAACCCTAATAAATTAAAGTGACTATTGTATGGTCCCAATTCGAAGCTACAACATGGAGAACCAGATGATATGCAATCCTTGTTTTGAGAATGGGTTGATCAAGTCACAATATTCCTCCAAGACGGTTTTGAATATGGACTAGATATTGAAATTTTAAAGATAATATCTTAAATATATATAAAATTTGGCTCAATCAAGCATATTATCCTAAAAAATAACCAATAAAAGACAACCTAATTGAAAAAAAAATTGCATGATCGATGGTCCCATGAATTTTGTAGTGCAGTTTAAGCTTAAAAATTTAAGCTCTAAAATTTATGGAAGCTGGTGGTCTCATAAATTTTATTTTTAGCATATTCAATTTAATAGAGTAATAAAATACAAAATAGAAAAATAATTAATTGCTAAAAGTTGGAAAAGTTGAAATGATTGACAAGTAGTAGACAAAAACCTAAGCTAGTGGAGCACTTTCTAGCCCCCTACCTTTTCGACGCCACTACCTTAAGTTTCGACGCCAATCACTAGTATATTTTGCACCATTTTTCGATGACCTATTGGTTGAATTTTCTACCCAACTCGGTCGAATAGTCAACCAACTGGTTCGTTGCTATTATCGGCGTCGAAATATTGACCCATTATTGCAATCGTAGAATGATCGATGCCAATATTGGTCAAAAGTGAGGGCAATCTTGGTCAAAAATAACATTAGCAAGTGTTGGTATATTGGTCAATCATTCGACCAATATAGATTAATATTGGTTGAAAACTTTGGTCGCTCCGACCAAGATGCCAAACTCATGATGGTCATATTTTGACCACATTTCATCGCACGTTAGACCAATATTGGTCAAAATATTTAGCAGATCCGACCAGGATGCCAAACCCACGACGCCACATTTTGACACAGAATGGTTGATTTTTAGACCAAACTAGGTCAAACTTTCAATGACGGTGAGTCAAAATTTTGATGAAATATGAAGTGTTTAAAAAAAATTGAAGATAAATATATAGACTAATCACCAATGACATCCTAATCGGTGATCAGTCTAGATATTTATCTTCAGGTGTCCACACTCATTCTTTTGCTTGTTGCCAGTGGGTCCCTGCTTGTTTTTTTTTCTAGACTGCTTTGGGCTTTAGCAATCCATCTGCTATGCTCTGCGTGAAACTGTGGGTTTTTTCAATTTGTTTGAACTATTTGAGAGATAGGCTCTGACTGGTGATCCATGAATTGGTAGAGCTTCCTCTTAGACATCCACAACTCTTCAAATCTATTGGTGTGAAGCCCCTAAAGGGTATTATGCTCTATGGGCCTCCTAGTTCTGGAAAAAATTTAATTGCTAGGGCAATGGCAAATGAAACCGGTGCCTTCTTTTTCTATATCAATGGACTTAAGATCATGTCAAAGTTGGTTGGAGAAATTGAAAGCAATCTCCAGAAGGCTTTTGAGGAGGCTGAGAAGAATGCCCCATCAATTATATTTATTAATGAGATATTACAGAGATTTGTCAGCGGGCTTGCAAGTATGCTATTAGAGAAAATATTGAGAAGGTGAGTTTCAATTGTGGGGGCTTTTGCAAACTAGATTTGGTTATGAATTTCTTAATGGTTTTTTTTTAAACTAGTTTGTTAGAATTTTACATTTTTTGATTCAATTTTCCTCAACTTGTATCTTATTATTTCAATTTGTCATGTTCTCTTTCCTTTGCACTTTTACAGGATATTGAACATGAAAGAAAAATAAGTGAGAACCCCAAGGCAATGGATGAGGATGATAGTGATGAGGTAGCTGAAATAAAGGCTACTCATTTTGAGGAGTCAATGAAATATGCCCAAAGAAGTGTCAGTGATGTTGATATTTGGAAGTATCAAGACTTTTCACAAACACTATAGCAATCTCGAGGCTTTGGCTCTGAATTTTGATTTCTTGGTGCTTATGTTGGTGCTTCAAATGTATTTTCTACAATAGTTAATAAAGATGATGATGACTTATACAATTAGGAAACTTTGTACACAATTGTCATCTTAATGAAGTGACAAATGTGTCTATTCTAGCAGGGACCTTCCGCTGACAAATAGCCAATGCTATTCAATTTGTCTCTGGCTTTTTCTTGTATGAGTTTTATCTATTCATATGTTTGAAACTTTATTTAGTTTATCAGCCCTTTAGTCGAGGACTTACTAACTTGTAAGTCTTTAGAGCAATATTAACTGTGGCAAGAAAATTTAGCTATGGAAACTTTTTCTCAAGTGGTAGATAATGCTACAAAAACCTTGCTTTTTTTAAAAAAATCCTGTTGGAAAATATTCTATACTAAATCATTTCTACAACAAAGAAAGTCTAGTTCAACTGATGGGTATGGTGTGCATCCATTTTATGGAGATCTGCCAAGATGATTTCCCCCGCCAAGATGATGTGCATCCATTTTATGGAGATCTACTAAATGTTTTATATGATAAAGATCACTACAAGTTGGCCCTTGGCCAGATCAATATTGCTCAGAATCTAATTACCAAAGTGGCCAAAGACTATGTTAGGCTGATAAAATATGGGGATTCTCTTTACCGTTGCAAATCTTTGAAGGTTGTTGCACTTGGATGGATATGTACCATTGTTAAGAGAATTGGACCGAGTTTGGCTTACCTCAAATAGGTGAGGCAACATATGGTTATGTTCTTTTTTCTATCTATCTAGTTTTCACTACTTGTCGTTCCTTGGGATATCTTGCAAGGGTTTTATAAATTGATGGTCTATATTTTGGTGGGTGTCTTGTATGGGCTTATGAACTTTTTTAGGGTACTTGTTCTAAATTAGATGTAATAAGTTAGAGAAGTATGTCTCAAGGAGAATTTATTTTGCAAATTCAAAGTTTATAAGAGCAGAGATGTTTTATTTTGAGGGTATTGATACTCAAAATTTCACCTTTACATATGGTTGTTGTTACCCAAAATTTCCTATCATACAATTTTGGCCACAAACCGGTTTTCACCTACGAAGTAGATCCACAAGGTTTTATGGTTTGTGACCTTGGCCCCATGTTCCTCAATGTGCCACCATGCTCCAGTTCAGATCGCATGTGCTAATTCATAAAACCCAGGGAGATATTCAAGTTTTAAGGTCTGTAGGGACATAGTTTATGTCGCAGGGTTCCAAATTTGCCTAAGTGTAAAACCCTCGATGTTTTCTATTTTTATGATGCCTTTTCAGTTTTAAGTAAAAACCTTGGTTGTTTTTGACCTTGTGCCTTTTTTGCATCTGTGCATTTATCTTTGATGTCAACATTTTTATTTGCAATGCTGCGACTGCGTGGGACCCGATTCTTCTTGGTGGTTTGGTCCCTTGATCTCCAAATTGTTCTAGCAGATAGGTTCTTATTTTCCGATTGAGTGACTGTGTGTTCACCTAGTCTCTTGTTTCTGGTAGTTAAGTGTTTTTCCTTCAGCGACCTGGCATTTTCTTCGGTTGCGTGTTCGTGCAACCTCAGCAGTTTTGTGCCCTAGCCTTCAGCAATCTGGCGAGCGGTTAATGTCATGTCTGGTGGTCTCAGTTCTAAGGTAGTTAAAGTGAAAAAGGATCTATGGTTGTCGCATGATCATAAGGAATATTTTTCCCCTTTGCAATCTTGCGACAACCGTTCGATGGAAGGGTGATTTGACAGGTTATCCAAGGTGCCAGTCATGTAGAGGTGCTCATTTTTAGTTGGCCGAAGGGTGATGACGAGGATATTTTGGTGGGTTGAATTTTTCAAGTGGGGTGGTAGTGTAATGGATCTATAGTTGCCACTGATCACAAGGAATATTCTTTCCCTTTGTGATCATGCGACCACCATCCAATTTAAAGCTGATAGTTATCTATGGGCCCACTAGTCATTGTGTCGAGATGCTTGTTTTTCATTGGTTGTCAAAGTAGTGATGTGGTCAGTGATTTTTTGGGGGCTTGCAACTGTTATGAAGGATGATCTAGGTTGTCCGATCTGTCGGTAAATAGTGATATCGATAGTTGTGTTTTAATCTTGAACCTAGTGCCTGTTGGAGCCTAAATTTGAATCCTTATGTGAGGTTTTCACCAGTGTTTGATCCAATGGGCTGTATGTGAAGTGGGGGGTAGCTCAGAATTCATTTTTTAGGACATTTGCAGATTGCAAAGATGATGAGGAAGATCTGGATGGTCGTCGCAGGTTGATTTCTGGTTTCTTGAGGTACCATGTCGGTGTTCTTGCGTCGAAAAAGGAGCATTGAAGGATTGGCGCCACCTGTGACCATTTATACTTTTAAATTCAAAATATCTATGAAGATCAAATTTGAGCATTCATGATAAACCTGATTTAGTAGAATCAAGGTCATGGCAGTGGTGTGAGGTTTTCAACTTGCAGCGAAGTAGATAGATCAGGGCGGCTCACCTGCATACGGTTATAGTAGGGTTGGATTTCCAAGAGGTAATCTGATATTCTAGGAATGGCTCCAGTGCATCAACAAAGATATTTTCCAAGGGGCATTTATGATCAGAAGTGACAAAGTTAGGGTTTCTATTATTATATGCAAAATTTATGTAACCCTAAAAGATTTTGGACTCCTGCCTGCGTGCAGGGGAGATGTATATATTTAGTTTTGAGCTTTTAGAGCTCAGAGTTTACAATTGTAAGAAAGAGTTTCTCTTTCTTAGGAGTTATCTGTGGCATTTTTTCTGCCCTCTAGCTCTTATAGTCTATAACCTTTCATTGAAATCTCAGATTCAATAGAGGCTATTTGTGGCATTTGTTCTACCCTCTAGTCTTTTCATTGTCTGTATTTCTCTTATTGAGTATAATATACTGGCTTTGTTAGAGAAATCTCAGAGTTCCAGGATCCTTCTTTCTTTCAACTTATTTGCGTACTATTGTGTCTGATTTGATTTGAGTGAGTTTGTGGGTATAACTCAATCCCCTATCATTTTGTCTCATTCCTGTGCCCTTTTGCTAAAGAGAATGTTTTCTTGCAGGTCACAGTCTGTGTCTTTTGTCCAGGCCTCTATGTGAAACAATTATGCAAGCATGTTTAGGAAGATTGTGTTCTATTAGATCTGAGAGCTTTCATGCTAATTTGGTTAGTGTATTGTGTTCATTTCATTTCAGTGTATCACCTAGTAGGTATTTTGCTTTCATTCATTTCCCTTTTCAAGCATTCCTTCTATCCCTTTTCCCTCAAAGTTTTACTTTCCTGTCTAGAAGCAAATTAAGGTGATTATCCAAGAGGAACCAGCCTAGAACCTAGAGGTCTCATCTTAGTTAGCATAAGTCCCACAACCTGGAGATGATTCCCATGTTATACTAGGTTATCAAGACTACAAGAGCTTGAACCAAGGATGCAAACTTAGTGTATAACAGCTGCTTCACATAACATTTGTGTTCTTGAAGCTATCCATGTTATACCTAATAGATATTTTGGACGTTTGCTCTCAAAGATTTTAATGCAACATCAAATTAATAAAGTATAACAGGTTAATATTGGAGGTTGGAGGCATGAGGTATTTTTATCAACTTAAGCTAGCTTCTCGCTCAGAGACAATACTTTGCATAAGAAGCACTAGTTTCATTTTATGTCCCTTCATGGAGCAAAGGATAGTTCACATCTCTTCACAGAAATGTGGATTGTGTAATCTCTGAAATAAAGTGAGATTGGTGTATTTTTTTCAATTAATTAGGAAAAAATTGGCTAAGGATTAGGAAAACTTAGAACAAAAAGAATGCCACAAACAAGAAAAAAAAGCCCATAAACCATTAAAAAATTTACCAAAAAATCATGTTTTTATATTAAAAAATGGATTTTTCTAATGAAATCACTAAAAAGGGGATCAATAGTTGGGTTAACCAAATAAACTAAAAAACCACAATATTTTAAATGAACAAATTGGTGTCCAGGCTGAATGCCAATTAATCACACCTTTTTTGTGAATTTCCACAACTATGTGTTATCCATGCATTCTTATAATAAATTATTTTGCTGCCACAATTTCATCTATGTCGATAAACACATAATTTATTATAATGAAATAAAATAATTGATTCAAAAGTTTACTCGATTACCACTAAGGGTTTCTGATTCTGCTCATACAAAGCAACAAGAACTGCAACAACAAAAATTAAATTTGATTCAGCCCCAAAAGATAGCCATCTAGAACTTCTCAAAGAAAACATAAGGTTCATCTTCTTTATGATTTAAATGATTATTCTCATAAGAAACTAATGAATTCTATAACAAGCCTAAGAAAATGTTAGCCTTGCATTCATTGTTCAATACAAGTACACAAACAGAAATCATGGAGACCTTTTGTGAGGGTATCAAGCATGCCGCTTGAATCCAAATATTTCCTGAAAGCTTCCTTCTTGGATTCATTTGCGTGCCATATAAGGATGACAAGCATTATCATAGAGCTTAAAAGTTACAAAAAAAACTTATAAGAAATGTAAACCCTTCCAAGAGCAATGCCCATGTTTCAAATAGTTCCCACACCATTTCAAAAATAAATTCAACCAACAAAGTTCCATAACTTATATTACCCAATAAAACCTTCAAGGGAATAATAGGACTCAATGGACAAAAATAGATTTACTAGAGAAACAATGACTAATTTAACACAAATAGGAACTGATTTAACACTTCACCTACTCAAAAAAATAAAGCAATGAAATAATCCACATTAGCCCAAGAGAGGTTGACGCATTCAATACGAGAATACTTACACAAAATGAAGTCGAATCATGCCAGACAATGACAATGAGAAGTTGACTATTGGTCCTTCTAGTTTTTTATTTGATAGTTTCCTGGCAATGACACATTCAAAATGCACTTATGAGAAAAGACCTAGAATGAATGAAATTGATTAAATAATGAAGGTATGTTAGTTTGAGCTTCACTTGGTTTTGAGAATACTTTAATATTCTCTACTTAACAAGGCCAACCACGTGAAGGTGGAAGCTCATCTGGCCTCGCCCCCCTCCCCCTAACATCAATGTAAATTCCCCATTAACATCTAATTACACAATTCATTCATCCATTTATGCACTATAACATTGAATCAATACAATCACATAACATTCATTAATATGATATAACATTCATTAATACACAACACTAATCAAGAATTCATTAACACATAACAATATTCATTAGCATGACATATAATTCAATATTAATACACAACATTTATAGATAATTACTTAAAACAACAATCTTTCATTATCCAACAAAGTTCATCAAACAAGTTTTATCAAAGAGCATTTTTAAGAAATCATTTCTTTTTTGGGTTTTTCTTATATTTCTTATTTAGGTAAAGGCTGAGAGGAGGATCAATATTATCTTCCTCCTCTTGTGGTTTTGATCTCAAATTATGATGCTTCCTCATGTCTCGAGGAGGACAACGCTACTGCAATAACAAGTAAATGGGTTAAATTCGCATACTTTTTTAACTGTTACATGTATTTCATTAACCTTTACAACATAACATGCATTTTTCTTTACCTGACAATGCCACATCATCATGTACAATAACATTTTGATCTTCCACCACCTCAACATTCTCAACATTCTCTAAAATATTCAAAAAAAGTTACACGACCAATTACAATTAAAGATGTTAAATTATATTAATAATTATGTAATTTATTTCCAATAGAAAATTAATACCTCCAACACTGTGATGCACATCATGGCCTTCATCACATCCAAGTTCTGTGATAGGATTTGAAGGCTGTAGTGAAATGGCATGCGCATTGTTATCATGAAATAGTCAATTTATGTTTGAAATTAACTATTCAATTTGATTTACTTTTCATTTGACCAATTTACCTGTGTCTCATCTGGAGCAGTAGATTCTTCATTGTGGCTTTCGAATTCTTGGCATAGGTGTGCAACCATGACTCCATAGCCTTCCTTCAAGGCTATTCTCTTGTCTTCATCCGTGGGCTATACATTGATTTCTGTGCCCTATATTTTTTGTTTAATATCATCACTTTTACATGTATGATTTGATTAAACAAAATTGTTTACAACCTTATATATATAAAATTGATATGAAATTCCAATGCTGCTACTTACAAGTTTAGAGTGAAGTTTCATATAGCCACCAGAGCCAAGTTTGTGTTGGCCAACCTTTTTTAATCTCGCTTGTGTGGCTTTTGATGTGTCTTGCAGTCTATGAAAAGTTTGAAACATGTTAGATTATATATTTACAAAGACCACTAATTAGTGCATGATTACATTCTACTTAATACTATTGCTTGGCCAAACAATAGTATCAGAAACCTAGAGCAATGGACTGCCTATTTCAGGATTGGACACCCCAAATGATTCCTAAATGCATTATTTGGTCTCATTTAATTATCGACCAGGGACGTAAACTTGGAATGGTGTCTGCAAAGTATATGCTTCAAACCTCCTCTTCTAAGTCTATCTAGAAATTCAAATGCTTATGCTTCAGGAAAACTATACTAAAACTGGTAAGCAAATGTGTTCTAATCAAAGCAAGAAATTACAGATAGGAACTACTCCAACTGACTATGCTGTAGGAACAGGTTGACTGATTCTGGTATCAATAGCTATAGGAACAGCAGAGTTCTAAAACATATAAATGAACAGGAAAATGAACTCTATACTAACAAAGCAATTCACTCATCAAGTGGGCCCCCTTGAATGAGTGAATGAGAAGTACAATCAAGATGAAAGTTACAAACTTGAACTAAACATTCTATTCATCCATAAAATGATTACACTTGATTGAAACAGTATGCAAAAGCTCTATTAAAAACCAGTTTGTTCGACTAACTCCAAAAGAGTCACAACAGTCAATTATTTAAAGGAAAGCAACAACTAACTCCTAAACATACGATCACTTCATAATTGAGGATCGGTTACAACTCATAAAGTTTCATAACAGAAACATTATTGACTATAAACATTCCTAGAATATAGCGCACACTAAATCTACACATTGCATGCAACAAAAAATATTGACTTGCTTGCGAAGATTCTGCAATCTACGATTGGCTTTGATGACTCCCACACCAGTATGCTGGTCTTTGAATATCCACGGTCAATTCTTGCAAAACAATCAATGCACACATACCCAAGCATATACATATATATCCACATCATCAATATTAGGAAAAGGTGTAAGTCTTAATTATCACTCTTGAAAATCCTATGGCTACAGGAGGTAACTACCCAAAACATAGCTTAGGAGAGAAAACATCCATTAACATGTATGACTGTTATATTCACCATTCTTGTCCATGAGTTTAAGCAAATATTATGTCTTTAGAGCTATCCACATTTCCAACTTATTTTCACACACACATATAACATATACATAGAAACCATAAGTTAATATGCTTAAAACCATAAATTCATGTCTTTGTGCAATCAACTTGTTCTAGAAAGAGCATAAAAAGTAGTGAAAAAGATGGCTATTTAGGAGCCCATCATTCCCTTCAACTAAAATATTGTTGGTCTCCAGCAATCATAAAGTTTTGAATCCTGGCACGGACCCTCAAATCACTAGTTGTTCTCTGTCCAGACTCATCATGAACATAATCAAAGTATCCATGAGTCTCTTTGAATCTTTCCCAACACGGAACTTCAGAGGCCATGCCATAATCTGTTGCACTATCATTCATTTCCAGTAATGGTTGAAGGAAGAGTGGAGGTTGAAACCTTAATGGAAACCAATGGTTAAGGAGTGTCCTTCCTAACATAATGTACCATGGAGCCCTTCTTGTGGAATGGGTCAGATTTTGTGGTGAATGAGGTTCCAATTTCTTTAAATCCTATGACATCCTTATCCACCTATTCCTAGAGGCATTAATTATTGTAGCAACATCTTGCAAGGAATGTTGGTCCTATTCTACAAAGGCTTGTTCTCTCACTGGATAGATCTTATTGGCTCCACTAGTGTTTGTTGTGACAGAAAGCCAGTCAAAGTATTTCTGCCTAGAGTGTTGAACTTCAGGCCTCATCATTAAAGGAGCTGACATTTCTTTTTCTCTGTATGGCATAGCCTGGTGTTCTCTACTTATCTCATTCTGCATCCATGACATGACTTCTTACAATTTTACATCCCCTACATAGAGGAGTGAATTCCACTTTGCGTCATCAGGTACTGCTAGGTTATGCAAGTAAAATTCACACAATAGGTTTTTCAGAGTCATTGGGGCAGACTGAAAGGCATAGTAAAATTCATGGGGAGTTGATATGGATGGATTGAGGCCCTCTACAATTCTTTTTAATTTAAAATTAACAAGTTTCTCTTGAAGGACTATTGCATACACCGATGAAGGTGATCTGCATTCCATCAGTTGTAGAATTAACCCTATAATCTGATCAATCCTCTATTTCAATATCTCAATTTCATTTGATTTCTACTCCAACTAAGAATTCTTCTCACTTATGACTCTTTTCAATTTTTCCCTTTCTAAATTCCATTGTGTCTTTTCCCATAACAACTGCTAGTGTAAATTGATCCCTGCAGCAAGGGGTGTAGATAAATCTGGTGGGGGTAAAGGTTCTTGATTGAGTATGTCTACCCATCCAAATGAAAATGGAGGAGTTTTAATTGTTTTCTTTGGTGCAGAGGACTTCCCCTTCCATAAAAAAATTGCCTTTATTTCATTGGTTTCCTCACTAACATCAACTACCACTTTAGCCAACGTTTCTAACTTATCCTGACTGCCCTGCTGGGGTACTTCTTCAATAATTTCCATTCCAAAGTCAAGAATTTCTTCTGAATTCATACTAGTGTCCTGCTCGGTAGCATTATCCTCAAATTCCTCTGTGCCCTCAGATTCCTTGTCACTATCAACCAAAATGTAGTTAAATCCAACTCCAGGATTAACCTCTATTTCTAGACTCTGCTCTCTTAATATAGTGTCACTGGCTACAAGTTGATGAAACAATTCCTCAGAAGAGGAATTTTCCAAAGACTCATTCTTTACTGATTCAGAAGACTCAACATTAATGATAGGAACAGAAGCTTCGGCATCTTTCTTAGAAAGCCTTTTACTTCTTCTCTTAGGGAGTATGGATGAGCTCAAAGAACTCTTCTGTTTCTTTTTCTTAGCGACTACCTCCTCTGCTACTGCTTCAGGAGGGTTTTCAAAATGCTCTTCAAGAGGGTTCTCAAGATTTTCTACAGGAGGGTTCTCAAAATTCTCTTCAGGAGGAAATTCAAGATTCTCTTCCCTAGGGGAATGTAGGGTTTCTTCCATATTATCAGTATTATTGCTAGGCTGAGGTTCTAATATTTCCTCTTCTGGTTCCAATATTTTTCCCTTACCCTTCCTAGATGCAAACCTTGTCCTTACGAACGGTGAAGATTCAGGAATATTAGGAGCTTCTGCCTTTTTTTTTTCTTCCTCTGAGAAGTAGAGGCTCCAGTATTGAAAATTATTTTTCTAGGTGACCTAGAAATGGAAGGAGAGGCATCAAGATCATTCTCAATTCTGTGAACAATTTTACGAACCTCAGAAGTTGTTTTCTCTCTATGACCAACACCATGACCTCTAGGGCCAACTATATGAGGTTCAACTTCATTCATCTGTAAAAATTCATCCCATGTCCCAACATTTTGTCTATTCAACTCCCTTTCTACAATTAATTTTATCAACCAATGATGTGAAATAGACTGGTTGCTTCCTGACTGGACTAATAATGCTTGTTTTTTCACAATATTAAATAAGAAGCTAGGAAGATTTACCGGTCTGTTATCATGCCAGAGATGACTGAGAATTTTGAAGTGCAAAGCATGTAGGTATTTCTAGCGTCCCTTGTGTTGATACCGAGAATTTCAATTCCTAAAAAACCAAGAAGTATACTATATATTTATCATACTTTATAAATTTCCTTTGATAAAAAATAAAAATAAATGAAAATGCATCTTATGTTTGTCATTTACTATGATGATTGATTTATTAATTTCATTTTATTTTAGTCATTTGAAATAAATAATAGCTTATTTTAAAATAAAATGAATGAATATTAAATAGGTAGAGCAAAAAGGTGGCGATCGGGAGTTGAACACTCGACCTCTCAAGCCGACCTTTTTTCCTACCTATCTACCCTCCTACCCCCTAACTAGTTAGTCTACTTATTTTCCTTGAGAGGGTTAAGAGAAATTATATATTTATCTTTGTTTTGAAAATATGTGGTTTTTATTTATTAACATATTGCATTTTAAAAGGAAAAAGAATGGGGAGAGGGAGTAGAACCCTCTACCTCTCAACCCATCCTTTATCCTACCTAAACTACCCGCCCTACCCTAACTAGTTGTCCTATGTTATTCCTTGAGTATATGGGTAGTAATTAAGGTATAAATTTTAGAGTTTTTTATTCCCTTTTAATAGTTTGAGAATAAATTATTAGGATATTGAGTTTCTTGTGCATGATATTTTTAAAAGAATTTTATTTTTTACGTGATTTGTTTTTTACTAGTGTGATTTGCTTTAATAAAAATTTAATTCCTAATTTACCTAAAGTGAAAAGTGTATTAAAGTTAATTCATATTAAAAGGATTACTATGTTTTAGGTTTTGAAATATTATTAATGGATATTAATCTTTAGTTTTCAAATACCTAAATATGATCTTGAAATCTTACCATAATTTTATTTTCAATTTTAAAATTTTAACTTGTTAGGTAAAAAGAGCTAAAGTGATTATTCATTACCATTGTTATTTATTTATAGTTAATAATTAATTGATTTTTCCCTTTATTTTAATATTTTTGAAAATTTAGGGTAAATGCCTACTTTTGAGAGTGAATTGTAAATCTTTTATACCCTAGTGATTTTAAAATGTTTCTATGTTGATAATCACATTGCATATTGTTTGTACATAGATATATTTTAAAAATAGATATCAATGCATTATGTTTTGTTTTGAAAATAAAAGTAAAATTATAAACATAATGACATAATTTTATTTAATGTTTTAATTAAATTTCTTATGTTTTAATAATTAATGAGAGCATCTTATGATCGATATTTAATTTTTATTTATATGCCACTTTATTTAATACATTTATAAATTATTGCATGAATCTATTGCGATTAATTATTATTTAATAAATAAATGGTAATGGTCTTTACAAAAGCCTAATATATTATGAATGTAATGTTTTGATTTTAGGTTTTATTAGAGGATTATCTAATGACAAGTATTTTTGTGCAGGAATTAAGCGATGGATTATCATGCACAAATACCTAAGATGATTATAAATCAAATTTTTGAATGGGAAATATTTCCCTAAAAACTATTGTAATAGTTTATTGTATAATTTTTAGGGTTAGTTGGGGATTAGGTTTCTATGAACGGAGATGACTTTTCACAGACAACCTTAGGAAAACATATTAATATGCAAACATTTGTAAACAAAGATCATCAGGACATAAAATTTTACAAAATACATTCTGAAATATTGGGAACCGGACTTATGTTCTTGCTCTGGATTTGGATGAAAATTATTGCATCAAGTCTATAGATCAAGTGGTTTTTGAAGTTTATTTGTTGAGTTCACTAGTAACATTTGTTCCTCTGTGTTATTTTGGGTTTAAGGCTTTGGATAAAGTATATTTGCTTTCTTAGAGACTATTATATTGCAATTGTAAATAGGAATTGTAGAGCTATATCAGATTAGTTTTCCATTGTGTATGGCTAAGTGTGCCTTTTGAATAATTTAGATTTCAATTGGCCTGTCCTCTGGAAATTAAAGTTCTTTTGAATAGTTGTCTTCCTATTTTTGTTGTTAATTGATAAATCTCTAAAGTGATAGATTGGTTTGAATCCGTCTCCAAAGTTCTATTTTTAATTCAAGATTTCATTTTGTCGTTAATAGATAAAACTGAATAAATTTTGACAGTAGACTTCAATTAAAGTAATCATACATAACTTTCATTTCTGATCAGGAGTAGGCAATGGTCTTTATTTTAAGTACAGTTAATTTTATCATAGCAATTCTTTATATTTTTTGTTTATTCTTTTAGGAATATTTATTAATTTTTGGTTTACCAGCCTTGGTTTGATTGAACCAAAATTGCAAAGGCAGCTGTTATTATGCCTGTCAGTTGGCCTCAAAATGACCAGCATTTTTGAGCCCCAACACCTCGCAAGTGAAGTACTGAATAAAAAATGCGGCTGGCTAGATGAACTCCAAAGGCAAAGATAGTCACCATGTCCCCTACTTCCTATCGACATCTAACTGAGGATCACCGTGCAAAGTGAATTGTGCTCTTGCTGAATGCAAGTCAAAATCTTTCACCCACTGTTCACCTTCCTGAGGTAAACCAGTTACTTCAGCTACTACCTCTTCTATGAACTCAATTTTCAAACCTTTAACTTCTGCAAACCCATCCTTCAAGGTGGACATAAATTGCAGAGAAAATTCCTAGTTAAACCCTTTTAGGCTTAGACAATAATCCAGCCATCCTCTCCTTCTAAACATTTCACAGGTGGGCGCATCATTTAATAAAACCAGGTGGTCCACTAGTTCATGCCTTTGAAGGTCACCCCCCATTACTACTCTGAAACAAATTTTTGAATATGAAGAACTACAATTCTTGTAGAGTTCAACAATGGCAAGTCATAGACCTCGATGCATTATGGAGCAAAATGTTACAGAAGGAAAGACGGCATACAAACTGCAACTTGATTCATAAAATTAAAGATTTGTTTGCATGAAATCTAATGATTTGATTTTTACATAACATCTCATAAAAGCTCGCCCGTGCCAAGGCTACCACCCTGAACACGTCATAGCGTATCATTAGAAATCAAAATCAATTTTTAATATCTTTAATTCTCTTTAAATGCGATGATGCAATCACAAAAGGACAGGTCATCAAGTCATGTCGCAGACATAATTCAAAAACACAATCTTTAATTTTACATGCTAACTTGAGATTTTGAAATGAAAATAGAATAATTCCCCCCCCCCCCAACTAAGTAATGGCATGGGTCCCACCAAGCCAGGTTAAGCAAGAGAGAAAAATTAAAGTGACACGATATCCTAAAAATTAATGAATAAAAATAATATATGTATGAGTATATATGGCATGAACCTAGAAGCGCTATAGGAAGAGTTGTTCGAAAAACTGAACCTACATGTGAAGTGATGGGATGGGGTGGATGGATGGAAAAAGAGAGAAGGTGAGATGAAAAATTTATTATGGAGAAAGCATTCCACAAAATGTGAAATTTTTATTATGGTGCTCTTGAATGGAATCAAGAATCGACAGAATCCTGGGTGGAAGACCCAGATTCTTTAGCTATAGGATCGCTTACTTCAATTGTGCTCTGGAACTGCTTTAGGAACTCATCATGGCTAATAGGTTTGTGGTTAAGTTTCAGACGATGCCCATTGACAAGTAATTTAAATTGAATAGGATCAATTGTTGAAAGCTACACTGTTCCATTGTCAAATATTGATATGATCTCATAAGGCCCAAGCCATCTGGTGTGGACTTTTCCAGGTGTGTTCTACTATTTGGAATCATATAACAGTGCCCAATCTCTGACATAAAATTTCTTTTCACGGATGAACTTATCATGCCATTTTTTTCTTTGTTGTTGTATCAACTTTGTATTGTGGAGAGTAGATTTCCTATATTCATCCAATCTGTTTAATTGTAGTAATCTATCTTGTTGTCCTTTGGTGATATCCATATCCAATTCCAAAGTAGTTCGAAGTGTTTTATGTTGGAATTCAATTGGCATAGAGGCTGATTTTCCATATACCAACTCAAAAGGAGTAAACCCTATGGTGGTTTTCCATGTGGTGCGGTATGCCCATATGGCTTTACGAAGATGGGTAGCCCAATCCTTTTTATGCACAGCTACTATTTTTGTCAGAATAGATTTGATCTCCCAGTTTTTGATTTTTGCCTGGCCATTAGCCTAAGGATGGTAGGGTGATGATTTTCCATGATGCACCATGTACTCCTACATTAGCTCTATGATAAGGTTAGAGGTGAATTGTGCACCTTGATCTGTGACAATTTCCCTTGGTACTCCAAATCTAGTGTATATGCATTCATAAAGAAACTCAGCAACTTTGTGATCTCTGGCATGTCTCATAGATTTGGCTTCAACCCATTTTGTTGCATAATCAGTACATACTCAGATGTAATACTTTCCATGAGAAGAGGGCTCAATAGGTCCAACGAAGTCAATACCCCACTTGTCAAAGGGTGTGACAACTACCTGTGGCTGTAGGGGCATTTCATTAGTCTTTGTAGGTCATCCCATACGTTGGCACCTATCACAGTGCCGAGTATGTTTTGTTGCATCCTTATGCAATGTAGGCTAGTAATATCTAGTTGTCAAAATCTTGTAGGCTGTCCTCTTTGCCGCAAAGTGTCCTTCACAAGGCTCATCATGGCATGCCCAAAGGATGTCATAAGTTTCATCCTCTCAAATGCATCGCCTTGTGACTTGGTTTGGTCCTGTATAAAATATGAAGCCTGAAATCCAAGAGAAGTTAAAGCTCTTTTCAACTAACAAACGATGTTGTTTAGGAGAAAAGTGAGGTGGTGTTCTCCCTGTAGCAAGGTAGTTGGCTAAGTCTGCATACCATGGATTAAAAGAATCTATAGAAAACAAGTGCTCATCAGGGAAACTATCATCAATTGCTGCAGGATCATCTGGCACTTGTAGTCGCAACAAGAAATTGGCCACTACATTAGCCTTTCCTAGTTTGTCTATGATCTTTACATCAAACTCTTGCATGAGGAGTAACCAGCGTGCTAGTCTACCACTAATGGCAGGTTTATTCATTAAGTACTTGATAGCTGAATGGTCAGTATAAACAAATACTTCATAGCTTGTGATGTAGTGCCTAAATTTATTTAATGCATAAAAAACTGCTAGAAACTCTTTTTCAGTAACAGTATAATTCAATTCTGCCCCTTGCAAATTTTTATTAATGCAGTAAATTGCATGTTCAATATTACCTTCTTTTTGTCCCAGAACTACTCCAATAGCATAGTCAGATGCATCTGTGTGGATATGGAATGGAAGCTTCCAATCAGGTCCTCTGAGAATTGGTGTTGTTGTTAGCACATCTTTTAACTTCTGGAATGATGCTTCACATTCCTCTGTCCATGTAAATTTAGCTTCTTTCTTCAACAAATTATATAGTGGTGCTGCAAGTTGGCTAAAGTCTTTTATGAATCTTTTGTAGTAACCGGCATGACCAAGGAAAATTTGGACATCCTTTTACTTAACTGGTGTGGGGAGTGTGTTGATAACTACAATTTTTGTAGGGTCAACCTGAATTCCAAAAGATGAAAGGTAGTGTCCTAGGACTACACCTTCCTCCATCATCATGTAGCACTTCTCACTGTTAAGAGAGAGATTGTAATCTTGACATCTCTTAAGAACCTTTTCCAAGTTTTCTTGTGCTTCTTCAAATGTTGTGCCATGAGTTGTAAAGTCATCCATATAGATTTCAACACAATTAGTAGCTATGTCAGAGAAAATACCAAGCACTGCTCTCTAGAACGTAGCAGGAGCATTACATAGTCCAAATGGTAAGACTGAATAAGCAAAGGTTCCCCAAGGGCAGGTAGATATTGTTTTGTCTTGGTCTTCTGGTGCTATTTGTATATGATTATACCCACTAAAGCCATCTAGAAATGAAAAGTACTTTTTACCCGCAAGATTGTCAAGTACTTGGTCAATGAAAGGTAGTGGAAAGTGATCCTTCTTAGTGGCTTTATTAAGTTCTTTGTAGTCAACAAAAACTCTCCACTTTCCTCCTTTCTTTGGAACAATTACAAGAGGAGAAACCCACTGACTGTCAGAAATAGGATAAATGAACCCTGCACTTAGAAGCTTCTGCAACTCGGTCTTAACTATATCTCTTAAGGCGGGGTTAATTCTTCTTTGAGCTTGTCTCACTGGCTTGTATTCTGGGCTTATGTATATTCTGTGAGTACAGAGTTTGGGATCCAACCCTTTCATGTTAGTGTAATCCCATGCAAAGGCTTGTTGACTATCCTGTAAAAGCTTGATAAGACTAGACATTTGGGATTCTGTGAGGTTTTTATTAACATTCAGCTCCTTTCCTGAAGCAATCTCAACTTTTTAAACTATTTCTAACATCTGAATTTCTTCTATGGATGGAGACTTTATCTCATAGGGTAGCAAGGTATGGAGATAATTAGGTGTTGCAGGAAGTGGAGATGTGGGTTGCTTGGGTAGTATTGTTTGAAGGGAACAATTTTGATCATCACAAGATGACTCCTCTGAACCATATTGGTTGGTAAGAATTGCTGCTAGTATATCATCTTCTTCTTGTTATACCATGAATGGATTTCTATCAATGACCATTAGTTTTTGCATAGAGCTTACTTCAAGGGCAGCATCTCCTAAGTCTGGCCAGACAATTTGATCAAGTTCACTTTGGGGTTTTGTAAGAGAGTACAGAGTTAACTTTTTGGTATTTATTCCATCTGATATGGTCATCTTCCTTGAATGGCATGCAATGCAAGCATCAGTTGTGGCTAACCAAGGTCATCCTAGGATTAATGGATATCCTCCTAGGGTGGCTTTGGGTGACAGGACTATAAAATCAAAAGGGTAGTATAAGGAATCCAAAGTAACAATAATATCCTCAACCATACTATCAGGCTTAACTATGGAATTATCAACTAACTGTAATATTGTTGGTGTGTCCCACAAACCAATGATACTAAGTTTCAGCAGAACTTCTCTTGTCATAACATTAATTGATGCTCCCAAGTCAATGAGAACATTTTGAATTTGGGTACCATTTATGAAGATGGTTACTAATGGACTTCCTAGATCTGAATACTTTGGCATGACAACTTTTCTTAGCATGAGATCAGAGAGCTGGCCTAAGACATGGACAGTATCAGGGTCTTTCTTTTTCCTTCTAGGTTGTTTGATACAGGCTTCTTTAATTGCTTTGGTATAAACTGGAATTTCTTTAAGTGCATCCAACAAGGGAATCTACACTATCATTTTCTTGAGCTAATCAATCAAATCAGTGGCTACAGGATTCTCTTTTGGAGGAACAACTAGAGACAGTCTTTGCGGATAAGGAGGATTCTTAGGCACTGATGTAGATTGAGCAACATGTGGAACATCAATAGGCTTGTTCCTGGGTATGTCTTCAGCATCAGTAACTTTTGTGATTATTGGGTCCTTGGGTACAGGTAGTGTAGTTCCTGATCTTAGATGAATATCATTTATGTGCAAAGAATAAGCTTGTTACTTATTATTAGGATTTGGAGTGGGCTGAGCTGGAAGTTGAGCTGGTTTTTGAGGATTACTATTTGCTATAGGAGGCAGCGGCATAATAGCTTGCTACTGAGGTGGAGGCATTAGTGCTTGTTGTTGATTAGGTTGATTGGGTCCCCACTGAGGTTGCGGTTACCAGATATCCTGAGGTGGCCATTGGCTATTCTGGTGCAGTTGCTGATAAGAGTTATACTATTGTTGGTATGGGTTAAATGGTGGTTGTTGCGAATAGGCTTGGTTATAGTATGGTTGTTGATTGGACCAGTTATGATTCCAATTCTGACCCCGAGGAGCATAATTTTGGGGGTTTTGGTTTGGCCAATAGCTATTATTATTATAACCAAAATTAGTCACTGGGTCTGGAGGCATACCTTGTCTTTGAGCCCATGGACACCTTTGAGCTACGTAGAAAACTTCTCCATTCTCCTCATCTATAGCTTTGAACTCAGTGGGCATTGGGTTAACATCCACAGATGCAACCATCTTACATTTGCAGTTTCTCTTCTTCTCTCTGCAATGAGAATAGAACTCAGCAAGCACAGCATCTACCTCTTCATTCTTCCTCCTTGCTTGCATAGTATCCAGCTGGGTAGCGACATCATTAATGATGTCTTGCTTGAAGTCAGCTAGCAAATTAGACAACTCCACTTTGGATACTCCTAAACCACCATTGGACTTATATGGTAGGTCTCTAAGTCCCCTACCCTTCTTCATAGTGGCCCTTGAATAATTTGACATATTCTTTATGTCATCCCAACATTTTTGTGTGATATATCCTCCTGCCATCAGGTCTAGAGCCTCAATACTTCCATCATTCACACCTTTTAGGAAGAGGTTTTTTTGAGATGCCTCATTTAACTGGTGTTGTGTATTACGCTATAGGTTGAACATAAATCTAGATGCATAATCCTCTAGTGTTTTGTCTTCCTTCTGAGACATTTTAAAAATGTCATCACCTTTCAAATCTTGACCTCTACTATACTCTTTGTACTTCGTATGAAACATTGTGTGCATGGCATTCCAATTTTCTATAGCATTGGCACCTAACCCCATGAAACATCTCAAAGAAACTTCTTTTAGAGTTGATGGGAACAACTTTAGCTTGTGGGCATCAGTGGCATAGTAATAACTCTGGAAAAGAAGATCAAATTCAAAGAGGAAGGTCTCAGGGTCCTCTGTAAGGAGGCCATAAAATTTGGGAAGTGCAGCAGTAGGTATATTTTTCAAATTTTGGTTGCCTTTCTATTGAGGTATAGGAAAAGGAAAGGGAACTTGAGTAGCCATTCTGGGAGGAGGACCTTGTGGTGGTGGCTGATATACAACAAGAGCAAGCGGATTATCTTGATATTTAGGTTCAGAAAATAGGTCATTTAAATGCAATGATTCCTTAGATGATGAAGAGGATATGTGTTCTTGAGCATCAGCAAATGGATTTTCAAAGGGTTCTTCTTCTTCATTCTCACTTTGTGGTTATTCAACTTGAGGATTAAATAAATCAAATGGCTCTCCTTGGTAGTTATAGGGAAGAAATCTCCCAAGGTGATCTCTCCTTCTATGCATAAAAATGCTTACTTAAGTACTAAAAACCTGAGACTACAACTACAAGGATTAGTTTAAACTAACACCATCCCTGACAGCGGCGCCAAAAATACTTGGTCAAATGATAGTATCAGAAACCTAGAGAAACGGATTGCCTATTTCAGGATTGGACACCCCAAATGATTCCTAAATGCATTATTTGGTCTCATTTAATTATCGACCAGGGATGTAAACTTGGAATGGTGTCTGCAAAGTATATGCTTCAAACCTTCTCTTCTAAGTCTATCTAGAAATTCAAATGCTTATGCTTCAAGAAAACTATACTAAAACTGGTAAGCAAATGTATTATAATCAAAGCAGGAAATTATAGTTAGGAACTACTCCAACTGACTGTGCTACAGGAACAAGATGACTAATTCTAGTATCAGTAGCTACAGGAATAGCAGAGTTCTAAAACATATAAATGAATAGGAAAATGAACTCTATACTAACAAAGCAATTCACTCATCAAGTGGGCCCCCTTGAATGAGTGAATGAGAAGTACAATCAAGATGAAAGTTGCAAACTTGAACTGAACATTCTATGCATCCATAAAATGATTACACTTGATTGAAATAGTATGCAAACGCTCTATTAAAAACTAGTTTGTTTGACTAACTCCAAAAGAGTCACAAAAGTCAATTATTTAAAAGAAAGCAAAAACTAACTCCTAAACCTACGATCACTTCATAATTGAGGATCAGTTACAACTCATAAAGTTTCATAACAGAAACATTATTGACTATAAACATTCCCAGAATATAGTGCACACTAAATCTACGCATTGCATGCAACAAAAAATATTGACTTGCTTGCAAAGATTCTGCAATCTACGGTTGGCTTTGATGACTCCCATGCCAGTATGATGGTCTTTGAATATCCACAGTCAATTCCTGCAAAATATTCAATGCACACATACCCAAGCATATATATATATATATATATATATATATATATATATATATATATATATATATATATATATATATATATATATATATATATATATATATATATATATATATATCCACATCATCAATATTAGGAAAAGGTGTAAGTCTTAATTATCACTCTTGAAAATCCTATGGCTACAGGAGGTAACTACCCAAAACATAGCTTAGGAGAGAAAACATCCATTAACATGTATAACTATTATATTCACCATTCCTATCCATGAATTTAAGCAGATATTATGTCTTTAGAGCTATCCACATTTCCAACTTATGTTCACACACACATATAACATATACATAGAAACCATAAATTCATATGCTTAAAACCATAAATTCATGTCTTTGTGCAATCAACTTGTTCTAGAAAGAGCATAAAAAGTAGTGAAAAAGATGGCTATTTAGGAGCCCATCAACTATCATGACATACCTTCTTTTGTCATCTTCTGGTTGAATTCCACTACCCTTTATCCTTTTCTCTTTTGCATCTTCCATTATTTCATTCCATTCCATCGGTGGAATCATAGGAGGACACTCATACTTTGGGTTATCCTTTAGAGCCCTTCTATATTGGTCCCTCACAATCTTTATATGTTTGGATGCTCTTTTAAGAATAATGACTTTGTCAAAAGTTTTATTTCCAAAGAGGTCCTCTAAAGATTTAATGAGCTGATTTTTTAAGTCAGCATCTTGATCATTCCACCTTTTTTGAAAAAACCAAATTGTTAGATATCATAACTTTAATATAGTACAATAAATGGAAGATAAGAAAAATATTGTACCAATATTATGAAGCTACGTACCTTTTACGTATGGTGGGCCCAAGTAGATTCAATGTCATTTCAAAAAGATGATCATAAAAAACATCATTTCCTACAAAAATATCATGGGATTATCAGTCCAAAATGAGTTATGTATAAGTAAACTACAATTACACTATAAATAATAACAATTTTAAAGCACCTAGAAGCTTTGGTACCTTTAACAGAACCATATTGTTCTTGTTCAACAACAATGTCCCCGCAAATGAACCGGTACTAGTAACATAGGCTAATCCAGGAAATGGTTGATCTTCACCAGTACTAGTTTGATATGTTCTTGTACCAGGTGTAGGTGTATCTATTAGTGCACAAAATAAGTCCATGCAGTGTATAAAATTCACACAAGAAAAATAATCAATGCATGATTAGCACATTAAAAAAAATATAGAAAAATAAGGTTTTACTAGTTGTAGCTGGTACAGAGGAAGATGTTTGCAAGCACCTTGTTGCGGACAATGCAGTCATCGAATATGGAATGTTAATCGAAGGAGGCATCTGCACTTCATCATGAGCTGAAGAATACATTGTTAGCAAAGACATTTGCAATGGATAAGATTAAACGGGGTACTAGAAGCATCTCAAACATAAGTTGAGGCAATAATGCATACAAATTAAGGTTAAATGAATGGTTAAGGTTTAAGGATTATTTACATGAAGGTGGTGTGGTGCTACAACCCTCACCATATTGACCATGATTCATAGATTTCAAATAATCTTGTAAGAAGAACACATCATATTTTAGATCATGATCCATAAGATAGTATAAAATATAAACATCTATTGAACTTTAATTATTGGTTAAGATTAATTATTTCTTACATTAATACAATTGACTCTACATTCCAATTCTTATATGAGTTCCTCTACCTCCTCATTTTTTTTTGGTTCCATTATAAGGTTAAGAATTTCTTTACCATATTTACTTTTTATTTGACTAGCCATGAATACATAGTTAGAGTTAGATTCGAGGTCATCTATAAATGTCACCTCAACTTCAGATCACAATTGATCTGCTACCATTTTTGCTTTTCTCTATCAATAAGTATCAAGTTGTTGTTAATCTCAATTGAGCATTTAAGGTTGTCGTTAGTATCAAAGGACAGTAAACAGGTCGGTCGGTTACTTATATTGAGATAGTTGGTAACTAGAAGTAAGACAGAGCAGTCGGTAAAGCCTTACACCAAGCATCATACAGTTAACCGAGCACTAGAGACACTGACACCGACAGTCAGTAAACACCAAGCATCATAGTATACACTAAGAAGATTATACAGTGTTTACCGATGATCACAGAAAATGCCATAGTAATCAGAAATGGCACATTTTTGTATGCAAATAGTTATAACAGATCATAAAATGGTTTACCAAGATCGAGGAGCATTTATTGTAAAAGATATTCATTAAATGCAATGATTATCTTATTTTTATTAGTTGATCTCGATTATTTTGCACCGTAGATCTTAGGGTTATGATTATTTTTGTAACCTAATTTTTGTTCAAGTGGCAAAACAAAACACTATATATTGTATATGTTCGCACCATTTTATGAGGTTGTTGAACTGATATATATGAATCACGGAGCACTTGAATAAATTTCCTATCTTCAAGACAAATAGTTTACCGAGCATAACAGAGTACAGAGGTTTTCAGATTAAGCAGAATTAAACAAGGCAACCGAGCAGATCAGAGCAGAGAACCATCATAAATAACATGATATTTTGATAAGAACTTATAGATCTGTTTCAGACAATTGAGTTGTCAAGTAGCAGATAGTTTACCTATTACTTTCTGACAATTGTGATAGAGTTTTGATAAATCTCTTAACAGAGTAGACTTAACAGTCTTTGTATAAATCTCTTAACCGAGTACACACTTCATATAGTGTTGTTAAATCCTATAACTAGGTAGATCTAGCTGATCTAATATGTTACTCCTAATAGGATAAGATCACCAGAAGTGATCAAAACTTGTAGCCTTAACAGGAAAACCTTTTCTATCTGCAATAGTGAAGAATTTATGGGTGTCATCCCCACTGCATTTTTTACCTTCTAACAAGGGTTTCTACGTTACCAAAATACTTGTGTTATGTGATTTTCATATTGATCTCATGTTGTTTACTTTCTTAAGTTAACTAGATGATTGATTTATGCAATTAGATTCAAGTTATTTTGATCGGTTATCATAGTATTCAGTTATAGATAAGAAAGGTTTTGCTACTAAAGTTTTGAAGGCACTGATTCACCCCTCCTCTCTCAGTACCTATCTCTCCTAATTCCAATAGTTGTGACATCAATATCAGTAAAATTCTATCAAAATAACTCCAAAGCCATAAAGAAAAGAACATAATAATATGACATTTGTTTCTATAGAGTTTGTAGAATTACACTAATTAAGGTTTACCTTTGATGAAGAAGGTGTATTGTGAGGAACATTCCTACCTGTATCTTGATTAGGTGGATCCATGTCACCCTGTGACAAAGATTAGTAATTCTTAGGAATCAGATTCGATTGGAGTCAATATTAATTGGAGGCAATTGGTTTAAATGTTATACTTACTAGTCCCATGATAGGGAATTTATTTTTATCTACATGATTTAAATTGTAATCTATCAGAAGCTCTTCCCCTATACTTATTGATTTTATCGCACATACAAATACACAATTTCCCTCGTATGCCTTGAATGTACAATTCGGCCGCTTATTAGTTGACATAGGTTGAGAACTATTTATGAAACCTATAATATTCCCTGTTGCTTTTGGCCTTCCATAAATATACATAGAAAGCCTTTTAGTTTGATCATTTTCTTTGCATTGTATATAATTTGCTGACAATGCATACCTACGCATACTTTTTTTATATCGCACAATCCGCATCCAATTCTTGTAATTGTAAAAAGGTCCTACATACTCCATCAATTCAACAACTTGATTATAACTAACCTTTATGTCATCCATGGAAAATAATCCCAAACCATGTAATGAAGATGGAGCTATGCGATATATCCTTTCGTTAATAGAAAAATCAGTGTTAACTAGAGGTAGTTCTTTGGGTACCCATTCTTTCTGAAGATGTGTGTACCTTAAGGGAACCTTCATGTGGCCTTTTGTCTCATTATCATAAGAACATGACCCCCCCTCAACAAGGAAAAATTGAATTTGTTTATCAAATTTTCTTTTAATCTTTTGACCTCTAGTTGATCTCCCTATTTTAGACCTACTAGGTGTCTCACTTTTGTCTTCTATTCCCAAATTTTCCTCACTTGAGGAAGATAGATCAGACAAATACCTATTTGGTGATACCTACAATCCATCAAATGAGAGACATAGTAGGATCTATATATTTTTCTGACTAAAGAGAAAACCAAATAATAAACTATACCAATTAATCCATGTCAAAGGCGTTAAATTTCTTGCATATGTAAATCGTTTATCTTAAGTTAGCCAAAAATTACATGATATGTAAGCTACAAAATAAATAGAAGACAAAATTTACATGATGTAAAATATACTCCATGACTATAGAGTTCAACACATAATAACTTAATTCAAATTTCTATGAATAAATCAATACCTCATACGTGACATTGATAATACCTTGACATACATTTCATTGATCATGTTATTGATCATCCTCCTCATCCATGTCATCATCATGACTATCATCATCATCATCATCATGACTACTATCATCATCACCATCATCACCATCATCATGACTATCATCATCATGACCATCATCGCCTTGATGGCCCAAGAAAGAATAAAAATGGAATAAGTATGACAACATATTCTAGTGACCCTTAAACCAGGCTATCCAAGAAATCTAAGAATGTTCTTCCACTTCACTGTCTACCCTTCATTCAAGAACATTTGAAACACATAACATAATGACAATCCATCCTTCACAACTCCCTTCCATTCATGGAAAACATTAAGTACTATCTCATTACCCTGTCATCGTGGTATTTCATTGGTACATTGTGCAGGAACAGTCACTGTTGGTTGTGTTTCAACACACCAACTTCCTCTACACCCTTAAACACTCATGAATGGGTTCAACTTGACAAAAAAAACCATTCTAACATACTCATTATGCACGAAAATGAAACAATCTTAAATCCAATCTTTGAATCTATCTAATCTGACTGGTGTATACCCTAACTGTACAAGGACAATCACATCCAGAGGACCCAAAAATGCTTTCAAACCTACACAAAACTATTCATAACTCTAATGACATGCAACACCATACCCTAGCAATCATTTGGATCCATATCAACCATAAAAATAAACATTTTTCAATAGAATAGTCAGACTGTACCCTCACAGACAGTGACTGGCAGATTACCAATGAATTTACATTTTCATTACTTGAAAATAGTTTACATTCATTACTGCTATCTGAATCCATTGTACTTTATTTTAATAAGTGGAAGGCATTCTAGTTTAATTCATGTTATAATTTAGCTATATAAATAGAAATATTAATGGTAAGGTAAATTACTTTTAGTCTCATCCTCCAACTTTTGAGACAAAAAAAGAAAGGTTTAGTTTGTTATATTATATACTATGAACTCTGTTGTATTATATATGGTAGATCAGTGTACACGGTAATATTCTCTTATAGTCCTTTATTATGATTATTTTCTTATGCCTTGTGTCACTAAGGTAAGTGTTCAAGGAGAGCAGGACTTAAATAGGACAATGGAATAAGTTGTAATCTGATATGTATGTGACAAGATACCAATTTAGTAATTTCTGATGTGAACAATGATCTGCTTATTAAAGATATTATGGATTATATCCATCTAGAATCTAAAACTTAATACTGGTCAAATTATGTTATATAAAGATAATTTCTGATGTGAACAATGATCTGATTATTAAAGATATTATGGATTATATCCATCTAGAATCTAAAACTTAATACTGGTCAGATTATGTTATATAAAGAAATGTCCAAGAGGACTATGTGTATTCAATCAATCAATCAATATATATATATATATATATATATATATATATATATATATATATATATATATATATATATATATATATATATATCCCTCACTATTTATTGGATTCTTACAACACTGTCCTCTCAGTCTGATCCTAATATGGCTAAGATGAATTAAGATTCCAATGCAATGATTCTTCCTACTTATCGAGAGTTACCAGTTACCAACTAATATTTTTGTGATAGTATGGACGTTCCTCTAATAAGGTTTTTGGGTCATAATATTTGATGTTACTCCCCTTTCTTAAATCTATCTTCAATTGTTGACTGTGTTTATCTTTCCATTTTTTTAATAGTTCTCATTTCCTTTTATGGCTGACTGTATATCTTAGTCATTTAACTCTCATGTTCTTTTCCTTCTCGTTGGATTATATGCAATGTGTACATACTATACATGCACATGTAGAGACTTTCCAATTATTGATCCATGTGATCTTTTAGGTATTGACAAAGTGCATTTTATTGGATTTGGAGCATCACTGACATTGAGTTTGGGAGTTTATGGTACATCTCAGTTGGTGCTTCCACCAAACTATCCCCATCTAATAGAAGCTAGCCCCATTTTTGTTAAGGAGATTCAGGTAATTTAACTTCCAATTGTTTTCACATTTAATGTACCAAGTCCCACCATACAAAATCCCATTCAATCCTAAACTTGAAATTGAAATCCCCATAAGGACGAGTGCAATTAAAAATTTATATTTTCACTTTTATTTCCCAATCTGACTTCAACATTATTTAATGAGATGTATTATGAATTTTTTTAATGAATTTAGACATGTTTTCATATCTCGAAATGGCTGATGTTTTTTTGAAATTTTTGGTGTTTGGAAAAAGTTAAGCTTGAAAGCATGGTAATAAAAACTTGTCATTTTTTAGTTAGGAGGTGGTAGGCTTAGAATAGTAATTAAACTTACTCATTTTCAAGTAACAGCTGATGAGCAACAGGGTGGTCATGTGCTGTATGGTTTCTCAAACAAGCCAAAAATTAATGTGGAAAGGAACTAGAGCTTGAAGCACACTCTCATGTATATCAATCTTGATTATCATAAGGTTCATTTTAGTTCTTTTTTTTGCATGATCTTGGATCTTATCTTCATTTCTACTCTCCTTAGAACATATAAATTGAATACAAATGGTGTCTTAGAGACCACATATTCTATATAAAGGACACTCAATGGTAAAAATTAGTGATATGTGTTAGAGTAATAGTAAATTTACCTTTATAATTAAGTCTATCTGATTTAATTATTAAAGGTCACTATTATTCTATTTTCACTTAAGCTTGTCATTTAGGTGCATAATAATTAATATGTTTATTAATTATTATTTGCACAAACCTAGCTTTCTCCGGCTCTAGGGTTTCTCACCTTATAAGCCACTTTTTGTAATTATTGTTTGATACTTTTGAGAAATATATTTTTGCTCTCACTCCGCTGAGATTCTCAAAACCCTAGCTCTCTCTCTCTCATAGGTTTTCACTCCAGCTTCTGGTATTTTGCTTGCAGGTGATCTTGGCTTTCTGTGGATTTGCACATTTGTGAAATCCTACATGGTATCAGAGCAACCCTGCCGCTGCCGAGGTTGAAGTTCTTGAAGCCTGGATTCGAAGACGACAGCCACAGCTTGTTTCTGAGGTTTTCTGTCACTTTAAAGGAGGCACGAGCTTCTGGAGCAGATTGAGCAGAAACGGACACCGCCATTGCATTCAGAAGGCCCAGGAGAGTTGAAATCACATAAAACTAGACCACGTTTGGTCTCTGTGACCCCAGGGAAAATTTTTGAGCCTACAAAGGCCGTACGGCTTGAAAACCGAGGTGAAACTTTGAAAAAAAATTAAAAAATGCATTTTTTCTTGCAAAATTTGGTGGGCCGCCACCACGCCGCCTGCGCACAGCCACTAGGCAGCGCGCCCCTGCTGCGCCGCCGGGCTCCGCCGTTGAGCCACCGCACTCGGCCGCCGCCTCCTCTCAGCCAGGGCGCCGCCCGCGCCCGGCTCACCCACCGCCCGCGCTCCACCTCCTCCGGTGCCACCACCATCTCACCACCGCCGCACCGCCGACGGCCAGCGACGGCCAAACGGCCGTCAAACTTAAGCTCCTCTCTGTGTTTTTCAGAGAGGTATTCTTTTTGAGAGGCAGTTGGTTTTTTGCCCATATCTTGAGCATCCAGTATCATTTTTTGGAAAATGAAATATCGCCGGAAAGGTGTTTCCGAGACGAACGTGATGGTGCTAGTTTAGTTTGTTGATTCCACCATTTGAGTACCTATTTTTAGTGTTGAAGTAGAGGCTTCATTTTCCCTCCTACTCTGCATCTAGTATTCTAGGTTTTTCTCTAGTTTTTTTTGTACTTTCAGTGATTGATTACTTGCTGTACGGGGGTTAGAATCCTACTTTGTGGGGGGGTGCTTTTGCTTTCTGTAATTTACTTCAGAACAGACCTTTCTACTTCTATCTTCTTCTTCTCTCAATGTCAGATCCCTCTGTGGCCCGGCTGACACCGCATAATTATCATACCTGGAAAGCACACATGACCAGACTTCTTATGTCACATGGCTTATGGTCATGTCTGGATGAGAACCAACCTGTCCTGCAATGTCCCTTTGAGATTCTTTAGCACAGAAATAAGATGGATGAAGCCATGGGCTTGATTGCACTGAACATCTCAGATAGTCTCTTCTTTCACTTGGATGGTTTGACCACTCCTAGAGCCATTTGGGGCAAGTTTTCAGATTTGTTTGGCACAGTTAATGAGTTCCGAGCACTTCATCTTGATGCAGAGTTGACTACTTTGACACCTACCAGCTTTCCCACCATTGAGGACTTCTTGATGAAGTTCAAGTCTCTGCGTTCAGTTTTGCAGGGATGTGGGAAAATAAAGACAGATGATGAGTGTATCTTCTTGATACTCTCAAAGTTGCGAGGACAGTATCAGATCTTTTCTTCCACTTTCTACTCCACCATGGATGCTTTGGGTGCTAGGCACACCATGCCTTCTTTTGAGACATTCTGTGATTGGTTGACACGGGAACAGGCAAAGATCCAACAGATGGATGCTTCTGGCTCTTCTAGCCAAGCGTTGGTTGCTCAGTCTTCATAGGGGAAACCAAAACAGAAAGGCAAACCAAAGAAAGATTCCGCAGGCAATGAGTCTTCCTCCAAACCTACATAGAAAAATGATTCAAAACCTCCAGCTAACCCTTCTAAGGGTAAATCTTCTTCGAAGTCTACTGAGTCTACCTCCAAGACTAAGAAGAAATCAGTTGAGACCTGTAGCTTTTGTGGAAAGGATGGACATCTTGTTTCCAGGTGTTGGAAATGTTTGGAGGCTTTAGAGGAAGCCATGCAGGAGCATCACATTTTAGCTCCCCAGTCCCCTCCCCTGCAGGGAAAGGTCATGCTCTTACTGCACGAGCTATGACTTCTGGGCCCACCTGGATTCTTGATTCCGGTGCTTCTCACCACATGACTCACACTCAGTAGTTGGTCACCCCAATTGCTCCTTGCGCTACTTCACAAATTGCTGTTGGGAACTCATCTCATCTTTCTGTTTTGGGTTCTGGTTCAGTTGCATTAGCTGGGGGTTCTCTTCAGGATGTTCTTTTTATCCCCAACATTTTGACGAACCTTCTGTCTATCTATCAGATTTGCCACTCTGGCTCTGGTAAGACAGTTGAGTTCTCACCACATGATGTGGTTATTCGGGACTTACATGATACTGAGCTGATTGTGGCTACTGGGAGTGTTGACACTGCATCCCACCTATACAGATTTGATGGATTTGAGTCTTCTGCTGGCACAAGTTCCTATCTTATAGCACATGTAGATTCAGTGAGTAGACTTTGGCATGAGCGTTTGGGCCATGTCAATTACAGATATCTTCAGCAGATGAGCACACAGGCACTTGTTCTTGGGCTTCCACAGATTACTTGCATTGATGGGGTTTGTCAGGGTTGTGTTCTTGGCAAACAACATAGGGATCCTTTTCCTCAGGGATGAGCTATTCGTGCTTTGGCACCATTGGAGTTGATTCACAGTGACCTCATGTCCTTTCCTACTCCTTTTTCTGGTGCCAGATATGTGCTCACATTTATTGATGACTTCTCTAGGTGCACATGGGTGTACTTTTTGAAGTACAAGTCTGATGTCTTTGATTCATTTAGAGTCTTTAAGACATTTGTGGAGAAGCAATCTGGTCTTTCTATTCATCAGATACGCACAGATAATGGGGGGGAGTATGTGAACTAGGCTTTCAGGGATTTTTGCTCTGAACATGGTCTTCAGCATCAGTTTTCAGTGCCCTACACCCCTCAGCAAAATGGTGTGGCAGAGAGAAAGAACAGAACACTTCGGGAGATGGCTAATTGTATGATACAGTCCAGGTCCATGGATTCATCTTTTTGGGCAGAGGCAGTCAATTGTGCCAACTATATTCAGAATCGGATGCCTCACAAGGCAGTTCGACATATGACTCCTGAGGAGGCTTGGTCTCATGTCAAGCCTGATGTATCTTCATTTTGAGTTTTTGGTACTGAAGCATGGACATTTGTGCCTGACGCTCAGAGGAGAGCAATGGAGCGGAAGAGTCGACACCTCATTTTTTTTGGCTACTGTGAGGATGTTAAGGCATATAGGTTGTTTGACCCTGATTCCAGAGAGGTCCTATTTCGACGGGATGTCCAGTTTGATGAGCACCTTCCTGCAGTAGATACCCCGCTTCCAAAGTCTACTTCACTTACCACTACTCCCTCATCTCTTCCAGTTGTGTTTTAGGATGATGACGATGATGATCTTGGTGATCCCCATTTACCTCCACCACAGGATCCTCCACAGATGCCTAGATGGGCTCGTGTTACAGTTGATGCTGCAGGATCTCTAGCTGGTGACCCTTCCACCTCTCGTCGCACCCGGTCTCATATTGCAGGTTCTAGTCTTCTGAGTCATGCTATTTGTGGTGACCCTTAGACATTTGGGGCAGTGACAGGACATACTAAGTGGGACAGTGCTATGGAGGAGGAGTATTCTTCTTTGATGAAGAATCATACTTGGGATCTTTGTTCTCTTCCTAAGGGAAGAAAGTTAGTGCGATGCAAGTGGTTGTATCGTACTAAGTTTGCTACTGATGGTTCTATTGATAAGTACAAGGCACGTCTTGTTGCGAAGGGTTTTTCATAGGTTGAGGGCATTGATTACACTGAGACATTTGCCCCTGTCACCAAGATGAACTCTATTCGCCTTGTCTTATCCCTCGCAGCTTCTCAGGGATGGCCCATTTTTCAGATGGATGTGAAGAGTGCTTTCTTGCACGGTGATCTTAGTGAGGAGATTTACATGGAGCAGCCTCAGGGATTTGTGTAGGATTCCTCCTTGGTTTGCAGACTTCGGCGTTCTTTATATGGTCTCAAACAGGCCCCTCGGGCTTGGTATGAGAAGATGGACTCTTTTCTGCTTTCTACAGGGTTCACACGCTATCATTCTGATCCTACAGTCTACATTCAGCATCTTGAGGATGAGGCTTTGATCCTTGTGCTATATGTTGATGATCTTCTCATCATAGGTAGCTCCTCTTCTATGATTCAGGATGTTCAGTGCGCATTGATGGAGCAGTTTGAGATGACAGACCTTGGTCTTTTACACTTCTTTCTGGGTCTGCAGATTGTTTAGTCACCTACTGGGATCTTTGTTTACCAGTAGAAGTATGCTCTTGACATGCTTCAGCGCTTTGATATGCTTGATTGCAAGCCTGCTCCCACACCTTTTCAGTCGGGTGTTACTTTGTCTACCTCTTGCACTACGCCTTCAGTGGATGCTACTTTGTATCGGTAGTTGGTTGGCAGTTTGTTATACCTGACACACACTCGTCCTGATCTCTCCTTTGCAGTTGGTCTAGTCTCTCGGTTCTCACATGAGCCTCATGAGAGTCATTGGCAAGCTGCCAAGCATATTTTGAGATACATTCA